>JBAMNC010000454.1:690000-1296938 GCA_037902135.1 Cetoscarus ocellatus | reverse complement strand
CATAGTTACACAGATTCATTATCAATAACCTCTCATGTGAAGAGCAGTCTCACAGTTAGGCACACACAAACTGAACAGGTACTCTTACCTTTTACGCACTGACTGCATCACACTCTCCACGCAGTTACAGCTCCTAAAATCACTGTCAGTGCGTGGAGAGTGTGATGCAGTCAGCTCTGAGTGACAAATGGAGTGATTCTCCTTCATAGCCAGCTATGGGGATCTTTTTTACATAGGTTAAATGACCTCCTCCATGGTGTAGAGCTCAAAACAAAGAGGGTTTACTTTACGCGTGTGTCTGCATCAGTATAACAGCACTCTTGATCGTCCCTCTTTTTCTAGTCCATCATAATGACAGACAGCCTCCAAATCTTTCCATCATTTATCAAAAAATATAGTCAATGACAGAAAATATTGGGTTAATGCGACCCCAGTTTCTCGCCACAATGACCGCAACCCTCTATGCGTAATGCTGTGCTTTTTTTACACCTGCCTTTCAAACATGCTATATTTAGACGCAAAAACACTGTGGGCAATCAGTTGCAGGTTTGTTAAATCACATTGTGGGTGCTAAATGATTACATTTGCATCTCCTCCTCCCAGTATTTTGTGCGTTCTGATAATCTGCATGTATTCTGCATATTTATGAAGGTAAACACGCTAAATGGATTGCACGTGCTAATTTTCTCATTTGACAGATGCAATCCTCGGTGCACCCTGCTAGTAGATCAGCTTTGCACGTGCTATCAAGTTTGCACATGTTTTTATACACACAAACCTTTAGTAGATCAGACCCTTAGACTTCTGCTGCCAGGGTCCTGACCCCACACAATCACTCCTGTGGCATTTGCATGGCGATCATGCCATCACACTGCTCCACCATTAAAGGGATAGTTCAGTTTTTTTGAAGTGGGATTGTATGAGCTCCATATGGCCACTAAGTACATTAGATGCAGGTAGAACGTTCTCTCCTCTCCCTCAGTAAGCCCACAGTCTGTAAGAGTCTGTTACGCAGAACTAGCACAAACAGGGAAGTATTGTACCAAGCAACAAAGGGTATTTTCTCCACCTACAAAAACTCCCATCAAAAAATAATACACAGTTTAAGAGTACATACCTATAAATGTTTTTTAAGTGCATAACTTTTCGGAAATATAAAGTTTATCTGGAACTAACCAACTCACTGCGCAGTGCTTGCTGCTCTGCGCGAGTGCTGCCGCGAGCCGCTGAATCACTCTGCCTCCCTCTCAGGTATTGTAAACATAACAGGCTAGCGATCTCAGACGCTGGTTGTAGACTGATTGATAGCAGATTGTTATTTGACAAATTTTCGGAGATGGGGTTTTTGTTGTTGCTTCCCTGGATGCAGAAACAGATATGCATCATGGAGCACTCATAGCTTTCACACATATTTCTCTGCATAACATGAGCATGTGGCATCAATCATATACAGCAAATGCCTACATCTCCTCGTTACCTGTTACCTGACAGATTGTGTGTACATATCTATATAACAAACTGAGCATGGTAAGCAGCACATATGTTGCCAGTAGACGACCAAAGCTGTTGTTGTTGTTGTTCTTGGGATGCGCGCGCAACCTTTATCTGAAAGAGTGCTGTGCATGCGCTGCGCATCAGTGTTTCAGGGGAAACGCTTGAATCTTGTCTACATGGACACAGATACAAAAAGGTTTTCAAAACTTTTCACTCTGGACCCTGGTTTTCAAAAGTTTGCCGATTCAGGCACTCCGGGCAACATTCTCGTGTAAACGGGAGGCAAAAACCGCAATGAAAACTCTCAATTTTCGGCTGTTTTCATTGTTGTGTAAACGGGGCCCTCATTCAGCTCAGATGAATACCCTTCACAGAGAGACAAATGGACGAGCAGTTAGCAGTTGGTGTGTGTGTGTGTGTATGTGTAGGTATGTGTGTGTCTAAGGCCACCATGTGGGACCCTCCTTTCTCTCTCCTCCTCTCACGCGGTTGCCTCTAATCCCTGACCCATCAATAAGATGCATTCAGAGTCCATCAAACAGACGAGCTGCTGCACAGGCAGACCCACACCACTGGGGGGAGAAACCATGGGAAACACTCTTAATTGTCCTCCAGACACTTTTAAAGAATATTAAGCCTGCATTAGTCGACCATGAGCCTTTCTTTGCACGGGCTTTCTTCTAGAGAGTGCTACAGCAGCCCACTCAGCCAACAGGCCATTAAACGTGATAGGTCTTTGTGACAAACAAAGTCCCCAAGAAAGTGAAGCTAGCAAACCTCAAGCTTTAAGTAATGAGAGGGCTAACAGGTTAGCTTGTCTTATGTCTGGTTTGCATCAAGCTCTCCTTGCTGCCGGACTCTCTCCGAAAGCCTCAGATGTATGAAGGGCCATTAAGGATCCCAATAGTGTAAGTGTATGTGTTAGCTATAATTCTGAATGACAGATTCAAACAGACACAACACAGGAGGATCCTCTGAGGAAGACTTTCAGCCTCACTGATGTCATCATTTCACTTTTGGCAGTGTAACAAGTCTCATTTGATGGAAACACTTCCAATAATGACACAGTATTCCAATTACAAAATACTATTCTATTTAGGACTTTGACACCAAAACTGTGTCCCATTTTTTTTTTCTATCGTTTGAAGTGTTTGCTATGAAAATAAAACCAAAGTAATGGCTGGAGGAAGTATTATGTTGAGTACCATCTATTTTATTACTCCCTTTATTTACGTAAACTATATTTAAAAGCAAATCAAGGAGGTTTAGTTACATACGTATGTGAAGCTTAACCAATGGGGAAGGAAGGAGGCGAGAATTGGTCCAAGTTGAGAATGAGCTGAATGTTATTAGACCTGTACAACTGTTCTCTTACCAGAGCTTTTGCAATGAACTTTACATGTCCTGAAAAAACAATGATGTTATACTCTTACAAGAGGCAGTCAGTACAAGTGATAACTGACAACAAATGAGTCAAGGAAGTATTGTTGCAGAAAGAGGTAGAAGTAGCCTGAAGTGAGTCTTTGTTTAATATTAATACTTAAAAAACAATTAACCTGTGTGTCTCTTTTCTGGTGGTGATGAACCAGCTCTGCTTCAGGTGATCATCAGCACCTGCAGCACTCTGGCTGGATGACTAAAGATTTAGAAGATTTTCTGCTTGTATATAAAGACCTGAGTGTTTTAGACCTGCCCATAATACCTGATAAAGGTCTGTCAGACTGTTAAATGGTGTGATGTGAATAGAAATTATTTTCTTAGCATAACGCGAGACAGTGTGCAGGAGCTTTTTCTTTTTCTGAGAGTTTGATCCTCATCTAATGCAACTGTCACATATTCAGGCGTGCAGAGACTCTTATCAACATTTGATAGAATACATTAATTGAGAATTGTTGAGAACTTTTTGAGTTAAGTTGCTCACAAAACTGCCAGACACCGACAAACCATAACCTCTTTGGCAGAGGGGATAATAACATTGTGTAATCCCAAAGTCTAACATAGATTCTTAGAAGCTGAATAGACTTTGTTTTTTAGTTTGATAAAGCAGGAACAACAATTATCGATCTCCAACAGCTGTATTATGGTCTAAGAGTGGATGAAGACAGCATGAGAACCATAAGTTATAAAATTAATGTTGGTTATGCTATATGTTTTTGGTGGAAAGATCATTTTCTGATTGTAATTCTAAAGTATCAGTCAGGTTTTTGTGAGCAGAGTAAACCAGAAAACAAAACAAAAAGATGACACAATTGCAGATAAACAAAATATTGTTTATTTTAATTAACTCAAAAACAGGGATAAACAGTCCAAAGCTAATCCAAACAAATAGTCAAAAAAGTACCAACAAAATCTCTACAAAGTAAACAAATTAATTAAGGCAAACAAAGTACGACTTAAACCTGGCAACAAAAGCTGACTAAGTAAACTCAAAAAAACTTACAGTCAGGCTGTGACAAAAAGAGGACAAGGAGAAGATGCAGCAGCGAGCAGCAGCAGCAGCAGCTGCAAGCAGTAGCAGTAGCAGTAGCAGTAGCAGTAGTAGTAGTAGTAGTAGTAGTTGGTAGTGGGTAGTGGTAGTAGAAGTAGTATGAGCTCACAAAGACAAGGGGAAAAAGAGGGTTAAATACATGAGGTGATTGGGGCAAACGAGAAGCAGCTGGGGAAGATCAATCAGGGATCAGGTGTGACAGGACGTGACAGGAAGCAAAACCAACGGCAATACGGGGGAGACTGGTGAACTTTCAAAATAAAACAGGAAACGCGAAGACAAGACATGAAACGCGAGCAAAATGGGTAACTTAACAAAGACCCAATGCGAGTAACACAGGAGAAACAATAAAAAAGGTTCAAAACAAGTAACACAAGGAAAAAAAGGCATACAGAATAAGACAAAACAGGCAAAATCATGACAGTATCTTTGTGGTTAATGTTGGAGGGAATAATCAACGTACATATAGACTTCGTATGCCGATAGGGTATCAAGAAGTGGAGGGACAATGCACTGCTTAATAGAGGAAACATAGGTGGTTTTCACACCTACACCTCAGTAAGCTTTATTCTGATTCAGTTGAAAAAAATTCTAACCTCAATATCTTTTTGAGCTACATGTCGCTGTGTCTGTGTGTGGAGCAGAGGAGACATATTGTGCATGCAGAGTGATCAGTTCTCTGAATGCTGAGGCTGATATCAGACAGACTTTAATTGATCATTAGTCATGTAAAAGAGAAATCAGCTGCTTTAGGTCTCCATTAACCAAAACAGGTTACATGACATACTTTGGAACACAAGAAAACCAGCATCACTCGTCCTGCAGTGTGACTATTGCACATGAGCACATCACAATAACAGTGGAAAAAAAAAGAAAAACTGCTCAGCCATAATGTAAAGCAAATAAGCATGATTACAGAACCTAGAACCAGAAATAGATTGAAAACTATTGGAGAGTGAAAGACATTAGCTATTTTAATGAAGAAAACCATTTTTGATTGTCTGAACTTTTGGATGAAAAAGGTGCTAAAAGTCAACAAAGAATATGTCAAGCTGAAAGTTTGATTTGTACAATTGGCGCTACTGCTCATTCTCATCTCTTAACAAATAACCAAGAACTTAACCACATTAACTCCTCACCAGATGTTTGACTGAGTGATCTTTAACAAACAAAAAAGCTCAGCTTCTTCCTTTGTTTTGCTCGTCCTGTGTCTAAACTGCTCGCTGTGACCTGGTGACATCATTACTCAGAGACATCAGCAAACGTGCTCGCCTTCTTGGCTCCTAAAAACAACATATGCTACAAAGAATGGGACCTCCATTAATCAAAAGCAGTTAGGCACTAAATAGGCAGATCCTGGATGAAGAGTCAGGAGTGGACCCCTACCTCTACCCCCACCTAACCAACCTCCACAGTTCATATCAGCCTACTGAAGGGGGATTCATCACCTTGTCATCCTTAAGTAACAAACAGGCTGAATCTGAGCGTAGGCTGATGGGATTGGGATGTTTGTGTGTGTCCCCAATGCACAGAGCACTAATGGTCAGGAATGGGCGGGGCTTCCTTGTTGGCGACACAAAGCCGTTGCTGTGCAATCAGCTCGGTGTAAAATTGCCGCTCTGTGGCCCTCACAAAGACGCACAAAGGCAGGGGGCTGGTGGCTGGGGTGGGAGTGCGGTGACACAGCTGTGAGCAGAGCCTACACATCCCTGCTCAATATGGGCCCTCCTCATATCTGTAGCGGCTTGGCCCCTGCTTCCGCCAGGTCCGCCGGACAATAGGGGCCCTCAACAGACTCCCTTTGTTGCAAACTTTTTAAAAGTTCCCTTTTAACCTAATTCTTAATATTTCATTAGGCTTTCTTCGCCCGGCTCCTTTTCTTTCATGAGCATTTTGAAGAGCATCCCAGGACCCTTGCTCTTTACCCCCTATATTTTAGCAATGCTCTGAGCACAACAAAAGATTCAGAAAAAAAACAAAAAACAAAAAACAAACAATTAAGTGGTTATTTATTTGAATTACATACATTGAGTTCTGTTTTAATATTCTTAAACCTCCAGAAATGTGTTCAGATTCAGAGTAAAGTTAAATAAACATAATTCAGTTCAACTTTTTAAATGTCTGTGAATCAGTTCATTTACTTTGCTTCATGCTTAATTCTGGTCTTTTCTGTTTTCCTCTATAATGAGGACTGCAATTTAGGGCAGGCAAGATAACATTTGCTGTTCTTCCTACTCCTCCCTGGGCATGTGGCAAAAATATCAGTTTTATTTTTTTCCTCATTCATTTTTTATTTCATTTTTTAATATTCCCTTTAAAGAAATGTGCGTGTCATCATGACTGGAATAATAAAATAATGAAATTAATTGTTATGAGGCACTTAATTGTTTTAAGATGAATGCCTACATTTGGTGTGAAATATACTGCTCCTTGATAAAGCTTATCTCTTTCAACAGTGCTGCTGTTTAGCTTTTCTTTTTTAAGATTGCCTTAATTAGTGATGCATAATATTATTGGTATGATAATCAGTATTGGCAGATACTTGCTTTAAAGCTTAACTTCAGTACAGATGTGAAAATTTATGTTGATATTTCCGGTCAGTATTTTAGCCTTATAAGTTTGCACCAAGACTGCCCGGAAGGTGCGCTGAAAGCTTGCCAGCTCCTACCTGGTCTATTCTCAGAGCAGGGGAAGCGCGCCCGGTGCAGTGGTAATTTGGCTGACAGGCGCACAGTGCGCACACGTCACCAAAAACCTCACAGGCAGGTATCCAGAGTGTCAGGCAAATTTCAATGCAATAAATAATCACAGCAACCACTATTTTATGTAACCGTCTGAACCAGCATATACATTTGTATCTATATTAATTGTCTTGTCACATCTAATGTCAGATCAAAGACGTTTGTCCTAATGGAAAACTCAGCGATGTCCTCCGCTGAGCTCATCGTGAGGCTGGTGTAGGGGCCGCCCCCGGTGGCCACTGAGTGCCTTCTTTGATCTGACAGCTTTCTTTTGGCCCTTCTCCTTACATCATTGAACCGTTTTTTTACATTGCGCAGTGGTTCTTAGAATGTCTGGGCAAACTTGACAATATTAGTAACTTCCTCCCAGGCTGTTTTTGCATCATCAGCCCATGGAGGTCTGTTCGCATTACCTTATATTCTGGTATTCCAAGCTTGGACCTCCCGGACCAGCACATCAGTTTCCTCCTGGGAGAAGTTTGGCCACCTGGAGCTGCTGCTGCTGCTGTCTTCGTCCATGATGAGGTGAAATTGGCACTGCGCCTTGCCTGCAGCGCATTTAAAGGCAAGGGGAGGCGTTCATTTGATTGATGAAGATTACACTCGGCTGTGTTAAACCCACCTGCCTTCTCTCCTCCCTCTTTGCCACTTGCGCTGGTGGGAGGGACGGAGGCTTGGGTGCACCGGACTGCGCCGTGCACGAAAACTTGCAAAATGCCCTGGACACTACCCATTGGTGCAGCGCAGGGCAGGCGCCCTGGTCTACGGAAAATAGAGCCCAGAGTCTTGCTAACAGTCCTCAGGCAACATATATTATGACTAAACCTGTGAGGCCCTGGTTGTGAAAACCAAGGATCAAAAAACCACAATACAGATGTTAGAAGTAACAATTTGCTGATGTCAATTTTTGCCAATAAAAAGAACTTCCTCTCTGAATTCAGCAGTCTGGTGTGCTTAATGCAGCATTAAATTCATGTGACACTGCAGATAAACATCAGCAACTGCAACTATTCGCCCCACTTAATGTATCAATGGCTGATGTCTGTATAGGGGTCAATATCAGCTGATATATTTGTTAAATCAATACATGTGTTCATCCCTAGACATCAAATGACATGGCATATACCTTTGTTGATCTTTTTAATATGGTTCAGGATCAAACGAAACATTTCTTTATGTAAACCCCAGTTAGTTTTATTACTTTTAAAAAAGCCCAAACAATGCTCTAATATACCCATAGTGTGTTTTTCATGTCTCCTCATTTGAATGGGGCACTTCTATGCACAAGACATGAAGCACACAGGATCAGGACTTCTCCCTCTCCTTCTCTTTACCATGCCAGCAGCTGCTTGAGAAGAAGTGTGGAAAATCATGTTATATGTATCCAAAGTGAATCTAAAGATAATTTTATTCACTACCAGCATTACTGTTATTTAGTCTTATTGTGAAATAAAGTTTGCAGCAGCAGTTAGATAAGTATGACCTGAAAAAACGCATTCCAGGTCTGTTTACATTGAACCTGATAATAAAAACTGAATAAAATCATTCATTGAAATTAAAATATATTCATGGCATATGGTCACTTGAACAATATTGAGACCAATATTAAGTGCTTTTTCAGTCAAATACCGGCAAATAGGAGGTCTGTTGATAAATGCCGTGAGTTTAAGAGCTGCACTCCCATCCAAATATTAAACACTTGTTAATAAACTCTTCCAGCCCTGCAGCATAACTTCTGTCATGATGGATACAAAGGGCTGAAAGGGGTTGTCTTTATGCTAAGCCTTAAACTGCCATGATCGGAGAGTGTGACAAAGAGAAGCTTTTGTTAAAAAAAGAAGGGGGGCTGATTTATCCAACACTTTAAGGGACCCTTATGAATAATTCAATGTTATCATTCAGCTTGATGCTCGATTATAATGTTTTTTCTTCTTTCTTCACACGTGAGGGACCCCGGCAGATAGGGGGTATCATGAAGGGGCACATAAGGGGAAGTAATGCACGCACAAGGACAAAACAAGAAGGATCCAGTGCAGTCACTCTGCTGTCAACTTGATAAATATAATGTGTCACCAATTAAAAACTCATTGCCAGTCTTTAATTCAGCTGAGGCCTTGTTAACCGCTGCCTGGCAGGGATGCAGCCTGGGTTTTTCAAGGCCCTCTGAGACCAGCTCCACCATAATAGAGGCCCCCTTCTTTCCCATCCTTTTTAAACCAAAGTCCTTCCCTTTGGCATGTAAATAAGATATTCATTGGCAGCACTTCTCTGATAGAAAAAAATGACCATCGATGTCTTTGATTATCATCGTTTTGATTTTTTTTCCTGGGAAAACAAAGAATTCTATAGTTTTAGATTTTATTCAAAAACCCTTTTTGGGCCTTTCTTTGGGAGCATTCTTATGGAAATCATGTTGACTCAACTTTGTGCAACTTGGCTATACAACTCATATGAACCCTAGCAGGAGTCCATTACAGAAATACTATTTAGCAAGCTGTTTCTGTGAGAAAGTCAAACGTTTAAGGAGCTTTTTGTGCCACTGAGGGACAAGGGTCTCCGAGGGAGCAGCAGGAGTCTTTTGGAAACTTCAGTGAAGCTAAAAGGCCTCTCACGTCTGAGATAGTTTCCAGCTGAAGTCAAAAGTGTTGAAAATGCAGAAAAGCAGGTTTTCTTAAACAATGTCTAACTCCCTGTCAGCCATGACTGCTGTGCTATTTAACAACTTTCTTCTCTGACAATGGATAAGTGGATGCCACTAACCTTTTTAAGCACATCTGCCAAGACACAAATACAAGAAACTGTTCTTCTTAAAATCATCCATAAGACCTAAGAATGATACCCTTAAAATCTGTGTGTAAATAAGAATAGTCTTGGCATCATACTCACTGTGCATGTTTAGAGTGACATGTTCATATATTTAAACTTAGTTGTTTTATTAGATATGGCATCTAGAATGTATTTTATATATTACTCTCTGCTCCTAAAAACCCAAATGGAATATGAAACTTTACAAATAATCTTGAGCAGTGCAAGATAACAGCTGATGGTGTCAGTCCTTTTTCAATAAAGAATATTTTCTCACTCATTTATGTTTCTTTGTAAAAGGAAGGCTGTTTATTAAAAAAAAATAAAACCTTACTTTCAAAACAGTAAATATCTGCAGCAAATACAACCAAAAAGCTGTAGTAATTTAACTGGAAACTTATAGAGGAAACCAAATTTGTCAATTGATGATGTGCTCGACTCAGTGGTCCAAATTGTGAATTGATAACTAGTCTGCTTAATAAAATTGATACAATCAATCAATCAATCAATCAATCTTTATTTGTATAGCGCCAATTCATAACAAGTGTTATCTCATACAACAATAAAATAACATTTATTCTCATTTTTAAATTGATTTAATCTATTTTAATTGCAGTTTAACTAGATGCTGCTGTATCATTTAACATCAGTCATCTCTACCTTATAATCAGTATAGTTGTTAATGTAATAATAGAACAATCTCTCTATCTTTGTTTCTTTTTGATTAATCCATTAAAACTACCTTTACAACCATATAAACATGAGGAACCTCTTGAAAATGAGATGTCACATCTCAAGGGGTAACCTCTAATAAATTTTTATTCAGCAGAGGCAAATATGATGAGGACAGATCTATGATTAGCCCAAGGATCTATCACGACCATTCAACTCTTACTTTAGTTCCCTTGTCTCTGCCCACCCCTTTGGTGGTGGCTGTTCAACACTGAGACCGGCTCCACTCAGTATTTCCAACTGCTAGAACAGGTTTTTTCTTGTCATTGTTACTGTAAGCTTCCTACAGATGCTCTACACTGTAGGGTTGGCCCAGTGCTGTGCTCATGGTGGATTTATGTTATGTTTGGATGTATGTATATGTATATGTATATGTATGTGTATATGTATAAATTTTCTATGTGTATATATGCATTGATGTTATCTACAAAATAAAGAGTATGGCTTCAGTCTGCTCTTTTGTGAAATGTCTTGAGATAACACTTAAGAAGAAGAGGGAGGCTGTTTAGTCCGTGGGTCACTAAAGGGCTACGAAATGCCTGTAAAAAGAAAAATACATTATACAGGAAATTCATAAAACATCGAACTAAGGAAGCAGAAGAAAAGTATAAAAAATATAAAAACAAATTAGCCAATATTATGAGAGACTGTAAGAAAGAACACTATAATGAATTATTGGAGGAAAATAAAAATAACGTTAAGGGTATATGGACTGTACTGAATGGCATTGTGAAGAGTGGATCTAAAAATGTTAACTACCCGGAGTACTACATGGAAGATGACAAGACCATAAATAGCATGTAGGATGTGGTGAATGGTTTCAACAAATTCTTTGTAAATGCGGGACGAGAATTAGCAGCAAAAATTCAGAAGCCAGAGGCAGCGCAATGTGGGGATGTAGAGTATATGGGGGAAAGAATATTAAGTACAGAAATCATTGAAACAGTAAGGAAATGTAAAGATAAAACCTCTACAGACTGGAATGATATTGACATGAAAACAGTCAAGAACGTCATTGAGGAGATTGCAAAGCCACTCACCCACATCTGCAACTTGTCTTTCCAATCTGGTACATTCCCAAACAAAATGAAAATAGCAAAAGTGATACCCCTGTTAAAACCGGAGATCGACACCATTACACAAACTACAGGCCTGTTTCTCTACTCCCACAATTCTCCAAAATACTTGAAGAACTTTTTACAGCCAGACTGGACAATTTCATCGAAAAACATAATCTGCTTGCAGACAGTCAATATGGATTCAGAGCGGACAGATCAACATCTTTAGCACTAACTGAATTAATAGAGGAAATCACAACCTTTTTAGACAATAAAAAAATTGCAATTGGAGTATTTATAGACCTAAAAAAAGCATTTGACACGATTGATCATAGCATATTATTAAATAAACTAGAAAGGTATGGAATAAGGGGGGTTGGGCTGAATTGGATGGAAAGTTATTTAAGAGACAGGCAGCAGTTGGTGCAAATGGGAGAACTTAAATTAGAAGTGATGGACATCACATGCGGGGTGCCACAGGGGTCAGTATTGGGACCAAAGTTATTCATATTATATATCAATGACATCTGCAGAGTATCACAATCACTAAAAGTTGTTTTATTCGCAGATGACACCAATATTTTTTGTTCAGGTGAGAATTTGCAGCAGATTTTGTCCACCATCACAACAGAAATGAATAAGCTAAGACTATGGTTTGACAGAAATAAATTATCATTAAATCTAAACAAAACTAAAATTATGCTGTTTGGCAGATACAATCATGATCACAATGTGGAGCTGATAGTAGATAACATAAAAATAGAAAAAGTTGATGAAACAAAATTTCTTAGTGTGATCCTGGACCATAAAATAAGCTGGAAATCTCACATAAGCCACATATGATCGAAACTGGCAAAGTGTACTGCAATTTTGAGTAAAACAAGACACATTCTGGATCAAAAGTCATTACATACCCTATACTGTTCACTGTTTTGATCATATTTATCATACTGTGTGGAGGTCTGGGGAAACAACTATAAAAGCACTCTACAGCCAATATGCACAATACAGAAAAGAGCAATAAGAGCAAAAAACAAGGCCGGATACAGAGATCACACAAATGCCTGTTTAAAAAATCAGGCATGTTAAAATTTATAGATTTGGTCAAATTTAAAACAGCACTAGTAATGTGTAAAGCAAGAAATAATCTACTGCCAAATACAATTCGGGAAATGTTTACAGAAAGGGAGGGAGAATATAATCTAAGAGGAAACCTAAATTTTAAAAAACAAAAGGTTCGAACAACAATGAAAAGTTTCTGTATATTGAGCTGTGGGGTGACTTTATGGAACAATGTAGATATGGAGATAAAACAAAGTACAATCAATCAATCAATCAATCAATCTTTATTTGTATAGCGCCAATTCATAACAAGTGTTATCTCAAGACACTTTACTATAGAGCACAAAGCTCTTCATATTATGGATACACATATATGCATAGACACATATATACATATATAAAATACACATATACATATATATACAAATATATATATCCAACACCCAACATGAATCCATATAGCCAATCATGAATCCCTCCATCATGGCGGCAAGAAAAAACCTTCTGTTAAGTAGCAGGAAATCTTGAATGTGGACCCCAGTCTCATGATGAACAGCAAATCCACACGATGCTGTGTTGGGTGTGTGGGCAAAGGAAGGGAGGTAAGTGGAGACAAGTGGACTAAAGTAAGAACTAAAGTTAGTAACAGATCAATGGACCAATCATAGACCTGTCGTCGTCAAATTTGTGTCTGCTGAAAACAAATGTATTAGAGGTTAGCCTCTTGAGATGCTACATCTTGTTTTCAGGAGGGTCCTCATGTCTGTATGGTTGTGGTGATAATTTTATAGAAGTATAATCAATGAAAGTCTTACTGAAAATAAGAATTTATGGTAGTGATGAACTCATGGGTGCCCAGACCACAAGTGCATCCCTACCATATTTGTCTCCGTTAAGTATAAATGTATTAATGGTAGACCTCTTGAGATGTGACACCTCATTTTCAAGAGGGACCTCATGCCTATATGGTACTAAAGATACTTACTATAGATGTATCAACCATGGATAGAAAGATCATGCTAATATCTACATTAACTGCTATAATGATGATGAACTGGAATGAAATGGCCAAATATGTGTTATGTCTGTAATTGTTGTTATTGAGGCTTCATGACTCCACAGCAGCAGGTAGTCTCCACAGCAACGTTCCCAAGCTGCCTACAAGACAAGAACCAGAGACGAGTACAGGAGCAAACAGAAAGGGGCAGAGGCATATATGGAGAGAGAGTGCGAGAGAGAGAGGGATAGAGCCCAATGTGCCAGATCCCCCCGGCAGACTAAGCCTTTTGCATCTTAACTATGTGTCTAAACTATGGACTATGAGCTGGTCCCTAACTGAAAGCTTTATCAAAGAGGAATGTTTTAAGTCTAACCTTAAAGCAGCACTGCAGATCTTTTGAGCCTTCAAATATTCTCTCCAAAGTCTGTTCAGTGGAGCTCGGTGCTGTAACAGAGAGAATGGCCCCCCCACCTTGCCCCCACAGCGCTTTCCTGCTCTGTTTAGGGGCTATGTAACTATTGCTCCCGTGACGGGGACACATGTCGTGAGCGGCTGCGAGAAGTGCAAACTGCTTTACGGCACTACGCGAGATTTAGCTTCCAGCTAAAGAAGCCGGTGTTTTGCATGTAGTAGTAGCAGCATAGCATCAGCAAAGCGTGTGAGGAGGACTCTTTCGCCTATCGGACAATGCAAGGAACAAAACTAGAATTAACATTGGAGCCCACTTTGCTCGGTGGCGAGAGCGTTGGGGGATGGAAAATTACAAGACGGACGCCGAGCTTGCAAAGTTACTGCTGGAGAGGTAAGTTATGTTTTCGTCGGGTTTTCCCCAGTTTAACACCTGGTTTCAGTCTGTGGTTGCTCCGTAGCATTGCATGCTTTGTGTAACTTGGCGGACGTTGTTTTGTCACTAAATGCTACCAGCAGTTATTTGCCGGCGAGTTTCTCAGATTGCCGGAGATATTCATGGCGCCGTGACGCTCAGTCATTCACTATTTCTAAGTCCTGCAGTCTGGGAACATGGTGGACGCAACATAACCACATCCAGCTCCGGTTATTTCAGCAGGAGAGATGCTCCCAGGATGCTCACACGCAAATGCTGAGCAAACAACCGACTGCAGACGCTTGAAAACAGACATATTTGGAAAGAAACATCATAATACAGTACCATATCAGTCCACGGGGTTTATTTGTGTCTTCGGACGTCCTGTCGACTCGCTTCTCCTGGCTCTGTATGTCAACAAATGCACGTTGCTGTGAGGTGCTGTGTTACGACAGTGCAATTACACCCAACGACCAGAGCGGCCCCTCGAGAGCAGACAAACCTGAATCTTGCATAGTGGGGCTTTAAAGGTACAGGGGGTGTCTGCCTCCCGAACTGTGGTTGGTAAATGGTTCCAGAGAAGAGGAGCTTTATAACTGAAGGCTCTACCTCCCATACTACTTCCAGAGACTGATGGTAGCATGAGCAGGCCAGCATTTTGGGAGCGTAATGTTCTAGAGGGGTTGTACGGCACTACAAGCTCGTTGAGATAAATTGGTGCCAGTCCACTGAGAGCTTTATAGGTGAGAAGAAGAATCTTGAATTCTATTTATTCAAGATATTTATGGGGAGCCAATGCAGAGAAGCTAATACAGGAGTAATGTGGTCTCTTCTCCTAGTTCTAGTCAGTACGCGAGCTGCAGCATTTTGAACTAGCTGAAGCGTCTTAAGCGACTTACTAGGGCAGCCTGAAAGAAGAGAATTACAATAGTCCAGTCTAGAGGTAACAAAAGCATGGACTAGCTTTTCAGCATCGTTCTGGGACAGGATAGGCCTAATTTTAGCGATGTTACGAAGATGAAAAAAGGCTGTTCTTGAAATTTGCTCTATGTGAGAGTTAAAGGATAAATCCTGATCAAATAGAACCCCAAGATTTCTAACAGTTGTGCTTGGCGTCAGGCTAATGCCATCTATGGCAGTTAAATCATTAGAAAAGGTTTCTCTAAGGTGTCGAGGGCCCAGCACAATGATCTCTGTCTTGTCTGAGTTGAGAAGAAGAAAATTTTTGACCATCCAGGCCCTAATGTCCTTTAGACACGCGTCTAGTTTAGATAACTGATTTGTCTCACCTGGCTTCATTGATACATACAGCTGAGTATCATCAGCGTAACAAAGAAAATTGATGGAGTATTTCCTCATGATATCACCGAGGGGAAGCATATATATGGAGAAGAGAACTGGACCTAGCACAGAGCCTTGAGGAACTCCGTAACTTACTTTAGTGTACACAGAGGACTTGTTGTTCACGTGTACAAACTGGTATCTATCAGATAAGTAGGACTTAAACCAATTTAGGGCAGTCCCTATAATCCCGAGTAATACTTCTAATTTCTGTATAAGAACATTATGATCAATGGTGTCAAAAGCTGCACTAAGATCTAACAAAACAAGTACCAAGAGAAGTCCCTCATCTGAAGCTGAGAGTAGGTCGTTAGTTACTTTAGCTAGAGCAGTCGCTGTGATGAGCTCTGAATCCTGACTGAAAGTCCTCAAACAGGCTGTTGTCTTGAAGGAAGTCACACAGCTGATTAGCCACTACTTTCTCCAGGATCTTTGAAGTAAATGGAAGGTTTGATATAGGCCTTTAGTTAGCTAATGTTCCCGAATAGAGGTTAGGTTTTTTAAGGAGAGGTTTGATTACAGCTACTTTAAAAGACTGTGGCATGTAGCCTGTTGATAGAGATATATTTATTGTCTCCAGCAAGGATGGACAAACTAGGGGAAAGACCTCCTTGGACAGCTTAGTTGGGATCGGGTCACAAAGGCAGGTTGATGGTTTGGAGGAGGAGACAAGAGAATTTAGCTCTTGAAGGCTAAGTGTAGAAAAACAATCTAACTCAAGTCTGACTACATTTAATGGTACGGCAGGTTTGGGTGAAAGCAGGGAGTTGCTAATTTTATCTCTAATTTTAAGAATTTTATCATTAAAAACGCTCATAAAATCCTAACAGCTGAGGGCTAGAGGAATCACAGGCTCAATAGAGCTCTGACTGTGTGTCATCCTGGCTACAGTGCTGAAAAGGTACCTAGGGTTGTTTTTATTTTCTTCAATTAGTGAGGAGTAGTAGGCAGCTCGAGCATGTCGTAAAGCTGTCATGTAGTTATTATGACTTTCCCGCCAAAGTATACGTGACTCCTCCCTTTTATTGGAGCGCCATATTCTCTCTAATTTACGGGATGCTTGTTTAAGCGCACGAGTTTCAGAAGTAAACCAAGGAGCCGTCCTCTGACGTTTAATAGTTTTTTGTCTCAGTGGGGCAATTGAGTCCAAAGTGGATCTTAGAAGACT
This sequence comes from Cetoscarus ocellatus, assembly GCA_037902135.1. Lineage (NCBI taxonomy): Eukaryota > Metazoa > Chordata > Actinopteri > Labriformes > Labridae > Cetoscarus > Cetoscarus ocellatus. The sequence continues at coordinate 1,280,226 of JBAMNC010000454.1, read as the reverse complement.
GGCAGAGTCATCAACAAGCTGATCCAGCTGAGAGGGGCTATAATTAATATCATAGTTATCAGTTGGCCAATTTATTGAGTTTAAGGCAGCAGGAATGGCTTCTTTAAATTCTTCCTCTAATAAGATGTTACAAGTTACTAAGAAGTGATCGGATAATAAAGGATTTTCAGGAAAAACTTTTAGTCCATAAACATCAAGGCCATATGCTAGAACCAAATCAAGAGTGTGATTGAAATGATGAGTAGCTTCACGAGCAGCCTGAATAAAACCAACTGAGTCTATTAAGGACATAAAAGCTGAGCTAAGGCTTTCACTTTCTTTGTCAACATGGATATTAAAATCACCTACAATGAGTATTTTATCAGAGCTAAGGACCAAGTTTGATATGAACTCAGAAAATTCTGATAAGAATTCAGAATAAGGGCCTGGAGGACGGTAAATTATCACAAATAGGACAGGCTGGCAGGTTTTTGAGTCAGTATGAGATAAATTTAGAGCAAGGCTTTCAAAAGAAGAGTAATTAGCCTTTGGTCTAAGATTGATTTGGAGACAAGAATGATAAATAGCTGCTACACCACCACCACAGCCTGTGTCGCGTGGTATATGAGTATTTGAGTGACTGGGAGGAGTGGATGCATTTAAACTGACATATTCCTCCTGGCACGGCCATGTTTCAGTTAGACAGAATAAATCAATGTGATTTTCTGATATAAGGTCATTCATTAGTAATGTTTGGATCTCAGTGATCTAATATTTAAGAGACCACATCTAATTATCTGACGTTTTGAAGCTTATACATTTGAGGTTTTGATTTTAATCAGATTTCTATGGTTGACACCTCTTTTATTTGTTTTTGTGTTAACATCTATGTGACGTTTGGGTCGGGGGGCAGACACAGTCTCTATAGAATAATATTCATAACTATTACAACTGTCATAGCAGTTATCATAGTGATGAACACAACTGTCCTAACAGTAATGGGTGGAAAACTGTCCTACAGCAAGCGCAGAGGAGCGTGGAGGACTGCAGCTCTGCAACATGGTCTCATCTCTGAGAGGTCATAAGTATGACTCTGACATGTTTTTAGATAGGAGAGATGCACCAGCCAAAGTAGGATGGATGCCGTCTCTTCCTATCAGACCAGGTTTTCCCCAGAAGGATGTCCAATTATCAATGAAGCCCACATCGTTTGCTGGACAAACATAAATCAGTTTAAAAAGAGGTACAAAAAACTGTTTCTAAACAAGTATATGGAAGAGGAAGTGTGTGATCAATGAGAAAAATGGGGTAAATGAATAAATAAACCATAAAAAATTATGTTGATTAGTATTTTGCTATAAAGTGTATGGATATTGAATATAGATAAAATATTTATACGGACAGTTACTTATTATATGTATGTATGTATGTATATACATGTAAGTATGTATGTGTGTGTGTGCATAGGTGCGAATTATATTTCCATAGATGTTTATGTAGTATATGTACATTATGTCTATAAGGATACTTACGTGTTTGATACATAGGTGTATATATACGTATGTGTGTATGTATGTATGCATATATATGTATGTATATGTGTATGTGTGTATACAAATGTATGTGTGTATATAAATGTATATATATGTGTATTAATTATATATTATATATGTCTGTTGTGCATATGTAGATAAACATATTTATACAGATTAAATGTTTTGTAATGTACATATGTATAATATATTTACATCAATAGCAGAATTTATTTTTAGAAGACCCATGAGGAACAGTAATAAGGGGCAGGAACTCAAAAAGTATTTACTTCTTCCTACTCCTTTTTGAATGTGTATGATTACTTCATTTCTTTTTTTTCTTTGCATGTGAATTTCTTTGCATACATGTTTGAAATAAAATTCAAATTCAAATTCAGAAGTTAAGAATTGGCACTATACAAATAAAGACTGAGTGACTGATTTATGCTGTGATATATAAACAGTTTTTTTTTAATTCCTACTTTTGACATGATGAGGAAGCAACAATAAAAAGTAGTGCAGCGGTCTGGGCTGTACAGCAAGTAGAGACAGAGAGACAAGCAAGGGGAGTGAGGGAAAAAAAAACATCAGCTGATCAACTGTTGTATGGTAACTTGGTTTAACAATTAAGAATAGAATAGACTAGCCTTTATTGTCATTGTACTGTGGGGGGTAATTGTTTTACAATCTGCAGTATGTTGTTTCAGTCTGTTAACAGATACATTTTCTCCAAACAGCACAGAGTTTTCCCTAAAGTGCATAAATGTCTATGTGCCATCTTTCTGGCTCTGATTATAGTATATTTTAAACCTCTCATACAAACGGCGTCTTTTTCTGTGAGCTTTGTGAAATCTAATAAACTGTGTTTTGTTCTAAATCCAACTGCCTTTATTGTGTGGTTAAATTTTTTATTAATTTTTTTCTTAAAATAGAGCAGCATGATGGCACAGCCAATAATTTGTGTGCCTCACAGCAAGAAGGTTGCTGGTTCAAACCCTGTGTCGGTCAGGGCCTTTCTGTGTGGAGATTGCATGTTTTCCCTGTGTATGTGTTGGTTCCCTCTGGCTTCCTCCCACAGACCAAAGCCATGCTCATTAGGTTGATTAATGCCTCCAATTGCTTGGATAAGCTCCAGACCCCCTCAAAGTGGTAAGTGGTATAGATCATGGATAGATGGATTTTTGAAAATATATATTTTTTTCCCATAAGAAAATAAATCTAGAGTTTCCCTGAGCAGACAAGGTGCTGAATCCCTTTTACATCAGTACTTTATTCTTTATTGTGATAATGCTAGTCTGTAGTTTAGAGGGGTTTTTACTTTTTTAACATAACACATACCTCAAAATATTGGGGCACCATCAAGAAATTTTGGGGCACGTTATTCAAATAGCAATCATTTTCAGCACACTTTCATCAACACTCTTTCGTATGCCTGGATTGGCACAAAACCTGTGTTTCATAAATCACACATGGGAGCTGGTTTAAGAAGATTTCTACTCCCAAATTTGTACAGGTCTCTACACAAGGTTGACAAATGAGGGCCACTTTGTACTGACCTTTGTCAATAGTTATTTCATCACACAAACATAAATTCCTAAAATAAAACACAAACAAAACTTTTACATTCATCATGTTTTCTGCCTTTTTAGGGACATTTAATGTTGTTTAGTCAGCTGGATATTGTGCTGTGGCGTTATATGACTTCTTGCTCTTCATCAGTGTTTGCAAAACTGCATTGCCATGATATTGTTATCATCATGGGCCTCACATCATATTTGGAATGCAACATAAGTTATTCTGCAATTTTAACTACTAATCAAGAATGATTTTCAAGGCTTTAAAAAAAAGTAAAAAAAATTGAAAGTCCTTTATTGGGTGTCTATGCTGTAAGATGGGCCACAAAAATTTTTAAATATTCTTCTTCCCAACTTGTTAATGTGTCCCACTGTCTTCATCGGTTGGAGATATTTCTAGGCTCTGAATTTAAGGAATTTACAGGTCAGCTACTTGTGATTCCAGCATCCCTCATTAAGAACATCAGAACAGTAACCCTGGAATGTAAAATATTCTATTCAACACATTTGAACCAGGGTCTTCCCAGACACATTAGGAATACTTAAAAAAATGAGGTATGAACAACTGAATGAGCTCAAGCTCTCCTTCAGCTCTCTATAACCCACCAGTGACCACCCCCACCTCCTCTACTCTGCCTGCTCATTATCCTTGTCAAACAGGACCCAGGCCCACTTGGCACAGCCTTGTGGACCTAATTGAATTAGACATACCCGGTTGTTTAGGCTTTGTGTGGTGGCATGAGAATCTCGCGGCCATCTCCATGAGGGATAAAGAAAAGAGAGAGGCATCGCCGGCACTTGTCAGAAGATCTGAGAGCTGAAGATTCTCAGGGATGGAACCATTGCTGCCAATCACAGACCTCACAGTCTCCCACTGTGCATCGGCCCAATGCCAAGTGTATAGTGGGACTGGTGCATGGGTGTAACTTCATTGAACCCTGAGAGTGGGGCAAGACCCTAGCATTATCTTGAAGATTCAAACAAGGCAACTGGACTGTGTAGAGTTTGTTGGGAAGACGTTTCACTTCTCATCCTAGAAGCTTCTTCAGTTCCAAATGGCTGTTGATGGAAGCAGATACTTATCTTACTAGAGGAGAAAACAACAACAAAGGAAGGGGAGGAGCTGGAGAACGACCCTAGCATTAAACAATAATTAGACAGACAAAAACAGAAGCTATCTTAAAAAAGGTTCTTCCAAAATTGTCCTACAATATTCATTTTTATAAAGTTAACAGCTGCTTTAACACACATTAATCATAAAATCCAGAAATTAAGTATACACAACAGTCTGTTTGTGTATACTGACTCTACAGACCATTTACATAATGTTCAGCAAAGTCCATAATGTGCAGTTTCCATGCAGTAGTGTGACACTTCTAGTGCCATCTGTTTTTGCTGAGTCTACCCTCTCTGATTCTGTTTGTGGTTTTCATGGGTTGGGCCTTGAAGTGCAGTCACTGTGTACTCGATGATTACACTTGGTTTCGTAACCTACAGCAGCACAAGACGGCTTTTTGTATGCTTGAGGTGGTGATCTGTTTTGAAGAGATGTTGTACAGAACTTTGATGATGCGTAGTGGAAACAACACTTCTGATGTTCAGACGCACCTTTGAGTGTGTGTAACTCTATTTACGATCAAATTATCTTCTCTCACAACAACAGCTGTCCATATCCATCCTGTCAAGTCTCTCTTTTTCAGTTTGAGCCAGTTGCACAGAATGATGTCGTCACCCATTCTCTTTTGCCTCAGTGGATTACCCTGATAATTTGACTGGACTGTAAATAAAAAAAATGCTCCTTAGTTAGAGCAGCATGTTGTGTAGAGGGTGGGAGTCATTATCTTTAAACAATTTTGTCAGTCTTCTGGCCCCAACCACCTCTTCCAGTCTGGGGAACTGTAGGCTAACAACAGACTTAGCCAAAAATAAAGTTTATCTGGAACTAGGAATACATGGAATACGTGACGTGAGTCTGTTCGTTCCTGATAAACTTTATTTTTCCAAAAAGTTAATGCACTCAAAAAATTGTCTAGGTAGCGTACTCTCAAACTGTGGTATTATTTTTTGATGGGAGGTCTTGTTGGCTGAGAAAATACCCTTCGTGTTTGGTACAATACTTCCCTGTTTGCGGCTGGTTCTGCGTCATGGACTTATACAAATTGTGGCTTACTGAGGGAGAGGAGAGAACTTTCTACTGCATCTAATGTACTTAGTAGTCATATGGAGCTCATACAACCCCACTTCAAAAAAACTGAACCATCCCTTTAATCAGTCTGTTGATTTGGTAGAAAACCTTGAGCAGTTTGCTAAAGACATGAAAGGATCTACATTTTCTTAGACAACAGAGCCGGCTTAAGCTCTTCTTATAGACAAGGGCTGTGTTGATGGACAGCAAAAGTACAACTAGCCAAAGGGTGACTTAGCCTTAGAGATATGGGTAAGAAGCTTGGAGTGGTTAAGAGTACAGCCAATGCTCTTTTGCATCGAAAGAGACCAGCTGAGTTGGTTAAGGCATCCCATAGATATGCTCCCTGGTTTCCACCCTCTGAGGGGCTTCCAGGACAGTCAATCAGGTTTTACCAGGAGGAGGAAACAGAATGTATATGTATCTGGTAAAAAAAAAAAAAATTGAACCTCATACCTGCTTGTCTGTGTAGATTCTCATTCATCCAGGTCATGGTTATCTTGAAGATTCAAACAAGGCAACTGGACTGTGTAGAGACTCATACCTGCTCATTGGCAAGTTATTTGGCATGAATTGTGAGCTAATCTACACTTCAAATCAGAGTTCTCACATGAACCAGTAAGCTGGTTTGCACAATACATGATCAAGCCTGCAGCCAAAACAAAGCTCTCCACAGTTATAATTAAAGTCTCCTGTCAGAGAACACCTGAAAAATAGCACTAAGAAAAGTGAAAGTAATACGCAGACAGAACTCAAAGTCTACAATGATATCCACTATTTGGCTCACCTACAGTTAGCCAGCCAGGGGGTGAACAGTGTATGAATGCAATGATAGTCTCGTTTTTGAGACTTGAAGACAACATATATTGTCCCAAAGCAGGAAAGGATTTGTTTAATAAAATCATGTTGTGACTTTTGAAAATAATTACATCTATCTTTTGACAGTTGGACTTACTCAAAACCTTTTCAGCCCAAAAGACACCTCCACCAGACTTGCAGATAAATTACACCCCTACTCACTGATGATTTACAGCTGAGGCTTCATTTTAAGAACAGAAAATCAAACATTGGACAAACTCTGATCTGATTTTTGGTCAAATATCAGCACAAATGTAGGCCCCGTGGGTGTCTCATACCAAAAGAAAAAAGAGAAACAAAACATTGGTGTTAAAATCATTATTTGCTGAAATGTTACTGTAAACACTGGTACTGATGTGATGGTATGAAACCGATGCTTTTAATGTTGGACCCAAAAGCTGAGAGCCAGAGGCAGATCAGTGGTGTAACAAAGAGCATTTTGGCAGTGGAGAGGAGTCCACAAGACGGTTTTGAAGGTGCAGGTGATGAGGTGGTCAGCTTCAAGTATGTAGCTGCAGAGGAGCAGGGGAAGCCACGCCCACTCTCCAAGGAGCAGAGGGGCAGAGGATTCAGGAGAAAACCTCTATGAAGGCAAAAACAGTCCAGATCAGGGGTAGAGAAGGGGAAATCCCCACACCTGAGCCTGTAATTAAGACAGGCCTGCACCTCAAGACATTCTTTGGTAAAGAAGGATTTTAGTATATATATATGACTTTTTTTAATGATTCTTTTTTTTTGGGGGGGGGGGGGGGGGTTGTCTGTAAAGAACTAAGATGGCTTCAGCAGGTTTCCTAAACATTAGTGATGCACGATATGAAAAATTTCAACCGACACTAAATAACTGATAATTTCTTGCTTCTCATGGCCGATATCCATACCGATAACCGATAAGTTCATATTTTTATATTTAATATAATCTTTTTGCATGTTGAAATCTTGATCCAACCACTGAGCCGTTAAGCTAAGCTTGCTGACCGGGCTAATGTCAGATGTCCATATGTCCTGGTAAAACTTACATGTAGTCTGTTCTTGTTATGGTTATGTTATCAAGTTATAGATGTGTGTGGCAACGATACCTTAAAGGGCATGGAGGGATACATCCAAATGTGCTATTAACTTGTGAAAACCCAGGCTCTCATTGACAGAAAAGGGCTGGTTGTCGAGCGCTATGAACTCCATCACTTTGTCGTTAATGGCTTTAGCCTTTTCACTGCCTCTTAAAAAGTTTTTACAGTTTCAAACGCCTGTTGAATGGGGACATCCACGCTCTATGTTGTTTTTAGCCTTAGCATGCTAGCTGCTACCGCAGCTGCTTCGTCTTCTTTCAATACCACTTCACCGCAATGACGACTTTTCAGGTGAGCGATAAGATTTGTTGTGTAAAAACTTGAAGTCCTCTTTCCTCCTCTCAGAATTCTTGCTCAACAGGTTGTGCAAACAGAAATGCTGTTATCTTCTGAGAAAAAACAACCACACTGGTGAAGCCATGTTCACTTTTGATCTGGCAGAGAGACGGGGGCAGGCTTGGGTCCTTCTAGTAAGGCGCGATTGATGACGTAACCAGCGCGACATGGCTTGTTTTGGGACTACGCGGCCTGCAAACAGTTTCCCCAATTTAAGTAATTCATCAGATCTTTTTATCGGACAAAATGTATGTATTGGGCCGATAAAAAATGTTGTCATTTTCCCCCGAATCGGCCAATATTATATCGGTTCGATAAATATCGTGCATCCCTACTAAACATACTGACTTGTAACAGCTATCATTTACTGTATGCTTTTATGTGAAAAAATCAGAAAATGTGAGTGGTTTATGGTGTCACCTGTAAACTTTTTAGAAACTATGACACAGTTCTCAACACCAGCAGCAGACCAGACCTCACTGTGCCAGCTTAACCTTCTGACTCCTGCCTTTTCCAGCCTCAGGCTTGGAGCTGATTTAAAGTCAAGAGTCAGTCCCTTTGTGGTTAGAGATTTTTTTTTTTTTTTTTTTTTTTTGCTTTAACACAGGGAGAACCCTCTTCTTATGTGATTGCCCTCTTCCATTTATCCAGTCACAGTTGAAATGGAGGCACAACAAGGGGATGCCTGAGTGCTGTCACTACATAACGTCACCTTCCTAACCCCAGGGGTCAGAGGCAGATTGACACCATAACCCACAGCCCTGATCCTCCCTCAGCCTCTTTAGACGTGCACCCGGCCAGCAGTAATGCAGCCTGCACTTTATTCATTTAGAGATCAGCCAAGCTGAAAAGATAAGCTCTGAATAATTGGAGCCCACAGACCACGGAGAATCTGATGGGTTCTTGGAGTCTTTAGCTTTTTCTGCCTCTCTTTTTACCCTCTGAGAAGTAGACGACGCCCCTTGTTAGACTCAAGGGGCCAGTTGGGCAAGAGAGGAGTGGGATGATCTGTGCTGCTTTCAGGGAGAGGGATGACACTGGCCGTAGGGACCTGTCACTCACGTGCAAGGGGAATCAATGTGGAGTTTAATGAATCCTCCACAGCCACCAGTGGACAAGGCGCAACTCTGTGTGGACACCAGACATCCAGACATAACACCATCCTGCCTCCTTTATAGTCTGCTGGAATAGAAAAGGCCACAGGAGGCAGTCAAAAAAAGTTATCTTGGGCAGATTTCTTTGTGATTGCAATGTATTTGGACTCTAACTTGTGGTAAATATCAATCAAATCATTTAAAAAGAAAAAACAAAACTATGTCTATTGTTATATATGGTTGTTTTTGCAAATACCACACATGTTTCCATCATTACTAGTATGGGATGCCTGCTGCTGTGGACCCCTATAATAATCTGCTACTGTAGACCTATGTGAGAACTTTCTGCTGTTGGCCCACCTTACTATAACAGTGAAGCTGTGTTCATAGAAACGCCAAGAAAATTACAATATGTGTTTCTTCCTTCTCAGTCCATGATCAACCATGGTGAATGTTTCTGCAATCCCTGTCCTCTTCTTGTTCTTGAAAATGAGAAGCTAAATGTCCCAGAAAAGACAGATATAGAAATGCATCCAACTGATGACATTTGATAACATCCTTCCAAGCTGGACATCAACAATTTCACCACCATGTGTTGGTGATGGCCCCTCTGTTGCTTGCCGAACATTTACTTTCACTTGTGTTTTTTCCCAGTACAGCTAGAGACCTCCTCCTTACCTCTTCCCAGTGTCTTTCTTTTGTGGGTGCTCCAATTCTTCTTTTGTGAGGTTCGTCATATTTCCTATCGTGAAAAACACATTAAATCAGTAAGACAGCTGTAAATACACCATCAGTCAGCTTGCCATTGTGCTAACAGACTTGTTCACAATACAGCCCATGAAAGTCTTAAATAAATATTAACTTAACTTACTGGATAGTCACTGGAGAGTTATTTGGTGTTCAAATAATCATGTAGAGGAGTTCCTATACATAAATCACCTTCACAACTGTACTTGCCGGCAAAAACCCTGTACTATAGTATATTTGCATTCACAAAATTTGTGTACCATTCCTGAAGTATCGTGATGTAAATCGTGACTGAGACCACCTTTCCAAGTGTGCTTTGGCACAATTGTATTCACACTGTATAACTGAATTGAATCCATGCCTGATTCCCTTGCATAAAACCATATATATATTCAACAACTCTACTAACCAATATCTGCCATCTCCCCACTATCACTATAATTACGAATGTTTAAATTGGACTGATCAGCATAGTATCATTTATGATCAATACTCTTAATATGTTACTCTTACCATTGTTACTAGCATTGTAATCATATAGAAGAAAAGATAACTCATATAAAGTAATGACAACAGCAGCCATAAATTGAACTTCCTCTTTGTTGTTGCTATGTCTATGTCTCCTACTGCCCTCCCCTCTGTCCTCATGGCCAACACAGTATTGGTGGTCATTGATCACAAGTCTGGTTCTGCTTTAGGATTCTGTCTGTTAAAATGATGCTTTTTCTTACCACTGTAACTTTGCTTAATTATGTGCTGTGCTGTGCTCATGGTTTATTAATGCTGGGTCCTTCTAATAATCCAACCAAGAGCACAGTCTGTACCTCTTCTTTTTTGTAATGTGGCTTGAGATAACATTTGTTTAGAATTCAATTTAAGATTGATTGATTTATGTAAATGACAATGTTTTTTACAGCGTTACTCTAGGCGGGCACAGAGGCTGTGGTGCTACATAAATATCCCCTCAAGACATGAGATAACTGGTTAATAGAGTAGTCAAATCTCTGTGGGAGGTGCGACACTGGAAACAATAACACATTAAAACAAAGCGCTTTGCTACTGTGGCTGCTGCAGTTTAATCATCCCTTTGTCAAATTAGCATTCCCCCTGCCCTGCATGAAGACACCACAGCAGATAGACAGGGCATCATTATCCACACTGAACAACAAAGAGCTAGCAATAGGGAGGCTGCAACTATACTGGTAATGTCAGGTCCCAGGTCAGCTTGGTCCAGAGCCAGTGGAAGCCCACGCTGTGCTTTGACTGTCTGGTGTTGTCATAACAGAGCATTTACTGTATGAGGCTGGGGGAGAGACAAGGCCAGCTGCAGCCTCCTGAAGACTAAAAGAAGAACAGGACCACACACTTTTTCTCATTAAGATCAGCGCCCATTTTGTTCTAGATGTTCTTCACTTTCACATGTTCTGACAAAGATCCACCTGGAGCAGCAGCAACTGTTGCATGGTAAAAATGACTGCCAGGGTGGGCTGGAAAAGTTACTTTAAAAATGTAATTGTTTGAAGGTTACACACAATTTCTACTCATTTGTTACTCCCAAACACTGCAACTCATCAACCTGCTTTTCAACGCTCTGATTAAAATAAATATGCTGATTACTGCACATAATTACTGCTGTCTCCTGAGATGAACTGCAGTTCTTTCTGTGCTCTTGCCATATGCCTAACGGCTATATATGTTTAATTGTAATTACAGCCTACAGAACTTGCCCTGCCTAATGACTGCCTATATGATAAGAAAAAATATGTGAATTACTCTGAATCAAAGTATTGACAATTTTTGCGACAGTCAGCAGCAGAGTTCAGTCTGCAGACTTCATCATCACTTCTGTTGGCCAGCACTCTGACAGAAGTCAGGTATTTTGAGAGATAATAACGCAGATGATTTAAACAACATCACACACTGCATGTTAGCTTGAAGTGTATCCAAATAGTATTACACACCAGGACAAACCTTCAGCCATGAAGTCCAGCAAAATATTTTCTCTGCCCAATCACAAAGGCACATTGCTTCCTGTCATGGAGACAGTGTCACCCAAGGGTTCCATGTTTTTCCATGAACCTTGTTTCCTGTGCTAAAGGGCATTTTTTTGACGTTTTTAAACGAGACAGAGCAAAGAACATGGTTGAACTTTAGAGGGGAAGAGGTCCTTTTCAGGTTTTTTGAAATTTGCTGACAGCTCTCTAGCTACATAGCAGCTTATTCATCACTTCAGAAAGATTATATATTGAAATAATGGGGCTGCAACTCATGTTGCAGAATATTTTATATTTGTATGAATATTAATTAATTTGTCGATTAAACAATTATATGTCCTGTTATTTGTGGCACCTTTTATCCCTTACCAAGTGTAGTGAAATGACATGCAGGCAGGCAGACACACACCCACAGAGCAGAAGGGAGGGAAGCGGAGAAAGAAAGGTGCACCAAAATGTTACTCCAGATATTTAAATGTAAACTATCACAATCACATCTGTGGGGCAAAACTATGAAGAAATAAACATTTATCTTCAAGAATGTCCAAACAGCTGACAGCTTAAAAAAGTTTTAGGACACACTTGATCATTGATCAAAACAAACAAAAAATATTATATATATGTGTGTATATATATATATATATATATATATATATATATATATATATATATATATATATATATATATATATATATATATATATGTGTGTGTGTGTATATATATATATATATATATATATATATATATATATATATATATATATATATATATATATATGTATATATATATATTTACGCACACTACACACTATATACACACTTGACCATTGATCAAAACAAACAAAAAATATTATATATATGTGTGTATATATATATATATATATATATATATATATATATTTACGCACACTACACACTATATACACACTTGACCATTGATCAAAACAAACAAAAAAACTTCTAAATCTGTGATTAAATACTTAATGTGATTATCTTAATTAAAATCAGAAGCTGACATTTTTCTTTTTTTTTGACCGCCCTTCTATATATGAGTATGTCTGTGTGTAAGTACGTGTATATATGTATGAAGATGCATATGTCTGTATATATTCTGAATAATGATTGCTTTATTCTACTTAATTTCTTTGTTGATTCACTTTTACTTTTTCATTCATATTGTTGAACTTACCTTAACCAAGACTAAACTAAACATTTGTGCCATCAGAAAACTGTATACATTTGTACAGAGCCTTGACAAGCAGCTGGACAATGGACTGACAGAGGATCCATCTCTGGCAACAAATGTCTGTTGGTGTGTTTTTTAACAGGAGCAGCCTCGCTCACAGCCTGACATACAGACTCTGTCCTGTATCTTAGAGTGATATCAGAGAGACTTTTATTTATCATTGGTCAAATAAACGTGAACAGGCTGCACATATATTCATAAAAGGCTGTTTCAGTTTCTTTTGAGCAACACAGAGGATGCTGCAGGATGTGCTTCGAGTCATGTGGCTGTCATCACACATCCTGCAGCTGTGGCTATTGCACGTGTGCACATTGCAAGCATGGTGGAACAAACATTTGTTGTTGAGCCCTTAAAAAATATCAGTGAAACTTCTTGGTCATTTCTAAGGAATAATTATTAAACTTAAGCTGATTACGCTTTTGCTGACATATTTACTTTAGCAACATTTAATTTCTAGTGAACAGCACACAGTCTGTTTTTGGCAACTTTGACTCATTTAGCCTTACAAATGTTACAAAACTATCATGGTAAGCTTAACTGAACAAACTTTAAGTGGTGATTTTGTGGTTCTTGCTGTAAACAGTAGTTTTCCCTGAGCAATTTTTTTTTTTTTTTTAAATCAGTAAGTTCAACTGTTCAGCTGCTCAATAAAAATTACAATGTCTTATTCTGCATCTTATTTGAAATCAATCTACATTAAAAACTCATAGAGTTTCATAGACCTTTTTTTAAATAGCAGAATCAAAGACAAACATATCGGAAAAAAACTGAGCAACCAATTACATATCGCTGTAACATAACACTATGGTTATACTTGATTTAATTTCTGTTTAGACTGTCATGGATATAATGATTTTCCTGGTAGCTCCTGTTTAACGGTTAACACTTTAAAAGTGTCCTTTATCTTCTTTAACTTGTTGACTTGGACTGGGTAATGAATAGATATTTAGCAGACAGCAGAAGTGGTCCTGATATTATAAATCAATGACAGTTTGTAATTCTCTTTATTTAAACAAAGACCAAACGAATAAAAACCCATTAAGATGACATGTGAATTGGCAAACAAACTGTTTAATTTGTGTCTGCTGTGTGAAGGGGTCTTTCTGTCCGTGGTCCTGGGGGCAGCTCAAATTTACATCTGATTGGAGTTTAATGGCCCATGGCTGCTTTTACTGCACAGTCACTATGGGGACCAAGCTTTTCTCAAGATTTTCAACAGACCAAAATGTCCTTTTTTTTTGTCCATTGGAAATGTGTCATGCGAGCTAAATGGGGATGGGGCTTGTATGTATCAATTTGTTTCTGTTGCGGGGCCCACACTAGCCCCGCAATGAATATATGGGCCATTGAATCCTCACACACAATGGCCCCAGCTGATGCAGTTGCCACAGAGACACGCCCATACAAAGGAGAGGAATGATGACATATGGTCAGACCCGGCCCAGTCGGTGGACCCCCAAAAGGACTGACTGCATTGACAGACAAAACCCCACGTTAGCCATTCATCCTTGCCTACTCATTTCATGGTAAGATAAACTTTTTATAAAGTTTCCACAGCCCATGCACAAGAAGTAAACGGCTGGTGAAAAAGCCACCATGTGAAGTGGGGGTTATTCATCATTAAGTGATTAACAAAGGCTTCCTTACCACCTGCTTCTACATTAATACAGACATTAAAGAGCCTGCTTTTTGTTTAAGGTGAAAGAGAGGAGATGGAGGAAAAAAAGAATTAACTTAAAGACCTAACAGAAAGCGACAGATGTTGATGCTTTCATCACCCATTGACCCAAAACTCTTCAACTTTTTATTTCTGATGGTGCTGAATTTCTCTTTGCACTTCGATCAAGAGGCCTTTGCTGAAACATGTTTTGTTTTTTGTTTTTTTTACCTGAAACATGTTTTTTTTTTTTTTTAATATCTGATAACAAATCGGCCTTTGGTAAACTTCCTAAACATACTACTTACACTCTTATTTCAGTGAGCAGTTCACTTAGGATGTGAGTAATGATATTGCAATATCAAAATTTCAATACTTTTAAGACTGATCTTTTGGTATCAATTACATTACTTCCATAAAATATTGATAACAAACGGGTCCTCTAACAAAATCATTATCTGTGCTCCTCTTTTGAGCATAGAGTGGTGCAGGAATGAGTCAAAAATCACAGAACTGAGTTAGCATTACAGCACTAGTTCCAACAGCCAACAGTATGTTTGATTTTAGATTTTTGGATAAATGTCTGAAATAAGGTGTCTGGTGAGCAAATGCATACAAGATAGGAACATTTTCTTTTGCAACATACTAAAATATATCTGATATTGCCCAGTATTGGATTTTAAAGCATCTTTGTGTTTTAAAAGAAAAATTGCTCTAGAACTGCTAACAGGGACCCTACTGCAATAATTTCTGGTCATTTTTTAATAAACGGTACATACACCACCTCACAGCCAAAGGTACCAGCTTGATCAGGTCATTTGATTTACAGGAAATTCTCAAACAAGAGGTTACAACATGGCCTTATCTGTTGAAATGTGGTAGCTGCTACAAAATTGAACTGCCATATTGTAGTTCCTTAATAACTTAGAAGTAGCTTTTTACTTCAGATGATTAGCTTTCAGCCTGAAAATGTGAAGTTTATGATGAACAAAACTTGTAAGCTGCATAATTTTTGTTTACACAAACCTGATCAAGAGCACAGTGAAAAGTCCCATTGGCTTTTTGTCAAGGAAAAAAGTACAGTGCTAACTTTTTGGTTTGCAAAAATACATAATCTTAGATGGCAGTAAGTTTTTGTGTCATCCGTGGAGACAAAAATAAATCAAAAGTCACTCAGATGGACCCATGAGTTCACACACAGACAAATGACACAGTTCTATTACAAACCAAAGCAGGAATTACAGAATGAAAACACATTTTTTATATGCAGCAACTCTCCACAAAGTATCTCAAAGTAGCTTCAAAAGTAAAATAGGATTCATTTTGTTTAGCTCAACAAAAAAAAAAGGTAGATTTGTGCAACATTGGCCTTTGTCTTTTATGTAGGTCTTTTACTTCATTTTTACTTGTGTTTATGGAACAATTTTCAATTAATCATAGATTTATAAGACTTACATTTAGTATTTGGTGATCTGTAACCTATATGTTTGCTTCATGAGCTTTTGGTCATTGAAAAGCAGCAAATTCATAAACACCCCATGTATGCACAGGAGATGATTGACATCACTATCAGTGTCAAAAAATTACTTTTGAAAGTATAATTACCTTCACCAAGGAAGTTAAGTTTTCGCCGGGGTCTGTTTGTTTGTTTGTTTGCTTGTTTGTCTGTTTGTGTGTTTTTTTGACTGTAAGCAAGATTACACAAAAACTACTGGATGGATTTACGTGAACATTTTACCAGAGATGTGGTTTGGTCCAAGGAAGAAGCCATTACATTTGGTGCTGATCCGATCCAGATTAACATCACAAAAAACATTGAAGTTTATAATGGCAAATCCCATTCATTAACGTCATTATGGAAAAGTAGTTTCTATGCAAACTGATGCCAACTTTTTTCAAGTCTATGTCACTACATTTCCCAGCTTCCCTTGCAATGCCAGCTGAGGAGTTCTGCTAACACAATGGCTAACGACAGCCTTGTAGATCGGCACATTTTTTCTGACTTTCCAAATGGAACGCTGATAATCAGGGATCAGTCATTCACACTCCCCTCTTCCCAGTTCCGATATAAATGGAACGCAGCATTCTCCACATGGACAGACATGAGCTGAGACTCAGCTGTCCAATCGGAGCAGAAAAGCCACTGCTGTAACTGAGCTGCTTAGTGGAGGTCTGCGCTCTTGGAGTGCTTTTCTAGTTTTCATACTGATTTGAAAAAGTTTGGTATTGGCCAACACTGCCATTCACTGGTAATCTGAGTCCCTTTCTTTCCCGTAAAGCATTTTGGGCAACCTCATTTGTTTTGAAAGTGCTCTTTAAATTAAGTTGACTTGAATGTTGCTTTTCATCTAGAAACTTTGCTGTATGTTTTACATGCAGATCCATTTGCATAAATGTGAATTTAAAACGGTTTGCATATTTTTTTGTAATTCTTTTGCAGAGTAATACTGAGAACTAAGGCTGGGAGATATCGTCCCTCTTAAACAAGCCTGTGATGAGATATACAGCTCTTCTCTGTACAAAAATATAAACTAGAAAAGCACTCATAGAGCGCAGACCACGAAGCTCAGTTACGGCAGTGGCTTTTCCGTTCCAATTGGACGGCCAAGTCTCCGCTCATGCCTGTCCATGCGGAGCACTCCATCACTGGCATTGCAAAGGAAGCTGGGAAATGTCGTGACATAGGCTTGAAAAACGTTGATGTCAGTTTGCATAGCAACTACATTTCCCATAATGACGTAAATGAATGGGATTTGCCAATACAAAATTCAATGTTTTTTTGTGACGTCAATCTGGCTCAGATCAGCACCGAAATGTAATGACTTCTTCCTTGGACCAAACCAAACCTCTGGTAAAATTTTCAAGTAAATCCATCCAGTAGGTTTTGCGTAATGTTGCGTACAGTCAAACAAACACACAAACAGACAAACAAACAGACAGACTGACCCTGGCGAAAATATGACCTCCTTGGCGGAGGTAATAACTTTTTTATGTCTCTGTGTTTCCATTTCTTTGTGTTGTTGCTGTAACTAGATATGTTGTTTGTTTTTTCAACTTTCTCTAAGATTTTACTGACAGTATAAAATTTCTAATTTTGCAATGCAGCTGAATCAGCCTGATTCAATGTTTGTAATCAGGCCAATCCATCCTGCCAAGCTCCTATCTACAACCATTGTAATTAGCTTAAAGCACCCTTTAGAGCAGGGAAAGGTGGAGGCTACCACCAAAACTACAGCAGGAAGTGAAAAAAATAACAAGACGTAAAAAGCTAGTCATGGGTTTATGAAGTTTATGAAAGCGTTCTATAAGAGACTAAAATTGTTGCAGCGCTGGATAAGAACAAAACCATATCTGTATTTAAAGACATTAAACATGGATAGAAGAAAGCACACTCCAACCGTCAGTGAGTGAATGTGAGAGCGAATGGGTGTGAATGGGTACCGTAGATGTGACCTGCAGTGTAAAGCAGCTTTGAGTAGTCAATGAGACTAGAAAAGCGCTTTATAAGCTGAAGTTCATTTAACATTTAAGTTTACCAAATTGCTGTGAAGTAACTTACATTCATTGTTAACGTGAACAGCGGTGTGTGTGTGTGGGGTGTGTGTGTGTGTGTGTGTGTGTGTGTGTGTCACTTTGCCTATAAAGTGTCATGGCTTTGTGTTTGAGGCTTTGAGTTGTTGGTGTGGCAGTTGTTGGTTAGTCTCCTGAGAACATGAACTCCTTGTGAACTAAAACCTACACATTTTACAGTAAATAAATGTGTTCACCCTTACTTCAACACACTTCAAGAGTTACAAAAGTGAATGAAGACACAAGTCAACAGCCCTTCAAAAACTAAACACAAAAAACATGGTAGTATGTCCAACTTTTATTTGTAATGTGGTACTTCCCCACCTTTCAACTATTTCACTAAATTTTAGTTAACCTTTCTGAAGAGTTTCAAAGCTGCAAACTGGTTGTACAGAAAAGGGAACTATTTAAAGGCTCTGTACATTGCTTCAGTAAAAATATGATGAATGGAATCACCCTTGCTTATAGTTTTATCTAAAAGTATGACAACATGACCTGATGATGCTGATGCTACGGAGCTCTCTTTCAGCTTTTGTGTATTTATTTCAGACGTTTGATAGAATCACATAATTTAAGCAGGACAGAAAATTGATTAAAATCTTGAAAAAGGTTTAATGCAACTTCATTCTTAAGCCATATTGCCCAACTTTATAGCAGCCTCAAAATGTTTTTAATAACCCAAGAATTTTTACTGCTTTCTGTAATGGCAGCTGATGTCTTTAATTCTGTGTGAGTGCATATACATGGTGAGAGAGTGTGGCAGGCATAGCAAATATTCAAGGGGAAATCCCTCAGAGAAAAGGGGTGAGGGGAAAAGAGGTCTAATTCCATTAGGATAGATAAGCACTGTGTGAACAAGACATTTAAGAGTCAACCTGCTTCATGGCTCAGCACTGAAATATGTGGTGATGTCATCACAGGCTTTGTATGGGGGGAGGTCTGCATGGGGTCAACCAGTCATTAAAGACAGAGCAGATGCTCAAAATTCTCAAAGTATTAAAAAAAATATTAACGTATAATGCTCACTTACACATGGCTTCTAAAGTAAACATAAAACTGATATCTAGTTATGATAAAGTGCATGGTGTAATATTCTGAACTGCTTTCAATCCAAACGACGTTAATGAAATATGACAAAAACATTATTGACAAGAAAAATTTGGAGTGCCTTTAATGACAAATACTAACCCATGGTTGATTATCTGAATAAATCTGTATGAGGACGAAGTCACCAGACCATTCAGATCTGCTGAAGTCTAAAGAGAATACTTTAAAGATTTCCTGAGAAACTGTATGAAAAACAATTAGCTTGTACGAACAGACAGGTTGTTAACCTGAATTCATAAAGTCTCCAGCCTCTGCTGTTGTTGGCGTGGACACATGAAAAAGCCAATGACATAAAAAATAAAATAAGTCAAGAGCTCATACCAAAGTGCAATGTGAAGGTGTACAAAAACCCTAAAGAGTAACCTGAGAGCTAACAGCCAATTAGTACAAGAACTTAACAGTGGATGAATGAGGCCTGGACTCCTTCAAACCTTGATCACAGGAGCTCTGAACTGACAGCCTGAGGGCAAAAGTTTAAACTTACTCTGAGATCAATTCAGTAAGGCACTAGCCCTCCTCACAGTTAACCTGTTATAAATGGCCTGTAGCTTTCTAACAAGGCTTGATATTACTAATTCCGACAAAATATGCATTTTTTTCAGAATGTTATTGTTTTAGAGCACAAAACTGTGTTTAACACTAGTAATGACAAACCTAAAAGGAATGGATGTTTAAAACAGGAATTCACAGATGCATTTGTTTAACACTGGTATCCTCCCATATTGGCCCTTTTGTCAAAAACTTGCCATTGGCAAAGAATGTTGGATAAACAGATGCCAGTTTCAGATGTGTAGCTGTTGCGCTACATTAATTAAAATGCTGGCATCAAGCGCACCCGACTGCTAATTCAGAGTTACGGTTTTTATTGGGTCAAAGAAAAAATCTGTTGGATTTGTTTTAATTAGCAAATTAAAGAAAAAATGTCATTGTGAGATAAGTTCACCAACTGGAGTAATTCAAAAACCATCTGCATCAGGATCCTTGTGCTCTGATTTTTACAAATGGTGCATCACTTATAAAATATAAAATATAAAATATTGATGCATAATTACGGCATCAATAAAAAAAAAATCAAAACCAAAGATGACTAGAAAAATTGCATTTCCTTGCAGCAAATGCGTTGAAATGCTGAGTCTGAATGCTGGAACTGTGAAATGAAATGGCTAACAGCAATGCAAACAAAGCTGAAAATGTGAAAATGTGACATAAAATAGTTGGAAGCAGTAAAGTACAGCTGCAAATGTGGGGAATGTGTAATAAAAACGGTTACAGTTGTGAAAGAAAGCTGAAAATGAATAAATGTGAAAGGAAATTGCAGAAAGCTGTAGAAATGTTTGGCCACCATGAAGAAATTGTAATCTATGATTAAAAGAGTAAAAGTTGTTAGGGCTAAAATGACATAGATGGTAATCAGTAGCAGATGTATGAAATATGTTATCAAATTTGCATTGTAAAGACAGGAAAATAATGAAGTTGTATGGAAGTGAAAGGTTGAATGACTGACAACTGTGACATCCAGACTGAGAGGACAGCAGCCAGATGCCGGAGGGAGAGTCATCAATTTTGCCGCTAAAACTATATATATGTTAAATGTTATGGAAATTGTGGCTTTGTTGGATTTCAGTCGGAAGTGAAATAAACATTTCAGCTCCAAAAAAAATGAATGTTCTGGCTATTATTTGTGCATTCAGGCTTTAAAGGGTTAAATTATGAACTGCAATTGAATATGCATAATTAGCCGACATTTATGTTTCCTTTAGTAACTGAAAAATGTTTTGGCATCAATCTGTAGGCTACAAGTCCACAACACTATGAACTATCCAATATAAAAGCATCTGACTTGAACATTAATGTAAACAGAGGTGATTTTCATTGGAGGACAATAAGGAGTGGACATTAACAGTCAGAATGTCATTAGAAACTGGATCTGCTCAAGTTAACATCTAAGTCAAAGTTGTCACTACTTCATTTTTAAATCAACAAATGTATACTCGAATATCAAACTCAAAATAATAATGGCCTACATACATGAATTTTTAAATCTTGACAGGAATATCTGAGTCGAGAAATGTAAAACAGTGTAATATTTGTGTGTAGTCTGGTTTATTCTAGTGGGTAAAATCTGACATACTCTGATGGATGTTTGTCCTCTTAGGGCCTCCATACACTGAAGACATTTTTGCCACAGTTTGATCAGATTAATACACCGTCCACTGAATACAGCTCTGAGACCCACAATGGGCCTCCACCTACAGGTTGGGAACCGCTCCACTAGTAGACTGTATTTGAAGAATGATCCATCAAAGATTGATCTGATATCATGGAGAATAAGTAAAGGAGGATCCCTCAGGATGAATTTATTATTTAGAAAACAGTGAGTGAGTGAAAACAAGAGCTGGACTGCTAAAGAATGTAGTTTTGATTAATAAAAGGCTCACTCGTCAGTTTTTGAAGCCTTTGTGTTCACTTAAACCAGGCACATGAGCTGTCAAGACACCGTGTGAATGATAAAATCACACAGTGTCTATCTGCATCTTTACCAGTGGCGGCTTGTCAATAGGGGGCGCTGGGGCGCCGCCCCCTCCAAAATTCAACAGAGAAAGTCTACTTAAACACAACATAATTTGTCTTTAAATTATAAAAAAATAACGGATAAAAACATTTATTTTTACCACATAGTAATAGTCTGTCAGCAGCACCTGTCACCGTTCAATAAAAGGGGTTTCACAACGTTTTTACGTAGTAACTCTGTTGTGAATACATAGTTTACGTACAGAGGGGCGCCGGCCTAATGGGTGTCTATGCAAGTCCTTAAACTTTTGCTCAGCATGTGACCTGAGGCGTCTTTGGGATTGGCCGCTTCAACTTTGCCCCAGGGGCGCAGACCCGTGCGCCCCGGACACTCCCACTTGGACTAGCAGCAAATCAGTATTGTTCTGGTGTTTCTTTTCCTCATGTGACTGGAGAACAAGCGCTGTCAATCATATCAACACGTCACCGCAGCAGATATGATTTACTCATGCGCAAGTATTTCATGTATCCTCACGCGTTCGACCGATGCTCCCATGCACCGAGGAGGCGTCGTCCAGAGATCCGTCAGAGGATCGCAGAAGAGGTGAGATTGCATTGGAGAAGAATATCAGTAAGAGGCTCTGCTGCACTGAAGATTAGATTAGGATGTGTCTTTCCTAGTAGACATAACATAATTCAAGGGGCAAAGTTTTGCATTTTATGTCACACATGGCACTAAACAATAGATCAGGAGCCACAAAATGAGTTTGCCAAGAGGATATAAATGCTTTGTTCAGTAGAACATTATCCTTTTGCAGACTTAAGTTCTCAAAAATCTATATAGTTTTTAATTCAACAACAACAACATACTTTTAGGAGGAATTGGGGCTTTTATTGGGTGAGTAAGTTTGTTTTTACCCTACTAGAAGTTCATTTTAAATTTAATTGACAAAATTGATGCATTATTTTGATTATAACATTATATTAAGGGACCTATAAAAATATATTTTAAAAAATCATGGCAAAGCAGGAACAAGATAGGAGAAATTGTAATACACAAGTGCATGCAGATTATTGCAGAGGTTTTATTGCAGTGCTCATTAAATATTTCTGTTACATTGTGTGAAAGCCTTTGAAAAATTACAAAAAGAAGAATTGATAATGCTATCAAGTTATGTGTTGCAGTTTACTGGTGAAAACAGAGGGGTTTTATTAGTCCCAAAAGTGTAAACGTCACAAATTCTTTACCTCTTAGGTGTATGTCCATTACAGAATTATTTTTTAATCCACTGGAGCTTTTAGATTTGACACTTACCTTGTACCTTTCCAGCTTGTACCATTGTGCACAGTATAAAATCAACGAAAACAGACCAACAAAATGTATATCTTGTCTTTAAATGTTGTAGTTTTATTATGGCAACTAAACATGTGATAAAAAGTAATAAATATCAATATAAATACATATAGTATTGTCATTATATATAATTGTATACCATATGTTTAGTTGCTATAATAAAATGTTCTATTTGGATACAAAAATTATACATTCTGTTGGTGGTTTTTGCTGACTGAATACTGCACATAACGGTACAAAGTTAAAGTATTCAAAAGTTTTAGCAGATGGAAACAGACTCCTGTAATGTAAAGTTTATTTTTTTGACTTTTTAAAATTTGAAGTAATTTTGCTGAAAACTATAAATGTCATCCAAACACTGACAGCCTCCATTTCAGCTGTGAGAATTGGTCAGCTGGTGTGAGCCGTCTGCCCTTTGTGCTGCATGCTTGTATCTGATTTTTTTTCTTATTTGTTTTTTTTTCTTATTTGTTTTGTTTTGTTCATACTTTTTACAGTTCATCTATACCAAAACTGTATCACATAGTTTTACCCATAGTTTTAAAGCATCAGTTTAGAGGTGCATAAGATTCTGTTTGTGTTTACAATCTTGAGCCATGAGACATCATGTATAAAATAAGACACTGTTCAGGTCACACAAGAAATGTTCTTAAAATAGTGAAACTGACATAAATTACAGCTTTATTATGGGAGCAGGTTAAACTTTGGCTGTTTTATTGATTTTTTTCAGTAAATACTGATGTTAACTTTTGGTAATAAAATGTGCTTTTCTATGTATTTTTTAATGACAGATTCACACAGTACCACACCATGTTTCCTGAAGATTCTCTCAGCAGCACCTTGAAGGCCCACCCAGTGCTCAACTAAAGCAAGCTGAAGACAGAGCTCAGCCTTATGTACAGCAAGGAGGAGTTCAGGGCCTGCTGTGGAGCTGTGGATCTTATCCTGTTGTTGATGGAAAATAATCTTGGAGAGGTATTTTCAGAGACTGTCACTCTGCTAAAGATCCTCATCACCACACCCATGACCACTGCAGAAGCTGAGATGCTTCTCAGAACTTTCCTCAGAAACACCATGAACCAGGACAGGCTGAATGCACTGGCCATGCTGTCAATGGAAGAGAGACTGGTGACGGATATGATGGACTTCAGTCAGAGGGTCACTGAGAAATTTGCAGCCCCGAAGGAAAGGAGGGCAAAATTTCTGTTCAAATAGTGCATATTTCAAAGTAGGTTGTATTGTGATTATGTTTTGTCTTTAGTTTCTTTTCACTGTAGTATGGAGCGCTTCTTTGGTTTGTTTCCTCCAAAGCTGCGCCCCCCTTAAAATTTTTGGCACCAGCCGCCACTGGTCTTTACGCTCACCAGCAGACGGAGAAGCGCACACACACACGCTGAGAGAAAGTGAAAGTCACACAAGCATGTTGCTATACGTATCCTTGCGCATTTTGCTATGGTTATATGATATTTTGGAGAGTTTTCTAGTGGGTATATGGCGTATACCTGCGTATGCACCCAGAGTCTGGCGGGCTGTGAGCAGAGAGGAATGTCCGCGGGCGTCAGAGCTGTCATAGTTGAGCGCACTGCCGCGTAGTATTTTCTTGTGAAATGAATGTGAAAGCCTACATTTCCCACTAACCTTGCGCATTGGTTTCCATTTCTCTGTCATGACACTGTACACCGAGGACGAGGAAAAGGAGCTGCTCTGCCTGCTGACTTTGCAAAGCACTAACATGAAGAGACGGAGGTGGGGTCACATTTAATGTGGGTCGATGATGAAGCTGGGGACTTCCGGGTTAACAAGCTAATGCTGTGCCAAAACCGTGATGGCTATCAAAAAAGGACTGCACCGTGAGCATCTCAAGAATCAGCTGAAACGGGTGATGTAAGCTTCGTGTCTGTACTGTAGGAAATGTTGACACGAGATCAGTTTAAACGGGCTTAAAAGTGAAATGATCAGCTGTCGGCCTACATTTCCCATAATCCTTTGTGCATTCCCTGTCATGACGCTGTACAGAGGATGAGGGCCAGCTGACTTTGCAAAGCAGTAACATGAAGAGACGGAGCTGGTGTCACATTTAATGTCGATGTGAAAATACATGGCGAGCAGTGTTTTGTGTGACGGCAGTGCGTGGAGCTGAGTCCGCTTGTTTGTAAAGTGTTGACGTACATCAGCCTACATTTCCCAGAATCCTTTTCGAATGTCTGTGTTATGACGCTGTACACTGAGAAGATGAGGAGACGGAGTTGGGGTGAAGCCGGAGAGTGTGAGAGTGTGTCTCACGAGCAATGCATGACAGCTGGCAGCCCTGAATTTTTGAGGGCTAAAATGGCAAAGACTGTAATGAGTAGCAAGTGTTTACGTATGTTCTGAAATATGCATGTTAGTAAAAAGTAGTCTATACCAAGAATTGAACTCCAGCCTCAAGATGATATGACAGATACTCTAACCGCTCAGCTAACAACTCAGCCAATAAGCAGTGACACACCCGCCCACTCTGCAGCAGAGTATGTAATGGTGCTGTATGCTTGAACAGAGCGGTGAAGTCAAGCTGGGTACTTCCGGGTATACGAGCTAATGCTGTGCCAAACCGTGATAGCTGTCAAAAAAAGGACTGCACCGTGAGCATCTCAAGAATCAGCTGAAACGGTTGATCTAAGCTTTGTGTCTGTACTGTAGAAAATGTTGACACGAGAGCAGTTTAAAAACGGGCTCAAAAGTGAAGCGATCAGCTCTCTGGGGAGGACTATTACAATGGGAACAGACGGAGGACTTTGCAGGATACCTGTGGCTCTGAAGCTCACTGAGACAAAACGATGTCAATGTCGAGGTTGAAACGAATTTCAGCTGAAAGAGGAGAGGTGTAGCTTCATTTTGATGTATAAATCATATCTGTGAATTAAAGCTTGAGGCTTTTATTGCAGTTTTTTGGCTATAAATTTTGGAATCTTTAGACGAAGCTCACGCTCTAACAGGTCACATGACACGCTCTAAGAACAGAGAAATCCTCAAAACTTAGTGTTGCTTAAACAGCGATATCTCAAAAACTGTAGAAGATAGCAAAAAGCTGAACACATGTAAAAATAGTTGAGAGATCAGTGAATCTGTCAAAGCAAGAAGTCTGTAGGTGGAAGTATGCTGAAGCTGTACAGCCTGAAAGTTGAAGCACTTTTCAGCAAAACTGCATAAGTCTCCTATTTATTTCAATGGGAAAATATCTGCAGAAAATCATTTTTACTGTAAAAACTGTAACAGTTAAACATGTGAAAAATACAAGCGCAAAACTCATCAACATGCTGCACTGCTGGGTTTTTTTCTCTGAAAATCTGTGCAAATTTGAAAGCTGTGAAAAGGTCCAAATAGTTGAGGGAAGAAGAAGAAGAAGAAGAAGAAGAAGAAGAAGATGAAAAAGAAGAATAAAGTCGGATAACAATATCCTCAAAGTTTGTTTATCATTGCATTGCTTGTACATGGCATAAGCTCAGTGTTACTGAACATTTGTTAATATTTATGTAACATCATGAAATGATGTTACACTGTGTTATTTTAAAACCCTCAGAAACGGGAACAATTTAATAGGTTTTCCTCACAATTGAAGGACGTAACACAACCAAACACACACACACACAAGTCACTCTCACATAGGCAACAAGATGGGTCAAGCGGATGTGTCACTAGATGTCAGTTAAGGTGACAGGTTGTGAGTGAGACCCGGAAGGAGATCTGACTTGGTTTGATCCGGAGGTGACAGGTCCTTCTGGATCTGACCTGTCTATTCCCATGATTCACCCCAGCTGCCCGCCCGCCTGTCCCCTGCATGGACGCCTCCATTGAGTGCTGTCAAAAAGAAGGACCTGGGAAGAACATTACCCTGGGGGGTCAGAGACCCCTGAAGGACCTCATGAAGCTCCCTGGACATGCTTAAGCACACAAACAGTGTCCAAAGCAGGCCTGTTTTTGACTGATACGCAACAGTCCAATCTGGTGCTGTCAAAACAGAATACACCGCAAAATTTCAAATAAAAATCAGGTTGAGCACTCGTCTCAATCACATAGGATCTGAATATGACACCCTCACCTCATAGAAGAAGTGAGTTTTTCAGAGCTCATGATGTATATGAAGAAAGGACAACTTTTGTGTGTTTCTTGACCCTAGAAGTGTGTAAAGTAATATATGTATCAATCAATCAATCTATATTTGTATAGAGCCAGTTCATAACAGGTGTTACCTC
The DNA here is from genome assembly GCA_037902135.1 of Cetoscarus ocellatus. Taxonomy (NCBI): domain Eukaryota; kingdom Metazoa; phylum Chordata; class Actinopteri; order Labriformes; family Labridae; genus Cetoscarus; species Cetoscarus ocellatus. The sequence continues at coordinate 1,253,183 of JBAMNC010000454.1, read as the reverse complement.
AAGGCACTTTACAATAGAGCAGGCTGGAGCCATACTCTTCATTTTATAGATACACATACAGTATACATGCATATATACAAATCCACATCAATATATATATATATGTATATACACATACATACATTCAGAAATTTGTCCATCCAGACAGAGACAAAGGGACTGAAAATATGAAATTATGATAGCGACAAACCCATGGATGCCCAGATCATACAGTAAATATGTCCTCACCACATTTGTCTCTGCTGAATATAGATTCGGTCAATCATTCTTTATCACACTAATGTAAAATAGTGCTGGTAATCTCATTGGCTATCTGAAATTAGAAGCAGGTAATTACTGATTGTCTACCTCGGCTCAAAAACAAACGAACAAACAAGAAAAAAATCATGTTTGCATTCTTAAGTATTTCACTTAATGATCCTGGTTTAGTATGACATGAATATGACTCACAGCTTACACACATATCCTCTCTGAAATGTGTAAACACAGTTTCCAACACATGCACACGGCTGCACAGACCCCACCCTAAGACCCCACACTGCACAGCATTATGCAGAGCTCCCTTGAATTCACACAGAGATCTAAAAATACCCGTGAGGGAGGAAATCCTCACATTCCGCAGCTACGGACCAGCACTACAAAGACATCCAAACAATAAGCCTCTCTGCAACTCGGAATTGGACCAGACAATATAGGAAGACTGAGGCATCAGAGAGTTGTTTTTCCCGGATAGACTGTTGTGTCTAGGAGTGGAAACCTCTGACCATCGCCACTGACTCATGGCAACCGTCCATATGAGAAATAATGGGCTGCACCATGGATTAAACACAAATGTGGAAGCCAAGCTGTGTTCACAAAAGTATCCAAACACACAGATGATGGTAAATAAATGAAAGCGGACACAGTGAGACATTTCTTCCAGCGACCTAACACTTATTAAAAAGGTCACACCTGCTATCAGGCCTTTATAAATGAAAGCCTGTTGAATATCGTGAGACCTGATATTCAACAGGTGCCAAATTCATGAGTCAGCTCCTAAGAGTCCACTTTGGTGAATCAAACAAGAGCAAAAGACCTAAGTGTCAAAGATCTGACAATATTGAGTTGAAATAAGGAGGAAGGCCACATCCAGGTAAACAACCTACCACTGTCAAGTACCTAATGAAATAAAACAAAAAAACTGTGATAAACAATAATCTAAGTAAGCAAAAACATCATTCATATAAAGATAGAAATAGTCGTAGTGTTCTATGGTAACTTATTTTAAAGAGCCCATATTTTGCCATAACTCAGGTTGATATATTAAATTTCAATGACTTCTAGAGATTGTTCACAAATGCCAAAGTTCAACCATCTGGTTTTCATATACTGAGTTCCCCTGACCCAGCTGTGTTATCAGTCCACTGATTGGTTGACTGGTCCATGATAATTGGTAAAGCTCAGTGCTGCTTAGTACCATGTTGTCAACAACTCTGCATTTATTCCACAATCTTTCCAATACACTGGCCTTGCCACTTTGAGCCTATGGGCTTAAATTGCCAACGAAATAATGGACGTCACACTGGTGGAGGTGGGGAAGGAGCTATTTCAGGATGGTACTGATGCTCTTAGGAGGGAAAGAATTCCAGATAATGCAGACTTTTGTTCTTGTGCACACACAAAGGAGAGATAAAAGAGGAGGAGTAAAACCAACAAAAGGGATTCTAAAACTCAAAAAAGTATGACATGGGCTTATTCAATCAAGTGAAAAGCATTTTCAGCCTCATTTCATTGTGTTTGATTAACCTGACACACCTGGAGACATTTCATGTATCTCTTAGGTAACAGACCATACACAGTGTTTGGAGATGACAGAACCTTAGGGCAAACCAACTCAAAAGGGTGATTAGACAAAAGTTCTGTCTGGAACATTAATTATGGGCCAGTCGGATCAGAAAAGATTTGAGGTAGCAAGTGTGCACAAGCCAGGTGGTAAATGATAGATGGGCTTGAGCCTATATAATGCTTTTCTAGTTTCTTGACAACTTCAAGCAGCTTTACACTGCAGGTCAAGTGTACCCATTCACTCTCACATTAAATCACTGATGGTTCCAAGTTTCTATGAAAGTAGTCCACCAGTGTCAATATAACACATTTATGCCTTTTCATACCCATTTTAAAGCCACTGACGCATCAATTTGTGGCTTGCCCAAGGACACGTCGCCACGAGACAGCCAGGGCTGGGCTGGAACCTGTAACCTTCCAGTATCGGACTGGGCCACTGATGCCCCTTGATAATTAGATTCTTGTTGAATCTAGTATGAAAAACACCTTTTTTTTAATCAAGAACTCCTTTTAGAGTCTCTTTTGCCCTTCTTTGAAGGGGTAATGTTGTCTTGTCCTGACAAAACAGAAGCTCTAGCTGCATCCACACTAATCTCTTCACAACCACTGTTTACAGACAGATACTTTTTGCTTTAATCACAACTAAACACTGCCTCTAGTTTCTGTCTCTTTTTCCTCAAAGCACACTGATTGGTCTACCCATTTTCTGACTGGGATCAGGTGTTTCAAGTTTTGCCTGTTGGCAGCAAATCCAGCTGCTTTAGGTCATTAAAAAAATAATTACATAAGTTATATACATATTTTGTCTGACAAACTGGTGTCACAGTTTAATTGGCAGTGAATTAGCTAATGGTACTCTATTTAACAGTCTACTTTGCTTAAATTTCAGTCATAGGGATTTACCAGTGCCTTTAGAGTTATTTATTTTTCAGAGAAAGATTTTGGGGGGTAACAAATTAAGTCTGCAGATATATATGCCAGAAAAGGGAACAAAAGTGACTTTGCCTGATCAGAACAAAATGAGCAATGGCGGCTTATTAATTGTACTTTGTAACTCCACAAATGCCTTTTCTTTTTAGTTATTGTGTCTGAAAACTAAGCTGTCACATTAAAATTGAAGCAGGTTATGGTTATATGACGTTTTGGTGCACTCAAGATTTCAAGCTTCAAATATGGTTGCAGTATACTTTAGTTTGGGAAAGGCTACTCGATCCATCTTAGGTTTTGGTGTGTTCAGGGTCTTTGTTGACAATCAAAAATATATTTTCAGTCTCAGGTGTTGGAGTTCTGTTATTCAAATAACTTGCCATTCTCTACACTCCCAGAAAACAATGTGGCAAAATGAAATGAAAAATCAAAATTAGACAAAACAAACACTAGTGGAGAAAAAGGACTGATTCATCAATTATCAGGCATTGTGAAAAAAACTAACCAAGGTGAATTTGTACATTTATCTGGAACTTCTACATCTCTGTCAAGACAGAATTTTCCATTGTGTGCATGAAAATAAAACATTCCTTCATCTGAGAGTATTAAAGTTGACAATCAGATCAGACATTAAAGGGGACATATTATGCAAAAACCACTCTTTCAAGGCTTTTGAACACATTTTTGGGTATTTGGCCTTCCGCCCAACCCACAAAATGTGAAAGTAGACAAGAAAACCTGTATTTAGCAGGCTGCATGAATTTAAACTCATGGCATTCGGTGAGCTGTTGAGTTTGTGGATATACTGTTACGTAACAGTATATTTTTTTATTTGCATACCTAACCTGATTGGTCTACCTGAGTATCCCCCTCCCCCTTGCTGGAGAGATTCCTCTGCGAAGCGCAGCCATGTTGTTTATATTCTTAGCAAGAGATCTGTGTTCAACATGTCTAAGCTCAGAAGCTGTCACTGCTCAGTTGTTGGCTGTATACAGCCACATATATCTTCACATATAGGCTACCAGCCTCGGAGGACCAAAGGGCCCAGTGGATTTATTTTATTTTTGAAGGGAATGAGCAGCTACAGTCAGCTAAAACCTGCATGTGTGTGCCAGTCACTTCACGTCCGACTGCTTCTTCAACTTCAGTCAGTTCAACACAGGACTGGGAACTAGACTTTTCCTGTATCTGAGCTCAGTACCAACAATCTGTCGCCAGACATGATGATGGAAATGTGAGTATTTTAATGCTGTGAAGTATTTATTTTGCTAATTGGTACAAGCTAATGCTAACAGCAGGGTGAAGTGAACCAGAGGTTACTGCACAACATCTTCGTCAATGTTCAAATTAATTGTTGAAAGTCTGAGGGACAAACTTCAATGTATGAGCATTCTTACATTAGTCAAGAGAAGTTTAACAGTTGGCTAAATATAATCAGTCCCACTGTGGTGACTAGGCAGAGGTTAGCATGTTGTGTGTTAGCCTGTGATGTTTGGGGGTAACCGGATCGTTGTTATCTGTGAAATGGCTTCAATTTGTGTTTCATGTGTGTTTGGGAAGAGAAGCTTAACAGTTGGCTAAATATAATCAGTCTTTTACCCACCCCAGGTCCCCTCTGTTTGTGCAAACGTTACCCTGGAAGGTAGGCCAAGTTGTGGCTATACCAATGCAGTTAGCATGTTGTGCATTAGTTTGTGATGTTGGGGGGAAACGAGATCGCTGTTATCTGTTAAATGGCTTGAATTTGTGGTTCATGTGTGTTCAGGAAGAGAAGTTTAACAGTTGGCTGAATATGATTAGACCTTTACCCAACCCCGGGTCCCTTCGTTTGTGCTAACGTTAGCCCAGAGAGTAGGCTAAGTTGTGGCTATCCCACTGCAGTTAGCATGTTGTGCGTTAGCCTGTGATGTTTAGGGGAAACGAGATTTGCTGTTGTAACCGTGTGTGGTAACTGCCATGAATTCAGGGTTTGTATGTGTTCAGCACTGTAAGTGGGGCGTGGCTGGAGCGCCCGCTTTGCTCGAGTTATGCTGCTCTATCGTGAATTGCTGTATGTACGCTGCTCTAGCTCATTAGCATATGAAGGCGACTGTCCTCAAAACTGTCCATTGTGAACAGAGGGGTTATGTGAGTGTGGAAAGAATGCAGCTGTGCTTTGTTGATAGACTTTTTGGACAAAGGCATGTCACTAAGGTTTCATGATGACATCACGGATCCATGTTAAACTGCAGAAAAGGAGCAAAATATGGGACCTTTAAAATGTATTCAAGAATGTATTCAGATATTGATCTTCTGAAAATGATGCAAACAAATCAGTAGACTTGCACGATGTGAGAAAAAACATTCCGTGTTCTATGGCATTGTTTAATAAATTAAAGAGTGCCTATATCCATTACTTAAAGCCTGATCTACTAAGATCCAAAATAATGAGTGCTAAATTGCGTGTGCAAACTAAAAAATTGCACGTGCAATTAGTGGACGTATTGCTGGTGATCTACTATGACTTTGTGCACAACTGACAACAGGCGCAAAAGTGGTGTGGGCGGCCCCCTTTCAATGAGGATTTTGCTTGTTCAACCGGCTGTCACCATGGAGAGTTTGGGACAGCAGAGTGGCCGTAAACAAAAAACGAAGTTTGAAGCCATGGAGTTAGAGGCAAATGAACACACTTGTTCTTTTTTTGTTGTCTGTCATTTTGACAGACAATGTTGTCACTTTTTCCTCACGCCATATTTGTATCCGTCATTTTTAATTTTCCTTTCAATCCAATTAAACATAATCTAAATGACAGCATTCACATAGTTACACAACTTCATCATTGATAACCTCTCATGTGAAGAGCAGTCTTACAGTTCCGCACACACAGACCACGCGGGTACTCTTGCCTTTTTATGCACTGACAGAGTCACACTTTCCACGCACTGACAGCTCCTGAACTCGTTGTAAGTGCGTGGAGAGTACAATGCAGTCAGCTCTGAGTGACAAATGGAGTGATTCTCCTTCATAGCCAGCTACTGATATCTTTTTTACATAGGTTAAATGACCTCCTTCACGATGTATTAAGAGCGCAAAACAGAGAGGGTTTATTTTACACGTGTGTCTGCCTGAGTATGATGGCACACTAGATCGTCCCTCTTATTCCAGTGCATCATAATGACAAACAGCCTCCAAATCTTTCCGTCATTCATCAAAAAATTCAGCTATCAAGTTTGCTCATGTTTTTATACACGCAAACCTTTAATAGATCAGGCCCTTAGCGTCTCAGCTCATGCCCTTCTCCCTGCTTTATAGAACACTTGCAGCTGCAACATGTTTTTTCCTCAATCTAGATGAAATTCAAGAGACTTTTTTCCAACTAACGTGTTACATCTAAATTTGAAGACAACTTATAGACAGCTTAAGCTTCATTTAACTGTACCTATGGCTGTGAAAGCAGAGCCGTTATACCACAGAACTGTGCTAGAAGACATTTATAAAGTTGCATTGCATTTACATGCAATAAAATTATGAGTAATTGCGCACCACTTCAAGTGAGTTAAACAAAATGTTTATTAGACTGATTCCTCCATGCCCTGTGACTCTTTCTGTTTTGGTATGTGCTGGGGGGGAGAATGTGACAGCTGCTGATCATGTCTCTCTGTCTCTCCCAGCTCATCTATATCAATGTCTGAGGGCTCATCAAGGCTCAGCTCACATTCCCAGGAATGGAGATCCCATTTAAACAATGAGGTTAAATGACTCAAAAAACTTTTATCTGCTGACAGCTTGACAGGCTCTGACAGTCGAAACCAAAGAAGAGAGGTTTATAATACAATCTATCAATCTGCACTTAGCTTTGTTTAAAAAAACTTAGTTTGTGTATAGATAAAATGATGAAGTGTTTTGAAGAAGCTGTTCTACAGAAGCACATTGCATTCACTGAATTAAAAACATTTGTCACCTGATCTCATAATTACGAGATCAGGATCTCATAATTACAAGAAAAGATCTCATAATTATGAGATCTTTTCTCATAATTACAAGATCTTTTCTCGCAATTACACAATTCTGATCTCATAATTACGAGATAAGATGTCTAATTTTTTTAATCCAGTGAATGCAATACGCTTCCATATTGTTCATATAGCATCAGAAGTTATCTGATTTCAGGGATTAAAGTGGACAAAAAATATGACTGAGAATTGTTAAAAGGAAAAAAGTTACAGCACAGCTGCCTACATATGTTTTAGTGATTATTGTTCATGTTTTCATAATAGGAAATATTAAATGATCTAATTTAAACCCTGTATTTTTAAATGTCACAGCAAACAACATTACAGCCTGCAATAGACCTAAATAACATACTAAACAGCTGTCTGCTGTTTACGTGTATTCCTAAAGAAAGTAAATTTTAAGAAGAAAATTAAGGGCGACAACATAAAAAAAACTGCAGATGGGGTCTGGGAGTCCCCAACTAAGGAAAATTTTGTGAGGTCTCTTGAGATTAAATTGCGAGAAGGAGGAAATCTTGATATGACACCAAGAAACATCAATTGAAAAAAGTTTAAGGTGCTTTCCAGAGAAGCGGCCTTAAAGAAGCCTAACTACAGTCCAAAAATACCCTCTTCAGTGTTTTTCACAGTGGTGAGAATGACCTTGGAAAAACAACAAGACATAACTGCACATCTTTGACTTTTTTTTTCCCAATTTCTTGATGCATATGAGTGCTAGTTACTATCACAAAATTACAGTTGCACTTAGGGATAAATACAAAATTATTAATTGTCAATAAAAACAGCTATTTTGTTTTCATTAACATGCAAGACTGACAAAGGCCCAATTTATCACTACAAATATAAAAATAATGAGCTCTTTAATCCCTATGATTCATTAAACACATGCAGTAAAAGGGCATGTGTTGTAAACTGTTGTGCTGTTTATTGTGGGTTATATACCTGTATGAGACACAAACATGTCCCAGTTTCTTTGAAAAGTAATTGTAATTAAAAGAAAAGGTATTGATTCATATATCTGAAAAGTCACAATATTATAATGGACTCTCTTAAAGAAATATACAACTTGTAAAAAAAAAAACTTTGGTCTGAATGAGGATCAGTAAGGAGATACCTTCAAATTGATTGACAGCTTAACAAAGACACCAGGGCAGAATGATTTGTCAGTGGGTGAAAATCAACACAAAGAGCTATTGATTGGCAGGAGAGAAAGGGGCAGAGGACAATGAGCATGGCTGTGGGATCTCACTGAAGTGATCAATACTGGAGTTCTGCATGAGGGAGCCATCCCACTTTGTGTTTATACAGTCGGACACAGAGCAAAGATCAGCTATTGTACAGCCGCACTGCTGCTGTCAGTCAACGCAGAGCAACACTGCAGGGGGTAGGCTGGGCAAATGACACAGGAACACACACACACACACACACACACACACACACACACCCACTCACACAGACATCAACACTCACATCAGACTAAGCCCAAACCTCCAGTGGCTGTGAGAATCATAGATCTTAGGAGCAGGCTGCTGCACCCACAACTGACTTTTAGTAGCACAGTGGATTGTTCAGTAACTTTAAACATTACCTCAAACGGGAGGATACATTCAATTACAATCTTCTTAAATAATAGCTGCTTGCTCAAAATTCTGGTGAATTTAAAGTTGAAAACTTTCCATGGGAATTATCTTTCCATGGCCATCCTCATCACCATTCATTCACAATGCTGATTGGCTGTTGCACCACAGCTTTGGGTGAATTTCTTGCAAAAGTTTATTATTTTCAACTTTGGTGAATTTTTTAGGACGGATCTGTCTTCCCAATTACTTTCAATGTATTTTCATTGTGCGAAAAACTAAAATTCGCATTTGGTGTGAACACAGTTTAAGAGTCTCTGAGTACAAACACACAGACACATTAAATGTACTTGCCAATATGTCAGAAGTGTATTTCCTCAGTTATGTCTCATTTAATTGTTGAACAATAGTTAAAATCCCAGTCCTCAGCTGATTCAGCAGTCTTTATTTCCACTTTTCTGTAGTCACCTCTCTTTCCTGCTTTACAGTAATTACATTAAAATTGCTGCTGCCACATTCTGATATTATAAGCTCTGTGTTAGTCCCCCTGGATTCTTGTATACAAACAAGCAGAAATTGTGTCAGGACCAGTATATAATCCTTACTGCTGACCTGCGTTTTGGCAGAGTTCTACAGACTGCCATGAACACACTAATGTTAGAAGTTTTAGACAGTGCTAACAACTGTGGTGCTGGCTGTGCAGCTTTGATAAATGAGTATACAAGCCAGACCTAGCTTCCTGACAACAGGCATAGAGGCTTTGTAAATACGTCACAAAAGAACAAATGCAGTTTTGTTCCCAAACATCCAAAATAAAGTAAGAGACAAGGTGATAAAACGAGAGAGTGTTATTGTGAGACACACAACCAGACACTCACAGGGGGAGAAAGTCCTCCATGAAAGGGCTGCAGCTGAGAGCAACATGCTAGACATTGTCGCGCACGTGCGTGTGTGTGTTTGGCCTGTGCTAATCTTATCACAGATCCATGTATTCATCATGTGCCCCACTGTCTGCAGATCACAAGAGCAGAGTATGCTGGAGATAAGTGGGTTGTGCTAGATGGGTGATTTATCCTGCAGCTATCACCACCAGGAGACGGAGAAACACAAGCAGAGCCGCAAGGAGGCTGCACATCCACTGTTTACCTTCAGTCAGAGCATTGTAAAGTAGCACTAAAAGGCTGTTTGTCATAAATATAAAGAGAGTGCCAGACGGAAGACTGATGTGTACTGGGGAATTTTAAGTGCTGATTGAATGTCCAGTTTTTTAGTTTTCTGTTGTTTCAGTCATGTTATTCAGCTAAAACACTCCCTAACAATATCATTTAATTCATTACAGAAGTGAGAACACTTGTATATATATATATATATATATATGTATATATATATATATATATATATATATATATATATATATATATATATATATATATATGTATATATATATATATATATGTATATATATATATATATATATATATATATATATATATATATATATATATATATATATATATATAGATATATAGATATATATACAGATAGATAGATAGATAGAAAGATAGATTCCTTTTCACATTGGATGTGATTTTTACCTCAGAAATCATGTTTTTTAAGAGATGTACCTATTTTTGATGACCTATATAACTATTGTTTTATAATAAAAGTGCTGATACAATAACCCATTATATAGTTTGTCTAGGTAGCAGGTTATTTATGCTGAAAAAATCATACAGGTTTCACTTTAATGAACTTTAATGTTTAAGAAGTCATGTCATATTTCAACTTTTAGGAGCTTTATAAAAGCTTCATAATTGATCAGTTTACATTTTTGAGACCGTTGTCAATAATTTCTAACTCATGACAGAGTTTTCAAGATTTTAGGTGATATTTTTAACAGGGGTTGAGTATCACATTTAAGACAGGCGAGTGAGGATAAAGTGTGAAAACGACGTGTAACCAATATTGCATATTGCATTACAGAACATCTGGGGCAGAACCCTCTCTTGCAGGTGTTTTCTGGATTTGGAATGTTCCGGGCTTTGTTTCTTTAATTTGCAGCCCGTTTGCCATCAGTGCATTCATTTCTTAATTCTTGTGGCATGTTACTTTATTTGCATGTTTGTATATTGTTCTGAACTTTGGTTGTGTTTCTGTACTTTAATCTTTTTTGTTCTTGAAGCTGTTTTTCTCTTATTGAACTGCACTGAGCCATCCTAGGCTGTTTGCCCTTGTTGGCCACCGTAAAATGCAGACAACAAAATGTTAAAAATCCCAACATATTTTGATGTTAAGTTTTGCAATACTAAGCATATTGTAAAATATTAAGAATCATAATTAAAATGAAACATCAAGTATGGTGATAATAAGTATCGTGAAACCACTGGTTGTTCCCAGTCCAAAGGTCTATTCTGCCCTACAAAGGCAAAGTGCAGTATCTGCAGTTTTTTCAAAAGGAGCAGGATCTGCTCTTCAATCTCTTAAAGTTTCATAGGGCTCCTGCTTAATTTCTCTGAGATATTGCAATTTGTTACTTTGCAGTAACTGCAAAAATGCACTGTAAAACCAAGGGAAACCGCAGTAACTGCACTTACTGCAATTTGCCTTGGTTTCACCATGAAGAATACCAGATACTGCAGTTTGCATTGGCTTCAGGACCAAATTTAGGTCATCTCCACTCAGACTTGAGTTAAAAGTTAACCTGTTGCTGTAGAGCATTTACATTATAGTGTTTGTTTGTTGATTAGCTCTGCATTTTATATATTAGAGCCCAATGTAGAATGTTGTTATAATGTCTGATGGTCTGATTTTATGTTTTATTTTGTGTTAGTGTGAAGTCACACATGAAATGCTTGAGAAATAAACGCTGTTCTGATAACAAAAAACAAAAAAAAATACATTCATAGATAACTCTGTTGTTTTGTTGTTGCTTTTTATAATCTTTAAGGAGGAGATAATTACACATTCGGTGTTGGCAGTATCGGTGTGTGCAGCAAAAAATAATATATCAATATTGAAAATTAATATGCCAACTATTATTTAAAAAAAAAAAAAACGAAGTGAAATGGCCTTACATACTAAACATACTGCAGTGGGTCATTGTATGGTCATGTAATTATACTGCAGTAAAACAAAGGCAAAGGGCAGTATAGCCTATAAAACTGCCAAATTAGCATGAATGTCAATATACAATATGCATTCAATTCTGTTCCTTTTAATCTAATAAATCATACACTTGGTAGTTAAATATGATTTCATACTTACACTTGATGAAAAAAAAACAAAACAAAACATAAAAGCTGTTTTTCTCCATTTGGCATTTTTGCAGATACTGCACTTTGCCTTTGTAGGGCAGAATAACAGTAACTCATCATGTAGACAAATATTTCAAATATAGTCTTTTTAGGAAGAGATTCTGAAGTTCAGAAACTTTGTTCACTTTAGTGATAAATGAATGATGAGAGAGGATGAGGGATGTCACCATGCAGAGAGGCAGATGTTTATATGCCAGCTTTTAAGTACCAACATCAATGTGCAAAACCAGAACCAGAACTTAAAAGCACCTCAAGGTTTAACTTAAACATGTCAGTGGAGCTCAAGCAGCAGCAAGACTTTCTTTTATACTTGCCAGCAGACAAGTTGCTTGCAAGTGCACAAGTAAGTGATATTTTCTACCCCATTATTGTTTATTAAACGCATATTTCATAAACGTGTCTAAATTACATAGAGAAAATGACCCTGTGTTAAACCTTATTGCTTTTGTTCTGATCTGTGTTTGTCTTAAACAGATATACAACAGAATGGAGTGTTTTCTCCCAAATGTGATTTCTAGAGTAACATTCTGGCTACTTTAGCAGTGCAGTGAACATATCCTGTGAGAATTATGTTTGACTAATGTCTCAAAGGAAATGGGCATCAAGGAGCCCTTTTTTAAGTGAGTGTGTGTGTTTACCCAGCTGCATTCTGGGTTGTCTTGGCCCATTCTCTGAAGGTATTTGTTTGGAGTTAGCCCATCCACTTATTGACACTTGTCTCCCTTTGCCTCTTGCATGACAATCCAGGCAATAAAACCATGAGTGCAGCACACACTGTTCAACAGTTACCATAAGAAAAACAAAAGCAAAGAGCATGAGTGTTTACCTTCCCAGGGCATGAAAAGAGGCAGAGGGGAAGGAGAAAGAACAGAAGAAAAAGAGAGAAGTGCTCATCTCACAACTCAGACTCCCTACCACACGTAGCGCAACGTTACAATGACACTTAGACTAATCACCAACACAACTTTTTTAGAATCTGCTTGGCATTTTCCCCAATAATCAGGGTAGAAAGAGTACAAAGGTATGTAACTCCAGTTAAAGTACAATTACTTTGATACTTTCCTATTCAAATACAAGAAAAACTTGCACGAAAAACTGGCAGTCTGTGAATCCACTAAAATAAAAGTAGAGAGTATACCTTAATCAAAATTTACTTTAAGTACTGAATAGTTTGCGAGCACTTTTCTGTGTCATGCAAAAAAAGACAACAGCTGGTCAAGGATGAGTCAACTAGCTTTTTGTTACAGATATAATAGTGCAACAAAAAAATAACATTGGACCAAAATGTCATTATTTAACCACTGGGGCTAAAGGACACTAGAAAAAACTGACATTGCAATATTTTTTCTTTTGTGATACTGTAAATATTGCATTTCTAACACATAAGATGAATGCAGTTATGCATTTTATGTGCAATATATTGAACAAATCTTTTTCGAGACATTTCTTTTTGTAAATAAACCCTTGTGGGCATGTAAAACTAGAAAAAGCATAATAATGGCCATTTTCTATCAACGTCATTCAACAGAGTATCTGCTGGTCATGTTGGAATATCTGTGACCAGAGCAGCATTGTCTCGAGTCTGACAGACACACTGACTCTGCATACACAGTGATCAGTTCTCTGACAATTAAGGCCAAAAGAGGATAGAGTTTCACTAATTATTGTTCACAAAAATGAGAAGAATGCCAGTTTTGGCATACATCCAACTGCACAAAAGTGGCACTGAGGTGTGACGTGACTATTGCTCATGCTCATAATCGCAGTGGTAAAACATCTTATAGCTCTGCCCTAATAACCACATTAAATCAAATTTAAAAAATTACTCAACAAAAATAGTTATGCAAATGTACTTTTACACTTGGAGTCATCCTTTTTCATGAGTACTCTATTTTAACTTACTAATTTTAACTAATTAAAATACCTACTGTGGGAAAATATTAGGGATGAATGGTATTGGAATTTTGGTGATACCCGATATGCCGGTATTTTCTAAATTCAGTATCAGCGATACCAAAACTGAAACCTCAAGAGCACAAAGTCTTTACTTTACAAAAATGTACTTGTTTCTTTTAATTTAACAGTCTATTTGTGTAAGGAAAAGTAAAACAAGAAACAAAAACAATTTTACTCTTTAAAAAATAAAACTCTTGATCTTTAAGTGTACCCATGTAGTGATGTTAAGGTGAAGCATTATGCTACATTATGTATTTTGCTGACATTACATCTATTATGAGGAATATATGGCCAACATATTGGTTGAAAATATTCTGCAAAAAATTTAATATCGGTCGATACCGATATTCAACTTTTAGGCCAATATCTGCCAATACCAATATCAAACTGATAATATTGTGTATCCCTGGAAAATATGTAGATCTACAATCTGCCGATCAATCATTTCCAACCACCACTTACTCCCGAACAAATTTTTGGCGCCTTGCACTGCATTGGTTCAAAGAAGGTAGGAGGAATTTCTTTCCCAATATTTGCTTATATTTTGCACTCGGTTGTCCTGGGACACATAGGACAGTTTCTGTATTATATTTGTGTCTTAGGAACTTAAACTTCTGTTTCTGTATTTAGTTCGGTCTGAGAAAGGTAAGCAGCCAATGACTTACATGTTCCTTAAAATACTGTTAGTAGGCCAGTCTTTGAAACAGGTACAATTCATTTACATACTTACGACTACATGGTTTGTATATGAGAAATGCAATGTAACTGCATATTTTTCAAACCTTTACGGTATGGACACACTGGTTCTTTTGTCCTTTATAAAAACAAATAAATTAACCGTAAAGGAAGATTGTTTCACGTCCACTTTTGTGCTGCCAGGAACATACTTGTTTTGTCATGTCTGTTTAATTAAACATACATTGTTTTCTAATATTAACGAGCCTCTGTGGTTTGTTTGAATTGTGCCTCACTTAAAACTTTATTTAATCTGGGGGTGCATGTAAAGGTATACTTTACTTTACTATTCAGTGCCATTTCAGCTTAATAACTAAAATATAAAATAATAATTTAAAAATGGGAAGATACCTGTAATTTTTTTTTGTTTCATCTGAGGGGGAACCCGTTAAACTTTATGAAAAATAGTTTGGTCCAGCTCAGGATGCTATGATTTGTTTATTTATTTATTTATTTTACCAAATTTTTGTTATGTGGCATAGGCCAAATGTCCCCCCTGTTACCAGACATTCTTGTTTAGAATAATACTAGTTTTGAATTCACAGTCATTGTAATATTTACATTTTCAAAGAGCTAAAATGTCCCTTTCTATGCCCTGCAAAGGAATTTCACAAGCAGGTATTATTCTGAAAAAGACAGGTTTTATTTCATACAATGTAATTTCAACACATTTCTTTTACAACAAAACAGTGTGGGCACGTTATGCTTTACCACATCAGTAAACAATTCTAACAAACTGAAAAAAGGCTGATAAAGGACTGATACTTATTCTTCATCTTCTGGACAGCTCCCCTCTTAAATTTTCCCACCACAAATGAGACTCATGTGACAAGGGACTCATCAGAGGGTTGTTGCAGAGGGATTTTCATCAGAGTAATGAGGGGGGCAGTCGGCTCAGGGACGCAATTAAAATAAGTGTTATGCTTTGTGGGAAATCTAACATGTTGACGAGCAACTGAGCTACAAATTACATGCTATTTGTGAAGATTTTTTTGTGTACTGACAAAAATTATCTTGTTTTGCTGGGGTAGTTTTAATGTTTTTTAAATGGTGGTATATAGCAAACAACAAAATTGCTATAATTTAGACACCAAATAATGATGCATATTTATACTTCAACAATTATGGTTGGCATATGCTCAAAATTTGTCTTCTACATAACTCAACAGTGGGGGTATTTGGACTTTTTTGACAGAAGCTTCACAGTAGTTAAATTTTAAAAGGCCTGTAGTTTGAAATCTCATATGCAGGGGCCTTATTTATAAACACTGTGTAGGATCCATACTTAAATTGTACATGTGCCCAAAAGCTGAAATTGGCATGCACCCAAAAATAATTTGATTTATAAAACTGTACGTGTGCACACCTGCAAGCACTTTTATAAATCCCAGTCCACCTGGAAGGTTGCGCAGGTGGATTCATCTCACATCCTGCCCTCTACACACCCACATTTTACCATGAATGGTCAATGCAAAGTACTTCATGAATGTTTTTTGCATCAGGATGAATGAGTCATGTGTTGATCCAGGCCACCGTGCCACTAAATTTGTCAAAACCATGTTTAAGGTACAAATAATTTGTACATTGATTGTATGCACATTTTTTATAGTTCACATCGACAAATTCATTTTCACTCAGAGCTCTAGCAACTTGAGTGCAGCCAATTGTGCCGACTACATTTGGGAAACTGGACATCCGAATTGCCTTTTAATGTTGGCTTGTTCACCCACAGTGTAAGGAACCTCGATGTATCAACTGGTCATGTTTATAATGCCATCCAGAATGGCTGGCATTGATGTGCTGAGGAATGGTTGCCATATCCCAGACCTAAGGACAGAATTTAACTGTATTATATATATTATACCCAAGAGGGGCTTTAGACAGAAAATGTAACACAATCTATTTTTTAATCAGTTGCCAGAAACCCCGGTCAGCACCTGTATACGCACAGGGATGGTGTGGTTCTGGTGGATGGTTTTGTCTAACACTGGGCCCAGTTCAGGGCATAGATCCAAGGGCACTATGTTGAATCTAAAACGGCTTATTAGCCAGTCATCATCATGGGTGAGGAAATCTTTATGGTCCCTAAAAATTCTTTCTCTATCCTGATCCTACCATTTGCGTGATCTTCCAGCAGTGCCAGTGCATCCATTGTGCAGCATCATGCACAAGTATCACTGCATAATTTATAGGCTTACTCAGCAATTAGACTGGTTGTTACAGGCCTTGTCACAATTAATACTAATCAATCAATGCCATCTACCACTCTATATCATTTAAAGGCGGAAGTATGATATATGAACATTGCATACAGTAGTAGGCCTAATGGCTCACTAAAGGAACATGTCTATAACACTGCAGACTTGGGTGTTTATGATTACGCGGGTCTATAAGTCTGATATGTGATGACATTAAATGTATAGATGAATCTGGTTTCAATTCACCACCTCACCATCTGCTCGGCCAGTTTCCCCGTCTCCAAAATGTTTGTGCGCCAGGATCAAAGTTGACGCACCAGTGCTCACATTACAAGTTTTTTTTTTTTTTTTTTTATAAATCACAACCTTTGTGTGGGAAGCCCCATTTTGTGCAACAGCAAGCTTTATAAATGAGGACCCTGGTATTTATTTAAAGAAGTGTCTACGTAAAGGTAATGATCAGTTGAATCACCCAGTGCAACTACAATGAGTTGATTAAAGTATACTCCTTTTTAATATTTTATGTGTAAAACAATGAAGAGAAAGTAACTTTTTAAGGGGGGAAATTTTTATATGGTTTCACTGTTAAATATTTTCTGTTTTTCTGTAATAATTTCTGTTTTTCTGGTCTCTGTGTAGGATTCAGATGCTGCAGCTGTTGAGAGGGACCTTGAAGAAGTTGTCCTTGGAATCTACTGTGTCAATGTCGAGGGAGGTGATGCCACTACTCCTCCATCTCTTGGGTATCGTCATTGAAGGTGTTGAAGTCCTGCATGACTTGGGAAACATTTCCAGTGATTGTGCTCTCCTGATGGACGTTATGTAGGAACTGAACCTCAGTTATCCTAAGGAGCTGAAATCCTTCTTTGAAGCACTTCAGAAGATCTTTCTTCAGTTGGATGCTGCCTAACTCTCAAACATGGTCCAAATGCTTAAAAAAAACTGTATGAACAAGTCAACCAACTTCCTCAAATGAGGTGTTGTCTTCAGGTGCCAAGTGACAACAGATGTGAACTCTGAGAGCATACTCAGGACTATTACCTCTGTGATAAGGTTAGGGGAGAAAATATTTAGTTTGATTTTGAGGTCATAGCATTGGTACTGATTGCATTTTTAAAAATATGTTCATAGAAATGTTTTAAAAAATATATTTTTTTACAACAGCCCCTACATTAAAAGGATATTTCAGATTTTTAGAAGTGGGGTCTTATGAGACATGTCAATAGTAGGTGTATCAGTCAATGTGCTGTCAGTCAAATCAGCTGCTTGATAGAGACCATTGGTACAGAAGTTGGGCAAAATTTTTGTGACATTTTTAGGGTTGGATGAGCTACAAAACAACATTAGAGTTATATATGCTACAAAAATGTATTTCTTCACAATGCTTAAGTTTTATGTTAGCAAGTTCCCTGTTTTTGGTGCTGATCTACTTGGTGTCACAGTGTTAACCATATGTACTTGTGCCGCTGCTCTTTTTGATGTCCACTGACCCAAGGGGCCTGATAGCATAAAAATAATAATATTATATATCAATACTTAATAGTAGAGGAAAATATCTTCAATGTTGTGTTTTAGCTTATTTTCTCCTAAAAATGGCAAAATTTCATGGACAGCACTTTGGCTGATGAGTCTACTGTTGAAATGTGTCTCATAAAACCCCACCTCAAACAATCTGAAGTTTCCCTTGAGCAGAAACCGAAAAAAGTAGCAAATTATGCTACCATGGTGTTAAAGACAAGAATATTGCAGCATAAATAAATGTTAAACTTTGACATCCAAGGACTTGCTTTCGACAGCATCTAAAAGTATTGACTGCAACAAAAATGGGGCTGGGTGGTTTAATTATTCTGTTAATGAAAATATAGGACAGAGAGGATGAAATAGAGGAACACTGTAACTTGTATGTGTGTATAGAAATGTCAGAAAGTTTAATGTTCTAATCATAGCATTTGCCAAGTATTCTCACCAAAAGTGTTTTCTTTTTTTTTTCAATTAATGTTTCATAAAAGACTTTTCAGTTTTAATGGTTTGTGTACCTTCTAGCTTTACAGTAATACAAAGCAATTGTTTGGAGCTTTAAAGAAACTTGATTTTGTATAATTTTGTAATGTATGAATTCATGCAAGAGGAAGCATGATTTCAGGCATGAGTTCATGTTAAAATAACATGCATGCACAAGTATTAACTGTATGTCAATTCATATGTTAATTCATGCATTATTAATGGCGTCTCAATGATCATAAGTCATCATTTATTAATCAAGAGTTAATACTGAAAAGACAGAACTGAACAGTCTGATTAATTCACTGTGTAATTCATGCATGAATTCATGATCTTTCATCATTCATTCATGATGATTCATTTAATATTTGTGTACCTTTAACTAACTGCACTTAAAAGTAGATATACAACTGAACAATCTGGTTAAAACACTCTGCAATTCATGCATGGTGAAAATTCATGAATTAATTTCATTTGTAGTCTTTTCAGACCCACCCATGAATAATGAAGCTCGTAAAAATGCGATGAGACATGATAATAACATAAAACACCATGATGATTGCATAAATAAATGCATGAATTCAGATAAGTGTTACTGTCAGTATATCCTCATTGGTGTTATTTCATACTAATTTAATGCCTGAATTTACGATGATTCAGGGAAAATTTGTGTACCCTTAACAAAAATTCATCCCTACATATATTATTATATTTCTTACTTATTTTGCCACATTGTCATAAAAGTGAACCAATAAAAGAATTGATTAATAAGTGCAGCTGTGTTGAATATATGTTCAATGTTCAGTCCTGAAAATGTACCCCTAACCGTATTGTTTTTCAGCAAATCTGGGCAAATAAAGTAAAAAGAAAAGAATTATTTCTGGTCAATGTAATTTGTTAATGTGTAAAAGTTTAATAATTAAAGTTTTGTTAAATTATTGTGTATAATATACACTGAGAGAAAGTTTTTTCTTTCAGCGAAATTAAAAAGATTTTGTTATTTTAATAAGTACAAAAACAATATAACTTGAACACACACATTTAAAATATGTTGGTATAAAGTATTATTTTTAAGTTGGTCCAACCTAATAGATTTAGTTTAGATAAACTTAAAAAATAACTTGTTTATCCAAAGTAATTCTTCTTGGCTCAATCTAAAATCAATAACTTGTCATAACACAAGTTTCTTGATTTAAGATAACTTAATTTTTCTACACTGAACTAACATAATACAATTAGATGGAGAAGTTAACGTATTAAATTAGATAAAACTCAATGTTTTAATTTTTTGAGTGTGGGTGATGTAGTAAAAATTCATGTTGAAAAAGGAGAAGAAGCTGGTCAACTGCTGTTAGCAGAGGAAAGGATTCAACCAGACAGGAAACAAAGGGACAACATTTTTTTCAAATGGTGGTCACATCTGTTTTGAGGATTTGCTACAAAGTCCACAGTAAGAGACACACACAAAGAACAGCCAATATGAAATGGGACCAGACACCAGGACATCCTGTTTAGTCAACAATGCCCCCCTCCCCTACAGAGCTGAAGTAATAATTCTCTTACAACAGTGCTGCTGTCACCACCTCACTTAACCAGGATCCAGAGAGGACCAGGGGTCTCATCACCTCATGGGATAGCTACTCAGGAAATACAACTTTTCATCACCGCCTGGAATATCCTGCTGTCAAATGTGCTTGGATTTCATTTGCTAAATATGAGATGGTTTCCTTCATCTTCTGGCAATAATCTGCAGGGAATATGTAGAATGCCAACTCTGCATTTTTTTTTAAAGTGTAAATAGATTAAGACTCAAGCAAAGGAGGCCAAAGAGAAATTACAACTACAAGTAATGTTCCAGATACAACAAAATTTAACTTTCAATCATTTTGACCAACAATTTACTTCAAATAATTTTAGTGTAAAATTATCAGTAACATAAGCAATAGAGGGCAAAGGTTGACTTGGAGTTTTTAAAGAGATTAAAGGTGATAAATACATATTTTGAAAGATGAAATAAAATACAGCAGTTCTGTAATACTTACTTTGTCTTTGTCATTAACACTCTTTGTTTTCTTTGTTTGATACTCATTTACTGTGGTAAAATGATGTAAGTTAACAAAGTTATGCAAGTTTGGACTGGGATTATAAATACCATAATCAAGGTTTCACTTTCTAAAACATTTTAAATTATTGATGAATGGTTTATTTTCTTTGTTGATCAGCCTCCAGTTATTAAACAATAGTGTTCCAAATTCTGTATGTTTTTATGATTTGTTATTACAAAGATTATAATAGTTTAAGATTTATCATCATGTTTATTCTTTACTTTTTGTTTTAATTCCTGTCCAGATGTAATTATTTGTTTTTGTTGATTTATTGAGATTAGATTTTAAATTATTAAAATGCTTATTCTATTTAAGTTTTTGTCTAGGTATTGTACCTGTTGCAAACAAAGAACAAAAGAGACTTCTCAAACATACTCATAAATTATTTGTGCACTAGCTGCTTGTTAAAACGACAAAATAAATCCAACACACCAAAGGTACGTTATCAATGAACAGAAAGAGCATGTTAGCAAGCTTACAAGTCCTGACTCATGTCTACTTACTGAGCAAGACAATAAATACATCTAAATATTTTAATGCTGTTTAACTGACAAACTGTTTTAAACTGTAGATGTGAACTGTCGATGTCTATATTAGCAACAGGTAAAACTAACAACAAAACAAACAACAAAAATAAAACCAACAATGCTAGAGGACTCCTGCTGTAAAAACACAAAACAATTTTTTTGTTGTTTGAGTATGCATTACCATGAGGAAATAACGTATAGGTTATACAAGTATAAAGTGCGTAATAAAATGCATCACTGTATGAATGGATTAAATATATATGTGTACATATAATTTTATTTTATTATTATTATTTTTTATTTATTTTTATTTTAGATGATCTTAAGTGCCTACCTGCAGTACCTTGAGGGTCCACCAGTGGGCTGCAGCCCAACCACAGCTAATCATAGCACTATGATGGCATTGCCAATATGTCTCCTCTTGGGTATTATGGCAGAACTACAATGACCTTTAGTGGCAATGACATATTTTTATCTTTCAGGATGCATCAGTGATACAGGTCAAAATCTGTTTCATGCTGCCTGCCAACCACACAGTTCAATTGTATAAACACACACACACACACACACACACACACACACACAGGGAAGGAGATGATGAGACACCCTCAAACAGAAACAACGGAGGCAGATGGTGGCATCTTTGAAGCATATATGAGTCAGACCACAGCTCATGACATAAAGTGTCAAACTGGGGACAAGTCTAGGCATGTGTGAGACATGGGATGAGTCACACACACACACACCCCCGCGCACACACACCCACACACACACACACCTCGAGGTCCATCATGCTAATTGTTTATTGCGCTTTGATTGTATAAACCAAAAAAATAAACATCCCTCTTGTTTATCTCTTACGATTCTGTTCTTTTATCTGTTTTCTTTAGTTTGACAAAAACAGAATATTTCTTGGTTGATAACATAGCTTACTAAATAACATTTCATTCAACACTTAGGGGAGCTTTTTTTTTATTGAAAATACTTGAAATATAATTTTTTTTAAATTCATATGTCCTAAAATAAACCTTAGAACCTTAACTTTAAGTGTTGAAGTGAAAGGGCCATTAATTCACCGATAAACTACAATCTGAGTTGAGTAATTCCTTAATATTTTAGAAATTTTCCTAAAGGAAAAGTACCATGATATCCTTAGCTATTTAATGTTCAATGAACGCAGGAGTTCAACATTACCACATCTTAAAGCAACATTGGGAACCATCACTCAGGCTGAGTATTTACTTCAGAAAGACCAAGAGCTGAAATAGCACAGCAGCTGCCAGAGCTGCAGGGGAAAAACAGGGATGACCCCTCAATAGATAAATACATAAATAAAACATGTCTTTATGTAGAGGCAGGGCTCCTCCAAGGCCACCAAGGAGTCTGTGAGATGACCTCTAGCCCTGTCAAGAGGACCCTTAACTTTCTCCCTTAGGAATCTGCACCAGTTGCAAAGGCCATAAGCCTCCTGCCTCATGCCTTGAAACAGGAGAAGCTGCTGAAAAGCCAAACCCGGCCTCAGAAATATGTACTGCAGAGGAGCGGTGAGGATCAGGCCAGAGTCCACGCGGCACCGGGAGCCCTGTGATATATGATCTCATTTAACGTGTCTCGTTGCGTCTGCCCACTCTGCATCACCTCCTCTGTCTGCACACACACAACACCTCACGCCCTGTGATGGATAAGTGCTCCCTTACTAAAAATACTGAGACAGGATGAAAGCCTGGAGTGAGCCAAAAAAGAGCAGGAGTGGGAGGAGGAAGGGGAGTTTGGCTGAAACATGAAAAGTGACCACCTGTTAATAAGGTGTCAAGGAGTCAGATATAAGGTGACACCAGAGGAATAATCTGCAAATGAAATCCCCTCTGTTGCTGCTTGTATCACCACTGGTCTCGCAGAGAATGGGAGACTTAGTTACATAGATGGCCATTTTGATTTAATTTGTTTTTTTTTTACTGCCAAATAGTCATATCATGATGCAGGGATGGTGTATTTTTGTATGTCAACACAGAGGGTAGCATCACACTGATATCCTCAAAAAGAAAAAAATGGTGTGAACAAAAGAAACACATGTTTTGTTATCACGATATTTTTTATGAATGACCACAGTTTTACTGGTCATGTATTAGCAAGATATCATTTTGTAAAAAAAGAAAAAAAAATACATCAAATTTTATCAAATCAAATACTTTTAATCAAACATTTGTTTCACCCAAAAATGTGAAATAGTTGATAAAATAACTCCCGTTTACCTGGGCAAATTGGAATTTTCTCTTGATCTATTGCCCTTTTCAGTTACTTACTATGTAGACATTTTACAGTAAGTAACTGTAGATTTTGTGGTAAAATGCTGTTAAGTTTATATAAATCTTTATGTTTTCCCACAAAACATTGCCGTTTACAGTAGTTTACTGTTTGTTTGTGTCTTACAGTACGTAGCTGTAGATATTATGGTAAAAATACTGTTGAGTTAAAAAAAAAATCAGTTACAGTGTCATCAGAAATGATAATGTTTCAGGTCTCTGGACATTTTTGTATTTCTTGGAAGCAGTCTGTTGGGAATTGTCTTTTCAAAAACACAATTACCCTTCTGACATCCCATATTATGCTTGTTTAGGTTTCATATGCTCCTTTAGTGTGTCAAATATATATCTGTTGCATGATATAGTGCTTCTATTGACAAGACAAAAGTCAGAACTTCTCCCTCTCCCCCTCTCTGCTGCCTCAGTAGCTGCCTGTAAACGCTTGTTCCCTTGGCCCCTCCAAAAGGACCTATCAGTCTGACATCCTACTATTGTTTCGTTGACAGGTGAAGCCCATTAACCCACAGTGTAAAGCCAAGTGCAGAGCACAGACAATAGAATGAATGCAGTGTTGTTGACAACATGGCACAGAGCAGTGCTGAACTGACCTATAACCATAAAGATGAGCTGTCAGCCAATCAGAGCAGAAAGGGATCATGTGGAGAGGAGTGCCTTAAAGTGCCAGGAGCTCTAACAGAATGTGTCAGACAAACTGAGAATACAGCTGGATCAGGGGTACTCAGTGTATGAAAACTTTAAGTTTTTTGTACATTAGTGATTGTGAACATACTTTAAGGACTCATTCCTGCATCACTCTATTACAATTGTCAGAAGCTGTCAGTAAGGCGGCTGGGCCTAAAATAACTTAACTAAAATAAAAACACATGAATGGTAACTGAATCAAACTGATAAACTGAAAATGGAGCAATATATGTGCCTATATGGCCCTGTGGTTATTTTTAAGCATGTAACAGTATTTTAAATCTTCACGCACAATGGAAACTTCCTCAATGATGCTTAGTCTGTTAACAAAAAAGAGAAGGATACACAGTTCTACCAAAATGGTATTAATATGACATAAATTCCCTCAAATAAATTGATGTTTTATTAAAACAAAAGCTGATTTATTTATTTTTTCAGTGCCCCTTAATAATCCTTACTTTTCCATACCATACAGCACCTCTGTAGAGGTTTTCAATTTGCAAAAGGCAATGGGTTTGTTTCATGAGTTTTTCAATATTGCTGAGAAAATGCACTGCAGCAAAAAAGAAGAAAAAAAGAAATCAATAAAAAAAAAGAAAGAAAGAAAGAAAGAAAGGGAGAAGACAATCTGGTCAATCAGAATGTTAATACTATATTGATGTAACAGTCATGCATCAAAAGTTGTATGACCAAAGAGATAAAACAAAAATTCAAAATAGAATTTTAATCTTACAGAAGTTCATACAAATTCCACACAGATTGATGATGAACAAGCCTTTTCACATCTGAATATGGCCCCATCTAGTCTTGGCTTGCTGAGAAAAAAAATAAAATTATGCAAAGAAACACACAGAAAATATTACTTTTTACACTTATCCTCCGGATGTTTTTATTTATTTATTTATTTTTGCTCCTTAGAGTTATTTGTGCCACTTTTGAATGTAATCTTTGTCTCAAATGTTTCAGTAGGCCTCACTCACATTTCATTTGAATTCTTTTTTTTTTCTTGTTGACCTTTGGCTGTTGCTGATTGGACACTACTGTCAAGAAAATGAGAAAAGTAGACATTGGGAATGTCCAATTGGTCCTCAAGACTAACAGAAAGTCTTTCTAAGGGTCAAATGGAGGTCTAGACCACTGCTCCTTTTCTATTTCAGGTAATTGTAGCAGTGATGTATTTTTGATGTATTTTATCACATTTTTTAAAATCAAGAATATGTAAAAAAAAAAAAAAAAAAAAAGACACAAGTTATTGATTTGCCACTGTGGATCCACAAATGGTAAACTTCTGAAAAAAAACCCATTGCACTTCAAGGCTTGATTAAACACGTTTTGACAGAGAAACACTTGACCTGGTGACCTGCATGGATTGACAAGTGAATGAGATTCAAAACAGTTTTTCCTGCAACATTTTGTTTTAAGGTCCTAGAGATACGAGCAAACAATGTACATGTTATTGCTTGGGGTGCCTGATCCCATGTGGTTGGATGGTTAAAGGGAAAAATACTACTGTCCAGTGACCTCAATGTTATTACCGAGCTGTCAAATTTCATATCATCTGCAATTTATCTGTAGTTTAACTAGATGTTGTCATATTATTAAACATCATTCCTCTCTACCTTACAATCATTGTAGTTGTTAATGTTAATATTAGATTGATCTCTCTATCCATGGTTGTTATTGATTATACCTCCATAATAAATACCTTTACAACCATATTGACATGAGGACCCTGTGGAGAATGAGATGTCACATCTCAAGGGGCTAACCTTGAATACATTTATATTCAGCAGAGACAAATATGATTAGGTTTTTTCTTGTCACTGTTACTGTAAGCCTCCTACAGGAGCACTGCACTGTGGGTTGGCCCATTGCTGCACTCATGGTGGATTCATGTTGGGTTTGGATGTATGTATATGTATATATGTATTATATGTATATATGCATATACCTGCATCCGTGAAATGAAGAGTATGGCCTGGCCCGCTCTATTGTAAATTGTCTTGAGATAATATTTGTCATGAATTGGCGCTATATAAATAAAGACTGTGGACTGATTGATTGATTTATAAATCGTCAGTTTCTATTCTTCTTGGAAAAACAGAAAACTTTAGTAGTGGGCTTTTGTAAGAAGTGAAAGAACATAACTCACAAGTTGGGCATGTTTTATGCTGTAAAGAAAATACCCCAAAGACTGAAAGATTACCATTTTGTTTTCTTATCAGTGCATGCATCTAATCAGCATGTTTACAAGCCATTGATAACTATTGACATAATAAGTCATCGACAACTTTAAGAGAGAATGGTGGCTTCCTGTGGCTGCAGGTCCGTCTAGCCCAAGAACTCAAGACTACCTCTTTCGTTGGAAAGGGGGGCAAAATTTCTGAATTTTTTGTGACATAAATCTTTTTTATTTGAAAAGAAATTGAACTTACAGACCTGAGAGGACAGTTAACATACATTTTAGTGAACTTCATTCCCTTTCATGATGACTAAGTATCAGTTTTTTTCAAAGGATCTGGAGAAATTAACTAATTCAAGAAAATTGTTTTATTATCCAGAAAAAAAGATACAGATAAGTCAAGGTCTCCAAAAGGAAAATAAGCAAAGAGAAATCTGCTGAATAAGGAAACAGGGTCATTCAAATGTATTGGTGATATATTGGCTAAGAGCTTCTCTTCCTTGTGGCTTTTTGGCTTTTATTTTCACATGATTATGCAAATGTGAAAATATTACTTGTCAATATTATTATTAATTGTAGACTACTATTAAACTTCAACAAACAGCTAGTTTAATCATCAAATGCAGTTCCTCTTGTGTGACACAGAAAAGTGTACTGAAAAAATAATTACTGCACACAATTTAGATGATACGATTTTTACTTCATTTGAGTTAATTAATGGGGAACTATTTTGCTTGTACTTGAGTCATATTTTATCAGAGTAATTGTACTTTTATATGCTTAATACATTTTTACATTCTTTTCACCCAGGTTAAGCAGAGGAAGGTAAGGGTGATTCACTTATTGCCCATTACTGACAGGGGCACTAAAAAAAAGTCAGAACCATACATTTTTTCCCTATTAATTCAAGATATTGTCCCAGATGCAAAGATGTGTTTAATAACATGCTGGAAAAGGCACCTGTTTCATTTTCTTGTTTTTTTCTTTCTTTTTCTTATTCTTTGCTAAAAGTTTCAGGTAGATTTACTGGTGCTACAAGATGTTTAAAAAAATTACTGTGGGATGCTTAAAAAAGGCCCCAAGGCCAGTAAAGTGCTTACTTATGTGTTACAGCAGTGTTTTACCTTTTAAGCTATGCCACTGTCTTCTAACAGAAAAACAAGTAGCTGTAATATTTTCCTTACAGAAATATTGATGTGAGTGTCATTTTAAGCAATGCATAGTGTCTTTTGACACATAATAATAATTATTTAAGATGATAGATAGACAGATAAAATGATATTTATGTATGTGATTCCTTGAACTTGCTTTGGAAAAAGAACTTCTAGTGTTCCTGCTTCATCATCTTGGTCTGACTTGCAGACTCAGATTAAACTAGAATCTTGTATTACTTTAGAGGATTTTAAAAGCAGAAGAAAGGATCATCTGACCAGCGATTGCAGTTATTTTATGCCTGATTGCTGATTTGATCTGTGATGAAATCTTTGTGTATTCTAATCTGCAGTTTATTATTTGTGTGAAACATTTGTGCTGCTGTCCTGGCCTGGATTCCCATGCACAGGAGATCTTTGTATCTCAATGTGAACATTCCTGGTAAAGTAATGGCAAACAAAACAAAATAAACAGATAGATGACTTTTTATTATAAAGGTGTTATATAAGTCACAGCTTGTACAGTTTAGGTGTGGTGTTTGGGTAACATGATATCTTTTAATGGGGTCCTTAATTTCTGACTGCACTGCCTGCCTGTTTCAGCCTCTGCTGAAATGACTTTTAAATAAAGAGCTCATTGAATTAAGCATTTCTATTTGCATTTCAGTTTTAGATGATAAAATCAAACAGAATTTGATCATCTTTAGCTAAGTGGCCTTCAGGAAGTGAGAAAATGTTTACATGACTCTCTTTGTAACGAAGTTTCCCATCCCTAGCCAAGATCAAACACTTTAACTTTGAGATCAGACTTCACCACGTTGGCCAAAGTAACACAATAAAACCAATTCTAGGACAAATTAAACTGAAAAGAAACACTAACCAACATGACTTCTTTATTTCAGTTCATTGTAGATCAACCACTTCCTGACTGGCATCGGAACAGACAACACGCATGCTTTATGTATTATTTATGTGTTTGATGGAGCCTAGCGATGTCCTCATCAAAACTCGTGGAACATGGGAGACAGGTCTTATATCTGTCAAGCTGTCCTGGATTAAAAACTGCATCTGTCGTTGTGTCTGCGGCAGAACCACCTGCATACAAAAGCATTTAGTGCTGCCAAAACAAGGCCCAACACAAAGCTGTTGTAAATTTGGAGGGAGATGGAAAGTTAAAATTTAGGCGGCAACGTGGTGCGCGCGTTCCTCCATTCAGTCGCTAATGAGAATGATAATTTGTGGCTCCTCTGATGACCCCTACCCCCCTTCAATGGCGACTTTCTCCCAGGGGACGTGGTGGCTCAGGTCCCCGAGGGACATCTAACCGTGTATAGGAATCCTTTTCATGGGCAGATCCCGCCTGATTCGTTTTTATAACAAGACAGGGCAAGTTTTCTTTATACTGGACCGAGACCAGTGCAGGGCAAATGATGCTAAGCAAGCTGGATTTATTGTCGGCTTAATACATCTGCACAATTGGAGTTTTTACAGCCCCAGATTAGGGTAGTTCATCTGTTTAGATGTGTATATGCGCTCAAGATTCTGCCTCTTTCTACTGATTTTACGCACCACATAACTTTCTTCCTGTCCTATTGTAACCTATTGCATTTTAAATTGCAATAAACCACCACTGTTTTTGTGCTAAAGTTCCTCAGAGTAAACGTCTTGAACTATTTTGTTGATTTGTATTTCCCAATAATAATAACCAGAGCTTGTGCAGCAGCTTAAGCCTGACTCCCCTAAATCCTACAAAATGCTGCATGTAATATAAAAATAGAGCAGCCTCGTCTCAGTCCGCTTCTGTTAGGAGTATATTTTATCCAGTTACCCGTCCGATCCCTCATGTCTACACCGGACCAGGCTCAGTTCTTGGTGGCCACGCGTGTGTGTGTTCGCCTCCTCACCTCCGTCTGCCAGCGGGGATTTACTGACTGGCGCAGTGCCCGACCGCAGGCAGACTAGTTCGCTCGGTTCTCACGACCTCAGCTTCACAAAGGCATCACTGAACTATCAACTCAGACACGAAGGCAGAAGGAGCGACCACAGAAGCCACACACGCTGCCAACTGGTGTTTCAGTTTGTCTGCTCGCAGGAGGAAGTAACCGCTGCATCTCTGGCAGAGATGTTTCAGTGTGCCATTTACTCACGGTGTCATCTGCAGGGCACTACCCCCGCTGCAGGGTGACTGCGAGAGTGCAACTACACGATTTAATAAGCACATCAACTGATGGAGGGAGATTGGTACAGTGACTAACGACTGTCAGAAGTCATGTGGGCCATGAACAGTGCAGTGTTAATTTCTTTATTTACTGAAATATATATCCCCCTGCTCTTAGAACTCTTTTATTTTATCACTTAATATTAATCAATATTAGAATAGAAATTCCCTTAAACTAAAGGAATGAGAAGATCCTTGATGTTGGTGATTCAGAGGAATAAAGACTTTGATCTATTGATTTCGCGCTTTGGGTATTTTGACGCACATCCTTTTGTGCACGTCTCGTGTGCAGCAGAAATCGTTTGATGAAGCGAACCGCTGATATTATTTTCTCGTGTGATGGTTGTCTGTCAGGACTGAAAACGCGTAAAACGGACTTATGTTTGGCCTGTGCCAGCCGTGGGGACCCAAGGCGCGCCACCGGAGTACTAAATGTTGGGAGGTTTTGACCAGGCCGTAACTTCATAAAGTGGGCCTCTGACTGCAACTGGCTGACACACGGCCTGCGCCACGCCGAACGGCAAACAGACGCGGCCCTCATGTCCGGACACCACATAGGGAAGATATTTTACGCACGGGGATAAACAGAAACAAGGGAGTGTAAGAGAGATTAATCGACGACACGTTAGCCTTCAATTCAACTGATATGAAAGTCAAAATTATGGGATGTAAGAATAATTTTTGCTAGGTTCTAACTTTTACATGTTGTGATTGACATATCTTTGGGTTTCCCCGCCATTAAACATACAAAATCTAACCATGTTCCCTCGTTTTCTCCTTCAATGAGGTGATGGCCCTCTGGGGGTGCAGCCGAACAATTGCTGCACAAAAGGACGCAATGATCCCTCCATATTCTTCTTTCACTGAAGCAATCTGTTTGTGACATTAACCCCTGAGCGCATTTCCCAGGCTCATGAATAGGGGTTAAGACTCTTCAAAGCTCCCGCTGCATACAGGATGAGACCCCTTTCGAACTTTTAATTACCTTTATAGAAAGATACAGTCCCATTGTCCGCTTGACCATTCTCCAGCGGAGCCAGATGTAAGGAGCTCCCGCCAAAGTGGTGACAAGAACGCCACTTAAAACGCTCTAAAGGTAATTCATACATACATGATCGATAGCTCATGAGCTTGATCGATAGAGCTTCAAAGGCTGGGAAAAGGATATCAAATTTAATTTCTCTTTACGCTTCCATTACACTTTCAGGCATGAAATTTATGAACGACTCCAGAAAGTCCGACCAGCCCATAAACACTTTGAACATTTTAAAAACAGACAAAATATAAAACAGGCTTCAGACAGAAACTTCTTTTTTAAATTTTATTTTATTAAAACAATGGGCTTTCACCCAACTTCAGTTTTGTCTTTTGAACACAAACAAAAACGAATATAAAACACAGCTTTGGTATAACAATCAATAACAACTCTGTACAAAACTAAATCTTTTCATAAAAAGTACTTCATAACAAAAATCTCCAATAAATCTTCCATCTGTATGTACTGCACTTATCACCAGCATCCAAATATTGGACTCTGGTAGTAAATAATAAAAACAATGCGCCACTTAAGGCAACTCCTGTTCCTTAAAACGAAACAACAAGAACTACTTGGGGCTGTAAGTGGTTGGAGTTCCCGTCCCGTAGCTGGATAGTTCCAGGCTGAACCCCATTTACAGATGTGTGTGCATTCCGTCCAATGTCTAAACTGACAAATAATCTTACAAAGTCTTTTTTCAGAGGCTACCAGGGCCTCCAAACAGGCTCGTTGCTCTCTGATCCAGTGCTAACCCCCACAGGACTGACCGCCTGAGACCCCCCAGAGAAGGACGTCATGCCGTGGACAGGAGATGCTGCAGTGGGCGCGGAGCTGCCGTGCACCGGGCTGGCGTTCACAGCAACAGGCACTCCTGCATTTGCGTAAAGAGGGATAACGGGGGCTGTGGCGGAGGCGAAGGGGGGGTTTGGTATCAAAAAAGCGAACTGCCCGTCTGTTGCAGGCACCAGCTGGAATCCACCGAACACTTTGGGGGAGATCGCCTCTGCCGGGCTGAGTTTGGAGCCCATGGAGGGGCCGCTGATGGGCAGGGTGGGGGGAAGCTGCACGTGGAGGGGCTG
The DNA here is from genome assembly GCA_037902135.1 of Cetoscarus ocellatus. Lineage (NCBI taxonomy): Eukaryota > Metazoa > Chordata > Actinopteri > Labriformes > Labridae > Cetoscarus > Cetoscarus ocellatus. The sequence continues at coordinate 1,221,356 of JBAMNC010000454.1, read as the reverse complement.
CGCAAGGTGCGCCTGCTGGGACGCGGCCTGCTGCGGGTAATTCATGGACATCATCTGGCTCATGCAGCTGGACAGGTGGTTGAGGAGTCTGGATCTCACCTCCGTGTTCACCCCTTCTGAGGTGGACAGGAAGCGGGTCACCTCGTTCATGCACTCGTTGAATCCGGCTCTGTATTTGCTCAGGACTGTGGCGTCTGCGGAGAGCGCTGCTGGAGAAAGGATAAGAGATAGAGATAAGTGGAAAAGTTTGTGCCTTGTTTTGTGGGATTTCTCATGAATCATCCAGGTGTGGACCAACTTTTTGAATGGAGAAAACTTACCGCTCATCTGGACGCGCTGCAGGTTCCTCAAGTGCTTCACTGTCATCTCCAGGATGTCTGCTTTCTCCAACTTTGAGTGTCTGGAGCTCTAAGGGGCAAAAACAGAAAAAGTTAAGTCTGCATTCATCCAGACACTGAAACGCGGAGATTAAAGTACATTAGGAAAAGTTGACGACACCAAAGTTTTATTTAAACTTACATCTTTCTTGAGCGCATCCAGGATGAGCGTCTTGAGCTGACCGAGGCTTTCGTTAATTCTTGCTCTTCTGCGCTTTTCCATTATGGGTTTGGATGACTGCAAAATACAAACAATTTGGCATTAGTATTTTGGTCATCAGTGACATAAATCAACCCCATCCTAGCATTCCATTTCACATCTTTACACCCAAAATGTCTACGTAAGTCCAGCAAAATCAATAAATCTTTTAATCAGCACATCTTGTTTGACTGTAAACGAAAAATCCTCACCTTTCTGTGCTCGCTGGCATTTTTCGGTTTGTCCGGTGTGTGTGTTCCATTTGCAGGCGCACCAGCGATAGGTGATGCCGTCTGCTTCTCCATAGTGTCAGCAGGCATTTTCATTCAAACAGGTGAAAACGTTTTAAAATAAATCCTCTTTAGAGCGAAGAAGGAAATCTGAGGATGCCTCAAAAGGCTGAGGTCGTAGTTCGCGGATCAGATGCGCGTCAGTCCCTCAGATCACTTTGCGTGGAGTCCCTCTCGTTATCACGGAGCTGTCATCTGACTACAGTGAGCGTGCGTTGTGCTGCGCGCGGGCCGTCCCTCCGCTTCTGCCGCTGACACGCGCCGCTGCGGTACTTATAGACGGCTCGCGTGCTCCCAGTTCGTGTGAAACCTTCTCTGCATTCTTTCCCACACTCGCCTCAGCCAATAGCAGCGAGGACTCACCCATTGGGCGCGGGGCAGACCGCTGATTGGACAACACCCCCGCGGGCCGTCAGTCACGCGCTGCTCAATCAGCCCTGCAGGGACAAACAACAAAGCGGAACGAGCAGCGGCGGCCCGACCGGCCTGTGAAGTGATAAGGGAGGGGAATGCGCTGGATGTTTGCTTCCAACTTTGCTCCGTGCTCGTCAAAAATGTCTGACTGCTTGGTGTGTGTGTGAGGGGAAGAATGCCAGCCTGTATTGACAAAAGGCTTTCACCGAACAGCCAGGAGCAACTTTTGACGGTGAATTATTTGTAGTAAAGAATTAGCCTATAGATATCTCTGTAGTTATCTAAATACTTAACAAAATGGCGACAAGTGTTTCATATCTCTCTCAAATAGCTAACTTATTATATTTGTTTGCCTTAAATGTGCCAATACTCCAAATAAACTCTCAATATTAATGTATTTATAGCGTACTCCAAGTATAAAACATTTATTCTAGTTTGCCTCCACACAAGAACCAAGCATAAATGACTTCAAGAATGAATATGTTCTCAGCCCTCACTCATGAACAAACACTTTTATCTATTTTTAAGGCTTCTCTCGAGCCACAAAGGGGAAGACATCTGTAATGGCACGCGAGGCGGTTTTGCAGTAGCACGCACCGAGCCAATGGCATGCGCTCACTTTATGCAAATACGGCAGGCGGCTCTCTGATTGGCTGTGTGTAGGGCCTGTGTCAATCAAGCCGGCGCGGGAGCCGCTCGAAGGGGAAGAGGGAGCGGAGGGGGGGGACGCATCTGTCCGCGTGCCGTTCGCGCACAGTCTTCCCCGATCTACGCGGAGCACGTGCCAAAACCTGCAGATTACAGCCTGCAGACCGAGACGTTTACTCTCAGACATGAGTATGTGAGAACTTTGTGCTGAAGGGAATTGAATATGCCGAGATAAAAAAAAGAACATTGAAAATTAAAGTAAGCCCAAAGTGAATGGGCAGCACTTTGATGTAATTGGAGCAGTGTGATTTCATGTTATCACGGAGCAAACAACATGCAGACAGGAGACTTTCATTGTTATTATTGCCGCCCACAAAAGAAAAAACAAACATCATGATAAAAGCTTTACAAGTACAATGCCAGGACAAAATAAAACTGAAGACCCGCTATGATATCACCTTTTAAATTCTGCGTAATGAACTCGACGTCTGTGCACGTGCTCAAACCAAGCGCATTTTTGACCTGTATAATAATTGCAGAGCAATAACACATTATCTGTTCAAGCTGTTTTTTCGATGAACATCCTCTGCACCCTGTTCATCAGTGCGTCTGTTCAAAACCAGGTGTTATAAATTTTGAAGGGAATGAGCGCCATCTAGCGGCTTTTTTTTTTAAACACCCTGCATATCCAATATCAAGGTTCTTGAGGCTTTTAAGGAACTATCGCTTCGTTAAATTTTGAAGTCTTAGTATTTCCAAGGGGGACTAAAGATTGTAATTCACATTTTAATGCTTTGTTTCATAAAATGTTTCATCTTCATGTGGTTATGACGATTTGCCTCTTAATGTTCTTTAAACATTCTCCTAACTCAAAGAAGTCAAAAACCTTTCGAAAGTTCTCCGATATTCACGCTTTTTAATGATGCAGAAGATGATGGGTCATATTGATGAAGTCCTTTCCTGCTGTGCTTTTAATAGGCTACTGAGGCGACCACAGGGTGGCACATCTGAGTCCAAAGTGAACGTGTGGAGCTGATGATTAAAGAAGTGATAAGACATAGTCACACTGCAGTAAACCGATGTTATTCCAAGTAAAAATGCTAAGATATTAGCTGTTCCTGGATGCTCCTCACAGGATCAGAGAAAGACATGCATATGAAAAAAAAAAAAAAATTCTGCCTATATCTATGATACATCCATCGCACATATGCTCAAGCTATGCACCTTAAACGTACACAGCAGGATCTATTAACTGCTGGTCCTGAAGATCAAAACCAAAATCATTTCGGCCTAAGTAATGCAAAATCTTATCAATGAAAAATAAACAAATAAATAAATAACAATCAATAAAATAAAATGAAATTTCTAGTGAGGTAAAAGAATATATTTGGTTGGAAGCAAATCTATAATTTCAATAGGAACTTAGAATCAGAAATGCAAAATGTTTTTAAAAATGCAAAAAGGTTTGTTCGAAATTATATATCTATATATATATAGATATATATATATATATATATATATATATATATATATATATATATATATATATATATATATATATATATATATATATATATATATATATATGCAGTGTTACATAAATCTAATTTTATTTATATTCATGAGAAGTTGCCCCTCATGAACAACACTTGTGGCTGAAGCTCTGACCATTTTGCAGCCCACAAATATGCTATACATTCCTAGGTGTTTATTCCATAAGATTTTTGCAACTCAAAAAAAACTTAAATGCACAATGAAATAAGCCACTGGCTCCTAACATTTACCTGCTAGGTCAAACTTCAGCAGATGAACAAGCAGGGCTGTGCATCTTCACTAGTCTCTCTCTTTGATTTAGATTTGGAGTACGATAATTAAATTAAAAATTCAATTTGATTCAATATTACGATGCATTATCATGATGAAACACAAAGAGTAGTATCCTTGATTTTCCCTACCACTGCACCAGACTACTTTTAGTTGAGAAATTACAAGCAGTCCGAGAAATATGGACTCTAGGCTATCTGTTGGGATCACGTATTTTCATTGTTAACCGAAATAAATGTCATAGATCTCATCTTCATTTCCTTGTTTTTTCTTCCTCAGAAATAAAAATTAATCTGAAGGGTAGCAGCAGATTAATGATTATCAACTTTCCCTGCACAGATGCTTCTTCAGCTATGCCTGCATCCCACTGCACCAATTTCAAGATTTTGTTTGACACCCCTATTTTCAAGCTCCGCACCCCTCATCATCTACACCTAGGTGCATATGGTCATACTGTCAGTCATACCCCTTGCTAGCTAACTCGTATATTTCTAGAATTCAACTTTCACAGTGTTTGAAGACAAAAAGTCACACAATCAGTCTGTGACTTACAACATGAAGGTTTTCTGTTTAACAACATACGGCACGAATAACAAGTGCTGTTCTGTACATTGCCCACCTTTGTACAGGTGAAGCAAGGGCGAGAAATGACTTGTCATATTTTCTTGTCTTTTTCTAAGTAGCAGTGAGGTCTGGTGTGTTTTCACCTTTACATTCACATTTACTGGAGAGGTCTGCTACCAAATTTGACATGCTTCATGCATTGATTTTATTTAGTCTTGAGAATCACTGAAATGGGCCAATGCTGTAATGTGCAAAATGTCCAAACTGTCAGTGCAAATGTAATGCAACTACTTTGATTGAGTATATATGCAATGTCTGCACCCTGTTATCCTACTCTTCTTCTTTTGCCTTTACTGCTGTTAACATTGATGTGTGATCAATGATTATCATATTACATGCAGTCAGCAGTTCATTTTATTCACAAACTTCAACTTTAAAAGTGTGTTTATAATTAGTATTGTTAATTGTGCATCTACAACATTTTATCAGTGAACAGTATCAAACTTAAGTGACTGACATGGCCTAATCACAGAGGTCAAACTGCAAGTTAACTTTCACATGAGGAATCCAGGCAGGAAATAAAGTATCTTAATTGTTTTCTGCTTTAACACATGAATGAAATGGTTGCAGGTCAGCCCTTATAAACCTGTAACTGTGTGGAAAGAAATTATTACATTATACGAGTGATTTCCATATCAAACCAGTGGATGTACCACTTCAACAGGAGCTTTTGAGAATCTCAGGAGGCAAGGATGTCATGGTAATCTTAAAACTGATGCCAAAGTCTGTGATCCTCCTTTGGCCTGCAGTCCATTGAAAAAAAAACAAATGTAATAAAATTTCACAAAGCCCAGCTTCAGCCTCATTTCTGATTGAGTATCAGTCATTGTTTAGGGGCTCCTGATGTGGTCCCCCATGGGTGAGCTGTCCTGAGGCATGCTGGACACTTATTTACCAAGGATCCTGCAGCATTAAGGGCCAGCTGTGTGTGCTTGGGCTCACATCGCCTTTATTTATTTAAAGATTGGCCCAAATGATGCAAATCTAATTCTACTCGACTGATCCCTCCATCCGTCGACTCAGTGGGATTTTTCTTTTTTTCTCTTTTCAGACAGGAAGGGGATTTACCCCCATGTAGGTGGAACAGCACCTGTTGAACCTGATATGAAGTCGAACCAAGTCAGACAACTCCTGGTGTTTCAAACCCTCTCCAGCAATAATTCCCCCCTCTTCATTTCTGCATTTCAAAGATCTCCGACAACAAAGCGAGGAGGAATTCCCCTTCAACTGAATGAGACTTTTTCAGGGACTCCACCATTAGAGCATCATTAAAGCTAACACCGACATCACAGGGCTGTAGAAGGAATGTGGAACAAAAATCACCATGTTTTCAAGGGTCGATCAACAGTCACTGCACAAGAGACTGGGGGTACTTTGATTTTTGACTTAGTTTTATGAGCTACAGTTCCACAGGATGACATCAAAAGGCCCTGAAAGAATGGAGAAGCTGTGTTTGCAGATTTAGAGAAGTTCAGCAGTCTGTTGTCCAGATCTGGGGAATGCTCAGGGGTTCCTTTTCACCACTGCCTGCTTCATTTGTTGTTGTACAATGAGCCTGTGCACTTCTCTAAATCCACGAGCAGAATGCAGAAGCAGAGTCAATTATATCTGTATTAGCTGTCATTGGCTGGCAATCCCTCTATACACAACCCCCCAATCAAGTGCTGGTAGACGTGTTTACTGCCACGAATCCCCAACATTGAGGAGTTACAATGACTGTCTGGGTGGCTTTAGGTTTGTGTTGGACACTGTGGCCATTTTAAACAAGAGCAGGAGACCTTTTCAGTGGATCTATGTTCCATCTGTGATCAAACACAGTAACAAATATAAGGTCTCTATAAAGATGGAGGTCTGATGATGGCCGTTACATGAGTGTCTTGTAGATTGGTTTCAGTTTGCAATGTAAGTTGCAGTGTTTGAGGCCACGTAACAGTGTTATTTGTCAGTTATTCTTAATAAACTGCGATGCAAAGTTAGGCATACTCCTATCTCCAGTTTAAAAGACCCCCTGAAAAGCATTTACATATTAACTGATGATTTTTTAGGTATATGTTTTTGTCAGCTTGATGCCTCTAGATCATAACCTGACACACCAGATGGACTGTTCAATATATTTCACAAGTCCATCTGGGAAAGAGGCCATAGAAACTTGTTGAAATGGGCAGAACCTTTCAAAAGCACATCTGGCAGGTGATTGGAAGATCATTAGGTCATTCAAATTCATTACGGGCCAATTAGCTAATGTACTTGACGGACCCTACTGTTGCAGTCTAAAGAACAGAATGTGAACCACTTTGTAAAACAAACTCTTGTGGAAGAGGAGCGAAAATATCCTTTCTGTAGGGAAATTATAATGTTGTTGTTTGTTTTCATTTAATAAAGAAATGAAGTCTGGATTTGATAAAACTTCTACCATAGACTGTAAGAGAATTGGACAAAGCCATGTCATAGAACCCTTTGAAACGCTATTGATGCCCTCTAATGAACGCTGCCATACTCATGGGCAGAAAGGATGTGTTGAGGCAGGACTTAAGGCCGTTTGACCAATAGCCATGCTGCATTTCCAAAACCGGAAATCCTCAATAAATCTTCCATTAAAGAAAAACTGGTGAGATACAAAAAAGTCACACCCCTCACAGTGAGAGCACATAGATATGTTACATTTTTAGACTGAAGCCATTTTTTGAACCAGGCTGTAAATATGTGTATTAAGGATATGGAAACTGTGTTTTTTTTTCTACATACAATCAATAAAGTGTCAGGGTACCACAGTTAGCCTCAAGTGGACACTCTGGGTACTACAGGTTTTGGTACTTCCACATTGCCCTCCATTTACAGTCCCATAGGTCGGTGTCTGACTGGTACTGATGTAGGCTTTAGTAAGTAAAGAAAGTATACCAGCTAGCCATTAGCTTAGCCACACTAGCTTGGCAAGTGGGAGATTTGAACCACTAGGTAGGCTACAGCAGTTGTCCTTATAGGCTTGCAGGACTGGCAAATAGGCTGTTTTTTTTTTCCACTTTATCCAGCAAACTTTGTTGAAGAGCTTTTATCCACGTTATGGCTTAATATGTTGTGGATTTCTGAAATAAATTTATTTTTAAGGAGCCTATATTGATTGTTGTTTAAGATTATACACAGCCTACTCTCTAATATTGTGCACTTTTCTGCCAAGGTGACAACAACAATTAAAAATCTGACAATTATCCTTTACAGTAGTAGTCTTGTTCTCACATGTTTATAGGTTGATCCTCCTCTGAGGGTAAGGTTCTATGCTTCGTTAAGATGGAAGGACTTCCGGGGAGACTGCAAAGACTGCACGTTTCCCAATGAAGCTTTTGACCTGCCATGATAAAATGCAGTCAACAAAACACCAAATTAAAATACATATATATAAAAAATACAGAACCAGGAACCCCCTTAATGATCTTATTCAGAGATCAGAGATGTAATTAAGTAGCCAGTAGCTGTAAGTGCCAAATAAGAAACTATTCATTGATACAAGGTAGAGCAAAACGGATCATAGGAAAGGAGGCAAACTTCTCCAACTCCCTCTTGCTCTCCTCTACCCTAAGCCATCTCTTCTCACCTCCTCTCTTTCTTAATCTCTTGTAGAGGTAAGGTTTACTCCTCTCCTATCCAGCCCTCTCCAAACCTTCTCTCTCTTATCCTCCCCACTGGGATAATAGACTGATGCACAAGCTCCACCACTTCCTGACTGGAAGATCTTTATTTCCTGTACCATACTATTGCTTGAAGTGATTTATCAGGTGTGCAGAACACCTTGGGCACACCCAGTGTGCACCTGATAAATCACTTAAAACAATAGTATGGTACAGGAAATAAAGATGCAGTCTTCTAGCCAGGAAGGTGTTGGAGTGTCTGAACCAAGCCTATTAAGTCTAAAGCTGCCTCGTTTGGCCCAATTTTTTTGTTACCTAGTGACAAAACTCAACCTTGAGTTGTAATCAACGGGCAAGGTGCTGAGCAGCACGGAAAAGTTAAAATGATTCAACTTTTCAGCGCCCGTAAAAAAGCGAGCTGTTTTGCATCGGCACACTGAAAAGCTCAGACATTATACATCAATGAAAATCCATGCCAAAAAAAGTCTGACATGTGAACACAGCCTTAGAGAAGACAGTAGGAGTAGCAAGAGGATGGATGGATGGGAAAGAAAAAGGACTAACCTTTCCCTATCCTAATCTTCTATCTCCCTTTACCCCTCACGTGTTGAAAACGCTCCCTTCTACTAGATTCCCTCCCAACAGCAAAAACAATTCATGCTTCCAACTACACTGCTTTATGACTTACCTCTTGACATCCGGCTTTGGCTGTACTGACTGCCTCAGATCCTCAGCTGCCTTTTGACAGAGAAAAACAATAATTATCCTGTTGTTTCTCTCCATGGACAGCAATCCTAAATAGCCTACAAGGTATGCTAAAGGAGGAAGACAGGAATGACACTATCTTTGTAAACTACATTTTAGTTCACCCCCCACACACACACACACAGGAGACTCCAGCTGATCTGAATGAAGATTAAAAACTGACCTGACATTATCTGAAGGGCATTTTTTACTTAACATTTCCAAAACATGTCAACTACGTTATAACTGATGCTTCATGAGAACAATGAAGTGTCTGTGTCCTCACCTTGTTGTTTCGGGAGAATTGTCGTGACTGGCATAGTGAAGGCGTTTAGGTGCCAGGACCCGACCCATCTTATCCTCAGGCTTCTCTGGACCAAGTGGATTTACTTCCTGCAAAGTGACAGCACTACCACCATTTCCCTTGTGGGAATTCATAACTCTAAACAAACAACCCATTAGACTCAATGATGAACTATTGGTGGTCAAGGTCAATGTGACCTCATGTCCATCTCATTCTCATGAACGCCACATGTGTTATCAGGTACATCTAGAGGGAAATTAATTACATCTGGCACCTGCGTACCAGGTTAGAACAAAAAAAAAACTTTATCATCTGGGCCATTATGGCGCTGATCTTTCTTCCTGCAGCTCCACCTTTGGTATTGAAAACCTTGATCACATCGCTGGTCGGTCGGTCCAGGTCTCCAAGGAATTTGGAGGTCAGAGGTACAGTTGTCAGTCGCATAAACTCCAAGTTGATCTGCAAAAGACAACACAGACAGGATACATAATTTAACAGTTGGTAGAGAGGGTCATTGATAGACCGAGTTACTACACTTCAGATTCAAACTTACCTCACTGACATCAAAGAGTGCTGGCCATCCGTTTCGGAATTCTAAAATCACCTGGCTCCTGGAGAACCTCCTGCCTCCTAATCGAGAAGGTATCCTTCATCTTCTTCTTGATCTCAGCCTCGTCCGTCTTCTTCTTTTTTACCTCTGTCAGTAGAGCCACCCTTTCCACCTCCACATTCTCTCTTGTTTCACCTCTATTGTATGCCTGTTGAGTTTTCTGTATTGTAAATCAATTCATTATTGCTTTTAACTTGCTTACTCTTGACGTTTCAGATTGATATTGTAAACCATTTTAACATCACGTGAACTGTAAATTAATTTGAACTACATTTTAACTGTGCAACATTTTGATATATCTTTGTAACTTATACTTACAAAATCTAGGTTGCCCCATCAAGGTGAGAACACAGGACGTGAGGAGAATGAGAAAAATCACCCAAGTGTCGGTATCTGAAAAGAAAATAAAGAATATGAATAAGGAGAAAAGCTGTATTTAACATTCACTTCTGTAATCCAAGCCAGTATTTAAATAAAGTACTCTATAAGGCAGTCACGCAGCTAACACTAGCTATCCACCATATTAAAGTGCAGCTTCTCAATTCAATTCGATTCTCATTCAGTTCTTTAGTTCAGTTAATTTCAGTTAAGTTAATTTCACTTATATAGTTCAGTTCATTAGTTGAATACAATTACATCAATAACCTACACTAATTTTCCCTACAAACGACAACCTTTAGTGAAAATGTCTGGTTCATTAATGCAATACAATGGACTGAAAAGAATCTATGCTTCCATTTTCACACATGCACACACACAAACAGACGAGCAGTGTGTAAAAATGGCTTATATTGGCGTGTAGCTGAGGTTTTCCTGTTTAATTTGATGTGCAACATGACTATATTTCTACATGATGAGTGCACTGTTTTTTCTGCCTGAGTCCCTACAACCCCAGAGGACCCCACTATGGGTCCGCTGGGGCGGTGCAGGTATAGAGCGGGCACGACATGGTCATGAAACGGCAGCATGAACAGCGCCATTTAACCAGCAGAGAAGCATTGTGAAAAAAAAGACTGAATAAAGAAGCTTAGGCGTCGACCATATAAGCTTGGAAACTGCTGTTTTTTGATCTGTAAACCATGTGAAGCTACTACATAGGTATCAGAGAGATGGTGTAAGGTCTTAAAAAGGCATAATACCCCCTCTTTAAGCTGTATTACCAAGACGCAGTGTAACAGTTAGCTTGTTAGCTATGATGCTACACACGACGTGGCCGAGATAAAACTGCTTACAATAATCACGAACTACGTAGATATGATCATCAGTGAGTTGATACCGATGTGATATGATATATACTGCACGATTAAGACACATTTAGGTAGTGATGTTATGAGACGTGCTTTGAAGCATGTGCTAAGTAACGGATGGGACGTTTCTTCAAAGTGCATATGGAGGCTTGCTTCATTTAGGGGAGGAGCCAAAAATTATGACGTCCAAAGCCTCGCTGCCTGGCTGTACCATGTGACAGCTTCGGGAAGTGGTTCAGATTTTGACAGCGATACAAACCCCTCAGGCTCCATTCAAAATGTGGGTTTTTGGAGGAGAGTTGCGGTCAGTTGAGAGTTTGGATAGAGTTTGAATAGTTTGGATACAAGAGTTTGGATAGCGTTTATATAGTCTGGAGATAGTTTGGAGAGTTTAGAGAGACAGTTAGAGAGATAGATTGAAGATTTAGGAGAGTGAGGAGAGGATAGGTAAGAGGATGGAGCTAGGTAGGAAGAGGAGGATTTACCCTGTGTGGGAACATTTTGATTTGATTACTCCTAATAGGTAAGTGAAATCAAACAATATTTCATACACATTAGGTTTGCTTATCAAGAAATGTATTTTTCACTGTTTCTTATTGTTATTCAAAGGTGAGGTGTTTATTGTGTTCCAAGGAGTTGGGGTACAATAACAACACCTCATCCATGCCAAGGCATTACCGTGCCTTACATGACAATAAGGAGGAAACTGGAGCTTCACCTAGCCAAGGTAAGTCATTACAATATTACAAACACATTGTCACAATTTTTCCATGTTGACTTTTGTTTATTGTGCTAATAGACAGGTAACAGACACTATATTTATTCTCTTTAAACCGGCCACCAGAAAACAAGAGCTGGATGAAGCCCTCGTCTCCATGATAGTGAAGGACACACAGCCCTTCAGTATTGTGGATGATGTTGGATTCAGGACATTTGTGTCCAAACTTGATCCTAAATATACCCTTTCTACAGGCAGGTATGTATTGGCGTATGCATGAAAAAATGGTCACTTTATTGTATGTCTCAGAATTCAGCACTTAATATTTTTCCTTTAGGCTCTGAAGGCCATGGTGGAGGCCAAGTGTGAGTCAGCTAAAGAGAAGGCTAAGGCCACATTGGAAAAGGTGGCTGCTGTTAGCCTTACGTCTGACATGCAGACATCCATCAACATGGATGCCTACCTGGCTGTAACATGCCATTTAGTGGGAGAAAAAACGGGCTCAGTTCTGTGCTGTTGGGAGTGCAGGCATTTCCACAGTCACACAGCTGAAAATATAGCTCATGTGAAGGCCCCCCTGATGGAAGAATGGGGAATCACAAATAAGTTGACATGTATGGTCACTGACGGTGCTCCCAATATGGTTGCCTGTGTGAGAGAGCTGAAGCTTCAGCCCCATATTTGCATTGCACACACACTGAACCTTATTGTGAAGAAGGCGCTTGACCAGCACCCTGTGCTCTCTGGCATCCAGGCCAAAGCAAGGAAGCTGGTTGGCTACTTTAGAAGCAGCACCGCTGCTAAGGTATGCTCTTTCCCTTTATTCCAATTTATAATAATGCTAAAAGTTTGTCTGTGTTTCTACTGCAGTGATTTAATAGCCTGCTCATTATTCCTATTGGAACACTTACTAACATGATCTGTGGTTTCCTCGTAGGTAGCAAACTGTGGCATCGTTTAGACACCAGTATCATGGAGGCACGGAGGACTCAAAATGTAACGGCAGATGCCACTGTGGAGGTCCAGCGCCACCTTTCGGAGCCAAACATAAGCAGACCGGAAAACCCTCTAGAGTACTGGGAGAGGCAAAAATTATTGTACCCCAATTTTATATGATCTTGCTCTTGCATTTTTGTGCATGCCGGCATCTTCTGTACCCTGTGAAAGGGCATTTTCAAATGCGGGAAAGGTTGTGTCCAAAAAAAGGAATCTTTTAAAACCAAAAACTGTTGAAAAACTGTTATTTCTGAATAAAAATGAATAAAATCTCCCCTGTTCTGTACATCATTGTCCAAGTTACACAAGCATATTAAGTGCCCTCTTCCTAGTTCCACAAGCACTTTCACTGTCCTCTGCCTGCTTAAGCCCATGACAGGCAGAGACAGAAAAACATTACACAACCTGCCATACAATATGCTACGCTACTACCATTTTACGAAAACAAACAGTACATTCAAAAATATTTTATTACACACATATGTGGTAAATTATGTACAGAAATTACTCGGTTATACATTTTTTTTAATTCATAGTCATTCCCAAGAGCCATAACAGACAACGCATCACACATTAGGTTGTCAAGATAAAGCTGCCTGTGATTATACACCTGGCCAGTAGGTGGTTTTGTGTGCACATGAAGCTTCAAGAGATGAACCCTTTCTCGAACCAATTGGCTCAAGAGGTTCAATGCTTCATGGCTTCATCTCACCATCACTATATTTGGGTGTAATTAGACATAGGATGACTCAGATTGCTTACCAATACATGAGACAGCAGCTCAAATCCACCAGGGCCTGAGAGATGGTGCCCAGCGGAAATGCAGGACATCATTTCCGGTCCCGGTTCACTTCTCATAACTTGTATGAAAACCAATCACATAAATTTTAGATAACAGAATCTTGTTTGTTTCACAGCTTTGATTATTTAAACCAGGTAAGTATGTATTAACTAATTACATTTAATACATTTTAGAATTGATTGAATTATGCAGATTATAATTAATTCTAATACATACATCTGAAAAATATGAGTATTTAAATAAAATCAAATAGATGTAAAAGCATAAAAATAAACTCTGCCATGATTCTTTTCTGTGAGTGAAGAAGTGATTAGATTTGGGTGGTGATCCTTATACGGATGCAGATGCAGAGTTTTTAAAAGGATTTGTTAATATTGCAATTAGGGCAGTTTTCACAAATGACTCAAAAAATTCTCAACAGATTCTCATGACATTTTTAGGGGATGTTAGTCATGGTGCTAGCAGGAAGTGATTTGATTTTGGCGGTGATTCAGATCCAGGAGTTTTTAAAAAGACTTATTAACATGGCCCAAAAAGGCAGTTTGCCACATTTTCGGTAATATCTCACCTCAGGATGTCAGAAATATTTTGATGGAGGTTTGTACTCCGAGCACCTCTAGTTATCATGTTACTTTGTGGTAATGTTTCATAAAAAGAGTGTTGTTAATTAAGATCCTCAGTATCATCCTGAAAGCATTTCAGATGTTGGAAAGATGTTCCAACAATTATCCTCCTTTGTTATGAGTTATCATTGAAGAAGTATTTTATCTAAAAAGAAAGAGATTTAATTTGAGGCCCAGCAGTCTGAAAACATTTTGAAAATGGCGCTCTGATGATGTTTTTCCATAGTTATCATGGAGCCTTGTGGTATATTTCAACTTTAAAAAAAAAAGTGCCATAAACTGAGGCATAAATGACATCCTGAAAACATTTCCAAAATGGTGTTTTAATGTTCCCCCTTTGTTATCATTTAACATTTTGGTAATTAAGCAGTGCTTTAAACTAAAGCCTTACATACAGCCTAAAAAATCTTTGGGTTTTCATGATAATCCTCCTTTTAAAATGGTGTTTAACACAAATCTGTCTTTTCTATTATGTAGCATTGTGGTAGTAACATTTAATAAAATAATGCTTTAGATTCAGGCTTAAGTAACATCCTTCAAACATTTTTAAATTTAATGTTTGACAAGGTTCATTCTTTGTCAAATAACATTCAAAGAATATTGGATAGCATAATACTTATTGATCTGATACACTCAAAATGCCCCCTCCTTAAATTGTTTAACCGAACATATACTTTCTGTGTGAAAAGTTAACATTATTTGAAATGATGAATATTTTCAAAATGGTCTTCAGACATTGCGTGGAAGTATGTTCAGTGAAACACTGTGTGAACTGGAGTTCACTTAAGTATAAGGATTTACAGAGGAGCAAAATCACTTTAGACCGACGATTCACTGCACAATCTCATTTAAATAAATATTAAGAGTTGGGGGTGGCAAATATGTTGTAATTATTGTTGGCAATAGATCTAAGTGGGTGTTTTTTCCTTTGCCAGGTTTTGCATTGTTGCTAGGGATGTTTAACTTTTGGGAGTGGCTGAACATTTTTTTTGACACCCATCAATTGTGCTGGTATTAAAACAGCTATTTTCCTCTCCATCTATCCCCTGTTTGATGTATTACCAGGACTGCAGGGTGCTTTACAAAGGGGCCAGAATGAGAATAAATGAATATGACTCTGGACATATTTTCTCATGGCATTACATGGGTGGGTGCATTCGATCAAAGGCTTCAAAGCTGCATGTTTGCACCACAAACATGAGAGAAAAGTGGAATTTTTCATGGACTCTCTCTTTATTCTTCCCTAATCTCATTACTCCCTCGGCTGTTTTCATACCTGCAAAGAGTAAAAAAAAAAAAAAATACCCAAAGATCAATTATATTTGCCTCACTTTTCAGCGCCTTGTTGTCATTTTGCCATCTGCAGACCAGCATGTCCAGTACAATGTGTTGCATTCATTGGAGCCTCTTTGGCTTTCTGAACAGGGGGAGCGAGGCCTTTTTCTTTCGCCTCTCGCCCCAATTCAGTCCTTTCTTCTCCCTTTTAAGTGGGCTGTTGATGAGGTTAGTCTAATCAGATTAAGTCAACTCACATTGGTCTGTGCAGTTTGTTTTCCTTCCAAAGGCGTCCTGACATCTCCTATACTTCTCCTTTATCCCCCTCTTTGCACTTTTCATCCAGGCTTCCACCCAAAAAAACCCTTTGAGCACAGGTCCGAATGGACTCCTTTATAAAGTGCGTTTCCCCCAGTGATATAGGTTATTTAGAATGGGTCACTACACCGCTATACACAGGGAAGGCCTTTAAAGTTGTGCAGTGACGCATTTGGACATTTCCACTGGTGTCTGTGTGAATGGTGGAGATTAGGTAAACACAAAGTTCTAAATCAATTTTGGAAATCGCTGGAACATTTAATTTAATTCCTGAATAAATGTTGGAGGGATGGTTTGTAAAACTACAAGGCCATAATGCAATCTCCACTTTTGTGCAGGCTTGGCTAAGAGAGATATATTCAAAGCGAGCTTGTTAAATAGTTTTTAGTTGAAACAAACACAGCTTTATTGTTTAGATTTAACTAGATCTGACTTATTTGCTCAAACTAATGACCTGCTCCCTCACAGAGCACTTTCAATCGCTATTTAATACTCCTTCAGTCTAACCTGGTGAATTGATTAAAATCTCTAACACATGGCTGTCTTTGTGTCCCGTTTTTTTAATCCATATTAATTATGTATACATTGTGTTTTATTTTTAAAAATGTCAGTGTAAGTATATGGAGATCGATACAGAGATGCAGCTATACCTGCAAAAATAGAAAAAACTTTTAATTGTGTTCAGGGATGTCCCAAAAAAACATTGCATTAAATAATCTTCACCAAAGCCACTCTTTAAGTCAAATGAATGACTTCATTCAAGTTTTTTTTTAATTATTTTATTTTATCAAAATAAACACCCAGAAACTTGGGATATGTACTTAAAAGCATGATCAATTTTCAATGTTTTATTTATTTTCTGTTCTTTAAAATGAACAATTAATTGTTATTTTCAGATTTAATGATAATTTATTGATTTGATACCAGGGATGAGTGAGGGTCAGTGCTTTTGGCAAGTAAAACACAAACATTTTTGTCAGAGAGTAAAGGTTAAAACACTAAAGATGATAAGAACATGATTTCTGAGATTAAACACAACGTAACTTTAGTGTAGAAGAATAAGGGTACTAGAGACCCTTATGGTGCTTCACACAATTACCTCTCATACATTCTGTATCATTCTAAGAAACAAACTTGGAGTTGAACCCTTTTTATATCACAAACCTCAAGAAGTTTTTCTTTCAAAGATGTGTTTTTGAGCTCTTGTTCCTTTGTTTAAATAGGAAGAAAAGAAATTATAGACAAGACCCCAGTTAATTCATTGTTGTCTGAAGTAACTACAGGAAAAGCACTGACCAGAGCCAGCCTGAAACAGCAAAATTTCAGCTGGTGCCCCCTGTTATGCCACCAGCTAACAGCTTTTGAAGATTTTCTTTATTTAAATATGAAAAAAATGACTAAAAATGAAATTAATTTTAAAGACTCTGTCATTATCATTGAGCTGTGCAGAGGTGTAGGGAGCAGAAGAAGGTAAAGGATGGATTTAGATATTATAGAGATGCTTCTGTAGAGAAAAAAAAAACATTTCTTTAACAATAGGTATCATAGTTAAAATCTGCAGAAACATTTCAAGGAGACACCCATTCCCCTAACACATGCTGATGTGGGGACAGTGTGTTTTCATTATTTTAAAACTTTAAACTTTATTTATGTTTTTCATCAGATCAGACCAATATTTGGACAGTGTCTGGATAAACAGAAAAATCTGCTTTATTTTTATTTTATTTTTTTTGCCTTTTATTTTTACCGCAGTAAAAATTAAAGTAGTGTAATTAGTATCCCTAAATCTGAAGAAGAATCTGTGCAACCAAACTAAAACAACTGATTTGCTTGGATACAACCAACCAGTCCCACTTTGAACAACACTGCATTTACACTGTCCTAGGTTCATTATATCTATATTTAATGCTGTTAACATGTTATTTAATAGTAGTAACAAAGTTTAGACAAAACCATTCACTGGAAAGATCTTCATTACAGTAGTAACACTGAATGTTCTCATTCATGGTAAAATATCTATTTAATGAGTGCTTCTCACACAGATAACGCACGCTCGTTGATACAGCACTTAAGTGCCAAATTAAGGAGCTTTAGGCAGGGTCAATAAATGAAGAAAATGAAGATCTTTCATTGATGTGGGCATTAGCTCACTCTGTACTCTAAGGGCCTGATCTACTAAGATCCAAAATAACGAGTCCTTCAGTTACGCACACACAGTCCATGCAGGAACTCCTGCCTTTTACGCACTGACTGCGTAACACTCTCGCGCACTAACAGCTCCTAAACTCACTGTCAGTGCGCGGAGGGTGTGATGCAGTCAGCTCTCGGTGACAAACGGAGTGATTTTTACTATGAAGTTTTTTTTTTTCAAACACAGGTTAAATGACCTTCTTCACGATGCATTAAGAGCTCCAAATCGGAAAGGGCTCTAATTTCGTAGACCAGGTGCAGGCGGGGCACACCTGCCCTGCGCCGCGACTGCGCCGCGCCAACGAGGTGTGTCCAGGGCATTTTGCAAGTTTCGTGCACGGCGCAGTCCGGCGCAGGGAGGCGCACCCACGCCTCCTTCCTTTCCACCGGCAGAAGTAGCAGAGAGGGAGGAGAGGAGGCGTGAGTGGGTTTAACACAGCTAAGTGTAATCTTCACCAATCAAATGAACGCCTCTCCTTGCCTTTAAATGCGCCGCGGGCGAGGTACAGTGACAATTTCACCTTGGTGGCGAAGATAGTCAGAGCCGCTGGCACTTTTGCAGCAACTGGGAGAGCGCAGGGGCCACTGGGCCGCGCATCGGAGGCCACGTTGCGCGTCACCGTGTGGAACACCTCGCGGGACAGATATAATCTGTTGCTGTGTCATAATAGGAATACAAAATTAAGTGATGATTACATTTAAACACAGCAGCAGGCTAATCCATTCATCATGCTTGTGATCCACCTGCATTCCTGGTCTGTCATCGCCAAATAGCAGGACCTTAGGTGAAAATATATCTCCTCCTCATCCTCCTTGCAATAATGTACTCCATCTTTTTTGAATAAAGATTAAAACAGAGAAATATGGGCAATCACAGGTAAATCCTTAAGACACCGAGTGACTTACATTTATTCAGCGAGCGTCTCTCTGTTTTCTTTTCTTTTGAATTTCATGAGATGAGAGAAGCCGGATACTCCGTATCGGATGATGTGGCTATTTGTGGTTGGCTGAGAGATATGAACTCGTTAGTTATGACAAATGTCTCTGATCTGACATCAGATGTGACGGGACAATTTATATAGATACAAATGTATGTGCTGGTTCAGACGGTTACATTAAATAGTGGTTGCTGTGATTGTTTATTGCATTGAAATGTGCCTGACAGTCTGGACACCAGCCTGTGAGGTTTTGGTGACGTGTGCGCACTGTGCGCCTGTCAGCCAAATTACCACTGCACAGGGTGCACCTCTCCTGCTCCAAGAATAGACCAGGTTGGAGCTGGCGAGCTTTCAGCACACCTTCCGCGCGTTTTTTTGGCACGAAATTGTCACTGCGCCAAGCTGAATCTTTCGACACCTCCCCCTGGTGCGCCATCACACCCATCTCGGCGCAGCCGGTCTACCAAACTGCCTATTTGGCTGC
Source organism: Cetoscarus ocellatus (assembly GCA_037902135.1). Lineage (NCBI taxonomy): Eukaryota > Metazoa > Chordata > Actinopteri > Labriformes > Labridae > Cetoscarus > Cetoscarus ocellatus. The sequence continues at coordinate 1,202,108 of JBAMNC010000454.1, read as the reverse complement.
ACACTGCGGTGCACTGGACAAAATTACCACTGCGCGGGGTGCGCCAGGCTGCGCCACCCTGCACCACCCTGAGTTGCGCCAGGAAATTAGAGCCCAGAGGGTTTACTTTACGCATGCGTCTGCATGATTATGACGGCACACTGAGTTGTCCCTCTTTTTCCAGTCCATCATAATGACAGACAGCCTCCAAATCTTTTTCATCAAAAAATTCCGTCAGTGATGGAAAATATTCTGTTAATGCAACCCCAGTTTCTCGCATCAATGACCGCAGCCCTCCGTCCGTAACGTTGCGCCTTTTTTTTGCACCTGCTTTTCAAGCGTACTAAATTTAGACGCAAAAACACAGCGCGCAATCAGTTGCGGGTTTGATAAATCACATTGCGGGTGCTACATGATTACATTTGCATCTCCTTCTCCCAGTATTTTCCCGTTCTGATCATCTGCATGTATTCTGCATATTCATGAGGGCAAACAAGCTAAATGGACCACGCATGCTATTTTGCTCATTTGACAGACGCAATCCTTGGTGCACCCTGTTAGTCGATCAGCTTTGCGCACGCTATCAAGTTTGCATGTGTTTTTATACATGCAAACCTTGAGTAGATCAGGCTTAAATCTACCTGATTTAAGTAGATTTTAAATCAGGTAGATGATTTAAAATTATTAAGAAAATCTAACTGTTGTCTTTAGGGGACCCATGTACTTTACCTTACATTACAAGCATTGTACTATAACTTAAATTCATCAAAAGAGCCACTAAACATTTCTCTAAATGTCATTTCTCATGATTATTTGTGTTTATTGAATGTCGCTGTATTTACAGTACAAAAAGTTTAGACTGACAAAATCTGACAGAAAAGAAATCATATTGTTGCCTCAAACATCATTATTTTGACACTAAGCTGATACTGCAGATTTCATATGCCCCATACGTTTGATCCTTTGTCTTTGCAGTACCCACCCTCTGTTTTAAATCCAAAGACCCTGTGTGCAGCGTAATAAGGGGGCTGTCCGTCCCATGGAGCGCAGAGTGCTGCAGAGGGCCATATCTGTCAGAGCACATTCCAGTGTGCAGCTATGATATGAAAGAAGTGCAGCAGTGTGCCCAAACTACAAGTTTGAAGCTCAAAGGGCCTCTGAAACACTGTAATGTAATTATTGGGACAGTCCCTCAGAGCCCCCATACAGGGCCTGAAACGCTTCCACAACCCTATTCAGTGCGAGGGGGCTGCCATGTCTTTACTCAGGAAGGAGTCTGTGGAGTCATCTGGAGGGACCTCCTCTGTACTCATTGTGCTCTTTGTCTTTGGAGGCCTGTTATTAGTGGGGTAATCAAGTTACGGCACAACACTGGTGATAACTTCAGAGATTTTACAGTTACAGGTGGGGGTGTAGTCTTAAAGTGGTGTGTGATTGAAATAATCAGGTCAGATTTAAAGCTAGGGTTGGTAATTTGATTCAGACACACTTTTTGTTATACTGGTTAAAATGATTATGTCCCGATGTCAATCAGTGCATGATGTGTTCTTAAAAGAGAGCGAAAAATAGCTGCTGTCTACAGCAGGAATAAAACAGGGAAAACACCAACCAATCACATCGATTTGCTCCGAATTTTTTAACGAATGAAATCCTGTACTGCCTTTCTGCCCACCTTCTGGACCTACATTTTGCCGGTGTGCACTGACCCTGATTCAATGCATGTAGCCAAGCTGAGAGGGATCCAAGTACCCTGGAGAATGCTTACCTGTCAGGTTTTGGCTTTGAAAATAGGGAAAGCCCGCTGTGAGCCGTCTCACAACCCCAACCAAGCTCCAGTATCCCTTACATTTTAAGACAGGTGTACAAGAAATCTAAAATAAACACTTTGTTTTTCTTGGTTTGTTGCCGCTGTGGGCTCTAATCTCATGACAGCTGCCACCCAGGCTACTGCAGGTGGCAGTTCTCGCGAGGCTTTTTCTTCTTCGGTTTTATGGCAGTTGGCATCCATCATTTTGGTGCATTACCGCCCCATTCGGCTAGTGACAGAGCTCAGTTTGGAGAGGCAGAGGAATGTTGTCCTGGCCAAAATGGGAGACTTGGCAGCTATGTGGAGAATGGCAGAGAAACTACCTATATCCCTATTACTGCTCCTCCTGCTAAACAGAGGAAGAAACGAAAGACAGAGGCAGAGAAGGCCGAAACAAAAAAGAATTTGGACAAAGCCAGGGCAAAAACAAGAGTCAACATCGGGTTGTAAGTACTAACTAACTTGCCATGTTTATTATTTGTCTGTTTTTTTTAACTTTACTATGATAATGTTTTGGTGTTTTCTTACCGCTGAGTGAGACATGACTTGGTGTAGTGCAAAACTAAAACGTTGTGCTGAGGAACGGTTTTGAGTTAAATCAGTCACATGGTCGCGAATCCGCGAATCAGCTAATCAGCGGCGCTTGTGCATGTGAGCGGGGGGCGTAGTTTTGGAGGAGGTTGGGGGGGGGGGGCTAGGTGGAGTCCTGAGGAGATGCTACATTCAAATTCATGCTAGTTTTCCAAAATTACCTACCCAAGCTTTAAGGAAAAGAACTGATTTACTGTGGGATTTAGAGCTTTTTTAAACAATATTAGCTTACATGTGGATTTTTGAAGAAGCTTCAAAAGCAAATTTATTTTACATTTTTTTACACATTGTTTTTGTCTATCTTTAAACGGGATGGGCAAAGTGATGACCAAGTGGGCCACATTCATTTTATTTTCAATATTGGAGGGCCACATTATTACATTTTTGGAACTCTTTTAACCCTACTGTTGTGTGCTTCAACAAACACTCATCATGTTCTGTGACCAGGAACACGTTATGTGATTATAAATCCAAAATAATACATACCATATCACCCAATAGCAAATACAGATCTTGAACATGAACCAAATGTGGTAATATGTTGTATGCAGAATGCAATCATTTCTGAAATGTGCTGTATGCCAAAAATACCCGAATGTCATACTGCTTCAGAAAATATTAGCAGTATGCATCAGACCAGCGGTCAGAATGCCCAGAAATGACAGCCATTCTTAGCATTATTAGCATTAGCATTGATTCTGTCACATTTACATAACAATAAAGTAAATCAAACTTGGTAAATTAAATTTTTTTGAGTATTTATATGGATGTTACACAATTTTCATGTTTGTGTTCAGTGGTAAAAATCATAAGAATAAAAAATAAATCAATCAGTAGACTTCTTTTTGTCCATTAATGGATGTTAATCAAGTCAATTAGAGGCCCTAGCAATTAGATAACCTACTGTCTATTTTGATTTTTATGACCGTAAAACTAAATTATTTGGTTGGGGAAGGTAAGTGTGTGTTATAATTAAAAGAAACAAAACTTTTATACATGTGTTTGATATAGTATTTATATAACAGAAACAGTTGCTCAGATCCAAACTTTAGCACAGTGGCTGGTACTAATGAGCTTTATATGATATTTGCTGCCCCCCAGTAAACAAAAAGAAAAAGAAGAATCAGCTTGGCCGGTCATTCTACAAAATAACAGCCGATTTGCAGTTATACTAGATACCTCTACCAAATACAGTATTTGGTTTTACTACACACTGCATAGTAGTAGCAGTGTGTATGTAGTATAAAGCAGGCTGTTTCGAGAACAGCCAGTGTTGACATTTTGTTTTGTTTTTGAACAGCCAGCAGGTGTGGATCATTGGGGTAAAGATGATTTCCAATGACCTCATTTTTGACAGGAACTCCATGGTTGTAGACAAGTTCAGTTAAACACAGAGTTTTGTAAAAATATTTCTGATTTATTTGATGTATTCAGATGTCATATGTGAACAAATTCACTGAAACTTGTGAAAAAACTTTTTAAAATCTTTTTTCTTTTTTTTTTTTAAATGTAATGCACTATTTTTTTTAGAGAGAAAGCTTGTATATATGTCAGATTTGATATGAAAACACAAGAGGGTTAAAGCTTTAAAGAATTAGAACGAATAGAAAAGACCAAATATGAAGCTGTTTTAGTTCCTACCTGAAGCATTTACAACTACACTCATAGTGAGTGTAATTGGAGATTTTCTGACAAGAAATTAGACAACTGACCTGGTAAGATTTGGGTTTTTGCTTTGTGCCATGAAGAAGATACACATTTAGGCTTTTTAAAATGATGTAATTCTACCACACAAATGAATGATTATAAATAGAAACAGAAAGTTTGGGTTTTAGGATTGAAATTTAGACAAAACAAAAAACAAAAAACAAAACAAAAAACAAAAAAAAGCAAAACAAAACCAAAAAAGTAAGCATAGGTCCACAAATTTTTTTTAATAACAGTATTTCACTGCAAACAATCCTTATTTGTAAGCAAGTTTAGTTTGCTTAACCAGGTTTTTCCTTTTCAATTGTCAGTGTGGTCACAAATATCCAATACAAACAAAAGCAGAAAAATCCAGCAGAAAATCACCTTCTTTTGCTCTTTTTGGATTAAAACAAACTCGTGTCTAATCCATTCCAGCCAAACCAAACACATTTAAAAGGAGGACAAGATTTTTCTCACACTGTGCTGAATGTGCTGAATAAGTGAATCAGATGGAGCAGAAAAGCTCACATTTGCCGCTACATTAAAGCACAAACTCATTTATCAGTCTGGATTTAGAAAGAGCTTTAAACTGATGTGCCAGATTATTCAAATTTAGACTGATGTTGCCCCTTATTGTCACTAAAAGCCTGAATTTCACACAAAAGTCTCGGTCATTCCCTGCATCCTAACTATAAAGTCCCCCAACCAATAAAATACAAAGCAACAATTTCTGCAATAACCATGTAAACAGATGCTATTGATGTTTTTGTTCAATTTGGTTGGTTGATAAAACGTTCTACTCTTTAGTTCATATGGACAAAAAAATGACTCCTTTTGTTGCGGAGATAAATCAATGCAAATTAATCCTTTATTCATTTTCTCTGTGAGTAATTCAAGTCTGTGCACTTTTGTGAGGGGCCTGCAAGCCAAACAAACTCATAGGAGAGGTGGAGAATGTGTGCGTTTATTGGTCAGTGGAGGACAGAGATGACCCCACTGATGGCTCACAAAGACTCCTTTATGATGATGGTGTGAACCCGTGAGCCAAGCTATTTCACTCTGACTGACCAGCACCGCAGGAGATCCAACATGTGCTAAACACGGTGACCCACTAAAACCAAGCCTTTTAAACACATAAAGAGTTTAGAGGACAAAAAAAAAAACGTAATCTTTGCCTACTCAGACATCCACATTGTGAGGCATGATATGATTGTCGGACACATTTATTATCAGAATTTTATCATCTATCATCAAGTTCTGAAAAATAAAGAAAGCTTAATTCTGTTACTGACTATAATAAAGAAACTAGTAAAAATAGGTAAACTTTTTTATTATGAAATTTGCTACATTTAAAACAACCAAATTTCTTACAAAGTAAGAAGGCAACGGGGTAAAAGTCAGAATTAAACAAACAATAATTGGTCATACAGTTAAACAATAGTAACAATGGAAGTAAACTGTATGGGGGAAAAATGGGAGAGCATTTGTGAAATAGCTTCAGGTTAACTTTGGCATAATGCATCAAATAGAGACTATAACTAATATTGTACATGGTCGCTAAAAAATAAAAATAAAATTAATTCTAAAAACAAAAGATGAAACAATTGGAATGACACACCTTCAGGAGAGAAAATAACGTATGCCTCTATAGCGATGATTGTTTTATCATTAATATTGTAGCGTGGGGGCAGCACCTACTTGGAGCAGCTACTCCAAAGGCTTGATAGCCTCTGATATTCAACTACCTTGACCCACGAGGGCAAACAGCCTACAATAGCTCAATGCAGTTCAATAAGAGGAAACCAGCTTCAAGAATATCTAAGATTTAAGTACAGAAACACAACCAAAGGTCAAAATGAAATACAAACATGAAAACATGGTGCAAATGAAATAATGTGCTGCAAGAATAAAACACAAATGCATTAACAGTTAACACGCTGCAAGTTAAAAACGAAACAAAGCTCAAAACAATCCAAACCCAAAAAACAACTGCAAGAGCAGAAACACAGCATAACCAGGTACAGCAACAGGAGCTAACAGGTTGTAAACAAACCAAGGAATCAAATAACTGCACAGCTTTGTGGATGTGAGCTGACTGTACGCTTTAGTCTAAGACTGATATTTCCAGACATATACATCACACGATCGAGCTTCCTCTGAGTTTTTATTCTTTCTTTTCCTTTAGTGTAAGGTAGGCATGAGGGCCATTGGTAGATGATTTAACTAAGTAATGCGGTGGACATAGGTGAGGTTAAGGGACTCTACACTGAGTGCTTATGTTTCTGTTAAATCAGTGTACAACAAATGTGTACCAAGATAAAAAATATACATAGAAACATTTTTCAGCAGAGTCAGTAGTATGAGGAAGCCCTAATGGGCAGCTCTGTCCTCAATACACAGTTTGTACTTTGTATATTTCAATAAATAGATAGGTAGGTAGACATGCAGGCAGGCAGGTAGGTAGGAAGCCTGTGTTGTCCGAAAGGGAAATTTATTTTCACAGTCTGCACCATCAAGAAAAAGCATTCACAATCACAACACATCACATGCCAAAGAAATCATTAGATCTGCACTAAGGCACGGACACACTGTTCACACAAAATGGGGCTCAATAGAGAGCAACAGTTAATACCACAGGCTATTGAGTGCTGCAAGGGCAGAAGGCACAAAACTCTTGCTAAAGCGAGACCTGCGAGTCCTATATCTGTGTCCTGACAGGATTAAGGAGGAATTGGGAAGCTAAAGTCTTTCCTGAATTTAAGATTTTGAGGACCTTGCAAGCTTGTCCACAAGTTTGTTGGAGATGATTATTGAGTGCTTTTAGTCTAGCACTGATGCTTGAAAATATGTAAATTGGATTTTGAATCGTAATCAGTATCTTCATCTTCAAACTTTTTTAACATTGAAATTACAATAGAAGACAGTGAAATTACAACATGCCGAACAACAGAAAAAAATCACTGTCCATAAAAACACTGACTTTGCAAGATGGTATAAAGATCTGCTGTGACTTGATCCTATATGTTGCACTTTTCATGAGCTCAGCAAATTTCTGCACAAGGCCAGAGTTCAATAGCACAGCAGCTCACTGTATTCTTTTATGCTTAGAGTTAGATGTAAGAGAGCTGTTGTGTATTTGAGTCATTACTAACTTCATCTGAATGGAGCAGTGACCAACACACACAATAGACAAACCAAGGGCCATGTGGGTTGATGTTGATCCATGTTTGTGGTCACCTTGAACATCATCCCACTATCAAAGTCCCCTTGTAACCCGCAAACATCGCCACCTTTTCTTTTCCCTCTGATGTGGAGATTCACACACCAAACAGTGCGTACCCTCCCTTTAACTTTTATTTTGGGTCAAACATTGCAGAGGAGACAATTTCTGTCTTTGAAAAACACCACATATCAATTACATCAAACGGTCAGGAAACAAAAGAGGAGGCTGGCAGCAACAGACAAACACTCCCATTAGTCACTGTGCTCTCTGTCACATGGATAACATCGAAGACAGAGGAAAAGGGGAGGGAAAGGAGGGGGGCTTGTTTACTCTGGAATATCTCACACTATAAAAGGCAAGGGTAACCTACCGCCTGGCCCATTCAAGCAGCTTTGAAACAAGTGGACTTCTGTGTGTGGTCAATTACAATAAACACAGATCAAAGAGCACAAAGTGGACTTGTGTTTTAGACTGCACCATGTGGCACAACCTTTCCTTACAGGGCCCTCACACTCTGTCTTCTCACTCTTATACACAAACTCACCATTAATAAGGGCTGAAAAGTGTGAGCTTCAGCTCTCCCTCTTGTCTCCCCGGTCTCCAGCCCCCTTTTCTGTTGCTGACCCAGCCAGCAGAACCCCCTCCGTGCCCACCCCCACTCCAGCCTTGGGAAGGAGAGGCCCACGACGGAGTCGCTGGCTGGGGCTCATTAGCAGCGCCCACCTGGAGGCTGGCTGGGGGCTGACAGGGGAGCACAGGGGCCAGGGCCTTGATCTGTGGGCCATGAGTGCACACAGCAGGGACAGGCCTGCTGCAGTAAACCATTGAGTTCATACAGATTAATCTGTTTAGTTGTTCCTTTAGCAAAGACACAACACTAGCACAGTGCCCTCTCACCTGTATATGAATCTTTTGCAACTTAATCATGTTTGTAGAAAGTCTGATGAAAGTTGAACTCCTATGTGTATCCTATGCTACTCCTATCTCCTTTGAGTAGCCTGTATTTCCTCTCAGCCCACACTATAACAAAGGTTTTTGTTGATCATAAATAAAATCCATGCAGTTGTTTAGATAGTTCTTAACAAAGTAAGTCATCAAGAGAGCTTTGTTATACTGGGTGCATTTCATCAGCATGACTACTGTCAACAACAAGTCAATGCAACACGTAAATAAACTTAATTTTAAAAAAATGAAACCACCAGTTATTGCAAACACTTTACTGCAGTTGTTGCTGCCAAGGGTGACACAACCAGTTATTAGGTTCAGGGGGCAATTACTTTTTCACATAGGGTCATGAACGACAGGTCTGTGATTGGTCCATTGATCTGTCACTAGCTTTAGTTCTTACTTTAATCCACTTGTCTCCACTTACCTCCCTTCCTTTGCCCACACACCCAACACATTATCGTGTGGATTTGCTGTTCATCATGAGACTGGGGTCCACATTCAAGATTTCCTGCTGCTTAACAGAGGGTTTTTTCTTGCCGCCATGATGGAGGGATTCACGATTGGCTACATGGATTCATGTTGGGTGTCAGATGTATATATTTGTATATATATGTATATGTGTATTTTATATATGTATATATGTATATATGCATATATGTGTATCCATAATATGAAGAGCTTTGTGCTCTATTGTAAAGTGTCTTGAGATAACACTTGTTATGAATTGGTGCTATACAAATAAAGATTGATTGATTGATTGATTGATTGATTGATTGATTGATTGAACATTTGGAGAGCTTTTTCCCCTTTATAAATAAAACCATCATTTAAAAACTGCATTTTGTATTTAATCAGGTTATCTTTGTCCACTACTAAAATTTGTGTGATGATTTGAAACATTTAAGTGTGACAAATATGCAAAAAGATAAGAAATCAGGAAGGGGGCAAATACTTTTTCATGGCACAGTACATGTAAATGTTTTGAAAGCTGAGTATGCATGAAGAGAAGCCGAGGCAGTGGAACAGCCTGGGGCTGAGAGGAGAGTCCGAACCATCATGGACTTTGGTGTATACGTGGGCTAAGCGGTTGAAGATCTAAGTCCATCTCTTCCTCATTACTGGATGCACAGTCAAAAGAATGGTGTCTGTCTGCTTGTCATGGACTCGGGAGTGAGGCAAGACACGAAAAACAGTAAAAATGTTGGAGTGTTCCTTTAAAAAATATATGAACCATATTATTCAAAAATTATCTTCATGTTTTTTAAATTTCATAAATCCAGCAAACTTTAAACTTTTAAGTACAGGCTCCTACCTTCTGGTCTTCACCTGTATGTCCCGTGGGCCACTAAAACAGGTACAAACACTCATTTGTTCCTGTCTCCATTTGAGCATTGAATGCTGCTGAGAGAAGGAAGTATATGTACATGTAGTTGCCGCAGCTGCCATCATTCTCATGATCCTTTATTGCTGTTTATGGTTGTTCTCACTGTTAGGCTTACAATGAGAGGCACTTTATCACTCTTCGAGAGACCTCACTTACCAGACACTGTGTGTCTCGATATCACTCTGTGCACTTTACTGGTCACTGTGTGCCCAGACCGTGCAGTATTATTCTAGCATTATTTCAGCTCATTCTCTCCATTTTAGCCTATACATTTTTTTTTAATTATTTTATTTTCTAGCTTATCTATTCAGAGTCAGTTGCAGTTGCGATAACTTGCATTTGCTGACATATTGCTCAGTAACAGTTTTCTCTGTGCATGTAATATGTTTGTACTGTCACTCCATGTCTTATGTGTTTCTTTCATGCCTCTCACTACATCCCAATTCGCCCTCTGGTCTAATAAAATGTAATCTTGAATCTATTGAAACTTTAATGCTTGACAGAACACAAATAAGAAAAATGATATTGTAGGGAGAGACAATGAAGTAATAATTCTCTTCAACCATTAATTCTGGTAACAGTAAAAAAAAATTGTTTCCCTTTCATGGTTTGTAAGAGTTCTTTCAACACAAAATATTTGGAGCTGTAGATGGAAATCAAAACACCTTTTTCCAATTTATAACTTTATCTTATATACAGGATCCGGCTTGGATCCTCTCTTTTTAGGGATCTTATGAACTGCCACAATACAAAAAAAGATTTGTTTTATTTGTGTATAATATAAATGAGAGAGTTAATGGCTGTTTGTGCTGATGGAAACAGAAACAGTCTGTAAAACCATTATGGAAATGAGCACCTTTTGTCCACTCTTACTTTGAAGCCCTGCTACTTTATGCAAATCCAATATAGTCATTCTGACTAACAAATTACGCCCTTGTTTGGGTATATTTAACAGCAGTGAGTCAGTGTTGGTGTGTGGGTGAGGCTGAGATGTGCTATAGTGTGTTTGGTGCAATACTCTGATGGTCTGGAGCCCCTGTGGTCAGATGGTCGGAGACTACAGTCACACAAAAGGATTCCTCTGCAGGAGCAGCGAGTGTCCCAAGTCTTGTGGCTCCAGCCACGCAGATGACGTCCATAGATTCACATTGCTGTTTGACATCAGAGTCTCTAAATGACAACCTTTGCAATAGAATTCAAGTTCCATGGTTACAAACATATGTTCAGTGAATTTTTCAAATAGTTTCCCATAACACTGAAGTAAATCCTATTGTCCTGCTAAGCTATTTCAGTGGCTCTCAAAAAATACCTTTCCTTGGGGACCTGAAACCTCCTCCTTGAAATGGATGTTAGACTGAAATTTCTAAAAATTTCAACCACTCAAATTCATTTTAAAAATGATGCAGTTTGGACCTAAGATGGAACAAACAAGCATACAAATCAAAAAGGTACATCACACAGGACCAGAGGACATGCACAAATACATTTTCCTTCAGTCTTTTACTGGCACTAACATGTCCAACTTGGCTGTTTTTAAAAGATCTTGAGAAATTAATACATCAGGAAAAAAAGCTTTATAATCCAAAAATTTGGTTCAGATAGTAGTAAGAACATACAAATACTTATTATTGCGACAATACAGAGTCAAATAAAGGGTACTGATTTATCTCCATAGGGTTTCTCATAGGTAATCACTTTGTTTTTGCCAGACTGGAGTTCGTTCACCAACAAAAACAGCCCCACAACCTACTTTTGGGCCTGACTGAACAGCTTAGAACCCCCAATTCACAGTATCAGTCACCATAGAGAAAAAATAATAAATTAATTTGGTGAAAGCAGCCCCCAAAACAGTCTTATGTGTGGGGAAAAAACAAGTCCATCTCTTCCTCATTACTGGATGCACAGTCAAAAGAATGGTGTCTGTCTGCTTGTCATGGACTCGGGAGTGAGGCAAGACACGAAAACAATAAAAATGTTGGAGTGTTCTTTAAAAAAAGAAGGTCGCCGGTTTGATTCCCGGGTCAGGCAAGGCCTTTCTGTGTGAAGTTTGCATGTTCTTCCTGTGCATTCATGGGTTCTCTCCGGGCACTCCAGCTTCCTCCCACAGACCAAAAACATGCTCATTGGGTTAATTGATCACTCTAAATTGCCCTTAGGTGTGAGTGTCTGTCCCTTTACGTTGCCCTGCAATTGACTGGCAACCGGTTCAGGGTGTACCCCGCCCCTCGCCCAATGACAGCTGGGATAGGCTCCAGCCCCCCCTGCAACCCCGAAAGGGATAGTCGGTATAGAAAATGAACGAATGAATGAAATCCAGCAAACTTTAAACTTTTAAGTACAGGCTCCTACCTTCTAGTCTTCACCTGTATGTCCCGCGGGCCACTAAAACAGGTACAAACACTCATTTGTTCCTGTTTCCATTTGAGCATTGAATGCTGCTGAGAGAAGGAAGTATATGTACATGTAGTTGCCGCAGCTGCCGTCATTCTAATTATCCTTTATTGCTGTTTATGGTTGTTCTCGCTGTTAGGCTTACAATGAGAGGCACTTTATCACTCTTCGAGAGACCGCACTTACCAGACACTGTGGGCTCTAATTTCATAGACCAGGCTCAGGCGCAGGCGGGGCACACCTGCCCTGCGCCGCCAACGGGGTGTGTCCAGGGCATTTTGCAAGTTTCGTGCATGGCGCAGTCTGGCACAGGCAGGAGCACCCACGCCTCCGTCCCTCCTACTGGTGCAAGTAGCAGAGAGGGAGGAGAGGAGGCGTGAGTGGGTTTAACACAGCCGAGTGTAATCTTCACCAATCAAATGAACGCCTCTCCTCGCCTTTAAATGCGCCGCGGGCGAGGCACAGTGACAATTTCACCTTGGTGCGGAAGGTCAGAGCCGCTGTGACTTTTACAGCAGCTGTAAGAGCGCAGGGGCCACCGGGCCGCGCATCGGAGGCCACGTTGCGCGTCACCATGTGGACCACCTCGCAGGACAGATGTCACCTGTTCCTTTGCCATAAATAGGAGTACAAAATTAAGTGATAATTACATTTAAACACAGCAGCAGGCTAATCCATTCATCATGCTTGTGATCCACCTGGATTCCTGGTCTGTCATCGCCTAATAGCAGCACCTTAGGTGAAAATATATCTCCTCCTCATCCTCCTTGCAATAATGTACTCCATCTTTTTAGATCACGTTAAGAATAAAGATTAAAACAAAGAAATATTGGCAATCACAGGTAAATCCCTAACCCTTGTAAATCCCTAAGACACCAAGTGACATTTATTCAGCGAGCGTCTCTCTCTCTTTTTTCTTTTCTTTTGAATTTCATGAGATGAGAGAAGCCGGATACTCCGTATCGGATGATGTGGCTGTTTGTGGTTAGCTTGAGAGATGTGAACTCGTTAGTTATGACAAACGTCTCTGATCTGACATCAGATGTGATGGGACAATTAATATAGATACATATGTATTTACTGGTTCAGACGGTTACATTAAATAGTGGTTGCTGTGATTGTTTATTGCATTGAAATGTGCCTGACACTGTGGATACCTGACTGTAAGGTTTTGGTGACGTGTGCGCACTGTGCGCCTGTCAGCCAAATTACCACTGCACGGGGTGCGCCTCGCCTGCGCCAAGAATAGACCAGGTTGGAGCTGGCGAGCTTTCAGCGCACCTTCCGCACAGATTTTTGGCACGAAATTGTCACTGCGCCAAGCTGAATCTTTCGACACCTCCCCCTGGTGTGCCGTCACACCCATCTCGGTGCAGCCGGTCTACCAAACTTCCAAATTGGCTGCGCACGGTGGTGCGCCAGACGAAATTACCACTGCGCGGGGTGCGCCAGGCTGTGCGCCAGGCTGTGCCACCCTGCGCCACACTGAGTTGCGCCAGGAAATTAGAGCCCTGTGTGTCTTGATATCACTCTGTGCACTTTACTGGTCACTGTGTGCAGCCCCCAAAACAGTCTTATGTGTGGCGAAAAAACATTATTGGCCAGTAACATCTTGGTACATTGCTCTTCTAAAAAAAAAAATTAAGTAAAAAGTGTGCAATGGGTTGTCCATAGCTGAGCAGATTTCCAGCACGTCCCCAGGTACAGAACTCTGTAACTGGTGTGGGTTTAAATCTGGACAAATCTGAAGTGTTAACTGATACTAATGGACAACTGACATAGAAACTCAGTACCATCAGTGATTTGAATGTGAGAGTGAATGAGTGTGAAATGATAGATGGGACCATGGGTTCTTTTAGTAGTCAACAGAGACTAGAAAAGCACAATATAAGCTCAAATCCATGTGTCTTTCCCACTGTCCATTTCAATCCATGATCTCTCTCTCTCTCTGTCTCCGTCTCTGTCTCTCAAAAGCCCCTAGATCTCACATTTGTGGGAGCAAAACAATCAGATATAGGGCTTTGAAAAACTCTTTGAAAGCAGCATTAATGATGTGGACAATTAAAAAATCAAGGAAACATTTTGTTTACCTGTTTCTGTTCTAAAAATAAAAAAACAAAACTTCTGTTGTAATGCACATTAAACAGGCTATTGAAGGTGTGCTTAAAATGTCCATGGAGTAAAATGGCAGACAGGATCAAGTTGTCTTATGCAACTAAAAAACCGCAGTTGTGACCCTCAGGCTTTCACATGTCTATGTTCAAGAAGCAAGCAAGAGGATACAAGCTCAGAAGATTCAATGTTCACAGACCTCCAAACATTGAGGTTAATATGAAATCAACTCTAACACCAAATTGATGTTTTAAAAATAAGTTAATTATTCATCAGTTGAATAAAACCACTGATTTATAGTAAGAATTTAGTTGATCAGATCAAAGAGGAGGGGCCAGGTTACTGCTGGTGAACATAGACAATAGATTTGTCATGATGACTGGCAAATCTCAGTCACACACCACCACATCAAGGACAATTAGCCTTCGCTTGACTCTCCAGGATCCCCCCTTAAGCAGGATGAAAAAAGTGACCTGCTGACAAAGCACATTCCACCTGCAGCCTGCAGTTCAAAGGGCTCCCATGATGGTCACCCTTTGCACCTCAACGCTCCACAGCCATCCAACCACCACCCGCCCAGAGGCAAAGCTCACCCTCCGCCACACAGCGGGTGACTTGGTTGTTCCATCAGAAATGTCCCAGCTCATTCACGACACACTGAAGTTCTCTGACTGTTGTGCTACCTGCCAGCTAAGTGCCTTAGGTGATGTTTGAATGGGTGTCACAGGGGAATTAGGCACACCTCTTCCCCCTCCCAGAGAAGACAACATATGGCCAACTAGAATGAATTCCCCCACTGTTTCTGAAGACCCCCAGAACCCTTCAGGGTGATCGTAACTTCACGCTCCTCTTTACTAGATTAAGTCTAATAATCTCCCAGTAACGAGACTTTAGATTCAGAGAGGTAAAACAGCGGGCCCTGAGGTTTTCTTACACTCTGTGATCGCTGTTTTCCCTTAAACACTTTATTTTATGACTGCAAGTAAGAGTTGACGCTGCTCTTCAACTTTCCCCTCGTCTGCTGTATGTTCAGAGACAAAGGTTTCAACAGATGCATGTTTGAAAGAGTAAATTACAGTAAAGAAGTGGGACATTAAATAGGAAGCTTATAAATACTGAAAAGAGAAATGAATAGTTTCTAACTTTAGCCCACTTCAGCTCTAGTATTTACTCCACCACAGTGATGCAAGAGTATTACACAAAACTCAGTTGTCTTTCAAAAAAGTTGCTTACTCAGCTCTGCAAACAAGTTTCATATGAATGTGTTGTTGGTTTTTCACTTTTATTCAGTCTACAGAAGGAGAGTCAGACAATTAGAGAGCGGCAGACATCAGCTCCATCAGAATGTCTGAACAAGGCTGCTTCATTTCAAGTGATGGCCCCAATCAAGTTTTTCTTTCCACTGACTCTGATCACTAATCATTTTGCATGATTCGCTGATAACTTTACTGATACTATTTTGTTTTTGACAAAGCAGCTTGTTTAGGGGTTGGTCTGTGCTTAGCCTTTTAGTGTATTGGTAACTTTAATGTGACGTTACACACTACAGAAAACTCCCCTTGCAGGCAAGAAATGTGTCCCTCTTCTGTACTCCATACGAAGAAGATGACAGCCTTGGTGAGTCAGGGTGATTTTATTATTATTCAGTCGACAAATGAATGCACTGATAGATTAAAAGACAAGCCTGAATTATACCTCAACAGAGAGAGAAAAGAGTGGATTAATGCTGTCATACCCTCCACTGTGTTAGTTACAAACATAGCAGGGATAAATAGACCACTCCCAACCCTGACATGCATGATCAGAATAGAACTGTGCTTAGTTCAAGTTTATCACATCCAAAAGACCTGAGTTATTTATCTCAATGGACTAAAAATACATAAACCACCTACATATCTTATTTTCATCACTGAAATGGGGTAAAGGAACAAAATATCCAGTATTACAGTATGTGAACATATCTAAAGTGGCATTTAGGCCAAGACAGTTTTTTTCTAGTTTTTGAAGTAAACAAAACATAAGTAGTACATACATGGACTAATAAACATTTGGCCAAATCTTCCCTACTCCACATATGTAATAGTGACCTTGCAGTGCAGATGGCTCAGCCTGCTTTAATGTCTCTAATCTGATGTATCCATCTCGATAAAAAAAAAAAAATCTTAAAAAGTCAAAGGTAATCTGTATCTTGTTGAATCAACCGTTTCTCCTCTGGTTACTGGTTCTTCACTGTTACATCTGTCCTTGCTCCAACTGTTAAGGTACTGTTGCTAACTACAGAAGCTTCTTATTTTCCCCTTCCAAATAAAAGCAGGCTAAGTCAAACTAGAAGTTTATTTGTCACTGCTGAAGCTGGTACAGTTTAAAGAAGAAAACCATAACAAAGAAAAAATTCATAATAAAATCTTGTATTTTTATAGATTACCTTTACTGGTTTACTCACACAGAAGACAAGTAAAGGAGAACTCCTAAAAAGTGAAGATTCTGTCACATCAACAGGGGATCACACTTCATGGTACTTCATGGTATATGTACTCAACCACAAAAGAATACATCAAAAAGTACAAAAACTCTAAATATGCAATTAAATGTGATTCATTTTGAGTAAACTAACAAAAGTTGTAGACTTACTGTGATTAAAAATTCTAGTCTCTCGACAGCCTAAAAAAAATAATAAAAAAGTAAAATAATAAAACAGCTCTTTTGTAGGGATAAAAAATGAAAATCCTGTGCCACAACTCCACACCTCAGTCAATGATATCTTTTTGCCCTCCGGCCCTCTCCGCTCGTCAGGTGACTGATAGCAAGCCTCTGAAAAGAGTGAACAATGAAAATTATCAAACAATTATATTGACCATAGCATAAGTCTACACAGCAACAAAACATAAACTTCTTGTATTATCATGCTACAGTATATTGCTTGGAAAACAAACAAATTTCAATTCCAAAAACTGTGTTTAAGTTTCTAACTATAATCCAAGAAATTTTTTCTTCATTCTATCATTAGATAGAAAACATCAATCATTTGATAAGGTCTAAGAGTAATTTCCCCGACAAGACCTTAAACATCTCATTATGTTGTCTTGTTTGATTTACTACCTGACTTTTGTCCTGCATGTCATCACTGATTTAAACATTAAATAACTATTTCTGAACAAAAAAGATTTGGGGTGAGTTCCCTGCAGCTGGATGACTGAGCAGCAGATGACTGTGCTCTTTTCAGACCTATAGTTAAAGGTGCTGCATTTTAGTTTAGTTTGCCACAGATAGTAAAGATTTAGTTACATATGATCAGACAGACAGCTTCAAGTATTAAGTATGACCTTCCAATCATTTAAAGCAATCAAAATACCAATGACAATGTTTTGTTGTGGAGAGACATTGCATACTTTCAATATGTCACCATATTCCCAGGAGCTAGCTTGGTAAGTAAGATAAAGCATGGTAAATAGGACATTTAGAAAGCCTAAAGATTTTTATAACGTCTGTTATGTTTTGCAAGAAAAATTGGATAGACAGGCATAAGATATAGTTTAGAAATTTCAGATAAAAGACAAAGTAGTCCAAAATGGTGGATGTATTCCCTTTGAACACAAGTGTATTTTGAATTTACTCTCTACAACAGGTATTAGAATGCTAGTTGACTTGCAATACAGCGCAGCAGCATTACAGTTTACAAATTACACACTGACATTAGCTTTGGAGTTCTCTGTCCTAAATCAAGAAAAAACCTCATAGAGTTGGAACATTTATCCCAAATCCAAAAATTTCATGCTGGGTATTTTTTCTCCAGACTAAAACATTGAGACCACACAGGCTAATTGTTCTTCTTAAACAACAGAGCATGAGGAAACTGATAGAAAACTTTACCTGGTGCAAAAATACAACACCTACATCAGTAAATAATGCAGTCATGAACTTGCAAAATATCTTAACATGAGATATCAGTAATTTGCCTTAAATCAGTTTTCATTTTGCATTTAAAGATGTGGTAACAAAATGTGCATTAAATGTCAAGCGAAAAACATCTATGTGAACAATCTTATCAAAAATAATGGCTCTGTTGTAAAAGGTAGCAGTTTTCAGCTTGTCCTGACTACAGGACAGAAAGCCCTTGGTTACCTTTCTTGTGAGATACTGTCGAGTTGATAATGAATCATGGACCCCCGCTGCAGTGTTGATTAGGCAGATGCCTTTACTGGGCTACAGGGCCGAGCATCAGGCCCATCTGTGCCCTCCAGGAACTCATGTTATTAATTTGCTGTAATTCATGGCAATCTTTATACAGCTCAGTATGCTGCACCCTCTCTTCTCATTTAATTTAAGTTTAAGCAGCGATGGCAGGAAGGAACTTCAGTGATGGCAGGTATTAGACTGTGGGAGTCAGCTTTGAGCAGGAAATCCACTCCCAGTTTAGTTGACAGTCAGTCAGAGGACCTAAGGTTTTATTAAAACTGCCCTGTTGGGATCTAGTGGTATTTGTTAGTTTTATTAAACAGGGGCAACTCAGACGGACAAAAGGATGTACATCCTAGTGTGATGTTCAATGAAGCTAGCAAGAAAACAAAAAATGGCTGCTAGAGTTAACAGAATAAGCAATACAAACATTCAGTAATTCAAAGTGAAAAAACGTATAGTTTATTATTATTTATAGTTAAAATACCCTAAGGTAGCGAACCATCCTTGACAGCCAGATAATAATTCACACATGACGTGATCATATAAAAAGCTTTCAAAAGACACAAGTTTGGTATATATATATATATATATTTATATACATATATATATACAATGACATTCCAACCTGGAGACAACTGAGGCCTTCTCACCAGGAAAAGGGACCAAAACAGTGTCTCTCAGCTTGACAGTGTCTCTTCCAACCTTATGCCAGACAGCCGACTGGAAATGCCAGGAATGCTAGACTGCTGCTCTATAGGAGACCATGTCACACTTATTGGCTACCTGTGGGCAGAGCAACGGGGACAATGTCTAAGATGAGTTCCCACACAATAGGAACAGGACATTTATGACTCTCAGGCCTCAGAAAAATAAAAAGTTCACACTCAGGACATTGGCGGCTCTCATCCTCCCACTGACTCAGGAGGAGAGATGCGGCTCACATGTTTGAGGCATGTCTGAAAGGCTAAAGAAAAGGTCTCTCTGAAATCCAGCCAGGCTGTTCCTCTGAAGGTGATTTAAATGGCGTGTTATTACCTTTCTCTGCCATTGTCTATCTGCTGATATCCCAGCCATATGGTTCTTAGGATTATTAGTTTCACCAGTGCTCGTTATGTAGGAGCCTGCAGAGTCTTGGCATACAGACATGTACGCATAATTACTGATAACCCAGGCAACCGCAGGGACAGAATTTAAAACGTGCAATTTAATGCAGCTGATGCTTATACTAAAACATCAAATATAAATCAAAGACACACAAGTGGAAGTGGTGTTAATGAATCATGGACAGAGATGAAAAGTAAAATATCAGAAAGAACAAAATATATGTTCAAATAACAGGATGATGGAACAAAAGAGACTCTGTTGAGGTTGTCTTTGGGATTACTGCATATGTACATCAGAGTGTGTGGAAGAATAAGAAAGTAGGACAATTTTTCTTTTTATATATAAAAAGTGAATTCTCTAAATAGTAAATTATATATATACGTACACACATACATACACACACACACACACATATATATATATATATATATATATATATATATATATATATATATATATATATATATATATATATATATATATATATATATATATATATATATATATATATATATATATATATATATATATATATATATATATATATATATATGCTCATTATGGAACATGTAGATTCATTGTTTGAAGTTGACTGAATTAAACTTTTGAAGCCATAAAGTTTTTTCTCAAATGCAGCATTTTTAAACCCTGCCAAAACTATACCAAAGTGAGGTCGATGTACCCAGGCTTTATCTGGGCAAAAGGCTTTATTTTTATGTGACACACAAACAACAGATACTTTCATTTCATGAAAAATAGCATCAATAAAAATGCCAAATGGAAGTCTTATCAATATAATTGTGTCATCAATTTGTGTTAAAACTGTGGACTTAATTTTTTTAATATTGTTTTTTGCCAAACCAGCAGTTGTGATTGGACGTCTCTGGATTTTATGTTGCTAATGCATCTTGGCCTTGCCTTCATTGTAAACCAGACGTAACAGCTACAAATGTTTCACTAACATCAGCTGAGAATCTTTACTGGTCAAACAGTAATGACAAAAACGTGAAACTTTTCTGTTGAACTAAAGTATTTTTCTGCTTACTCCCCTTTGATTACTGTTGTTGATCCGTGCTTGTAGCCACTCAGTGAGTGATGTTCCACTTACTTACACTGACTGTGACCTCAAGTGCATACTTTCAATAGTTCAGAAGGTTGCTGCATCTTAAATACAAATTAATGTTTTCTTTCTGAGTAAAGCATGGCTGGTACTGTCCCTGGTTCGAGGTTCTTTGGTTCCTCTGGTAAGATTTTAGGTGATATCTGACATAGGTCATGTATGATGCAAAATAAGCTTTTCACCGTTTTTTGTACTATATGTGCCCATGGCCTGTCTACAAATCCCCATAATCCCTCTGCTGATTGCTCTACCTTTAAGGAAAGGCATACGTTAAAACAAACTATACCACCTCCCCATGTGGTAGACACTCCCACAGCCAAGAGTTTATTGGGCACACAACTGGCTCATTTGGAAGGAAAAATGTCCAGGACTCTCTGTACAGCCAAAGTAAACATTGGAAAATAGTGCTGGAGAGCTGAGGCCATATCCACATCATGAGAGGGCATGGTCAGACATAGTTAATGAGAATTTACATTGAAAGGTCTGTTCTGAGCAGGGCTGAAAAAGGGTTACAAGTTTTATCAAATCCAATATATTTGGATTTTCAGCAAGAAAGTTAAAAAATATGTTCTGGGGACATCTGGGGCCAATGTAAAATTGTTGAAGAATGTAAGAGGCCTGCACTCAGGGTTTAGACCAGGAATGGGTAACCTGGTGGCCCTGAAGCTACATACAGTATGTTCCTCCTCCTCAGTCAACATGGTCTGTGTCTTTGTTGATATCAGGCATGATTGTTTCCATGTAGATCAGGTGACCAACCAACCCCATCATGGGTTTGGTTGTCTCAGTCGTTGCAGTGCCAAGCTCCAATCTACAATGACTGTGAGTGGCCTGAAGCAGCATGGCCTAATCGGAGTCCTTTAAAGCAGGAAGAGGCAGGAGCTATGCATGAGACAACAGCAGGAAGCAACTGCTCGTACAGTGATTAGCATAGGTGCTAACAGCTTCAGCAGCAGTTTTATCAGATCTAGAGCACATTTCATTATTAACTGGAAAAGAAATAACAACACTGACCATATAAAAATGATATTTTCACTCCACTTCCAACATATTGGGGAGAGTTTGTTCTGCAAAGTGGCTTATGTTCTGTACTATACACTACAGCAGTAGCACCCACCTATGTCATTATCTGAATGCCCCATGATGAATGTGATTAAAATAGCAATTGTCCAGTATCCTGCCAGACACGCTATTTAAAGCTTCTGCTTATTCCCAAATGCTTTTTATGGGCTGTTGGCCAGATGGACAAGTAAAATATATTGAACGGTCTGTCTGATGAGTCAGGTAAGTTATCAACTGAGTTTTACGGGGGAAATTGTGAGGCTAAAAACACGCAACTTTTTGTTTTATTTCTTAAGCTAGAGATAGAACCAAAGATTTGAACATCAAATCATCTCAACACCTCTGATTTAGGATGGAGTCTTTTTACTTTGTATCCTTTTTCCACTGCACTCCCCAGTTGGTGATTTCTCCTGTTTATTGTCCTAATTTGACACCGACGACATGTCCAAAATAGCCATTGTGAGTCAGAGTATGAGCTAATGCTTTATGTGAATGAGTTGCATGTGTGACAACCACTCTGCCTGACCCCTTGCTGCAATATTGCAGCTGGATCTAGGCTCAGACTGGGGCAAATACAGATGTACATACAGATGTGAAATCAAAAATCACCTTGAAAATTCAACACTAAAATGCCTTTCACCCCTGGTGTTATCCCTGTCCAACCTCTGTGCGAACATAAAGAAGTCATCACAATCTTGAATATTGATGTTTTTATCCCTGTGAGGGATAAATCAAGCATCTCTGTCTAGTTATGTACCAGAGTCAAAAATGATAGCATACAAATTATGTAAACATATATGAAAGAAGATTATGAGCTTCACACATAGAGGGCTTATACACACACAGAGGAAACTTCATTATTTTATAAAGACAGGTGATCATTTTTGTCAGAGGTGTGAATTGAGTCACTCTCACCTATGTCACCCTTAATGCCTCTCAGCATTCACCTGCAGTGCCACCTACTGGTGACTGATCAGAACAGCAGAAGAAAATCAGATTTGAAGATGACCTCTGCACATTGGGACATGCTCACCTCATTAGATTTCATTTTGTCTTTTAAATGTAGGATAAACAAACTACACACTTAATTTCTACATTAAGTTGTCTGTAGGACTCTATTGTTGTGAAGTGTACTCTAGGTTATAATGCTTTAAGTTTGTGTTGCTATTCTTTCCATATCTTTTCCCATTATTTTTTGTTCATGAACAGAAACAAGCTATATTTCATCTTATTCTTTCCCTCTATCAGACTGATTTTACCAAACAATGATTAAGCACTGCAGTCGGCTGGCATGCATTTCAGGATGTTTCTGCTTCTCACCCAATGTCAAGATGGGTAGGCTCCAGACCTCAGAACCCCAAAAGTGATAAGTGATAAGTGGCATAGATTATGTATGGATGGGTGATTGTAAGTGACATGTTGAACTTTGACTTGGCCTCTGAAAAACACTGAGTCATCACAATGTTTTAGTGTGCAGGGGTAGAACAATCTGATAGTCAAAAATTATTTTGGGCGCAGTTGGTGGCACAGTTGGATAGTGCGCTTGGTCAGTAATCGGGAAGTTCAAGCCCGGCTCCAGGCGACACATGGCGATGTGTCCTTGGGCAGGACACTTCATACGAAGTTGCTCCCACTGTTGTGTAAATGGGCATGAAAGGCCGTGAATGTGTAAACTGATACTGATGGATAACTAACAATGAAACTCCAACCATCAGTGAGTGAATGTGAGAGTGAATGGGTAGATGTGACCTGCAGTGTGAAGCTGCTTTGAGTAGTCAAAAGACTAGAAAAGCACTGTAAAAGCTCAAGTCCATTTACCATTTACCATTTTGATATGCATAAATAAATTGTAGGTGATGAGTCATTATTAAATACAAAAATAATGAAATGTCAGAAATGTTACTGACAGTTGTTTTACTGCATAGTGATTGTGTGGCAGGGATATCTTTGAAAGGATATATTTTTTGGATGAAAAACATCTTATCACAACTGTCAGTGGCACCTGTTATTGTCAAGAGAAAAAAAATATCTGCCATCAAACAGAAAAATGCACAGATTTTTTACTGCCCCTTAAGAGGTGGTGAATTAATTGTCCCAGTGTTGTTGCTGACCATGACCATCCCTTTATGACCACAGTGTACCTATCTTCTGATATCTACTTCCAGTAAGATAACGCACCATGTCACAAAGCTCAAATGATCTTAAACTGGTTTCTTGAACATGACATTGAGTTCACTGTACTCCATAGTCTCCTCAGTCACCAGATCTTAGGTCAATAGAGCATCTTTAGGATGTGTTGGAATGGGAGATTTGCATCCTGGATGTGTATCCAGAAATCCTTTGCAACTGTGCAATGCTATCATGGTATCATAGACCAAATTCTCAGAATTATTTCTAGCACCATACTGAATCTATGGCCTGAAGATTTAATGTCGTTCTAAAGGCAAAAGGGCATCCAACCCTGTACAAGCAAGATGTACCTAATTTAGTGGCCAGTGAGGGCATGTATATGTTGACTATTGTTCTTGCTGGAGTTTACTGTTAAACCTCACTTAGTATCACAATCAAATGCAAGCTCAATACTATCTTTTTGATTTGATTATATACAGTATGTGTATTGCATTAATATATTAGCTGGTTACATTTTTCAAAGTATGTTTATGAATTCCTGCAAAAATGCTGAAATTTATTTGAATTGGGGTTTCACTGCGGTTTATCATCCTTAAAAGCTCTTATCTCCAAAACTGCAACTTTTAGATTAGATTAGACTGAATTAGATAGAACTTTATTAATCCCTTTAGGAAAGTCCCTCAGTCTACATATATGTGTTACAACAGCATGGCTTCATAGTAAAAGAGTGCAGGTACTAGACCAGCCTGTCTGAAGTCTAGACCTGTTTCCCATTGAAAATATGTGGCACATTAAGAAGCACAAAATACGACAATAGAAACCCCAGATTGTTGAGCAACTAAAGTCAAATATCAAGCATCAATGGAAAAGAATTCCACCTTCAAAGTTTCAACAGCTGGTGTCATCTATTCCCAAACATTTATTGAGGAAAGGTGATGCAATACAGTGGTAAACATACCCCTGTCTCAGCTTTTTTGGAACACATTCAAAATGAATGAATACTTGCAAAAACACTATGAAGTTTATCAATTTGAAGTTTAAATATTTTGTCTTTGTAGTGTATTCAATTGAACATGGGTCAAAAAGGATTTGCAAATCTTTGTGTACATCAGGGGTGTCCAAACTATGACAGGTGATAACCTTTAACTTAAATACATTAAAAGTGAGGTGCAGCAAGTGGCTCAGTCATCCATGTATTCCTCTTTATGCAGCCCTCGATGTAAAAAGTTTGGACACCCCTGGTCTGGTGTACATAAAGTATCTATCTGTCTGTCTGTCTGTCTGTAAGGACCAAAACCTTTTCCAGAGTCTTCCATTGCCTCACTGATATCTATTATTCAGCACCATATGCAGACCTTTTCCAATTAGACCCACCTTCCACTCGAGGTATACTTTCTCCAACACAAGGGAGAAAACAGAGTCCTTTCACAAGAGGACCCCTTTTTCTTTTTCTCATGGGGAAGTTTACCCACATCTGTCTCATCACCTCACCCCTGGAAGAGAGTAGGGTCATTGGCAAAGACAGGGGTCAGTACTTGTCCCATTGTGAGCTAGAACCAACATGAACCTCGACCCAGCGCCATGGTCAGTGGGAGATAGAGCCTGGTTGGTTTTTGGGGGCACGGATGTGTGAACTGAACAGGAGTTGTGCTTTGAGGCTGCTCACCACACGGAAGCATTTGAAAAGGGACACTTTGGGTTTCTTAATTAAGCAAAGAACAAATAGTTGTCCTGCTTTGTTGCGTCCTTTCTGCATCATCAATGGCATGGATACCAATGGAAAACAAAGCTGCTGTTGGAGAATTTGCAGGTGTGCATGGATGCGTGAGAAGCAGCCAGAAGGAGCACATCCAGGGAAAAAAAAGGAAAAAGAAGAAGTTTGTGTGGCAGTCAAGGGGGAGGTCTGTGTGAGAACGGATCTAGTTATAAAGGTCAGAAAAGATCCAACAAAAACAGGCAGCCAGGTCCAGGGGTGCTGCTTGGGACTGTGGGCCCAACCACAACCGCAAAGAAAATGGCCTGCACAAATGACTGTTTAGTCATATTCCACTACATAGTACCAGCTTGACCCATCGAAACTCAACACTACGTATTTTTTTTTTATTCAAATATTCAATTCTGGATCACACCTGGTACCAGGCACATCTTTCTGAATCAAGCCAATACTAAAATGTGAAGTGTGGAATTGGATTACCACTGAATGGTCAAGGAGAATTGTCATCAACTGTCACAATATGGATGTCCGATGCAGATGTGAATCACCTTCCAACGTTTCCAAAGCTCTCCTCCTCATTAAAAGTACATTGGTTGCTTACAGGGATTTCTGGAACAAAACTGTCTTTGCTTTGACAAAAAGCAACAGACCAAGAGCCAGCTACACTATGGACTCTAATTACCTCATCTGTTGTTTTGAAATCACATCAGTTTTCTGCTATGACAACCACATTAATGCTGAAGAGGTACACTGAGATGACAAACAAAGCATCTATTACCATAACCAAGTAGACTCCAGCCTAGAAAGTGACCTGGGTGGAAAGAAGCAAATACCATCAACTTAAGTCACTGTAAATGTGTAGGGGTTGTTTTTTCTTGCATTTGTCAAGTGTTTTTTAAAATCAGTACTTTTTCTTTTACTGGAGTAGTTTCAGTGGGAAATGTAGCCTGCTTTTCAATATTTGTCACAATATCTGACTAAAAAAAGGAAAGGCTACACTAATTGTAGCTTCTCAACAGCTACTGTTGTCCTATGACCAAAATTTTGACTCTAACACAGAGACTAAGTTTAGTACCACCAGACTTGATGCTGAACAGATACCTGACACTAAAATGACACCTGTTTCATTCTCAGTTTGTAATGGATCAGAAATGCGGTCATTAACATTCTAACATCTACATCTTTGTTAAAAACATTATTTGTAAAAATACTCAAACAATTAGGTTTTCACTAATATTTATCAGGAACAGTGTTGATATACATTTGTGTATATGACAGTCTGTATTCATTTGGTTAATAAAAGTAAAACTGTGTCTCAAAGTGTACATTTCCATGGATCTCTTTCATGTAAAATGTCATGTTTACAGTATCAGGGCAGGTTGCAAATCTTGGTCATTCCATTTTTTGTGTAAAGTGTTACAAAACACAGCTTAACTTATCTTAAATTAAATTAAATTTACCCAAAGTTATGACCTTAAATAAAAAAAAATGCATTAAAAATCTTACAATGATGAAATATTAAATGTTCCGCTTATTTGAATATATATGTTCTCCTTCTCTCTGGACAACATTATTTCTGATTGCCTTTATGATGAAAATCGTCACATTGTGTTAATGTGATGTCAACATAGCAAATTATTTAAGTATTTAAAAGACTTTACAGCTTAAGAAACAGAATATGCTGAGATACTGTCAGAGTGGCACCAGTGATACATTATTCAGATCATTATTTATTACATACGATACTGAAAAAAAATATTTTAAATTTTAGATGTTTTATAAATTAAAAGTAAAAGCTGTTTTGCTGTCTTTGTCATATAAACATTCTACCTGTTTTTATCAAGTTTATCTTGGTCCTAGAAGTCCACAGAACATCTTTTAGAAGATTGCAGCCTCAAAGTCTTCTCAGAAATTGGGTTAAATTAGGTAAGGTTTGATTTGATTTGGCATGCATTTGAAGCCCTCTGTTTCAGCCATGCCCAGAACAGGCTGTTTTAGTATAAATCATCATAAACCTGTGTCTGTTTACGCCACACAGAAGAAGTAAATGTGGCTTTGGTTTTCCACCACTGTGCCCAAATGTTCATGTAGGTGCACAGACATGCTACTTTTCACTGAAGCTGACTGTGGGCTGAGCACACACCTGCTCAGGGAGTGTCTCCCATCCAGGGGAGGTGATGTTCCCCTCCCAAAATCTATATGGGGAAATTTTCAAACATAATGTTTGAGTAGAGGTTTCCTGAAAGGTGGCTCAAGCACCATAGGTTGAGAAGGATTTGCCTTACGTATGATGGGGGTGAAGTAACACCATGGACAGACCATGGAGACATACTTCTGTATAAAAACCTTTTAACAGACCAACTTGACGTTAAAATTCTGATTTCGTTTCAGACCAAATTAGATTAGTGCATGAACTGATCTAATAACAGAAAGTTGTCTCTTTTTTTGTTTTTTTTGGCTATGTATATTTGAAGGTGTGGTAATAGTTATAGTTCAAAGTCAGTATAGGCTGTTGATGAGGGGTTTTAAGTGACATCTTTCTAAAACTGCATCTCCACAGTTCTGTGGTTTGGTTCAGTACAGATCATTATGGGTTAGAGTTGTTAACCCTGCTCTTGTTTCCATTTCCACCATTAGCTGTGCCTTCACTTGGAGGTGGGGATGTGAACCAGGAAGAGAGGGGTTATGTTGGTAATGTAATTACATGACATCACAGAAGCAGGACACTGTGCAGCATTTTGAAGCAGAGCCAGGCTGCAATTACTCCAGTTGTCCATAGAGCATTGTTCCATGTGGACATTCTTTACAGTAACAGCAGTGAACAAATCATTTTAAATCCACGGTTTACTAAAAATGGCACAGAATGTATTTTTGTTTCAGCTGCCATATTATGGGAACTGAAGATTTCTGTGACTAGTCAACAGCAGGGGCGGGGTTAGGGGGTGGCTACTTAGGCTCAAGCCCCGGATGTTTTCTGAAAAGCCCCGAATCTAAATTTTAATTTTGAGAGGGAAAATAACCTCTTTGAAGTAACGTGCAGTACGGGAGTTTAACAGAGAGGCAGCACCTGCATGAAGCGGCCTGCATACAGCCTACCTGAGCTTCCCCTGAAAAAGAAGCACTTCAGCAGCCTGAATACTGCGCCTGCCTGAGCCGCTCGCATGAGAAGACTGATGTAAAAAATGGATGCATGAAAATAAAGTGAACAACATATATATATATTTATATACATATATATATATATATATATTTATATACATATATATATATATATATACATATATATATACATAGATATATATATAGGCAGGCGCAGTATTCAGGCAGGCGCAGCCTGAATACTGCGCCTGCCTGAGCCGCTCGCATGAGAAGACTGATGTAAAAAATGGATATCAGAAAATTAAAAAAAAAAAAAAAAAAAACCTCGACAGAATGACAACACCAGGTGTGATGAAACGTGTGATGATTCAGGTTTGTGAATCTTATTTGAAAAGTGTTTGACATTACTCTGCATGAAAATAAAGTGAACAACAGATATATATATATATATATATATATATATATATATATATATATATATAGATACATATATATATATACTATACATATATATATATGTGTGGGTGTGTGTGTGGGTGTGTGCGTGTGTGTGTATATTAATGTTTTTAAATGTGTGTATATTAATGTTTTTGCTCGTGCTAAAAAAATTCATCGCTCATCTAGGCTAAGCCCCAGATCTTCTTCAATCCTAAATGGTCAACAGACTGTAGCAGTGACAGCTCCACCCTTTAGGGTTGGTTTAGTATAATTGGCCAAAAAGTGGGACAGCACAGTTTTTTGGATACCTTTTCCTCATTTGACAGTGCATACACCGATAATTTTGCAGTGGAAACACTAATTACCAAGCCGAACTGCACCAGACAGCTTGGCGGAAACACAGCATATGAGGCCTGCAGTTCTTAGTAGTCTTTCTGTGCACAACAAAGTAATTGTACTGAAGATATGTATCACACCTTACTTTTTACTTTATAGGGTTCGTTCGAGTTTTTTGAAGTGCAGTTGCTAGAAGCACATGGCACTAGTAAAAATGATTACCAATAACAGAACTTGCAAGCTTTGTCCCCTCCCCGAGGGGAGGTATCAGGGGGTGGACCGTAGATGATATATATCAGTACACGGTGCCACCGAACACCTCAAAATTAACCGACATAGGTTAATGCTACTCAAAAACTATGTTGGCTCAACAAGATGCTACAGTAAGATTTTTTACAGCGTTTAACTTTTCCTCGACAAAACCCCTGTGTTAAGAACTAAAGTATGCTGGGACATAGCGGTTATGTATCCCTCCACTATCAGCTGGTAAGGTCATCAGAACAAACAACAAACACTAACTTCACTAAAACTTAAGTAAACATAAGTGAATTTGAGAGGTAGTGACATGCTGTTAGTTGTGGGTACGAGAGGATAACTTTATGAACTGGAGTACTCAGAGGATGAACTTTTGCAGGTGGAGTCACAAGTAGAAAGAGGGATGGAGAATGGTAGTGTAAACTGAACAGGGCAGACCACAATATACCTGTTGGTGCAGAAGAACGAACTGTGAGTCCATGTCCACAAACTAGAAGGCCCACTGCTGAGACAAGAAGGACTTAGTAAGATGGCTTCCTCTGGACCTTTTAGCAGAGCTCTTTAATTTCGGTAAGCCTTCAAACTGCTTTCGTGTGTCATCATAGTCCTGATCAGTAAAATGGGCACTGCAAACACAATGTTGTGCCTGAAAGAGGGTGGAGTCCTGAGTCCATATTAAAAAGAAGCCAAAGTGGGTGCATGCCCATGTCACGCCACAGAATGCGGCAAATTTCTTCGTTTTGCATCTGGGATTATTACAGTAGTGACCTATCTTCGTAATATTAAGGGAGGTAGATTTATATTAGTATTTGCCTCTAGCAAAGCCCACTTGCGAGAGGAAAGTTAATTTAGTGGTGATATATATAAGTGCCACTAAATGAACTTGCCTCTAGCAAGTCGGCCTCTGGGACCCCACTTCAAAAAAAATCTAACTAACCCTTTAACTGAAGAAGATTCATAGAAGGCTACTTTCACTTGTATTTGAGAAAATAGTTTTCTAAAAGTAACTGTACTTTTACTTGAATATGGAATTTTGTACTCTCTTATAAGACAAAAACAGTCTTGCTCCCTTGCTGTTCCTCCTGCTTTCTCTCTGTCACTCTCTTTCTCTCTTATCAGCAAGCCCCCATCCATAATTGACCTGATTCCCAGATTTCTGTCTAAATGACCACCCTTGCAGCAGCATAAATGTGGGCAGCATAGGTGGCAGAGGGCTGCC
This sequence comes from Cetoscarus ocellatus, assembly GCA_037902135.1. NCBI lineage: Eukaryota > Metazoa > Chordata > Actinopteri > Labriformes > Labridae > Cetoscarus > Cetoscarus ocellatus. Next base: position 1,171,328 of record JBAMNC010000454.1, on the reverse strand, counting down.
CGATGGAGAAAAGAAAAGAGCGTAAAAGGATGTATTCTTCTAATGTCTTGAAAGAAAATGGAAAAATCAGCATAATGATCGCACATTCACTCCCTCACACACACACACACACACACCCCTACACACACACACACTTCCTCTCCCTCCTCTTGCATCCAAATCTTGATTAACCTCCTCTCCCACTCCTCCTATCCCACCCAGTTACATTCGCATACACACACACACCCACCCACCCACCCACACACACACACACACACACACACACACACACACACAAAGTGCCTCAGAGGCCCCCTGACAGATGGGGAGAGTATTTTTTTTTTTTTGGTGGGGTTCCTCCTGAACAAATGGCACCCTAGTTCAGTGCGGTGTTGTCAGGGTCTGAATTGATCCCAAGACTACAGAGGGCTTCTCTCTGCCAGCGTGTCACAATGGCAACAAGTGTGTGGAGCTGGGAGCAAGCTTGTACAGGCATGGGACCCATAGCTCATGAATGATAGCTTAGCAAATGGCCCTCCTTTCACCCGGCCTGCATTGTAGGGCCATCTCTGGTTTTCTTTCACACTCTACTCAAAAAAACGAGCTGGCTTTGTTCGTTTTTATTGGGTTTGATTGGTTTGAGACGCCGAAACGTGTTGGTTTTTGTCTGATTTTGTATGTGTGAACTTTGGAGCAGAACAGGGGGAGTGTGTGAGTGTGTTGGTGGTGTTTAGAGAGAGGGGTGGGGAGTTATTTTTGTACATTTTTGCTTGGTAAATTGATGGGCGCTCTCACGGTATGCTCTGTGGAGTAAAGTAAAGCTATCTGTCATTGGTTGAAGTCGCTGAATGTGGCTTAGTTTTATAAGAGCCACACGTCCTGGGAGGTCGAGATGTTTTTCATTGGCTGAGATAGACAGCATGTGAGAATTTTTGTCTGCTTTAAAAAATGTAACTTCATCCACAGACATCGACTGTCGCTAAATCTTTTTTTTATTTTGTCTGGCCGTCTGAATAAACAATGATACAGACACAATTGACAGCCATGAGCAGCCACTTTATCAGGTCACCTTAAGATGATTTTTTTATAAAAGAGGTAATAGGTGAGATATGAGTTGGAGACATGGCAATGACCTCCAAGTCATATCGCCATGTTGTAGCCTGACATTAGCTTTTTAATCTCTGTGTTTATATTTACCTTAAAAAAATCAAAGGTTGTGTTAGTTTCTAAAGATTAGCACGATGCACCTATTGTGGAATTTTTGTTACCCTTTGATTGCCACAGAGCTTATTGTCATCAGTAATCCAAAAGCCCTCTGAGAGTCCCATATGGCTTTTTTTTTTTCCAAGGGAACCTGCACATTGCTCACTTTAATGCTGGCCAACAAAATGTGTCATCCCTGCACCTCTCTTTTGACTGGTGAAGAGAAGTGTTGTGTCTGTTAAATATAACTTACCATATTTCAAAATCAGTGGCAGCCACGAGCTTAATCTAAAGAAGCTTCATGGAATATGACTGGCGTATTGCTTCAAACAGTGACCATGTAGTCTGGTGACTCCCAGCTGAGAGTGTGGCTGTTTGATTGATTCAGATTTTAATTAATATAAATCTGAGGGGAATATTTTGATATTATCATGAAAAACTAAAACAAAGAGACATCCATGAGGACTCTCTGTGCTTCAACAGCTGATGTAATAACAACACCTAAGAATGCAGTCCACTGAAAGTCACCACTTAACTGGATAACCAATTCATCTGTAACACTGGAATATCAGATCACAAAAGGGGATGTTGTGAAAATGATGTTAATACAAGCACTGACAGAGTGCTCACTGTCCATAATCAGTCTTAGCTGATCTGATGTTATCATTGATTATTAATATTAACAACTACATAATCTTAATGTAAACTTAGATTTTTTACAAACTTATATTCATTCAACTTAATTGTTAGTATATTCATAAAGTACAGTATGTTTTTAATTTATTGAACCTGATACTTGAGAGATTTTGTAGTCATCATGTGTAAGTTAAAGTTGTGTTCTCTGCATCATGTGTTAGATTATTCTAGACGAGAAATGGGCAACTTTGGGTACCACATGTGCAACATTATTATTACTTTCAGCATCAAAGAGCCAATTACATAACAAATAAAAGGACATTATCAATAAGATAATAAAAAACAGTATATCTCCATTTATGATCTATCTATCTATCTATGTATCTATCTATGTATCTATCTATCTATATATATATATATATATATATATATATATATATATTAGATTTTTTTTTTTTTCAATTTAATATTAACGACAGATGTATTTTTTAACGGAACTGTTTATTGACAATTTTTAAGACCACTCACATTTTGTCTGTATTTGTCATAAATAATCTTCTTTATCTGCAGATGCATTTTATAAAGCTGTATGTATACATGGCCAGTGACCACAGAAGTCCTTGGTTTAAGTAGCAATTTTTGTTGTTTTGAATCTTTACTTAATTTGTCACATCAAAATGATTTAAAAAAAAAAAAAAAAAAAAAAAAAACATGAAAACAGCATTCAATTTCAGTTTTTAATATTATAAAGCCCTCTGACATAGATTTAAAGAGTTTAACAAAACAATATCTAATGTGATATTGGAATTACAATCAATATCACCAACAGAATCTTTATTGTTTGTAAATGAGATGAAGATAATCTATTATTAATTTCTCTGGTACTGTTTGATCCCTGAAGATTCTCTGGGCCAGTTGGACCTGAACAGTACCAATGGATAAAAAAATGAACTTACAGTGACACATGTTTTGTACAAACACATTGCCATAAGAACCATATTTATTGTAAGTTAAGTAGACTGCAGGAGCCTGCAGGTAAGATATGATGTCCTTCAAACTCTGACTTTAGACATGTATTTTCTGGTTGTTTCTTGTGTTGCCACTCCTTTTGTGGTGTTACTCACGAGTATTTATGACTGGTTGGTGCAGAAAGGATAAATAAATGGATTAATTAATGTGTTTGTATCCACAAATTCACCCCAACCTCCACACAAGAGTCTGGACACGCCCCGTCTAGAACAACAGTAAGTTTGTTGCTGTCACATGAAAACAGAGTTAAATTAAATGTATGGATTTTTGTCTGTTCCCTTATTCTTTTTATTTTTAAAGTCTTATTTTTGTCTAATTGTGTCCCCTCTTATGCATGATGAGCCATGTAATGAGCCCCTGTCTCACCCAGAACAAAAAAAATACCCCTCTGTGACCCCTCAGGTGACCCCTGGCTGCAGTCTGCAGGCTTAAGAACAATTGTCCCATTGGCAGATAAAAGCGGCATCATCCCTCCAGGCTCATTTCATCACTGTCACTTGTCCTCTGGTCTCCTCTGCCTGGTTAATGTTTCACTACTCCTCTGTTTTTCCTCTGTGTAGGGAGGGGGAGCAGGAAAAAGGAGCAGAGGAGGCTTGGTTAATGACAAATGGAAAACAGAGGGTGATCGATTGATTGGTAAACAAACAGGTTGAGCAGCCTAAGCAGAAGGAACCCAGAGAGCCCTGCCTCCTTATCTCCCATGGGTGACATCTCCATCCATTACACCTCATTATCATAGCTCTGAGAGAGGGTGCTGACGAGAGGATGAGCTGCCTGTTATCAAATCTTTGTGTGTTACAAAACAAACGTAAAGTTTTTAAAGCCTGTTGAACACATTTTATTGGCAAACAATGAGGATGATTCCAAAATATTCTTGTTTTGTGTTGCCTTGTGTTTACTTATTGGGCCAAATATTTATTGTAAAAAGATATGTGTAATTACCTAATATTTGGTAAGGTATTCAATTGAAGTACAAATGAAGTCTGGGGCACTTAATTTGAACATTTCTATATCTTGCACATTTTCTCTTTGCACTACACAACAACTCAGAACCAAATAGTTGTGTTTTTTTTTCAACCTCATCTCCAGTTTCTCTCAGATATGAAATGTTCATACTCAGCTCTGAGGATTATTTGCAAGAGAAGGAAATTCCCCTGCTTGTATGAGCTTCATGCATGAAAAAGCAGTCATGTATGTGCTTACGGTGAAATATCAGTACAATACAGGATCAAGTCTGAGGTCATACATTAATTAATGCATTTAAAGGGTTTCAGTCAGCATAAATCAATCAATAAGGATTTTTATTATATTAAACAAACACCTGTTTGGGCCACTCTGTGCAGAGTTCTCCCCATGCATAAGTGATTTTCTTCAGGTACACCTGTTTCCTCCCACAGACAAAAAAACATGCTCACTGGGTTTACTGGTGACTCTAAATTGACCTAAATGAGTCTGAGTGAGGATAAATTGTTGTCAGCCTTGAGATTGGCTGGTGAACAGTCTAAGGTCCAAGCCCAACAGTCCCGCCTCTCCCTCAGAGTCAGCTGTATAGTCCCCAGCCCTGGGACCCCAAAAGGGATAAGCAGCATAGATGTAGAATGGATGATATTTAAAAATGTTGAAGACAGATTATTGTTTCATGTTTTTCAAGGGTTGACAACACATGTAGTCATAAAGAAGTTATAAAGTGTTATTTATTTATTTTTTTTGTGTTATGTTAATTCCATTGTTGTTGTGTCTTTCAATTTGTTGCTGTGTTTTTTCAGTTGTATTGATTTTTTATTTTTGCTGTGTGCTTGATTTGTTGTCATGTCTTCTTTTTTCCATGCTATTTTGTGTGTGTGTGTGTGTGTTGCCGTGGTTTTATTTGTTATTGCATTTTATTGTTTGTTGCCCTGTTTTTTGATTTGTTGCTCTTTCTTATAAATTTACTGTGTTCTGTCTTGCTGTGTTTATTTTATCGTCAATGTGCTTTTGATTTTTGATTTCTGTTGTCCATCCATCCATTATCTATACTACTTATCCCTTTCAGGGTTGTCGGGTGCTGGAGCTTTTCCCAGCTGACATTGGGTGAGAGGGTACACACTGGCCCAGTCGACAGCTGATCACAGGGCCACATCGAGACGGACGACCATTCAGACTCACACTTTTACCTCTAGAGAATTTAGGATCACCAATTCACCTAACAAAGCATGTTTTTTGGTCTGTGGGAGGAAGATTGGGAGCCCAAATAGAAGCCAGGCATGCACAGGGAGAACATGCAAACTCCACAAAGAAATGCCCAGACTGAGGGTTCAAACCAGCAACCTTCTTGCTGTGAGGCATGTGTACTACAGCAGCCATGCCTCCCTTATTTTTGTTGTTTGTTTATAAAAGTGGTGTTTTCTTGTTTCCCATAATATTCTTGATTTGTAGCTGTCTTTTTTTTTTTTTTTTTTGCTTGTCATTTTTCTTAAGATTTCTTTTTGTATTTTCTATTCTGATTTGCTGTTGTGTTTCCTGTTTCTGTCATGACTTTTTGTTATTGTTGTGTTTTACTTATTTTTTTCTGTAAATTTGATTTATTTATTGTTATGTATAGTTGTTTTTTTCTTATATGTTGCTCTGCGTTTTATCAATGTGTTTTATTGGTGTTGATGTCTTGTCTCATTTGTTGCTCTGTGTCATTTATTTGTTGTGTTTCTCATTTGCTGTTGTATTTAATTTTTTGTTGCCATGCTTTTTGATCCATAATTGTCCACAATTTATTGCTTTGTTCCTTTATTTGTTGATGTGTTTTCTTACAGGTTCCTCTGTTCATTTTTTTATTCGTGTTTTATTGGTGTTGTTGTGTTTTCTTGTTCACCAATTTGTTTCTTCATTTGTTGTGTTTCTCTTGTGTTGTTGTCCATTTTTGATATGTCATTGTGTTTTCACATTTTTTGATGTGTTCTTTGATTTGTTGTGTTTTCATATTTGTTGTGCTGTGTTTTTTTCTTTTTTTTTTTTATGTCTCGTTTGGTTGTGTTTGTTGTTTTTTGTCCTTGTGGTTTGCATGTTGGAGCAGAAGCAAGCTCCTCCTTATAAGTGTTAAACAAGTCATCCTCAGACCAGGCTGGAGTCAGCGTCAGAGTGCAGAGGTACCCACATCATACATAATGAGGAGTCAGGACGATGTGCTCCCTGCTCACCTTTGTTTTGACCACTCTGCATAGCAATGATGAGCACATTTCAGTAGGTTTGAATTTCAAGTTGAAGGGGTGAGGTTTGCATATTAAGAAAACAGCGAGGGAGAACAGGCCTCTGAATGAGAATCAATTAATTTTCATTTACCTCCATTAGCACTGGGCAGGGATTTGCATCTGTGAACCCATTTCCAAACTGGCAGCGGGCTTTTTAGTGCAGAGAGAAGGCCACATTAAGCTAATGATGGGGGGCAGAGGCAGAGACAAAAGGCTGTATGTGTGGTAAGGGGTGGCTGTCCTCTCCTCTCATTAGCACCACAGTGGCCCACTCTGCTGTCACACAGGCGGACCTACAGGCCCGTCATTAACCACATGCTGGGGTGGGAAAAATATTCACACTCGCTACATAAAAATGGGAATTCCCAGCTTGTCAGGCCCAGGGTATTTTTCTTTTTTGTTTGAATAAACGATGGACGTATTAATTTAAAGTGAGAAAGACATTCCAATGTTTCTTGATAAATGGAATATCTCTCTCTCTCTCTCCCTCCCTATGTATATGTATATGTATATATATATATATACACATATATATATGTATGTATGTGTATATACATACACACACACATATATATATATATATATATATATATATATATATATATATATATATATATATATATATATATATATATATATATATATACATATATACATATATATATACATATATATATACATATATATATATATATATATATATATATATATATATGTATTGTGAACGCTGTATAGAACGCTTTTGATAGATTTAACTATGTCTTACATCAGAGGCACTGTGTTTCCTTGATTTTGTGGCATTTTGTTTTATTTAGTTGTTAATTACTTGTAATTCCCTCTATCTTTTCTTTAATCTTATCATTATTATTATTATGGGCGTTTTTTATGTGCGTATGCATATCTCTCTCTCTTTGTGTACGTATGTATTAATGGACATATATATGTATATATATATATATATATATATATATATATATATATATATATATATATACACACACACACATATATATATATATATATATATACACACACACATATATATATATATATATATATATATACACACACACATATATATATATATATATACACATTTATATATATATGTATGTATATATATATATATATATATATACATATATACACACAAACACATATATATACACACACATATATATATACATATATATACACTTGTATATTTTATTTATGTGCTGCTGAATATATTGATGTCCTTTTAATCTTAATAAACATTTGATCACAAAAAAAATCAGGCTTGAGAAACTTTATGAGGGTAGTAGTTGTTTTTTCAGGATCACTTCATCAAAAAACATCAAAGTTTGAAATAGTATTCAAAATGTCAAAATTAGAGTGCAAGTATTGAAAATAAAGGTGTCAAACTATTTCTAGGAAAGAAAACTGTCAGCACAAGTTAAAACATTGGTTACTAGAAGTGCTGATAGAGCACAACCCTGTGTCAAGGCATTTCTGACGTTCTTAGCCAAGTAATCAGTGAAAATGTGGATAACTGCCCTATCTCACAGTGCCAATAAATCCCTCAAAAATTCTGAATTCGCATCTGGATCATCACCAAAATCTCATCAATTCTTCCTTGTGGTATGACCAGCAATCCTTGAAAATGTCATCCAGTCCATAACTTTTTGAGTTACACTATATTGCCAAAAGTATTCGCTCACTCATCCATATAATCAGAATCAGGTGTTCCAATCACTTCCATGGCCACAGGTGTATAAAATCAAACACCTCGACATGCAGACTGCTTTTGCAAACATTTGTGAAAGAATGGGTCGCTCTCAGGAGCTCAGTGAATTCCAGCGTGGAACTGTGATAGGATGCCACCTGTGCAACAAATCCAGTCGTGAAATTTCCTCGCTCTTAAATATTCCACAGGCAACTGTCAGCTGTATCATAAGAACGTGGAAGTGTTTGGGAACGACAGCAACTCAGCCACAAAGTGGTAGGCCACGTAAACTGACGGAGCGGGGTTAGTGGATGCTGAGTCGCATAGTGCGCAGAGATCGCCAACTTTCTGCAGAGTCAATCGCTACAGACCTCCAAACTTCATGTGGCCTTCAGATTAGCTCAAGAACAGTGCGCAGAGAGCTTCATGGAATGGGTTTCCATGGCCAAGCAGCTGCATCCAAGCCATACATCACCATGTACAATGCAAAGTGTCGGATGCAGTGGTGTAAAGCTCGCTGCCGCTGGACTCTAGAGCAGTGGAGACGCGTTCTCTGGAGTGACGAATCGCGCTTCTCCATCTGGCAATCTGATGGACGAGTCTGGGTTTGGCGGTTGCCAGGGGAATGATACTTTTCAGACTGCATTGTGCCAAGTGTAAAGTTTGGTGGAGGGGGGATTATGGTGTGGGGTTGTTTTTCAGGAGCTGGGCTTGGCCCCTTAGTTCCAGTGAAAGGAACTCTGAATGCTTCAGCATACCAAGACATTTTGGACAATTCCATGCTCCCAACTTTGTGGGAACAGTTTGGAGCTGTCCCTTCCTCTTCCAACATGACTGTGCACCAGTGCACAAAGCAATAAAGACATGGATGACAGAGTCTGGTGTGGATGAACTTGACTGGCCTGCACAGAGTCCTGACCTTAACCCAATAGAACACCTTTGGGATGAATTAGAGCGGAGACTGAGAGCCATGTCTTCTCATCCAACATCAGTGTGTGACCTCACAAATGCGCTTCTGGAAGAATGGTCAAAAATTCCCATAAACGCACTCCTAAACCTTGTGGACAGCCTTCCCAGAAGAGTTGAAGCTGTTATAGCTGCAAAGGGTGGACCGACGTCACATTGAACCCTATGGATTAGGAATGGGATGTCACTTAAATTCATATACGAGTCAAGGTAGGTGAGCAAATAGTTTTGGCAATATAGTGTATCTTGCTAACACACAAACAGACAAACAGACAGACAAATGGTGGCAAAGACAACCTTCTTGGGGGAGGCAATAATGTTGAAATACAATTTTGATCTTAAAGTGAACTTCTTATTTCACTTTTATTGTCAAAATTTTGACTCAGTCAACACTATTTTGACCATTTCCACACATTTTGACTGTTTTCTCAAAGTACATATTGGGACTAAGTCTTCCTCCTTTTGGAGTTTTAATTCCTGCCTGCCCTTAACACTTATGTATGTACAAGAGATTTCAGGTAAAAACGGCGACACAAGAAGTTCCCTACAATTAACAAAACATTCTAAAAAAGAAACACAAATAAATAAATCCGCAGCATTCATTGATAGAAGGAAGTTCTTATAAAGTGCTCAAAGGTTCCTTCATTCCGGTTTTAAATTTGCCTAAACTAATTCAGAGATTAAGGCGATTTCATGCTTCTGTTGTATCAAGAAGACCAACCACCAACCAAGACACAACTTCAAGTGCATTATCCCAGACCACAGACAGCTCATAGGGCATACAGATGTTTTTCTGCTGCTTGTCACTTATTGGGGTGTTTTTACACAGGAAGTTTGCTGGACTAGGTTCAGTCCTATCGTGAAGTTGTAGCATTGTTGCATTCTTCATTTGATTTGATTAACCGTCACACAGCACCTGGTCAAGCAGAGCAAATCCTGCCAAATAATGTAATCAGATCTGTTGTTACATCATGACCTTCAAGTTAACAACAATCAAGTGAGGTTTTAGTAGCATGGAATATTTCAGTAGCATTTTAAACTATAAAATAAAGATAAAGTTACATGTAGGCTGTGTCAACTAAAACTGGCATACTGACTGGATCATTGCAAAATCACATTCAACACAAACACGTGGCCGTTATACTGAAAGGACTGGAGGCACTGCTAGAACCAGACTGAACCAGAGTTGGGTGTTTTTCTTTGTTCTTTTTTTTTTTTCTTTTTATTAATCCAAATACCCAATGTTATGTAGAAATTCTGTCACTGGTTTGTAAGCCTTTAGATGGCTCAGTCATTTTGCAGTCATTTGGTAAAGGTCAGTGGTGACTAAAAGCAAAGGTGACTAATGAGGCTTCCCTACTATGTGAAATACAATATTAATTAAATCTGTTAAAGGAGAGAAAAAATAGACCTAAATAATGTCTCCAAATTCCTCACAAAAGTTAACATCAATTGGTATTGTATTTCATATCAATGGGCAGCCTGATTAATCACCTTTACAACAAAGTAAAACTTTTAAGGATTGTGCATTCTTGGAATAAGCAACACTGCTAAACGTGTGGGTAGCACCCAAAAATATATGTCAAAATTCCTGTTCCTCTGGAAGAAAGCCTACAGTTTCTCAGTGGAGCAAGGGTAAGAAACCAGTCTTCTTAGGGTGTTGTCTTCCTAGGACACCCATGTCACGGTCTGTCTTTGACTTCACCAGCCTAATGTCATTTGTCCTGTTTGGAAATGGTACCAGGGCTGAAACCAAATAATGCTGCCACTGTGGGTACAGGAACACCAGCTTCCAGTTGCAAGGGATTTTTGCACAATTTTTCGGCACTACCCACACATTCAGTTGTGTTGCTCATTCCACCAATGCAAAATCCTTACAAGTTGAACCTCATTGTAAAGGTGACTAAGCAGGCTTTCCAAATATATAAAACACAACCAATTGGTATTTTAATCAGGAATAATAATCGACTGAAATGACATTTCAAAACTATTTTGAGGGGTATAGATTAAGTGGCTCTGCTTGGATTGTGGCTTTGTAGAGTGTCTTCTATAGCTGTGTTGTAGTTGGGATTTGAAACACACAAGCTGCTAAATTTAAATGCCCCAAAAAGTACTCTGTAATGATCTCTTCAGTCTTTAGTGGTAATGTCTTTTTTCCTAAATTTCATTCAACTTTTTAAATTAATGGCATTAAAAAGAAAAAAACTATTAGGAAACTGTGATCCAAACAGCCCACTTGTGTGTCCTCAAATCAAACATCTGACATTTTTACAGCCCTTGTTTTTAATGTGGGAAGCTGCCGTCTGTTTGTGAATGAGGTTCAAATTAAATCAGGATTAGACATGAGTGCCTGCTCGTCTTACTGCAGCTCTACGGTTCTCAGTCTCGCCTTCTCATGTGTGGTGGAATCGAGAGAATTAAATGGAGCGGAAGTTACGAGCAGAGAAGAGGTTGAAAAGAGTGAAGAGGAGAAGGGAGCAGACAGGGTCACAGATGTGACATTATATTAACAATAGCTGGCGGGGGTAAAAGTGTGCAGACATCCCATGTTGGAGAAAGCTGTCTCCCAGCTGTTTGGTTCACCTGTCTATTAAAAAAGAACATATTTCTTCATGTCTACAGATGAAAGACAGATTTATTGGGCCTACAAGGGGGAGGCTTTAGAACTGACTGATTATTAGACAAGGGCCTGTAAATCACTCTCACTCTTCTTTCAGGGGTCTGATTCACAAAGCTTGTTGAAAGTTGAACAGATATAAATGTTATATAAATGCTTATTGGGTTTTTTTTTTTAAAGATTCGTGAGCATTTACTTAAAAGTAGAAGAAAGAAGAAGAAGAAATAAGGGTTTGTAACTCACTTTAACTTGCCTTTGTTGTATCTGTTAAGTTTTGTAATTAAGGACCACATGCTGGGGTTTTTACATTAAAGCCCAGACAGATATTGAAGTGACCTCCAGCCCTTTCCTGTACTCAGGCGGCCCCATTCTGAAACAAAGCGGACATGACAAGAGGAGAGGGGAGAAATCAGATGGCTTAATTGTTCCATGACAATTAGACCATCAGTCAAGCGAACATTGAGCAACCCAGCAAAAGTAGCAAAAGGGAGGAGGCAGTTGAAGAAAAGGATGAAAGAAGAGGGCACTAAAACACCCACTGAGTGAGAGGGAAAGAGGGAGAGGGCTTTGCTATTGATGGGCAAAAGGAGCAGAGAGCAGTTTACAATCCTGTACAGTGCTGTTCTGCACCATTAAGTGGCATGGAGGGCAGCCCAGGGACAATAGGCTTCTGTCCCCGAGGAGAGGGCCAGCAGCTCCAGAGGATCCCTCCTTTTCAGCCCCCATATGTCTGTTGCTGCCTCACAGGATGATGCTCTCGCCGCAGCCACGTGCTCAGCATCTGGATACAAGAGCCTCTCATCAGTGACCACTGCTGAGGTGGGGAGGGTGACAAGGTCTCTGGGGTAACGCAACAGGGACCCACAAAGATTAAGGGCAGCACTTGAGAGATTAAGCAGAGGAAGTACTTCTGGATGGAGTGAAATACCAATTTTGTTGGATTTAGAGTCACAAAAAAATCCCAGAGTAAATCCCCTCCAAAAAGTCATTATGAATGGGGAGAAGGAAAGCAAAATCATGTGAAAATAGACTGCAAACAGAAGTTATATACATCAAATATAACTTCTGTAGATGTTTTTGGCAATGTAAATTAGCTTTAACTAATTTACTTTCAGATTTAAGTCAGTCGCTGAACAGTGCTGGCCATGTTCATGAAACTCTGCGTGACCGTCTCATGATGACACAGCCAACTAAAAGCCTGGATGTCACAAAGTTCTTGCAGCTAAACCAGAAACTGACTCCCAGACTACAAAAAATAGGACTCAACCTAAACCCAAAAGCACAAAATCCATGAGGAATCTTTAATTACCTCCGCCAAGGAGGTTATGTTTTTGTCCTGGTCTGTCTGTTTGTTTGTCAACATTACGCAAAAACTACTGGGTGGATTTACATGAAAATTTTACCAGAGGTGTGTCACTACATAGAGCCCATGTCACCACATTTCCCAGCTTCCCTTGTAATGCCAGCGAAGGAGTTCTCCATGTTGCTCTGTCTGCTGTCTCTACTCTGTCTCCAGCATTGTCCCACCCACAGCACCATCCGATTGGTTACACGCTCTGGTTACACGCAGAGCCAGGGCTGGCAAACAGCGTTTGTCTGTTTGTGTACAGCACCGTCCCAGTGGTTACACGTTCTGGTTACATGCAGAGCCAGAGGCATTTCCAAAAAAGGGCTATTTCTCTCTATGAGTTGAACAGAGAGACTAAAGCACATAGATAACAGGCTGGACTACTTTAGTGCAATGCTTTGTGAACATGCTCAAGAAAATAGGACAAAACCAGTCCAACAACATTTAGAAAAAAAATCTGACACTTTCAGGGTGAAAACAAGATAAAACACACCAGGTATTGAAAAGGTTGTTGGAACTGGATAAATTATTTGTTAAATGATAATTGTGCTGTCAGTTCAATTGAAGGCAAGTGAAATGTTTAAACCTGCATTTGGTTGGGCATTTGGTTCAGTATATGAGTAATCAAGGCAAGTCAATTTGAAAATGTTTTGTGCACACTGACAAATACACTTTGAGCTATATATAGAAGTTCATAAAAATATAACTATAAGAATTGTTCAGTATTTTTGTGTAATTTTAGTCATAAACACTGTACATTAGTCATAGTTATTTGATCAGCTCTGTCTCTGTAAGGAAAAAACTGGTGCAAAGGCTATACATTGCTGCAGATGGGGCCAAGAACTTTGCATAATTCAATTTTAGGTGAAGTAAACACCACTGGTGTGATTGGTCACTAACTGAAGACATTCATAAAGCTTTACTTTTTTTCTAACAAGCCTCTTTGTTTTGGTACGACATCAGTACACTACATAGCCTACGCGTCCATCCATCTTGAGCAAAGTACAAACAAAACCAAAAATTCTTGAGATCATTAATGTAAAGCACTGGAATTGTGTTCAGGACAGTAAGCAATAATTACTTTTAGCTTACTCTCACCTAAAATTCTGTAAATAACACAGAGCTCTTGGACCCATCTGCAGCAATGTATAGCCTTGCTACCATGCCGGTTCTTTCTTGATGCAGGCAGCACAGATCATATAACTATGGCTAATATATTTACTAGAGCCCGACCGATATGGATTTTTTGAGGTCGATGCCGATATTTGGCAGAAAAAAAATACAGAATACCGATTAATCGGCCGATCAATTTAAAAATATATAAATAAAATGTAAATTTTAAAAAAATATTGGTCCCAAAACACTAACAACATTGAATATATGAATTACAGGCAGAGCATTTTACTGCTTTACAAAACTTTGTCCCTAAGAATTTGTTTAACTTTACAACAGAGAGGAATTTTCAAGTACAAAAACATGCAGGAAAGCATTAAACCTCAGGGAAATAATTATATAACCTTAAGAAAGAGTCGTTCTTTATCTTGTACTTCTTGTTGATGAAAATAAGAGGTACACTATATTGCCAAAAGTATTCGCTCACTCATCCAAATAATCAGAATCAGGTGTTCCAATCACTTCCATGGCCACAGGTGTATAAAATCAAGCACCTCGGCATGCAGGCTGCTTTTACAAACATTTGTGAAAGAATGGGTCGCTGTCAGGAGCTCAGTGAATACCAGCGTGGAACTGTGATAGGATGCCACCTGTGCAACAAATCCAGTCATGAAATTTCCTCACTCCTAAATATTCCACAGGCAACTGTCAGCTGTATCATAAGAACGTGGAAGTGTTTGGGAACGACAGCAACTCAGCCACAAAGTTGTAGGCCACGTAAACTGACGGAGCGGGGTCAGCGGATGCTGAGTCGCATAGTGCGCAGAGGTCGCCAACTTTCTGCAGAGTCAATCGCTACAGACCTCCAAACTTCATGTGGCCTTCAGATTAGCTCAAGAACAGTGCGCAGAGAGCTTCATGGAATGGGTTTCCATGGCAGAGCAGCTGCATCCAAGCCATACATCACCATGTACAATGCAAAGTGTCGGATGCAGTGGTGTAAAGCTCGCCGCCGCTGGACTCTAGAGCAGTGGAGACGCGTTCTCTGGAGTAACGAATCGCGCTTCTCCATCTGGCAATCTGATGGACGAGTCTGGGTTTGGCAGTTGCCAGGAGAATGATACTTGTCAGACTGCATTCGGCCAAGTGTAAAGTTTGGTGGGATTGTGGTGTGGGGTTGTTTTTCAGGAGCTGGGCTTGGTCCCTTAGTTCCAGTGAAAGGAACTCTGAATGCTTCAGCATACCAAGACCATTTGGACAATTCCATGCTCCCAACTTTGTGGGAACAGTTTGGAGCTGGCCCCTTCCTCTTCCAACATGACTGTGCACCAGTGCACAAAGCAAGGTCCATAAAGACATGGATGACAGAGTCTGGTGTGGATGAACTTGACTGGCCTGCACAGAGTCCTGACCTCAACCTGATAGAACACCTTTGGGATGAATTAGAGCAGAGACTGAGAGCCAGGTCTTCTCATCCAACATCAGTGTGTGACCTCACAAATGCGCTTCTGGAAGAATGGTCAAAAATTCCCATAAACGCACTCCTAAACCTTGTGGACAGCCTTCCCAGAAGAGTTGAAGCTGTTATAGCTGCAAAGGGTGGACTGACGTCATATTGAACCCTATGGATTAGGAATGGGATGTCACTTAAGTTCATATGTGAGTCAAGGCAGGTGAGCGAATAGTTTCGGCAATATAGTGTAGGTTATAGTACAGGTAGAACAACTTTTAAAAAGTTGTAAATGGGTCATTGTAAGAGGAGAGCAACAACATTCTTTTTATAAGCCTTTTTTATTTTTCTACTCTGCACCTTTCAAGAACAAAGAATTTACAAGTAGAAAAATATTGAGCAAAACTGCAGTAAATTCATGCAAAATAAAATAAATAACCTTATTTAAAGGTCCCATATTATGCAAAAACAACATTTTAAAGGCTTTTGAACACATTTTTAGGTAGTTGGCCTTCCTCCCAGCCCACAAAATGTGATAGTAGACAACAAAACCTGTATTTAGCAGGCTGCATAAATGTAAACTCATGGTATTCAGTGAGCTGTTGAGTCAGTTGATATACTGTTACGTAACAGTATATTTTTGATCTGCATGGCCTAACCTGATTGGTCTACCTGTGTAGACCCCCTTCCCCCCTTGACGGAGAGATTCCTCTGTGAAGAGCAGCCATGTTGTTTATATTCTTAGTGAGATCTGTGTTCAGCATGTCTAAGCTCAGAACCTGTCACTGCTCCGTTGTTGGCTGTAAACAGCCACATATATCTTCACATACAGGCTACCAGCCTCGGAGGACCAAAGGACTCGGTGGATTAATTTTATTTTTGAAGGGAATGAGCAGCTACAGTCAGCTAAAACCTGCATGTGTGTGCCAGTTACTTCACATCCGACTGCTTCTTCAACTTCAGTCAGTTCAACACAGGACTGGGAACTAGACTTTTCCTGAATCCGGGCTCAGTACCAACAATCTATTGCCAAACCTGATGATGGAAATGTGAGTATTTTAATGCTGTGTAGTATTTATTTGTGCTCATTGCTATGTGCTAATGCTAACAGCAGGGTGATGTGAACTAGAGGTTACTGCACAACATGTTCGTCAGTGTTCACGTTATTTGTTAAGAGTCTGAAGGATAAACTACAGTGTTTGAGCATTCTTACATTAATCAAGAGAAGTGTAACAGTTGGCTGAATATAATCATTCCCACTGCGGTGACTAGGCCGAGGTTAGCATGTCATGCGTTAGCCTGTGGTATTTTGGGGAAACCGGATCGCTGTTATCTGTTAAACGGCTTCAATTTGTGTTTCGTGTGTGTTCAGGAAGAGAAGCTTAACAGTTGGCTGAGTATAATCGGTCCTTTACCCATCCCAGGTCCCTCTGGAAGGTAGGCTAAGTTGTGGCTATCCCTCTGCAGTTAGCATGTTGTGCGTAAGCCTGTGATGTTTGGGGGGAAAGAGCTTTGCTGGTGTAACCATGTGTGCTGTAAGCGGTGCGTGGCCGAAGCGCCAGAGCGCTCTGCTTGGCTCGAGTTATGCTGCTCTATCGTGAATAGCCATATGTATGCTGCTCTAACTCATTAGCATACACCGAAATCCGGCCGTTGTGAACAGAGCAGTTATGTGAGCATGGAAAGAATGCTGCTGTGCTTTATTCAAAGGCTTTTTGGACCAAAGCATGTTACTGATGTTTCACGAAGACATCAAGGATTCATGTTAAACTGCAGAAAAGGAGCAAAATATGGGACCTTTGAAATCTAATTAGTCCTCATTAGTGCATCAGAAGTAGATTTTAGTGCAGGTAGAACCACTTTTTTTTGTACATATGAGGTAATAGGTGTGAGGAAATCAAAACTTTTTGTGGGACACTGTACATATTGCACTTAAACAGGTCTGGTTGAAGTTCCCAGCTATGATGAAAGCTCCCCCTGGACGAGATCGCTGCGGCTGGCTGATCACGTTGTAGAGAGCTATACTAACGCTAGCATAGTTAGCTAGCTAGCTAGTTAGCTTAACTGCAGCGTCGGGAACAAGTGGGTAAACCCCGGTAGCCCAATAGCCCAATAATCATCACAGAACAGTCACGAATAGACCGATCTCCTGCCATCAGAAGGTCCAATTTGTCAGTTTCGTGAATGACAGATGGTCAGGAAAATGCTCGGCAGTGCCGGTCTGTGAGGTTGCTTCTGTAGCTGAGCTAGCAGAGAGTCCGGCGGTCCCGTTATGTCCAGCAGTATATTGTGCAACCGCTGAAAGTTGCTTGTTATGTGGGACTTGCAGGCAAAAACAACATTCAGTAACTCTGTGTGAGAGTAGGCGAGTTTTGCCCCATACACTCCATCATCCATACACACAGCATCAGTAGAGCTCAGAGCCACTGCAACAACGTGTGCCGCCATTTCGCAACGTCATCATTCTGCACAGCTCCGACACCGAACATCGGCAAAACTCTGGCCGATGTTGAATACTTTGAACAGGGCTATAATCGGCCAATTTAATCGGCCAGCCAATATATCGGTCGGGCCCTAATATTTACTATTAAAATTTTGTTTGATGCAGGGTTTTTGACATGGCAGCCACTGCAGACTGGCTTCCACAACCCCTTACAGTAACCAAAAAGTTGACACCATTCTGGCTTTGTTCAGTAGTTGTTACAGTCTATGGTAGGTATATCTAACAAAAACAGCTAATAACCATGAATGTTTACGTTGACCTGGGGAAGATGTAAGCAAATAGCAAACCAGCTGGGCTGGCCTCCAACCAGCATGTAAAACATGAACAAATTTACAGTTCTGCACATTTAATACACGCTCCAAGCTTTGCTTTTGGCACTCATGCTCATGTACAAATGGTAAGAATTTATGCTAATGTGCTAAATGCTAGTACGCTGCTCTACTTTTGGTTAGTCCTGTCTGGCCTCATTGAGAGTGTTGTTTCACTTTATTTTAAGAGTACTCCATCAGGCCAAGTTAAGTAACTGAGAATAGTATTGTGTCAGAGTACTTTCCCATTACTAAATCAAAACACTTAAGTTTCTCAGTTTTGTTATAATTACTGCACACAGCCAACAGTCCATCTTCTTCTTGATGTGGGGACTCTGTCATTATCCTGCAGCCCAGTTTACAGGCCATTATCTGTACCTCCATAGTGCAATGATACAATAATAGACATGATAAGCAGTACAGCCGCTGTTATGCTGGCAGCTGACAATGACTTAGGCTAACACATTATTTTACACATTATAACAATAATAATAATAATAATAATAATAATAATAATAACAACAACAATAATAATACATTTTATTTAAAATCGCCTTTCACGACACTCAAGGACACTGTACAAGATTAAAACAGCAATAATAAAATCAGTAATAGAATAATAAAATCAGCAAAACACAACAGATAATGACAGGTATGGGAATGAAGTGGTAGGTTATTGTTAAATGGAGTGTGCAGTCCTGAACAGATAAGTTTTGAGTCTGGATTGAAAAGGGACAAAGAGTTAAAGTTACGGAGGTCCGGTGGCAGAGAGTTCCAGAGCTGGGGAGCAGAGAGACTGAATTCCCTGTTCCCCATGGTGCTGAGGTGGGCAGAGGGCACAGTGAGGTGAATGGAGGAGGAGGATCTGAGGGAGCGGGCTGGAGTGGCGATGTGGAGGAGGTTGGACAGATATGGAGGGGTGAGGTTGTGGATGGCTTTGAATGTGTACAGGAGGAGTTTGAATTCTACTTTATGCTTGACCGGGAGCCAGTGGAGGTGCTGTAGGATGGGGGTGATGTGATGGTGTGAAGGGGTCTTGGTGATGATGCGGGCACCTGAGTTCTAGACCAGTTGGAGTTTATGGAGGGACTTTTGAGGGAGGCCGAAAAGGAGTGAGTTGCAATAATGTGTGAGGCTGTGAACAAGAATGGAGGCAGTGTGAGGGATGAGGGAGGGATGGAGACGGCCGATGATATGGAGGTGAAAGTAACCAGACCGGGTGATGTTATTAATGTGTGATTGCAAGTAGATTGTACTGTCGAGGATGACACCCAGACTCTTAACCTGAGGGGAGGGGTAGACCAAGGGTCTATCAAAGGTGAGGGAGAAGCTGTCAGCTTTAGATAGTGTGGATTTGGTGCCTAATGGAGGAGTTCTGTTTGATCACTGTTTAGCTTGAGGAAGTTTGGGGTTGAACCATGATTTTGTGTCACTTAGGCAGGAGATGAGGGAGCAGGGTAGGAGTGAATTGGGTTTGCAAGAGAGTTAAAGTAGGGTGTCATCCACGTAGCAGTGGAAATGAATATTGAATATTCGGAAATTATGGCCAAGGGGGAGGAGGTAAGTGATGAATAGGAGCAGCCCCAGGATGGAGCCCTGGGGCACACCTGTAGTGACTGGGGGAGGGGTCTGATTGGAATGACTGTACCTTTATGAACTGAGTGTGGCCTGTGAGATATGAGTGGAACCAGTTGAAGGGGGTATGGGAGATACCAATGGAGGAGAGTCAACTGAGGAGGATGGGGTGTGAGATGGTATCAAAGGCTGCACTCAAGTCGAGGAGGATGAGGATGGAGAGGGAGCCAGAGTCAGCTGCAGGAAGGAGGTCGTTAGTGATTTTGAGATGAGCTGTTTCAGCACTGTGACGGGGGTGGAAACCAGACTGAAAAGGCTCATAGAGGTTATTGTGGGTTAGATGTGAGTGGAGTTGCCTGGCAGCTATTTTCTCAAGAATTTTGGAGATGAAAGGTAAGTGAGAGATGGGGCAGAGGTTATTGAAGTTGTTAGGATCTGAACCAGGAAATTAAGCCACAGTTTTAACTACTTCTGCCCCCTTAATGCCATGGTTGTTGACTTCTTTATCATTTCTGCTGACTGCCTCTGATAAGAGTGTGACGTCCTGGATTTGATTCTGGAATTGGTTTTCAATTCCCATCCCTGTCAGTGAGTGAATGTGGGTGTGACCTAAGGTGTAGAAGCACTTTGAGAAGACAGAAATCCATGTAGCATTTATTTTCCTTGGCTGGTAGTGTCAAAGACACAGAACTGGCACACAGAGGTGGCATGTCCTTAAAACTGATACAAACACTTTCAGGAAAAACTGCAGACACTTTCAAAGAAAAACAATATATACGACACACGTGTGTTTAAAGGGTTCTTGCAAATGAAATAAATAGCGTATTACACAAAATTTGTGGGCTCATAACAAAATGCTCGACCACAAACATGCTCTCGCAAAATCTTTTGACCAAAAGGTTTATATTGGTAAGAAATGTCTGACTGCTCCTAAATAAAAGCAGATGCATGTCCAGAACTATTTACATCACTTTGGCTGGTGTATTTCCCTGCGTGCTCAAAAAACTGTGACTTCTGTCCCTCTAGATGGTTGACAAAGAGCTGTCAGGATGATGGATTACAAAGCTGCAGCCTGAATTTGAAATAAGGGACCTGCCTTAACTCCTGATCATCCTTCAGTGGAACCATAAAACCCCCCTTAAAGAGAAAAAAATATCAGCCCAAGCAACCAAGAGAGAAAAGAAGTTGGAGGCCAGCCCAGACCAGAAGAGAAGAATCTTAACAAGTGTTTACCCTCTCTCTGTTGCCAAGCTCTGGAGCAATAACCCAGCGTAGCAAAAGGCAAAGCCTGATCCAGGAAGAAAGGCCTCAGTCTGCGGGATCAGAGGTCACTAACTCTGTCATTGTCTCTGACAGGGCAAGCACACTCCAGCTTTTCTCCAGCTTTCAAAGGCCTGTGATGGGGGAGGAAGGATGGTCCTGAAAACATTGGGTCAGGACAGGGGGTGGGGGCTCTTTGGTAGTCGGGGAAGAAAGATTTTGGACCCCAAAGGTTAAATGAAGAGCGAAAGGACCCTTCTGTCCAATTACTGAGGGACAAATGCTCTCCGTGACCTGCTCGGGCCAAAGTTCAGTGGAGCCATTGGTAGCGGCACACTCTGGCTTTTTGTGGCTCAGATGAGATGAACCTCTGCAGTGTTTATCTAAGTGACACCCTGACCAATAGTAAAGGTATAAATAATTCAAGGGATTGTGTGCTGCCACTTAGCACAATTAATTTATAGCGCAGGGCTGTAGGAGGTCAAACTTTTAACACAACACTCAAAGGTTTGGAGAGAAAACTGGAAGCATTTTCAGGCTCATGAATGAAATCAGTGTAAACCTGGAGAGTAAAGGGTTAACATTTTTCTTTCATCTGGGGAACAGTGAGTGGAAAAGCAAATCTGCACAAAGTTATTCCTCCACCACTAAAACCCCCTTTCAGCAGTGTTTCTCTGAATCATGAGCTGGCCTCATTCTGCAGCAGCACTTGTGGTGTTAATACCTGCTGATTCAACTCCCAGCGGAGCGCCTCCACAAGGGTGTCCCATATCCAGAGACGGATGGATCAGACTTTTGTTGAACCACTTCCTCCCGTGCCCTTGGCCCACCAGGGATTATGTCCAGCAAATTTAATCATCAGCAATTGTTAGGTTAACAAGCAAAGTGCAATCACATTACAAGATTAAGACAATGTCCATTCTGTTTTCAGACTGTATCCAGCAGAAGGTTCCAAATTGACCCCCTGAATAAACAGCATTTTACCTTCTGTGTATTAACCATAGGTCCACCAGCATTAGCTTGAGGAGAGATCATGACCCAAAGTTCCCAAAATTTAAATGTCTTGGACTGATTTGATGAAAACAATGCAGTTTGGCATTAAAATGAATAAAATATGTGACTGCATAAAGAAGCAGGACAAAACAAACATGTTTGCATCATTACAGAAGTATGCATGCAGGGCAGCCTAAGATATATGACCTTTAAGACTCTGGTTTTGTCAGGGATGCCTTCAAGATATAAATATAATCTGGATATATGTATATAAAAAAAATATAAAATATAAGATATAAAAAAATCCAAATAAAAATGGTCATGAATACACTCCAGATCAAAATCAAAGAATTTAATTGTTAGAAAAAAAATTACAAGAATTTGCACTTTGCACTGTTGGATCTTAAGAAGGTTCTAGGTAGAGCTTCAAAATGCAAAAACAAGAAATGGGAGCAAGAGAAAAAAAATTGAACAAGCAATTTATTGAAAACTGCATTTAAACTCAAGCATGCTTTTGTCAGCAGATCAATACCACAGCCTTTAAAAGACAAAATCAGAGCAAAGATTTGGATTCCATGTCATTTACTGTCAGGTATTCACACTGTCATGACCTCCTTATGAGTTGCATAAGCAAGGCCTCTTGCAACGCACCATTGCTGCTGAGGTGGGGTGCAGTAAGACAGTTGTTTTGAATTTCTTAAAAGATCTTGAGGGTCATGGAACTAAAAAGTCAAGTGGTAGACCCTAAAAAATTTCACTGGCACTCAGCCATCAAGACACGGGATGATTCCTTGACCCAGATTAAGGCCATTACTGGTGCTGACTGCAGCCCAATAACCATCAGATGGTGTCTGTGAGGGAAGGGCTTAAAAAACATAAAAAGGTCTTCAAAGTCCACATCTACTTCAATACCACAAGAATGCCTGTTTGGACTTTGCAAGGAAGCACCAAACATTGGACACCAAAAAGTGATAGGAAGTCTTATTCCCTGACGAGAAAAAGTTTGACCTTGAGGGTTCTGATTGCTTCCAAAGGTACTGGCATGACAAGGAGATCCCACCTGAGATGTTTTCTACACGGCACAGTGGAGGGGGCGCCATCATGATCTGGGGTGCTTTTTCCTTCAATGGAACAATGGAGCTTCAGGTTGTGCAGAGGCTTCAACACTGCAGTTCACAATGCCCACCTGATAAAGAACTTCTTCCAGGAAAATAACATCACTCTTTTGGACCATCCTATATGTTTCCCCAATCTAAATCCAATTAAGAACATTTGGGATGGATGGCAAAGGAAGTTTACAAAAATGGACATCAGTTCCAGACAGTGGATACCCTTAGTGATGCCATCTTCATCACTTGAAGCAACGTTCCCACTAGCCTCCCGGAAACTTTCACACAAAGTGTGCCTACACAAATTTTAGGAGTGATCAACAAGAACCATGGAACTTTCTAAATAATGAGCCCTTTTTGACACTTTCATTTCACTTTTGAAGCTATGGTCTTAAACTTTTGATCAGCTGATGAACAGCCTATTTCAGTTTAATCGTTGTTCTCAATAAATTGCTTACTTAAATTTTTTATCTCTCTCTCCCATTTCTTCTTTTTGCATTTTGAAGCTCTGATTAGAACCTTCTTAAGACCCAACAATGCAAAATGCAAATTCTTGCAATTTTTTAACAGGTCTTAAGATTTTGATCAGGAGTGTATGTAAGCAATCAACTTCATCATTTAGTGGCACCATGGCAGCAAGAACAAATGTGGCTTGTAACAAGATGAAATAATGACTATCCTTGCAGTGCTGCTGGAGCTGCCAGATTAATTGTCAGTAATCAGTTGGATCCATCTTGTAAATTCCAAGCCAGAGTGATTGAGCACAGACAACAGATGCACTGTCCAATCAGCATCCTTGCAACAATCATCCAATCACCTGCAGAATGTTTTTGGCAGGTTCTGGCCTCCCCAAACACTTTCTATTGGCTGTTGGCCAGATGGACAAGTGAAATACATTTTTGTAAGGTATAAATTGAAGTGTCTATCTGGTGTGTCAGGTTCAAGACCAACAGTATGACAACAGAAACATGTTTTATTGTTTTATGTTCTCCATGGAGCTCTCACGCCAACCTCCATTGTGCCTGGTATGTGGAATAAACAAGCAATGTTTGAGAGGTCTAAACTAGCAAGTGACCTGTCAAAACAAATGTGCAATAAGGCTGGTACACAAAAGGACTTTAAAAAATCTTGAATTATTTAGACTTTTGAAATGTGAGAGACCCCATACATGAGGGCAGAAAAGCAATGTTTCCATCAAGCCGTTTGGTTCAGTTAAGGTATGTTCAGGTCAGTTCAATATGCCACACAATTACATGTGTTTCTACTGTTGAAATAAGGAGATAGGGTACCCACATAACCAGCCGGAGCCATCCCACTTTTTGGCACCCATCTGTGCAGACCTTACCAAACTGACCCTAAAAGGTGAAGCCAAAAGCGCTGCAGTCTGTTTACTGGTCACAAAAATAGTCAATTTGCATGCAACAGCAGCAAAATGAAGATGCATGGTTTGCAATGTTCAAATAAACTATGGATTCAGATGTGATTTCTCCTCTGCTGTTGCTGATTTGACATACATCTAACATTATGTTTTGCATTTGTCACCATGGCTATATTTGCTTCAGCCAACTGGCCTCCTGATTGGCTACTGTTCTGCACCATGTGAAAAACAAAGAGTATTTGCTGGACTATCCTTGGTCCTCTCCTCACACATCAGAATGAGCATGTTTAATATTTACAATTTTAAGCTGAAGTGGCCCCTGTCCTCCCCTGTGAGACAATTTGGAGGATAAAATCATTTTTTTACTCACCTTACACCACGGGATGATCAGGTGAGTTAATGTTTGGTAAGGCCAGATCATCGGCTTTGGTCAAAAGGGAGGATTGGAAATAAAGTATTACAAGTGTTGGGGAAAGCACTTGGGACTTGATACCTAGTGGTCAAAGTTGAGTACATCTTCTTAAAATTAGGCCCACTATCATTAGTAAGTCACAATGCTTGTTACATTTTTGTGTAATATTTTTATCATTAAAACCCCGTGTGTGTAAACTGACGGTCAGAAGGAGCACAAGCATCTTCTAGTAATCCATGTTGACTTGGGTGACTTCAAATTTTGTAAACATTTTTTAGGATGCCTCAACAGAAAAATGGTTGAGAAATGCTTCTCTATTCACCCCTGTAAGTGTGACTGGACCTTTAAAGGCCTCATAGTGTAATTTACTTTAAACATTCTGTGTTTCTTACAAATCTGTCTTTTACATGCTGCAAAAGCACCAAAAAAAATCTAAAATGAACCTGAGAACAAACCATCAAAGCGCGGGGGCGTGGTTTGCCGGCCATGGAGTAAGGTGTGTTTCACGCGAGCTCCCGCTAAAGTATCTTTTTTTCTTCAAGCTTTGCTGAGTGCACTTCCTAAAGACATTGCAAACTTCTTTTAAACTTTGATTAAGAGTGATACGAGTCGGTTGGAGTAAATAGATGGCGGCAAATCTCCGAAAATATAAATATACCAGACCCTCTACGACGAGGCCCAATACCTCCTCGGACCAGACTGCCTCCAAGAGCCTGGAGCCTGCAAGCTCCATGCGGCCCCGCCCTCACCTGACTACAGGGAAATGGACGTTGCAGGCCTGAGGTCAGAGATTTTGCTCTTGCTAAAAGTGGACATATCGGCGGTGATCAAGTCAGAACTAAAAAATGCTCTCGCAGAGGATTTTGATTTTTCTGAAGACTGAGTTACATGCAGTAAAAACTGAAATTATTAACAACATCGTCCCCTTAAAATCCAAAATCGACCAAGTTAAAGCAAGCGTGGAAGGGGTGGACGGGGGGCTCTCGACATGGTCAGACGCTGTTGTGACTTTACAGAACACTGTGAGTAGCTTGCAGGCTGAAATGGCAGGTTTGAAAGAGAAGTGTGAAGACATGGAAGGAAGAATGAGGAGATGCAACATAAGAATCCTCAGTGTCCCTGAAACGCCTGGCTCCAGCACTACAGCATCGGTATCCAGGCTGCTGGTGGAGGTGCTGCAGCTGGATAAAGAGCCATTGGTCGACCGCTCACATAGGAGCCTGGCAGCAAGAAAGCCCGGCGGGAGGCCCCACGCCATCGTGGCTAAACTGCATTACTATCAAGATTATGTGGAGATACTTCGCCGGGCCCGCACTCAAGGTCCACTTCTATTTAATGGTGACTCTATTACCATCTTTCCCGACTTCACCACGAGTGTTGCCAAAGCCCGTGTTGCCTTCACGGATGTCAGGAGGATCCTTCGAGGCAGACAGGGAATCCGGTACGGCATTATGTTTCCAGCTCGAATCTGTATAACATACAAGGGGGAGGACGTTGAGTTTCTGGATCCAGATAAGGCTATGGCATATGTAAAGAAGAAAATTGCACCACCTGTGGAGACTGGAGACTGATTTAAAAATGACTTTGTGAGCAGCCCCTTCTTCTCACGGAGGGTACTGCCATCATTTGTGGTGCAGCTATTATGCAGATTGGTCCCTTTTATAGCTCCTGTAAGTGTCACAACCTCTCTTATTGATAACCAGCTTGAGTGACCTCTTAGGGCTATGATAGGTTTATTATACAAATCCCACATCAAGGTATTTAAGGACAGGTTATTCTCAAAAGCCTTATCTTTTTTTTGTTTCTTTGAAATTAATACTTAAGTTAAATTACCCCATATGCATCTGGGACTCTAGGTGTATAGTATTTCTTATTTGAGGAATAACACACACAACTTACTTGTTTTAGTTTGTATGGCTTACAGTGATACTGGTTTGAGTATATATACATATATATTTTATTTTCTCTTCTTTTATAAGTTAAAATGTAATTACCTGACCCTTGTGGTCAGCAAAGTTCATCCAATCTATTAAGAAACTTTCTGTTGAAAGACATACTCTTCAGTTTCTCTCTTTGTAGATTGTATCTGTTCCCTCAGTTTTTCTTTTTTTTTTTTTTTTTTTTTACTTGAAATAGTTTGCCTTGTATTACACCTAGTTATCAAACATTTTGCACAGTCTTTTTCATTTTTTTCTTTTCATTTTAGCACTGGATACTTGGTGGGAGCCAAAGCAACTACCAGGTAGTTCCCCACCACAAGCACTATATGTGTGGATTAATCTATCAGGGTTGTTACCACCTTGTTAAGTGGGGGGGGGGGGGGGGGGGGGCAGTACAAATAGTAACAGAAACAATATGATTGCCAAGTTAATTTTACTAGTTGGAATCTTAAATCACTCAATCATCCAATTAAATTTATGAGAGTTATTTCATATTTAAAACAGCTGAAATAAGACATTGCTTTTTTACAGGAGACCCATATATGCTTGTCTGAGACTTGTCGCCTCAGCAAGAGATGGTCAGGTCAGGTTTTTCAGTCAAACTTTCACTCCAAAGCAAGAGGGGTTGCTATTTTGATTAATAGTAGTACACCATTTATTGCGTCAACCATAAAAAATTGATGCATCTGGTCGCTTCATTATTGTAGTTGGAAAACTCTGCTCTCTTCCAGTCATTATAGCCTGTATCTATGGCCCAAACTGGGATGACCCCACTTTTTTAAAAAGTTTTTCTCTCAACTACCCGATTTGGCATCACATCATCTTATACTTGGCGGAGATATAAACTGTGTTCTTTCTCCTTTATTGGATCGCAGCACATCATTGAGCTCCTCCCTGTCCAAATCAGCACAGGCTATCCAGTTTTTTCTGGAGGCTTATGCCATGGCTGATGTGTGGCAATTTTGAAATCCAACCTCAAGAGCATATTCCTTCTTCTCTGCAGTTCATCAAACATATTGCCATATAGACAGTTTTTTCCTGGATAAACGGATTCTACATTTAACCACTGAATGTGAACATGGAGCTATAGTGATTTCAGACCACACCCCTTTGATGATGAAACTATGCATCCCCACAACACAAACAACATATCGCCCATGGAGATTCAATTCTTTGCTTCTTTCAGATGATGAGCTTGTTTCTTTTTTATCATCCCAGATAAAAATATTCATTGATATTAATCAAAATCCAGGTGTGTCTTCATCTACTGTATGGGAATCACTAAAGGCATATTTAAGGGGACAGATAATTTCTTTTAGTGCAAACAAAAGGAAGCTAAATACTGAACGCCTTTTTAAGATAACTGATGAAATATTAGCATTAGATATGCATAATAGCCACTCCCCATCGGCAAATATAATAAAAAAAAGAATGTCCTTGCAGACTGAGTTTGACCTTTTGTCAACCCATCAGGCAGAATATCTAATTTCTAAACTAAGACACAACCATTACGAACATGGGGAGAAGGCCAGCAGGTTGCTTGCACATCAGCTTCGTCAAAGAACTGCCAATCAAAGTATACCAGCTGTAAATGATGATCACAACAAAACAGTTACAGAAAACAACGAGATAAATGACTCCTTCAAGAAGTATTATAAATCGCTTTACACCTCAAACCCATCCGGTTGCCCTTCTGTCACTTGCAATAGCTTTAAGACAAAGCTCAACTTTTAAGGGGATTTACAGGGCAGGACTGACGCATCAAGTGTCTCTATATGCAGATGACATGCTGTTATATTTATCAGACCCCCACTCAAGTCTCCCAGAGTTACTGATTCTACTTAATAAATTTGGCAAAATATCTGGATATAAGGTTAACTTTCAAAAAAGCGAACTCATGCCTATCACTCCTGTAGATAAGACTTATTTTGGATCTATCCCCTTTAAAATCTGCTCCACAAAATTTAGGTATCTTGGAATATGGATCACACGTGATTACAAGGAACTGTATAAGGCTAATTTCCCATCTCTTTTAGCATCTCTTAAACAGGACTTTGAACGCTGGGACCCTCTGCCTCTTTCCTTGGGAGGATGAATCAATACAATCAAGATGAATGTTCTTCCAAATTTCTTTATTTGTTTCAGTGTCTTCCTATCTTTCTGACGAAATCCTTCTTTGTTAATCTTAACAAACAAATTTCAGCCTTTATTTGGAAAAAAAACAACTTAGAATAAATAAAAACATATTACAGAGGCCTCGTAATCAGGGTGGACGGGCACTTCCAAATTTTCAATATTATTACTGGTCAGCTAATATTAGGGTTTGCTGTTTTGGTCAGGTAGTGACGCCACTTACCCCAGCTGGACCATCCTAGAGGCAGAATCCATTAGATCTTCCTTTTTGGCTGCCTTGCTTTGCTCTAAACTTCCATTTGAACAACCCATTACAACTTTTACATCAAATCTGATAGTTGTACACTCGCTTAAAATATGTAATCAATTTAGACGCTCTTTCAATGTTGTAGAACATTCACGTGTGGCTCCTGTGTCAAAAAAACCATATGTTTGTACCGTCTTTAATTGATGAAACGTTTGAAAACTGGTTTAATGTTGGAATATACACTATATCTGACCTCTATATTAACAAAATGTTTGCATCTTTTAATCAGCTGTCCCAGAAATTCAACCTAAACAGTAAACACTTTTACAGGTATCTGCAACTGAGAAACTTTGTAGCAGCTAACTCTGAATGTTTCCCTCAGCTCCCCCCAGCCTCTCTGTTAGACTCCTTTTTTACTTGTAAAACTAATTCTACTCACATGTTCTGGTCTTGTCCCAAGATTTATGGGTTTTGGTGTTCTATTTTTAAGACTTTTTCCAGCATATGTGGGACAAGAATTGATCCATCTCCACTGGTCTCATTGTTTGGTGTGATGCCGGTTAACAGTTCTGTCAACAGAAGACAAGAAAATATGATTGCCTTCTGTTCCCTTTTAGCCAAAAGACTCGTACTGTCAAAATGGAAGGACTCTGTTCCCCCATCACATGGTCAGTGGATAAGGGAGGTAATGTGTATTGTCCATTTAGAAAAAATTAGATACAGAATCAGGGGGTGTACCAGAAAATTTCATACAACTTGACAACCATTTATAACATTTGTCGAAAATATGTCACCTGGCAATCTAAGCATGTAATGTACACCTGTTTATGTGTCTGAGCGTTTTTTTTGTTTGTTTGTTTTTTTTTTTAATTTTGTTGATTTTTACTTTTAGAATTACTATTGATTTATCTATTTGACTTATTGTATTTATTTATATATATATATATATATATATATATATATATATATATATATATATATATATATATATATATATATATTTGTAACATTGTCTGGCTGTTAATTCTGAGTTGCGGGGTTATTTTTGTTCTGTTATTTAAAAAAACAATAAAAAATACCTTGTTCAAAAAAACCATCAAAGCTCTGAGATGCAGCCGCCTGGAACACAGTGAGCGAGAACCGTGAAAGCTTTAAATCTCTTCCTCTGTAGAATCCATTTAGCATGGCTCTGCCATAGTTCACAGTGGGGGTGCTGGAGCTGGAGACCAGGCGTGGTACCACAGGGATAAATTATGCATCCATGCCTGTGAGTCCACATCATTGCTTGTGTTTTCTTTCTTTCTTGTGTATGTGGAGGATTTTCCTCTCTGCTCTCTGCAGGTCCCAACTGTCCCTCATGAGCCACTCTAAGCCTGTTGGACACACATTGAAGGGGTGACAGGGAGTCACCAGGAGTGAGCCGGGCTCCTGGGGTCTTACAGGCCCTTAGAAGGCGCAGTATGACCTTTAATCAGGGATCAGGAGCCCAGGCTGCAGCTGGAGGCCTACCAGAACCATGAATATGCCCGAGCCCTCAGGTCGCACACCCGCTGGCAGTCCACCTTGAGTGGGGACACTGAGGCAGCATTAGGCTGGATCAGGCTCTCAGTGCAGGCATGAGGTAAACATTAATGATGAAAGCTCAATACTAGACTGCAAGATCTTCATCCATACATCTGGAAAACAATTGAGATACATAAAACCACAGGGTGACCTCTTTCACAAAAGTATTTATTTAGTTACTTCTCAAATCAAAAATCATGCATCAAATAGTCCTGTGAGTAAATTCTCCTCTGTTGCTTTTATAACTAATGATTTAATGCCAGAAAAATTGGATGTTTAAAGTAATAAATATCAAAACGGAAATAAGTCCTATGCAGAAAGGCAAGTTGGTTACATAAATTGATTTGAAAATCTTAGATCTTAAGCAGAATGAGCCAAATGATCATAGATGCTAACCGGGAATTGATGCCTCAACTTATTTTTCAGTCAAGGTAGCTATGACCCATACATGGTGCGTACAAATTTAAAAAATCAACCATTTCTACTCACAGTTTGCAGTTTGCAGATTATAGTTTGTAGTTTTTACTAGTTTACTAGTTTTTGTTGTAAGCTTCTTTGCTCAACTTTATTTTTTCTCCTAATAGCCAAGAATTGAGAAGACCACATTCACGTGGATAGGAAGGGCTTGTTTACTGTTAATTGGTGTTTGATAAAATGAAGTTCAGGGTTCGAAATTCTGTTTCAATTTGAAGTTTTGTCTTCGTGGTCATTCATACAACTTGTAATAAATCACTCTGATATCATCACTGGATACATATTCTGACAGTAAAGGTTGTCATGAAGAAAGAGGTGTCTTCAACTTGATTGTGCTTGAAAGTGTTGATGTTTTTACATGCATTATTACAAAAGAAATCCAAGTGCAAGAGTTAGAATTCAATGTAATACACACAATTGTCAGGAGCACCATCTTGGTTAGGTCACACGAAGTGGAACAAAGAGGAAATTCTCTGGCAACACATTTAACAACATGAGATATAGGTCAGAAGCATGGCAATGATTTCTAGGTTGGACCGCCATGTTGTTGTGGTTCCATGATAATCTGACAGCAGCTTCTCTATGCTCTTCCATTTCCAGTGGGCACCTGATGTCACTTCAACATCAATATGACATCAAACACTGACATCAAATTGTCATCATAATTTGGTCAAAAACGTAAATCAACATGACATCAATCCTTTGACATCAATTTGATATATGCCAAATAATAATTTAATTGATGTTATTTTCACATTATTTCTATGTCACACTTTTGTAAAAAAAAAAAAAAAAAACTATAAAAATGTACAGATGGAAAGATCCTGCACTGTGACGCAGAACTTGTTAACCCGGGCAACGCAATAGCGCTAAAAGACTTGACATGGACCCACACAACTTCCACTCCTTACTGGGATTCTAACCCTCACCACCCATGTGCTAACCCACCACTCTACCAGTTGAGCTAACCAGCCATTCTTGGGATGGTAAACTACTAAGTGCCTGATGTAGGTTTATGTCTTTTCTGCGTGAATATTTAGATTGAGAGTTTAATAGCCTTATGCTAGTTGCCAAGTCTTCTGTTTGTTATCATCACCTAATGCAAGAACAAAAAAATCACACACACTGCAAAATGCTTTGCTTGAGCAGTTTTATTGGGACATCAATGTGACATCAATTCAATGCCTGGTTTTCAGATATCAAATCAACATCAATTTGATGTCAAGTTTTGTGCAGCAACGTTGTTTTGATGTCAAATATATTGATTAACAATGTATAATGCAGTAATTGGATGTGAGATCGATCCTTTGGTTGGATCTTTTTACAACCATAAGGAGGTCAAAGCTTCTGTAGTCTATTTATAATGGTAGTCAAAATCTTGACCAATCTTCAACATCAAATTGATGTCACGGTGCCCGCTGGGTTATGTTTACGTTTTAAAAGTCATGAAAGTTGGGTCCAGTTGTACAGATTATTATGAAGACCGAAACGAGTATGCTTCATGAACTTTTTTAATGTTACAAAAGTTATTATCAACAATAACCCAAAAACCCATCGATCCCAAAGACTGTTTGTTGAGGGAAGCAGCAGGATGTTACTTCTAGACTGCCTTACAAAAAAATGTAATCTCTTCACCACTCTAATACCCATTTTCCACTGGACTGTTGGAGTCGGTGCTGGTTCAGAGCCGGTGCCTGACCTAGCACCAGTTCTTTGTTTTCCATGGCCTGAGCACGGGCCCCAGGCTCTCAAAGTTGGTGCCAGAGTGAGACCCTATAATGTCAAGGGGTCAGGGGCAGAGTTATTGTGCCCAGAAAGACCTGCAATTTAATTATAAGCAGTAGGGTCTGAAGAGGTGCTGGGGCTAGCGACAACCTAGCACTGGCGCTTGCACCGGCTCAGAAGTACTGGCTCTAGCTCGGTGAAAAAGGGGTATATGTGGGCTCTAATAGGAATTCCTTGGCTTTTAAGACAGCCATAGAGTGGACACTTGATGAAATGCACGTTTAGTTTCTGAGATTTGGCTATAACAACCCAGCACAAAAAGTGGAAAAATGTCCTCCCATAAATGTCCTCTGCATTTCTTTTCTGTTTTTTTTCTCACTACATTTATGCTTCTGTGCACAATTTTCATGAGAAAAGAAGTAAAAACATAACAAATTGACATAATACGGAGAAGAACTGGTGCACAGTTTGACATTTCAGATCCAAAATGTGTTTTTCCTGTGAACACAGTCTCTACCCTGGAAGGAATTTTATCTAAATGTGTGTTCTCTGTGGACTAAAACCCTGTTTGTGTGTGAACAAAAGGCTAAAACACTCAGAAAAGCTTTGTTTCCAATATTCATTAGTGAACAAGGCCTTGAAGGCCATTTGTGTTACACTGTACTTTCTGCTTTTCTGCCTCAGATGGCATGTCGTTTCTTACTCTTCTGCTTTACACCTGTCCAAAGCTTTTTTTCCCAACTTCTTAGGGAAAAATTAGAGGAAAAGGTACATCAACCTTTCCACCTCATGCCAAGATACCTCAACCAAGCCACCCGATGTTATCCATAACCTATCCCCACACATTCGCAGACACCTTACCATACAAAATCCTGCCATCTAAGAGAATGTAACCCCCCCCTTTTGCCCTCCCTCTATCAACCACCCTGAGGATTAGCCCCCTACCCTCATCCTTCGGCATACCACTATACCTACTTGGCCTATTATCATATTTGATCCACAAGCCCCCCATCGCCCCCTCCTACCCCATCCATCCCTTACTCATTCACCCTCCCACATGCACCACCAGCAAGGCATGCCCTCTTTTCTTTGGCCACTCTCAGGGAGAAGAGGAGAAGGATGAAGAGGCAGGGGCTTTCATCGGGAACAATCTGCCAGGGAGATGAAGAATGAGCAGGCACTCAATTAAGAGCTGCCCATTGAGCCCGCGGAGTGAGCCTGAATGCAGGCCCCTCCAAAGGAATGGAGTCCCATGAATAGATTGTGGGCCTTCATGAAATATTAAAGAGCGGACGGATTTCCCACAATATTTGTACACCTCCCTTTGTGGGGATTTCTCGATCCATTGAGCCTGAAACTGTTAACACATCCGCTCTGAAGCGCAGCTTGCAGACTGTGCTAAAGAGCCCCACGGTCTGAGCATCAAACGCGCCCCACCCTCACCTTTCTCTCTTTCTCTCTCTTTCTCACCCGTCTGTCTTTTTCTCTTTGTCTTTTCCTTCATCCTTTCACTCCCTCTTTCTATGTTCTTGCACATGAGCTATTCATGGAGGGGATTACAGCGGTTTTAATGACCACCTGTTCTTGCTCTAGGACCGTATTGTACCATGCCAGGCCAAGCAGCAAGCATTAAAGGGTCATGATGCTTCCTAGTGACCCTTGTCTCCACTGATATAAGCATGACAACCTAGAGCCACCCGGGCAAGAATAATCACTGTCTTTGTTAGCACCTGAAACCTCACCTATCTTTCTGTTAGGCAAGGGAACAAGGATAACACAACAGAACAGTAAATTAATTTGCCCTTTTCCTCCTATAAATATTCCCATTGTGACAAAATGGTGTTCCATTTCTGGGCTTCATTGTTCCAGCCCCATGTAAAGCGGGGTACACACATAAGGATTTTCTGAATCTGAAGAGAGTTTTTATCTGTTAGCGACCCCACACATGAAGATGAAAAATCAGGCATTGAACAGTTTTGATCGTACTCTGTATGTATATATGTAACAATGTATGAAGTAGCTGCATGTATGTATGGATAGGTAATTTGCAAGGATGGATAGATGGACAAAAGGATGGATGTATGAAACAGTGGAACGATAAATTAAAAGACAGATGGATGAACGGATTATTTGATGGATTCATTTACTGTGGTTTCCATTAGGATAATTACTGTTGCTACTTGAAGTTACATGGATCATGTGTTGCAATCCATGCAGTGAAGATATCAAAAGTCTGAGAAAGATGTCAAAACGTTGTGTACTAAGACACTGTTGACCTAAAGGGAAAATTCAGGATTTTTAAAGTGGGTTTTTTGAGAAAGATAGAACTAGCTTGACCATTAGCCACAGCGAATGAGATCAGCCCTGCATCTGTACAGAAATAGTATTCATGGATGCTTTTGAGCTACATATTGCTGCACATGGGTCCACCTGTTCTATGTAATTTTAAGAGTTTTAGATGAGAACAAGCCAAACAGTGTGGGGTGATAGCACGCTATATCTAATTTCTTGGTGGAAACATACTTTTCTACTTTCAAGCAGCTTTGTTTTTGGACTATTTTGGTACACAGCACAGCCACAGTCTGCACTTTTACCAGAGGAATCAACCTCTACAGAACAACAAAAATGGGCAATTTTTGCACCAAATATGACAGGCATATGCTTTTGTCACTTGATAATACTTGTATATGCTGGAGTACACACAGGCAGATCTTCTGTAAATGGAGCGTCAAAAGGAAACTGCTGTAGGAGTCCCCTGCTACTGGAGAAACTCATGTTATCTGTTGATACAACTGAGGTAATCGTGACCTGATGTTAATAAGATCCCTTCGGGGAGTTTTTGGATCAGAGGATAACAACAGCTTTTATAGATGCCTCTGCACTCAGCAGCTCTCATCATGTAGAGTCTCCCTGCTGTAAGGAACATTTATACATTTATATTTGACCAGGTTCACAATTTCACAAACAACTGGGAAACAACAAATGAGCCGAATGAGTTTCTCTTTGAAGTAAGCATTGGCTTATACTAATGGATAATGCATAAAGACGTGGTTTTGATACTTGGCCTCTTGATGGTAACACACTGTTCATTTGTTGTTGAAGAAGTAAACTGAACTTGAATATTAAACTTGATCAAACTACTGTGCTTGGTCAACAGGATAATCTTTGAATATTTGTTACTTTTGCTGATATTCATATGGAATGCAGTAATGTTTGTGTACTCTGCAAAAGGAAAGTGAGATCCTTTGTTGATAGGGACACTGCTTTTAGAGGTTCAAAAAAGCTTTGCTGTGTACCAAAATAGTGCCAAAACAAAGTGGCTTGGTAGAGGAAAATAAGATTGTTGCCAAGAAATCAGATATAGTGTGTAATTTTTGTAGCTTGTTTACACTTTAATCTCTACAACTTGCGTGTTTGTTGTTTGTCATTATGTCCAGTTTTGGGTTAGTTAGTGATTTGGGTGTGATCTAAGTGTGATGAATTTACCCTTTTAACCATCAATGTGCTCCCAATTACCTCAAATGAGTACTTCATTTGTAACTGTGCGTAATATCAGGCAGCAAAACAAAACAAAACAAAATAAAAACGCACTATATCAAAAAAAAGAACAAAAAATTGAATGTGCTGTTTTATATATATATATCTATGTATGTATGTATATGCATATGTATATTTATAACAGCACATTCAAATCATAAAGTGTAAGTGATTGTTGCACCTTGTCAAGTTCTGAGTCAGAACCAGGCAGCAACCTTCGGTGCTGCAAATGGAGGCCCATGGAGAGGTAACAAAACCTGTACTTCCCTGAGTGTCCACCTGAAGCTTCCTGCAGAAACCTGACACCCAAATGATTTTAAGCAGGGAACAGTTGGTTTAAAAATGTACAGCATAAATACACATCTTTACAGCCTGGTACAAAAAAACAGCTTCGGTCTAAATCTTTAATACATCTTTGTGCTCTCACTTTACAGGGGGTAATTTTTTTATATTGTGAGAGTTTTTGAAGATATATTGTGGATTAATGGTTTTTGAAATGAGGAGTCACTGTTGGTCAGATGGCCTTAATTCCCATCTAAATGTGGCTGTTAGAGCCATTAGGGAATCTAGGTTTAAGAGCTTATATTATGCCTTATCTAAGTAATATTGTTGTGAATTTGTATATATATTTTATCTGTAGGGTTAAGTGTTATTTTCCTATATTGATATATCTTTCAGTTTTTCAGCAAATCAGTGTATCTATGCTCCATTAGTTTGTTCTGTGCCTAAAACTCATCCTTCTGCCATAAAGTGCAGTAAACTGCAAGAAAGTGCTCTGAAGGCAATAGCATAGCACATGCTCCGAAGAGAGAGCATTTTAAATCATGCAAGTCAGGGACCACAGTTTTTGTTGCTGTTTGCTGAAAATAAAAAGATTTACTTTTTTTGTTTTGTTTGCTAAGCTATAAAATGGAAACTGGAAACTTAATTTGTAATTATTGATTTTGGAATAAATCTTTGAATCATGTTAAATTTTCATCTGGCTTCATTGTCATTTTAAGAACACGAGACAACTTCATGTGTGCAAAAGGTGGCAAAGAAGATGTTATTTCATGTTTTACGGACCGTCCACTCAGAGACATGATTAGGCGTATCCACAAAAGTTCTTACATCATATTCGTCCACACGGATCTGGCATTTTGGGAGCCCAAAAACATACATATCCGAAAACCCTGCTTTTGTGTGTCCATGTGTTACATGTGTTACAATGGATACACACATTTTCAGAGCTGATGATCTCCTACTTCTGCCTCTCCCTTAATCTGCATGACAAGAATAGATACAATGGTGAAATAGAGTGTCACTTTCAGTCTGCAGAAGTTACGCAGCTGGTTGTGGCTTTTACAGTGAAATGTTCTGCTCCTCCACTATCATGAGTGGACAAAGAGAACATATACGCTGGTGTTTGTTTACATTGAGTATATTCTCCCTGTCTTTATCTGTGATTTTGGTGTATGTCTGCTTCAGCTTTACAGCACCACTTACCAGAGGACAGCAGAGTATTTAGAGTATCATTCTTTGAAATAACAACATAGTGGCATATGTGTCCATGAATGAGATCAACGGGTTCTTCAAGATTTGATGAATTATTCATAGGTGATAAAGTCAAAATGTGAGGTCCCTTAGTTGGACACTCAGGGCTTTTGGGGAATTAAATGACAGCAAACTGTCAAGAATTTTTTTGTTCTAAAATAATACCATTAAGTTAAAGTTAACTAACTGACTATCAAACGTAACATCTTTTTTAAAATAGTAAAACTTGTTGTCAACTCTGTACCCCCCCCCCCCCCCCGTACTCCTCAAGGTAATTACATATGTCTGACAAGATATCAGTCAAACTCACAATCTAAGGTTTGAGTTTTTGCAGTTCAGTCTAAAGCAAACAGTTATTATGATGATATGACTCTAAGGATCCACTTTTAGAAGTTTAGATGCAATCAGAAAAGATTGTCTTGGGTGCGCTGCACTTGTCTCACAGATAGATATCTCAGAAATAGTTCAGTCAAACCCGCAGGCTAGCAGTCATCATTAAAGTCAAGGGGGAGATTTTAAGTCCTTTTATAATTTTTTCAGGAGCTGACCTCAGAAGTCTGCTAATTTTCAGCTTGTCGACACCAATCATGGAGTGAAACAGTGTGGGTGAGGGGAGTTAGTGGAGAGCATGTGGCTGCGTGGTCCTCTGCTGTCCACTCCTGCAGAGCCCCAGCTGTGCACACATTAAGGAGCAGGCATCGTGGTCTGGTCTCCATATGCTGGGGCCTGGGGTCCAGGCTGTCAGCGTAGCCCCTGCACATGGAGGGCAGTTGGGGGGGCACACAGGAGAGGGGTCCTGGGCAATCAGGGGGACAGCCGCTTCACCAGTATTGTACCGGGAGGACAAGAGCCAAGCAGGACCCAGCAGGAGAGTGGGGGGCTTTTTCTAAAGAGCGATCAACTGGAGCTCCTTTTCTCACACCCCGCTCACTTTACCCTACTTTGTATATCCTCCGCACCCCCACCCCTCCATCCTCCCCTCCTGTCCTTTCCTCTTCTTGGCAGATTGATACACCCTCTGAAATGTGATTTTCATGTGTCTTTCTTATAAAACTGCATTCTCCCCCTTGCTTCCCCCTTCCCACCCACTCGCCCATCTGACCCATTCTCTGCTGGGATTGAATCAGGCCACGCCGCTTTGTTTTTCAATCATCTTGTCCACATCAAAGTCACTCATGAGAGGACGGTAAAAAGGAGGAAGGGGCCATGGATGAGACAAATCTCCTTGGCTTTTCCCTCACACAATGCTCCTCATTTGAATTCCCCCATATATTGCTGATCAGCCCTGTGAATGGCGCCCCTGATGAAGTGCTGTTTTTGTGCTTCCTCACATGAATTCCAAAGACCCCGGGGATACATTTTGCTCTTTTTGTCTTTGCCTTCAAAGTTATGTGGAAAGGGACGTGTCAGAATGACGAAACATGAGGGGGGTCACCAGGTCCAGCTCTGGATGTTGTTTACCAACCTTCTCACCAATTTGAGGGGCCTTAAAACTATAGAAACACTGCAGGGTGTTACGCAAAACATTTTTCACGCATTGAGGTTCTTTTAAAGCTGAATCCATGAGAATGGGCAGAGCATTCGTCCTGCTTTTCATTAGGTTGAAGAAGGCGCCTCTGTTTTGATGATCTTTGGATTCATGGGGGCTCCCCACAGCCTGCGAAAACTTTCAGGATCATCCTGCCTTCATCTTTGCTCCCTGTTTGTCATATGTGGCCATGCTACTGCTAAAATCTGTAAAGCTGCTGTGTCTGTTTGCACAAAAATCATCTCCTCCAGCTGAAGACTGTTGTACGGCAGTGATGGTCACAAGATCAACCAAAAATGCATTATATCATAATGAGCCTGCCTCCTGCCTTTAATTTGCAAACATTTTTCTCCTCTTTTCAACATAATAGGCTCAATGGTTTTAATCATTTTAAAACATTCCACTTCATCAGAACCAAACAACTTCGGTCATCGAGGGGCCACATCATATCCTCACTGCAGGGACCAGATTGTCCCAACTTATGGCCCTTTTCCACCAGCCCACCTTGGCCCTACTCTACTCTTCTCTACTCGGCTCTACTCGGTTTGCGTTGCGTTTCCACCGGCACAGTACCTCCTAAAACAAACCAGTTTTTAGTACCTACTCTGCTTTGGTTCTAAGCGAGCTGAGTCGATACCAAAAGGTGACGTCGACCGACTGCCGGCTACTGATTGGTCAGAGAATGTCATCACCGATATTGTCATGACCACAACGTCCAAAACAGGACTGCAGTACATACGCTTTGTTACTTTATAATAACTTGCTGCCATCACAATGTTAAACACAGGACTTTATCATTACGAGCTAGCGAACAAGCTAGCGGTAGCTTCCATTAGCTTATCCTCATACACCTTTTCTTTACAGCCCGATTGCTCTTGTCCTCGGCTTCAAACCGTTGTATAGCGTCCAAAACTCTCCTGTACTTCTCAAGGGCCTGCAGCCTTCTTCTGCTTTCCTCTTTCATTCGGTTTGTAACAAAAAGCCACAGACCGAGCATCAAGTATACTATTGCCTCCAAGTCCTCCATTGTTTTGATTGTTGTGTCGCGCTCAAAATGACATGATCGCAGTGTCGCCCAGCTGTTTCACAGTAACCCCGCCCCCGCTGGGTAGGGAACCGGGCTGGTGGAAAAGCAGCACAATGCGAGTAGAGTAGAGCCAGGTAGAGTCGGGAACTGCCGAGCTGAGTAGAGTAGGGCTAATGGAAAAGGGCCATTAGATACTCTAAATCAGGGATGGGCAAGTGGCAGCCCAGGGGCCATAT
Organism: Cetoscarus ocellatus; assembly: GCA_037902135.1. Classification (NCBI taxonomy): domain Eukaryota; kingdom Metazoa; phylum Chordata; class Actinopteri; order Labriformes; family Labridae; genus Cetoscarus; species Cetoscarus ocellatus. Next base: position 1,130,580 of record JBAMNC010000454.1, on the reverse strand, counting down.
GCATTCCCCTCCTCACTTAATGTGGCCCACCAGTCAACTATATATTTTAACTTAAATTCTCTAAAAACTGGAGACATGAATATGTCAAATCTGCCTTGAAGTACCCTGTAGTAATTTGTCCCCATGCACCATGTGCAAAGGTAAAATGTGTTAACTAATGATAAATCAAGGTTTTTCTACAATAATCTTCATAAATGGTGTATGTTTCATTGATTCAAAAACATATATGTTTGGCTGTAATGGTTTCTGTAAAGGGTCCTCAATAGAGCACGACTTAATGAATTTAGTAAAGAGTAAGTCAAATCAACTTTAATACACAGTACATACTGGATTTTTGCACAGAAATAGTGCAGTTAACTGTCTTTGATTCTATGTTATTACATTAAATTTAGCTTGACTGTTTGCTTTCATGTATACATCATCATAAAGCTTGATGAAAGCAAACCATAAGGTAAATGTGTATCATTGTTTGATTTGATCACATTTTTTGTTTTTATTCAATGTACCCTTCAATTTTATAAATTTGGCCTTTGGCAACTTAGAATAATCTCATTGTGGCCCTCACATAAACCAAAGTTTCCTGCAACTCTTGTTACTTATACAGAGTAAATATTTATCTTTCAAGAGTTTATTGTTGCAGCATTTATATTTTTCAGGTCAAATGCACATAGAAATGATGACTTAACACATACTGGTTATTTAAATATGTTGTAATTTGTATGAAATGTTTGTTTTGTTTGGTTTTGTTTTGTTTGGTTTTGTTTTGTTTTGTTTTTTACAAAAGCATTCATCAGCAAAAAATAAATGAAATAAAAACTCAGAAACAATTATGACTTACTTCATCTCAAACTACTTGCTTTTTCCATGTTTTTGGGTCGGGTTGTTCTCATTTATCTTTTTGCATTATATTTTGTTCTTAAAATGACTTGCAGTCAGCATTTGCCCCCCTGGTCCTCAGTTTTCCACCCACCCATGCTATGTTTTTTAATTTTGTTTCTATAGCAAGCATATAACATTCAGCATCAAAAAAAAACATTTTGGTCTCAAATTAGATTCACATTCATTTTTTTACAACTTCTGTAAGTTGTTAGAAAATCCATGCATCTCCACCGCTACCCTGTTACAAAAGTGTCGCTGTGCTACCCTCTGCTGTCAGGATGCAGAAGTCAAACTTCACCTAACTTAAACTCTGTTCCTGTCTGCTTATGACAAAGTATGCTCATAGTTTATTTACCACATAAAGCCTATTTTACTTTTGCATAAAGACAGAAACTCAAAACATTTTTTATTTCAAAAAGATCAAATTATGATGCAAGATGTCTCGGATCATGTTCCTCCATAGATGAGGTCCCCCCAGCCTTTAGAGACATCCACCTTGGCAAGCCTGATACAGTACTAACTATAAGCTCTATAAAAAGGGGCATTTTAAGGCAAATTCAAAACTATATTGGAAAAAACTAAAAGACTATGATTTAATTTGTGCTGACCCACCTTGGCATGCCACTCATCTGCATCAATTAACTGCCTGTTTTGTCCTTTCTTCTTACTTCCAGCAGATGGCATAGAAAAGTTAAAAATGTACAAAACATTGACTTGGGGCAAGGGTGACATTGGAGGTTCTTAAAGTGAAAGATAGTAAATAGCAATCACATTGATACATTTCTTTGTGATGAAATTATAGTTGCACATAAAATGCATTTACATAGCCCCTTCCAAGAATTATTTGGCCAAAATGTGTGTTTTTATGTTTCTTTAAATCTGCAGATTATTGGTTGCTGTTTTTTTCCCTTCTTATGCATAGCCTACCTTTTTAACAGACCAGTTTTAATCAGTGGTTGGCAGAAGATGTAACAATTAAAAATATTAACATCTTCATGTTATGTTTGCAGACAGCCCCTCCATAACTAAAGCGAAATGAAATATCTTATTAATGGTACTAATAGTTGAAAGTTCTCAAGAAATCTAAAAAAAAACTACAAGGATTATATTCTTGTAGGAACATGCAAAGTAAATGTTCAGCCAGGTTTGGTATTTGGCAGTGTCCTTATCATATGAATGTGATCTGACCTCAGTCACGTATCTCATGTCAGCTGGGAGAGGCTCCAGTGAGTGAAACAGAAATCATTTGTCAGTGAGATGTCAGAAACCTCAGATCTGAGATCAGCCCCTGTATATCCAGCTGCTCTGGAGTAAGAAGTATGAACAAACTAAAGGAAAACTACACAACAATTACAAACCAAGGGTACAAAAGTGGTAGTAGGTTGATCTAAAGCAGTTACTGATCTACTCTTTTAAAACAATTGTGGTCATGGAGCTGTTTTGGGGTCAAAAATAGGATCAAGAGGGACACAAAATACCTCCATATTGGTGCAAAGCTTGTCTGAACTTGCTTCAGTTGTTTTAAATGGACTTGGATTTGATCTTATATGGCGCCTTTCTAGTCTCTTTGACTACTCAAAGTAGCTTTTACACAGTAGGTCACGCCCACTCATTCACACCCATTAGCCCCAACATTCTCTCAGTGATTGTTGGAGTTACTATGTCAGTTGCCCATCAGTATTAATTAGCATATTTATGCCCTTTCATGCCTGTTTACAAGCAACTTATGCAGAAGTGGGAGCAACATGGGGTCTTGCCCAAGGACACATCACCATGTGACAGCTGAAGCTGGGCTCGAACCTACAACCATCCGATTACCGACCAAGCGCACTATCAAGACTGCATCACCATTGGGCGTCTTATAGATATCGAGCAAGAGATGATCATAGGACCAAGTGAGCTTTAACCTTTGACTGACAATTATCTAATCAGTTAATCTTTGAGTCACAGAGGATATTCATAAGACATTTTAAAAAAAGACTTCTTAAAGTGTTCTTGATACGTGACCTATAACCTTTAAAGTCTAATCAATTAATCTTTGAGCCAGACTGAACATTCGTCAGGAGAAGAGTTTTTAAAAAAAAATCAGTAGTAGAGTTATGGAGATGTTGTGTTATTAAGAATCAGACACACAGAACAACAAACAGACAGACAAGCAGATGGACAGACAGCCTGAAATTAAAATGGTTTAGGCAGTCTGGAGGCCTCACGCTGATTTACAACCTCACAGCCTCTTTTTTGGTACACCTGTTCAAACCAACAACTTGATGCATTTAGAAATGTAAACAAGGTCAGGATGCCCTGCTTAAGTTCAAGCTGAGCCTCAGAATGAGGAAGAAATGTGATTTCAGTGGCTATGAAATTGATATGGTTGTTGAGCTGCAGTTCTCAGTGCAAAAGTGCCTTGTCAATGCCAGAGTTCAGAGGGCAATGGCCAAAGTGGTTGGATATGAAAGAAAGGCAACAGTAAGTCAGCTATCCACTTTTTACACAAGGGTATAAAGAAGACTATTTCTGAATGCACAAAACATCAAGCAACAATCATTTTGCAGATGGGCTATAGCAGCAGAGGAACACATTGGGTGTCAGCTAAGAACTGGAAACTATAAGGATACAGCCCCAAGAGGCCCCATAAACAGGCCTCTGATTGTTTATAGCTATGATAGTTTTTGCCCTAAAAGCTAAGTTCTAGACTACATGCAGTGTTCATTTTGACGGCACTTTTTAATTTAGTTTTAGTATTTTGCCTAAAATATCTTTTAATTTCATTCATAATTTAGTCATCTAAATAGTTTTAATTTTAGTCTAGTTTTAGTTGATGAAATTTCACAACATTTTAGTCAACAAAATCTACTGTAAATTTAGTTGACTTAAAATATGGAGTGTAATGTGTAACGCATTTTTTATGTTTCCTTGAATTTCTGAAGTCATGTTTTACACTTAAAATGAAACATCTAATAACCCTTTATTGGATGCTAGTAAAGTTTGAATGTATAAACGAACAGAAACTAATTGAACTTTTGTGTGAAATGCAGTCACCTTTATTTAGGCTACCTGGCAGAGCATCTCAGTTGTAATAATTGACAACAAACAGTGAACCTGCTCTACATGAATATATCAATTCATAAAGAGAGTAGCTCTGATTGGATTGCTCCCCAACTTATCCCACCACCACAAAGCTAAGGCAGTTGTGATTGGATGTTCCTCTTAACTCATCCAACCTTTCCACACAACCAAAGTAGCTGTGATTGAATATATTCCTAATTTGTCCCTATTTTCCGCATGACGAAATCGGGTCTGATTGGATTAAGTCTCTGTCAAACATTTTCGTCTAGATTTAATTTGTTGATGAAAATGTCATTTAATTTAGTTTTAGTTTTTGTCCATGTGCATTTTTTTTATTAGTTACTGTTTAGTTTTCGTCAAGTGAAAAAAGGTTATTGACAAAAACAATGATTAAAATAATTAGCCAACAAAATTAACACTGCCTACTTGACATATTTGCCAAGTTCCTGTGATTTCTGACCATCCAAGGGGGGCTCACAAGGGCACTAAAGTGCCAGTGAGCATCTTTGTCAATTTACCGGGTAACCTTACTTGTCTTAAAGAATAAATGAGCCATCTGATTCTGATTCTTTAGGCCCACCAACAACATTAATACAACAAAAAAGGCTTATTGCAATAGAAAAAAGAGTTCTATTTTGAAACAGGCAACAATTTTTAAAAAGTTAGCAATTGTTGCTTTAGTAATATAGGTCAGTATTTTGTATCTTTTTAAAGGCAATTGTTGTTTGAATTTAGAATGGACCATGTTTATGCTCACTCTTTGTGAGCATAAACACATGACACTGGGCCCCAGAGAGCTTTATCTCTCATGTGCAATATGTGCTGCATCTGACAACATAATTCCATTTAAGTCCAAATATTTTTGTCTTTTCCCACCAAAATACAAGAGCAGTTCCAAAATTGAAAAGAGCCACTGATGTGCATGACATACATTCCCAGCAGAGCTACACCTGGCAGTGACAGGTTCAGTTGTAACCACAAAAATCTGGCAAAGATTGAAACACCCTGAAGCTTTTATCCTGACATTTATAAATGGCCAAGGGCTCGGGGATGGCCTGGATTTGAAGGTCAGCCCCTCCCCCTTGTTTTTTGTTGATCTCTGTATAACTATAATTATATTTTTCAAATAAATACATCTAATGTTTAAAAAAAATAACATATGTCATTAAAGCAGCAGTCACTGAGGGCAAAAGGAACAAAAACTCAAATTTCCCTCAAGGACTTTATGAAGAGGTGTTAATCTTTGAAGACTATCATCATTCCAGTAGCGAAGAAGCTGTCAGCATGCACTCTGTCACTGATAAATTCTCTTTGACTTTATCTTGGCACAGAATGTATTTTGGCAATTGACAAAGGAGTGCAGCAATGTTATTTTGACCTCAGACCTGGGACTGTAACACTTTGTCTCCACGGTGAGGCAAGTTTCAGTCTGTGATTGTCAACAGCTGTCAACAAATCTGCAGAAAAAATCCATGTGAACTGGATATGTTTGTTCTATTCTGCAGGTATGGTAGGACATCAGATTGGTAAAAATGTATTTCAATCAAATTACTCACACTGACATCATCTTCAGCAAGTTTTAAGACCATGCAAGTATAGCAGCCCAGGTGAAAAGTCAGTACACTTGAGTATACTGAGTGTACTTAAAAAAAAAATGTAGTTCAACCTTAAGGGGAACACATCAAAATAAAAACAATTTTTAGCATTTTTGGGAAAAACATTTGGGTATCTTGAGTGCAAACAAACCTACAGAATGTGAAAGAGGCAACCTAGTCCTTTGTCGTCTATCTATATCATAAAAACATGACATCAGACAATATGCTCTATACAGTAAGCCATAAAAATTGATATCATCCTTCACTCAGTATCTCCACCCACAGCCATGAAAGCACATGGCTGCACTTGTGTTTGCACAACCCTGAGAAGAGAATGGCAGGTGAGAGAGAGATCATGTGAATTTACAGAATCATACCAAAATGGAGAATTTTGAGAAAGGCTGTTATAGCTGGTTCAGGGTCAAAATCCTCTTGTGTGAATTGAGTATAGACCATTGTTGTGTTTGTACAAACAGGGCATGTCTTTTATTAGCAGATCCTCACCAGTGGAAAAATGGTTGCCAGCAGTTAGCTTGAGAGCAGTTTATAGCATTGAAATCTGGAGCAGCTGAATACTTCGATACTGTATAGTTTTCCAGCAGAAGACAAGGTATCCCACGGTGACAAGCAAACAATAAATATGCTGAGATCTCCTGAGCTGTTCTCACCATCTGTTAAGTGAGTCAACCCTCCAACTACCTGGTAGAAGTGTCAGTGGACTGATATCTTTGTATGGCAAGGGACAATACCAGAAAAAATACAAGGTACATAAATAAGTGTATCAGTATAAATATATATTCAGAACCATCTTTTTGCCAACAGCTGTGTCTACTCCAAATTGATCTATACTTTGACCAAAGCACAGTAGCACATTGTATTATTCAGAACAGTGGTTCCCAAATGATGAGGCATACTGGTTTGCCTTAAGGCAAATCTAGAGTCCTTTTTACACTTCATTTATGCGAAAATGGAACAACAAAGCTCAGTCATCATTACATCAAGAGACATTTAGCATGTTTAATGTAACGCACACGACACATGCTCCTTATATACTCAAAGGAAGGGGCACTCTTGTCTATCTCTGAGTCTGCATGCCCTCCTGTCACCAATATTACAACTCTGATACATTGCATTGCCGTCACGCGTAGATGTTCTCCCTATATCACACCATCAATTAGAAAGGAGGTAATGCAGGCATTGGTTCTCTCTCGTTTGGAGTACTGTATGGTTGTGTGGTCCTCTGCTGCTAAAACGGATATAAAAAAATTACAGTTAACTCAAAATAGAGCTGCAAGATTAGTACTTAATTGCTCTTTTAAAACCAGTGTAGCAAGGATGCATCACAGCTTGGAATGGTTAACTGTCGAGGCTAAGCTAACATCCAGTATCATAAAATTTTCTAGAAATGCAATAATGGAGGGGAAGCCAGATTTCTTTAGTGAACAATCAAAAAATGCAGGTCTAAAACATAGTCATAAAACTAGACAAGTAAGCTTGGGTTATTTAAAACTTCCTAAACCAAATTCAGAATTACTTAAAAAAACTGTTTTTTATAGAGCCATTCAGCAATGGAATTTATTACCTGAAAATATGAAAAGAATCAAAAGCAAATACTTATTCAAACGATCTATTAAAAAAATATTAATGAGAGAGACCACACAATTAGAATAATAAGAATAATCAATATTTTTTGTATGTTTGTTTTTGTTTCTAGTTTTGTTTGTTTGTTATTGATGTTATTTTGATTTACACTGACATGTGTCAGTTTTTGTTTGTATGATTATTGTATGTTGCTTGTGTTGTGATGTTTTATGTGGACCCCAGAAAGATTAGCAACCACGACAGTGGAAGCTAATGGGGATCTGAATAAAGAATAAAGAATAAAGAATAAAGAATACTACCTCTGGAGACACAGCATTGGGGGGTCAACCTGTTCTCCCAATTCCACCTCCACAATTTTCAGAGTGGAGGCAAAGCAGGAGTATATATTACTGATTGAAATGACTGTGAATGGGACTTAGGTATTCCTTGTTCTTTTTTACAACTGTAAGGTATTAATACAACTAATTAACAACTAACTATCAAGCGTTTGCAGATAATTATAGGCGTGCAGAGTAGACAGATCAAAGTGGCTGTTGGTATGGATATGAAAACGGTGTGCCATGAGATTTTGGCTTGACTTTAAGTGTGCCGTCGGCAAAATTATTTAAAAAAACACTGGTTTAGCCCTCAGGTCAGTGTGTGAGAAGGTGCCAAACCGGTATGATGTGTCTCCTTTCGCAAGCAACGTGCACCATGCTAAGTTGTGTTGGAGTGGGACAACTAAAAATTCTTTTAACATATCTAATGTGCTACTATAAAGTACATTTGAAATAAAATTTTATTCACCTTGTTAGAAGCCATTGACTTTATCTTTAGTGTCATAGAAACGTGTGTCTCTATATTTCTGATCTGACATAAGCACAAGATTCTTGTGCTCCAATGAAGGATACGCACACGGTGAGGAAATCCTTGAACACAAATGTTACCTTTTTATTGTCCTCCACAACCTTAATGTGAATATGGACAGCAACAAGAAGTACATTACTGGGGCTGTCAAACATAAACCTCTGTTTGTCAGATTTTCATATGGCTAGCCCCACAAAACCTCAGGAGGGCTTGACAGAGAGATCCAGTATCCCAGAGCAACTCCCTCCTGCTAGTTCTCTCTTCCCACTATCCCAACACAAGGACCTCCTTTTCCTACCCTTCCACTGCCACAACACCTGTGACATTGTTACCTTCACAGATCCAAGGACTCTGTAAATGCATGCAACAGATACTGACATTGCTATTAGCCCTACCAACAGATCACAACTGGTGCAAACGTCAAACTCAAAAAGGAAAGCAAAAAAGCTCAAGAGGACATAGACTGACACAAAGAAAATTTTGAAACAAAGAGGGTTTAGAAAGAGGATCAGGGAATTAGAATCAGAGTGAGGTCACTCAGTGGGGTTGGCACTCACCCCGGCCACATTGGGCTGTTGCTCTACCTCTTGTGCTTGAAGGACAGAGAGAGAGGATTAAATACAAATGAAGAACATGAATAAAGATGAACGGCTTGTGTATATACCCCCTCCCTCAGCACTATTCCCTCTCATCCTGATCCATTGTAGGAAGAGTAAATGTGCAGTGGATAAACTCATACAGTATGAAATACTTACATGTTTTTGCAAACATTGAGCATGGCTCTACTACACAAGTACCTAAAGTATACTTTTGGGTAGTTTAAAGAGATATTGAAATGTATTTTAAATAAGTAAGAATATTTATAAGAATATGATTCAAATGTAATACAATTATAATTTGTGAATTCAAAGTACACAATTAATGCAATAATATTTGCCTTTTTTTACATGGGAAAAGATGTTGGCAGTAACAATAGATTTTAATTGAAACATTTACTTTTTTTTTGTTTTTTTTTTTATTAATCTGGCCCTTTGGTTGGTCACCATATTTTTCCGTGATTTAGCCTCAAGCCATTGTAACAACAATGCTGAGTCAGAGTAACTGGCCTCCTTTTAGCTGAAGGCTGGTGATTGAATTGGTGCTGTAAAAGCTAAGGATTTGTTGTGAGAGAACCTTGGTCCATTGCCAAATTACTCAACACTAAAACTGGGTTACTGGGGCTTCCTACGGAAATAGAATGGACGCCATTCTCCCTGTTGGAAGTTATTGTACTGCTAGACTTTAAATAACTAATTTTAAGGTTTAAGTGTCCTTTATTGAACCAGGAAACAATTTTCAGGTAGCCTTTTCAAACAACTAAGAAGTGGCTCATACTAACTGTGGTTAAATGTTGCTACCTTAAAACCCAAGGTTGGCTGACTGGCCGTCATGTGTAACCCTTGAGGGATGTATCATAGCAGGCTCGTATTAGTGACACTGAGAGCTGCACTGAGAAAGCCACTCCTCACCCGGGAATCAAGCCAGCAAACCAGAGGAGGGAGAGAAGTGATCATATTTATCACCTGTAAAATGGTACAAGGAGGGGGCAAAAACCACAATAGTGTTGACTCTTAGACCATCTGCTCACATCACAACATGTGGGTGGTTCTGTCCAGATCAGAGCAAAGTCGGGTTTGTTGTAATCCAAGGATAAGGGGGGTTAGGGAGTGGTGCCTAAAATGACTGCTGTAAATTAAGGAGTCTGAGGCTATGGTCTGCCACATGAAATCTGTGTGGAAGCCACAACACAACGCACTCTGTCGTTCCCTTTTATCACTGACTACAGCTTTACAGGTGCTGGGAGAGTCAGGTTTCATACCTGCTGGTCCTGCTGCTGTCTAAATACATGCTGTCTAAATATTTTTGTTTTGAGAGTTTTTTGTGAAGTAATCAGGCACTAATGACATATGAATACACTGGAGTCTCAGACAAAAACCATACAAAACATAGTTGTTTACAGTCACATTTTTGTTATAGCACATGTGTTGTCAGAAATGTAATAGCTTATACTTGCTTCCACCTCTTGTTCCCAGTTGGGCTTTATGTATAAGGAGTGTAAAGGGTGTGAAACAAAAAAAGTTTTTCAGTGTCACTATTCATCTTATTCCATTACCATGCTTTTAGTCAGAAGAGTTAAAAAGGGCAGAGAACACACAATGTTCACCTGTTCAAAAGGCCCAATTTAGACTTGTAGTTCTCACCAAGACCGGTCTCGAGACCACTTTTTTGTGGTCTTGGTCTTGTCACGGCCTCGACAGTCTTTGGTCCCGGTCTCGTCTCAGTCTCGGGTCTCTCGGTCTCGCAATGTCTCGGACTGGCCGAGTGGTCTCGAAGGGATTTGTAACCTATAATATCCAGGCAAGCACAGTTTTTTTGTGACTTATTATGCATTCTTACATGTGCGGTATGTGCTTTCAATTTAGGAAAAACAAGGTAAACAAAACTGTGTGACCACCCCCCTCCTGATTGTACACTGTGTTAAGCCAGTAAACACCGGCCTGCGGCTTCGTTTGAAAAACCGCTCAGTCCGACTGTCACATTCTCCGCTGTCTGATGCAGCCACGGTCCGCTCTGTGGAGTACAGGCCTGATATTTTGAGAGGGGTCCGACTGCAGGCCGCAAGACAGAGGTGTGTCGCAGAGTAGGACAGTAGGCGTGTTGCAGAGTGACGTGGCTCAAGTGACGCCACTCATGCTACTTTGCGACATGCTACTTAATGGGGAGAGGCTAGTTAAAGGGAAATCACGTAGAACCGCGCGAGATGTGGAAAGTTTTAGTGATGAACAATGGCGGATCGTGTCCAGATTGTAAGTGTTAGCATATTTTATGTAACAAACGTGAAATAGTTGCTGCACTTAGTTGTTTTATTACCTAACCCTTACCCTAACCCTAACCCCTTAGCCATACCCTAAGCCTAACCCCTTACCCTAACCCTTAACCGTATTTGTACGCATTTGAAAACATTTATTAGAGAGCAAAGAATGGGTAAGCAAAAACATTGACGTTCGGCTGGACAGCGCTGAAGCTGTTATATCCCTTTAAGAAGCGCATGTAGTGGGCGTGTCGCAGAGTGACGTCAGTTAAAGTGACGTCACTCTGCGACACGCCTACTGTACTCTACGACATGGCTTTGTCTTGCTGCCTGCAGTCGGATACAACTGGATATTTTCCATCTAAAGCGTGCCTGTTACCGTTGTTGTCTGTCAGTTATGTCATTTTGCAGTGCAGCCGGTGTTCATGTGAACATTTGATCTAAATGCCTCCCAAACCGCTCAGCGTCTCTGGGCACGCGTTCTTCCGTGTGCCGGTGAGCGTAAAGACGCAGACAGACGCGCATCGCAGGAACAAGGATCATCAGTCACTGTGTGTGATTTTATAATTCTAATGGTGTCTTGATAGCTCATGTGCACGGTTCAAGTGCAAGACTTAAAAATGACGAGTCAGCCTTTTGATGATTTAAAACTCATGACGAGTCAGCCTTTTGATGATTTAAAAATTCTTCATCAGTCCAGCTCTGAGCCGCTGTTTTCACTCACTCACTGTTTTCTAAATGATAAATTCACCCTGAAGTTTCCTGCATCACGTATTGTCCATGATATAAGAACAATCTTTGAGGGATCAAGCTCCAAATACAATCTACTAGTACAGTGGTTCTCAACCTGTGGGTGGAGGCCCATAAGGGGGTCTCAGAGCTGATTTCAGTGGACAGTGTTCACTCATTCATTACCATTCATTAGACTTTTTTGAGGTGCAGGGTGATGTTGGTGGCTTGTTATTTTGTTAGATGACTTTGGGACTAGTTAATAGTCATGTCAGTCCTTAACAGCACTCAAGAGTCAATCCTCAAATAGTGTAGAAATAGCGGTCATGCAATTGCCACACATATTTGATCTCAGCCAGTTGATGAAAACATTTATAATGAGTTCACACACAAGAAATACACTGTCTCTGTATTACTGTGCCTGTAGTTGAATACAATCTCATATTTATACTAAGCAGCTGAACCCAGTATGGTGCTTATGTTCTACAACTCATGCAAGATGGCAAAAAAACTAGTTTTTTTTTTTTTTTGTCTCGGTCTCGGTCTCGGTCTTGAGCTGAACTAGTCTTGGTCTTGACTTGGTCTGTCTTGGTCTTGGTCTTGGTCTTGTCTTGGTCTTGATACTCTCTGGTCTTGGTTGTGTCTTGGTCTCAGTTTGGGCGGTCTTGACTACAAGTCTAGCCCTATTTTTATTACCTTCAGCATGAACCCTGTGCATTACAGCACTGATGTTCATTAACTGTTTGTTGTTGACGAGCAGGGCAGATATGTTAAGAGATGTGATATAAAAGCCATAACTCTCAGAAATAAAAATAAGACTAGAGGAGATAACCTTGCAGTGTAGCTGGATCTGCCTGATTCAATGTCTGTAATCAGACAAATCCATCTTGCCAAGCTCCAATCCACAACAATTGTGCTTTGTGAGGCGGCACGGCCCAATCAGTGCCCTTTAAATCAGGAAGAGGTGGGAGCTACCAGCGAGACAGCAGCAGAAAGTGACTGCTCATACAGAGATTAGTATAGATGCTAACAGTTTCAGTAGCAGTTTTATCAGAGCTGGACTGCATTCTTTATTAAATGAAAAACAAATAACAACACTGAAAGCATTTCTCAATAGAATGGATATTTTCCCTCCACTTCTGACATGTTTTGACAAGATTTTGGTAAACAAAGTGGCTCACGTTTTGTAGTTCACACCGTGGCAGAGGCGCTCCTCTACATTATTTGCCTGTAATGGCTGTTTCTGATGGAACAATATTGTCCAGTCACCTGCTGGACATGCTGTTGAAAGGCTCTGTCCATTCCTGAACACTTTCTATAAGCTGTTGCTTAGATGGACTTGTGAAATATATTGAACATTCCATCTGATGTGTCAGATCAAAGAAGTTAAGTGAACACACCACAAAAAAGCAGACACAACGAACAGAATCACTCTGTCATAATTATCTGCTAGCTATTTGTAGGTAGGTAGGTAGTAACATCTGCGTTTTCTTCTTATTTTGCAGAGGTACCCTCAAGGTATACCTCTCTAGAGATTTTTTAGGAAATATTATTCACATATACTTGTGAATTAACTTGGCTGTAAGAAATTCAAATTTTACATATTGTGAAGTGATGGGTTGGACATAATATCCACATTTATTTGTTCTTATCTATCCAATGTCCTGTCCTTGAAAGTGCTAACTGAAAAGGTAATTGTGCATGGTGTCTGTGATCTCATAGACTCTGATTTTCTCCCTGAATATGCACTTTTCAAATGTATTAATCCATGCTCTTGCCATTCTTAGACCTTAGGCCTTCTGTTTTGTCTGGAGATATCTGGGATAATAAAAATCTTCCACAAGTAAGTAACAAGATATATAAGCAAAAAATACAATAAAAAACACAAAATTCTTACAACAATTTATCAGAACACAAACATAAGCATTTTTATGTCATATGTAATAAATAAATAGCCAGTACATTGAGAAACAAGCTCACTGTTAATTTGGCACCCTTGTGTGGCCCTTGTAGGTAAAATTCTTTTCACCAGAACATGCCAGATGTGACGCAGCTGGATAGAATATCACCTTTGGGTCAATAGTGATCATGTGTATTGCCATATCTTTTGAGTCCATTTTGGGGGGCCTTTTTGGGTACAGCCATTTCTAAGGGCAGGCCTGTGTATCAGTAGTTGATTTGGCTTAGGGGAGACTGGTTCATGTCTACTACTAAATTGCATCACCTCTTTTTAAACAAATGCACAAACAAACAAATAAAAGCCACTCTGTTAATGTTTGAGAGCTGTGGAAACCAGTTCTCTTCTAAATTTACAGAAATTCAAACCTCTTAGAAAATGGGGTTCTTGCAGTAGATTTTAATTCCTCTCGTTGGCGTATAATCCCTGTTTGTCTTTTTTCCCTCTAAATTTAGAATTATACTTGACAATATCAATCTTTTTACTGACTTCATACAAAAGTCCGATATGTTCCTCGAAGCCAGGGTGAGGAAAGTGTTCAGTTTGGAGAGCTCAACATTTCATTTTTGCTTTTTGCAGAAGATGTTATGGTGGCTTTCTCAAAAATGGACTCTCAGCAGGGGTTAAGCGTTTTGGGGTAGAGTGCCAAGCGGCTGGGATGAGGGTCAGCCCCTCAAAATCTGAGGCCATGGTTCTCTATTGGAAAACAGATAGCCTCTTCCAGATGTGGAGTGAGTCTTTGCCTCAAGTGAATGAGTTCAAGGGTTGGTTTTTAAGGATTTTTTCACAAGTAAGGGTAAAATGGACCAAGAGATTGACAAGCTGCTTGATTCGGCATCTGCAGTGTTGCAGGCCTTGAACTGAATCATGGTAAAGAGGGACCTTAGCCTGGAGGTTAACATTCACCATGGTCATGAGCTTTGGGTAACAATGGAAAGAATAACATCATGGATACAAGCAGTTGAAATTAGATTCCTCAAAAGGGTCCCCTCCCTGCGTAGGGCACACCCAACTGGGAGGAGACTTTGAGGCAGACCCACAACCCGCTGGAGGGATTATATAGTCCGTCTGACTTGGGAACGGCTTGGGAACGTCTTGGGATCCCCCAGGATGAACTGGGAAGTGTTGCATGAGAGAGGGACCTATAGTTTGATCTGCTTGGCCTGCTGCATCGTCAACCTAGCCCCAGATAAGAGGAAGACCATGGATGGATGGATTGACTTTCACAATAAAAGTCCCAAAAACCTGCAAACCTAAAAGAGTTTAGCTCACTTTTCATCTTCTTTTCCCCAGACATCCGGTTGTTGAAAAGCATGTTCATCACATATGTAAGTTACACACTAATTCATAGCTCAGTTCCAGTGAGTTGCATCACTTTTACAATCCTGGCATTGTGTAAGCTTGCTTATTTTGACATCGTGATGACTTATTGTTCATGTTATCAGACTGGGATGTATTGTGTAATGGCATCTGGGTATCCAAACTTCTATGGAGAGGAATTTTTAAACTAGAAACTAAGAAATATTTCCAGCCACTCAAGAATCACTTTACCTACAAACATCAGTGTGTCCTGTTCTCTGTAACTGCTAACCTTTCTGCCTATGTCAATGTGAAGACAGAGATCAAGTAAAGGTGTTGAGCCACCTGATCTGTTAAGACAGGTTGTCGTTCTGGACCAGTGCAGCTGTGTAGTCACCATCTGTGCATACAAGGCATTTGTGGTATGACTACGAGGAAGTTTCTGAGTGTTGTAGGTGGAAAGTCGTTCTTCTCTTGAGTGAATAATCTTACAGCTGGTAACTTAAGACATACAGAAACACTGCTTTGCATTTTCAAGCCTTTATTATCATGTTAATATATTTTTTGCTCATTCTTGAATGCTTTAGCAGTCATCTTAAATTTAGAATACACATTAAAATAAACAACTATAGTTGCTCAGATTGTTTATGTAAACGGTGAATGGACTGAAAATTGATGAAACATTTTTTCAGTCATCTGTCAACTCAAACCATACACTGTTGGTAAGGCTGTAGTGTTCAGTTGTATTAACTAATCTGAATCACATATAATTATACTTATATACATGTCAATTTCACAGCAATGGGAGCAGACTGGGATTAAGTTTCTTGCCCAAGGACTTATCAACATGTAGGTGCAGGAGCTGGGGATCAAGGAGGAGTCTACCTTTGGGCCAAATCACCCCTATAAAGTCATAGGGTCCTATTGGGGTTGAATAAGGTGGATTAATTAATTAACCAGCTTTTCTCTCTGAATATCCATTTTAATCTGAATGCCATAGAGTCACATAACAAAGGGTACTTTAAGGCAAAAATCACATCATATGTAATAAGTGAAAAATGCATGATATAGCAAATGGCAACACCAGGTGTGGATATTGTGCCTATCGCCATGACATATTAAAAGCGTATTTTTGGATCTTCCCTTCACCAGAAAAAAAGTCCCATGAGGAATGTACCACAGAGCCCTATTTTGCTTTACATCATAAAGTCAATTTCAATGACTGCTGGGGTATGTTCACTATCACTTGTGTTCCAAAAGCTTTCTAATTTTCATACACAAAGTAGTATGAAATATCAAAGAGTGTTGTTACTTTCAAGTGTTATTTTAAAATCAAGCAGTATGAGGAAATTTTAAATTGGTGTGACGGATAAAATTCTGTTATCTTAACAACATTAGCTGATTGAAATCTTTATATTTTTAACTCAAATGCCATATGAAATGTAAATGCAGGAAAGTAATTAAAGCAGAAATCACTAAAGCAAAAGTTTTGATTTTAAAAACTACTCATATAAGAATAAATACGCAAAAACTACCCAGTCACATTCAAATAATGCTACTTTATTAGCTCTGTGTGTGTGTTCTGTGTGTCTATGAAAATGTTTGTACTGAGTCAGACATTTTACGTTACTTGCCTCTCGCAAAAACGCAGGCCTCTCTGTACTGACTGTCCTATAGTTTAGCAGGAACTGCATGTAAAATTACTTCACTACAAAGGTGTGCTTGAAAACAAGAGAAAAAAAACATACATTATTTTTAACCAATTTTAAAGGTCTTGAAAATCAATGTTCTTTGCTTTCTATATTGTTAAAGGGGACTTGATGTGCAGAAGGCCATAACACATTTTTTCTAAACTCCCCTGTTTTTGACTCCTGAGGTTTACTATGTCATAGCTATACAGCCAGCTTGTGTGTTTTTTGTTTGTCACAGGCAGATGCCATGACTGTTTGGAAAGTTCGCTCTCTGGCTTGTAAGTCCTCCTTCGCCTTCCTATCAGGCACTGTTAGAGCAGCCAATCAGCACAGAAATTTATCATAACCTCCCGTAGCCTCCCCACCCCTTTACATCCCACTGTTTTCAAAGGGGAGGGGAAAATAGCTGCATCTGATCCGCGACAGAAAGTTTTTCATTATTTTTTTTCAACTTAAATCAAATCCTAGCTAAATAGACATCTAAGACATGATGTAAAAGTCCAAACACATCAGGACGTGGGACCTTTAAAGTAAAAACATTTAATGAAATGGGAATATTACACTTGTGTTTTCAGTTCACAACAAGGATATTTTTTTGATGCAGTTTTAGATAAAATAAGTCCTTCACTGTCACTACCACCCCTTGTAACATTATAATATTAATGAATTCTGTAATGTTATGACAACAATCATCAGAAATACATACTTCCCTAAAATGTTTTAAATCTACTACATATCAAGGCTTGTGAATGATGGCAAACAAAATTTCTGTGAAAATGTAGCTCAAATTATCAGAAAATGGCCAAAAAATTTTAAGGGAGCCACACCTGCTGGTAATTCTCTCAATCATTTGAAACATTCATAGATGCACAGACACATATTCCCTTATCTTGGCCTCTTGTTTGACCCGAGTCATTGTCTGATTTCAAAATTAAACTTTGTTATGACAAACAAGAGAAAAACATAAACCTTCACAGTTTGCCAAATATGACCATGTCTGTCAAATGTAAAGATACTGCTCAGACAATATTTTATTTTTGACTTTGTCAACTTTGTATAAAAAAAATCTTAAGAGTCCTATTAGTACTTAATGTTTCTGTTTGCGAGTATGAAGTAGTTTATTTGTTTTGCTAACATTTTAAAGATTTGTTTTCAAGGCCTTTGACGGATGTTTGAATAGAGAAAGAGAGGAAAGTGCTCAACACTTTGAATGTTTCCCACTGATATAATGACTATATTTAAA
Source organism: Cetoscarus ocellatus (assembly GCA_037902135.1). NCBI lineage: Eukaryota > Metazoa > Chordata > Actinopteri > Labriformes > Labridae > Cetoscarus > Cetoscarus ocellatus. The sequence goes on along the minus strand of JBAMNC010000454.1, from coordinate 1,112,822 downwards.
AATAACCTCTGAATATATTTGTTTTATGGAAAAATAATTCATTCTTAATGTTAAGGGTGCATTACTTCTGCAATACAACCTTAAAATATTTTCTGATATGTGTGCTAGGTCAGAAAATAAGCCATTTTAGATAGCTGGTGGTATGTATGTTAATTTAGCCACTTTAGCTGCCTTTCTTTTTTTTCTCAGATGGCTGTAGCTACACAGTTTATGTTTAATCAGTTAATCTGTTTAAAAGCATTGGATATATGTATATTTTTATACATACTCTCTCTCTCTTGTTTCATCTTGCAGTAAGATCTTGTAAAATTATCATATTTTCATGGGAATTCCAGCTATATTAACCCACAAAAACAAGACAGATAATTCATGAGTCTGAGAAAATGAACAAACTGTCAGCCTTTATATGGTTACGGCTGAACAGAGTGAAATAAAATATATAGATGTATGTTTGTTCAGAGCTTATGTACAACATCAAATCTGTTCCATAATGATTTATGCTCCAGACAAACATTTGTGAACAGCTTAAAACAGCTCAAAACAGCTCCATGACACAATTTTGGATCCCACACCACCAGTGATCCATTGACCAACAACAATAACAACAACAACAACAACAAGAATAATAATAATAATAATAATAATAATAATAATAATAATAATAATAATAAAAACATTTATTTGTGTAGTGCTTTGCAAAAACAAGTTGCAAAGCAATTTCACCATTAGGCAACAGCTGAAATAATATTATTAAACACAAAAGGTTGTAAAACACAATCAATAAAACAATAGAACAAAGCAGTAAAATTTCAGAATAAGTAAAAAGCAAGTCCAGAATAATGAGTTTAAGAGTGATTTAAAGGAGGTCAGTGTGTTAGCTTCCCTGACCTCCCCAGACAGGTCATTTCATAATTTAGGGGCCCAGACAGAGAAAGCTCAGTCACCTTTAGATGTCAGGTTTGACCTGGGAATGGCAATGACCTACCATAGGACCTCAGCTTACAAGAGGGCTGGTATGGGATCAGAGGTCAGCAATGTTATCAGGGGCTAATCTTCTACAAGCCTTAAACTTCATGATTAAAATTTTTAAACCAATCCTAAAACTAATTGGGAGCCACTGAAGTGACTTGCTGGACCTGTTTTTGACTCATACTGTGGCGTTTTAAATCAGCTAAAGTTTGCTGAAGTTGTTTGGGTGATACCCTGAGTAAAATCTGACTGGAGGATAAAGCATTAATAATTATTTCCATGTTTTTAGCTGGAAGTAATTACCTGTTTTTTTGATAAAGACATGTTGATAAACTCAGTGTAGTTCCGGAGATGTGAAATAAGCACATAGCAAAGAGGACTTCTTAACAAAAAAATTAAACAGGTGAAAATCAAGATAGAAATTGCCTTACATTCTTGTTATAGGCAAGTATTACTCATGAAAGGGGTCATTTATTGTGACCATGATAATAACATTGACTCCAGATATACTTTCTTTTCTGACTGATTTGCCATTTTAGCACCAATCTCATGTCTTTTGAAACCGAACTATCCACAATTATAATGTTAAGAAAAACAGTTAACGCCTTTCGGTGTTAACAAAAGCCTTTCATGTCTCACCAAAGAATGTGCTGTACTACTGCTTTTCAGCTGGTTGCTGACTTTTGGAGATCTGTGATTCTCAATCAGTTCAGGGTAGACAGACTGTCTGCAGGTGATTATAATCTACCATCCTCAGTGAACTGACAGGCTCGACCTTCATGCTTCTCTGTATGTGGGTGGTATGCTGAGCTCTGATACATATCCTCCAAATTTGTCTTCCTTGTAAATGCAAGAAACACCGTCCATTGTAAGTCTATAAGGCAATTAAATATGTAATGTGACTTTCAAAATATTCTAAAAAGTATTTAACAGACCATAAAACATATTTGGGCTTTGTGACAAAATATTGTTTATGTAATTATGGTGTCAATTTCACATGGTGCATAAAATCATGTTGCTTCAGGATGTCTTTAATACATTTGTTTTCTCTTTGTTCACCATCATGCACACAAAAACAATAATACACAAAAGAATAAGTAAATAAATGGCACATATAATAAACAGATGGTAAATATTAGCCTACTGATTATAGTGCAATCATACAAATACACACAGACAGGGGCGTACATACTGTACACATTCATTGATGCACAACTGCAAATAACAGAAGAGTCACATCTAAGAATTGAAAATGGAGTATTTATCTACATATACACTGCCTGGCCAATAAAAAGTCGCCACCTGGATTTAACTATGCAAATAGCACCTATTTGCCTCCTATTGGATAATTACTGCATGGGTGATTATCTTTCAGCTGGCAACAAGTTTTTTTAACCCCAGCTGATTCAATGAGTAGCTTCCCATTTCTTAAACAACCATGTCGGAAGACACATCTTGTGGTCATGGAAAAGATGTTAGACTGTTTAAGAAGGGTCAAATCATTGGCATGCATCAAACAGAGAAAACATCTAAGGAGATTTAAAAAACTACTAAAATTGGGTTAAGATCTGTCCAACGCATTATTAAAAATTGGAAGGATAGTGGGGAACCATCGTCTTCGAGGAAGAAATGTGGTCAGAAAAAAATCCTGAATGATTGTGATCGGTGATCACTTAAACGTTTGGCCAAATCAAATCGAAGAAAAACAACAGTAGAACTCAGGGGTAATGTTTAATAGTGAAAGTAAGAGCATTTCCACACACACAATGCAAAGGGAACTCAAGGGATTGGGACTGAACAGCTGTGAAGCCTTAAGAAAACCACTAATCAGTAAGGCTAGCTGGAAAAAGGGCTTCAGTTTGCTAGGGAGCATAAAGATTGGACTCTAGAGGACTTGAAGAAGGTCATGTGGTCTGGTGAGTCCAGACTTACCCTGTTCCAGAGTGATGGGCACATCAGGGTAAGAACAGAGGCAGGTGAAGTGATGCACCCATCATGCCTAGTGCCTACTGTACAGGCCTGTGGGGGCAGTGCTATGATCTGGGGTTGCTGCAGTTGGTCAGGTCTACGTTCAGCAACACTATGTGCCCAAAGAATGAGGTCAGCTGACTACCTGAAAATACTGAATGACCAGGTTATTCCATCAATGAATTTTTTCTTCCCTAATGGCACGGGCATATTCCAGGATGACAATGCCAGGATTCATCGGGCTCAAATTGTGAAGGTGTGGATCAGGGAGCATAAGACATCATTTTCACACATGGATTGGCCACCACAGAGTCCAGACCTTAAACCCATTGAGAATCTTTGGGATGTGCTGAAGAAGGCTTTGAGCAGTGGTCAGACTCTCCCATCATCAATACAAGATCTTGGTGAAAAATTAATGTAACACTGGATGGAAATAACTCTTGTGACATTGCAGAAGCTTATCGAAACAATGCCACAAAGCTAGAGGCAGTCCAACGAAATATTAGAGTGTGTAACCTTTTTTTGGGTGGCGATGTTTTTTTGGCCAGGCAGTGTATGTTTTTCTTATTATTATATTATGTATTTTTAGATTGATTTTTCTATCTTCAGATACAGTTTTTAATGTTCTGTTTTTGCCTTTTGTGGAACACTTCAGTTAATTGCATTTTGTTGTACAATTTTGCCTTACTTTGTCCTAATTTTCTGAGTATCTTTCTTTCTTCTTTATCGTTGGTAATCAATATTTGCAATGCAGACATATAAACCCAGCAAACCACAACCAGCCAGTGCTGCAAGGAAATGAGAGAAAAGACACCTGCCTACATGCAGCTATAGTATAATTAAGCATTCATTTACAGGGGTATTAAATCAAAGTAATAAATATATTATTTCCAAAGTGTTCAATGTTCTCAAAGTTTGTCTGTCCTTAAGAATGTTTAATATTTGTGTGCTTTGATTCTAAATTGAAATAATGTATTTTTGGTTATTTTTCATTCCATTTTCATTTGTGAATAAAATATTTTCCTAAAAAAGGTTCAAGATGATCCCTTTTCATAGTCTGTTGCTTCACTTTTTATATAAAATATTCTATTTTTTGTGTTGACTGGATCATCAAACTGGACAATTAGTTGGAAAAAGTGCTCTGCATCTGACAAGAGAGTAAAACCAAAAAAAATAAATGACAAATATTTTTTGTTCCCATCTTACAAAAGGTATGGCCACCGTTTCTGAATCTAATAGTTACCTGTTGGACTAGATATTTGACATGTATGGCTTTAAAAGACATGTCTTTGGTTTTGTTAGTGACACAGTATTTCTGTTGAAAATTCCCAACAGACTTCCAATCAATATTTTCAAAAGTATTTGGCTTGATGAGTCAAAGTTTCATGACAGATTTCTAAACTTGTGCATTTTTGTGTTAAGCCACCCTCCATTAGATCTGATTTAACCCATAGGGCTGGGTCTAATATTAGACACACACCTCTAAGCTAATTACTAATACAAATACTAATTCAATTAATTCAATCCTTTGAATGAAAATTTTATGTCATCATCCAACGTTTTTTAAGACAACAAAAACCAGAAGATATGAATTACTTTCAGTATACTGTATGCAAATATATTTTCTTTATTTTAGATCATTACAGCTTGGGATGTGTCAATGATTAGCAGCAGCACTGCTTTATATGCTCATACTCACTAAGCACAAAAATGTGCTTTTCATAGCCACAAAGATAATATCTTCAACTTTTTCGGGCTTGAATTTTCGAACCAACATCAGTCCTATACACATCAATGTTCATGAAATGTAAGGAATTTTAGCCCTTTAAATGCCAAGTTTTGTCATGATGCCACCATGTTTTTGGATGAAAACTTAAGAAAATAAATTTTAAAAAATATTTTTGATATACATGTACAAAGTATTTTTGTGTTGAATTATTACAGCCTGGGATAGGTCAATGATCAGCAGCAATGTTGATTTTTATACATTCTTATTTTTTGTGAAGTGTCAAATACTCACACTTACTCATATGATTAAAAATTATCTTTTCCAAAGCCCAGACTAACACCCAGATATAACAAAATGCCTGTATTATGCTTTAATGGACGTGAGATCAAAACTGCTGTTTCACTGGGTTTCAATGGCACATTATTTGCTCTTAACAAGTGGAGCACTTGTTTATACACAGTGTGTTTTAGACTTACCGTGGGAGCTGAGCTGGAAACAGGATCAAATAAAAATACACAATCTTGCCAAAAGTCATGCTTTACATATGAATACAGACAAAAAAACAATTAAAAAATGAAGAATGTTAAGCCCATACAATGCTCACAGCAGTCCCTAAGGGTTATGTTATATTCAGGTTATTTTTTTTTAATTCTGTTTGTATATGGAAGTCTTTTCTTTTTTTTTTTTCATTTAACAGCCGTGTCACAGACAGAATGGTAATCTCCATAGAAAGTTTGATTTCGAGCTCTTTGTTTTGCCATCTGTGATCTTGCCTTAATTAAAAAAAAACTGAGCAGAAATGCTTCTTTTTTTAAGCCGAAACGTTTTAAAGTCTGCAATATGATCACCTGTTGCACATGACATCCGCAATTATTTTATAACATTTAGCATCAGTCACATTATGCCTATAAACCCGAGCCTGAGACTTTGAACCTTTCTATCCATCGTGGGAATTTTTGAAAACAAACCCTCTGACCCCAGAGTCAACCTGATCAGACTGCGCAGTACATGATACAGAGGTATAAACAACGCCAGATGAAAGAGGACGAGCACTGTACCTGTGGGAGGAGCCTGTGCACCTGCGGACACAATCACAGCCGCTGCCTTGCTCTGCGGCAGATCTCACCTTTTTGTACAGGCAGGACGCACAACCAGGTGATACATCCAAGCCAGAGCCATGGATGCAAATATGGAGTCATCTAGGGATCAGGAGGTGCAGCTCCTGGACATCAGCTCCAACTCACCCCCTCCGGAGCCTCAAGGTGCGACGATCAAGGCGTCAGGTGAGGAAAAACCACCTTACTCTTACGTGGCTCTCATCGCTATGGCAATTAAAGACAGTGAGAATAAGAGACAGACGCTGGGGGGGATTTACGACTTCATCTCTTCCAACTTCCCCTACTATGAGAAGAACAAGAAAGGTTGGCAAAACAGCATAAGGCACAATCTCTCCCTCAATGAGTGTTTCGTCAAAATCCCCAGAGAGAGCGGAGGAGACAGGAAGGGGAACTTCTGGATGCTTGATCCGGCTTTTGAAGATATGTTCGAAAAGGGCAATTACCGGCGCCGGAGAAGGGTGAGGAGACCCTATAGACCACCGAGCGGGCCCTACATGAACCCAATGGATTTATCCCCCCTCTACCTGGATCCTTTCGTGAGAGGCACCTGGGGTCTGTATTCACCCGACCCTCAGTCCTCAGGATACCCATCCCCGGACCCCCGAAGTGTGTCTCCCATTGGGCCCACCTCATACTGCACGCCTACCCATTTCCACCACCCTCCTCAATGCGGCACCTACCACCGACACCCGCCCGTGCTGGTCCCCCACAACGTGTGCCCCTACGGCGGGGTGACGCAGCCGGTGAGCCCCGAGGGGAGCACCGTGTCTGTGGCCTGCAGCCAGCAGCTCACCTCGTATGGAAGAGCAGCGGAGGGCCCTTTTGTGCAGTCATTCTACCAGTAAGAATGGAGTTATTGTGTTGTTGGACTTGTTTTTGACAGCCTTCAGATTCTAAGTTCGTTTATTTCAGCATTTCAGCTCGGCTGTCATTCGTTTGGTGTGGAAAAATTTAATCTGTGATAGTTTAATGAATGTTCTGTATGCGTCCTGTTTAAAGGCTATTGCCTCACCTTTATGGAAACATCACGGTTTAAAAGCCATTGTTTGTTTTCACATTTTGCTACGGAAGGTGCAATGTATAAGTTAAAACTGCACATTAATTGAATATGAGGCTCTCTTTGAAGTTTTCCCTCAAACCTTAAAGTACAGCTCATGTCTTTATTTCTGTTTATTTTCGAATAAAATATGCCTTAGGCTTCAAATACTGTATTAGCCTATTGTTTTATTTATTTTTTTCTCTGACTTTATTCAATTCTGTTAAGCAGCTATATGCAGCCCCATGGCACTGACATTTTCTTGTTCGATTCTGAATGTTTAGGCCTACTTGATGCAGAAACATATTTGTTATAATAAAATCTTATTTTTGCAGCAAAGTTTCACGATTTTCTGAGTCCTCTATTTAAAAAATAAATAAAATTAAACCCTCTCATATTACTCCAATGAATTTGTATCAAAATGGTAATTAAAACATTCGATTTACTGTCATAGGTTTTACAGCTGTTGTTGAAAGTTATTTTGTTTTGAAGCGCAGGGGGGGGAACTGGGCGGGGCGTGGACCAGTGAGGGGCGGGGCATGTACTTATCTAAATCACATAGAATCACGCCAGATGTCAAAACTCCGCTTTTTAACACAGATGGTGGTAAAAATAAGAAAATGAACATAAACATCATTGGAAGATGAAAAGAAAATTCTTAATCTGTCATGGAGAAAGTGTAGTGAGTACTTCTTAACATTCACAAAAATGTTGTTTAAAAAATAAAGTATTTATCTCAAATGTAGTTGAGTCATATTAAAAGGTCCCCCCACCCCTCAAATAATACTAATATACAGATTCTCAAAAGTTGCTCTTAAGTAAATTTACTTCGTTACTGTCAGCGACTGTGAACAACACACACCCAGAGAGATGCTTTGGTTCATCCAGCTTCAGGTGCATCTACATCATATATCTATTGATCCGCAGTCTTTTCTGTTCAACAAATAACTGACTCTATTTTTTAAAAAACTATTTTGGTAAAAATTTGTTTATAAAGGGTTGAATGCCACTGATTTTTTTCAAAGTATTAAAAAAAACCTTTATTGATTTACAAGGGATTATAATGTTTGAAGTTTTATGCATCTTAGATACACATATGTAGCCTATACGTTTGATTATTATCTTGTAGTTTCACACCATTGTCACACGAGCAGCTTGGTGTATTCAAATGGGGATATTGAAGGTACAGAAAGTACTGTACATACAAGCTGTCCAGTCACCAAAAAAGTATTGGTTTATGGATTGATTTCAAGAAAAATATAATAAAACGGAGTTTTGTACAAAATAAAGTGTCGGAATGTGGTCATAATAGAAAAGCCAGCTAAAACTTCATGAAAACTTAAACTGGCAAAAAAGCATTAGAGTTTGGAAAGTCAGAGTCAAATTCAGTTTATTTGTATTTTAGTGGGCCACAGTGAAACATTTGACCTACATTTTGTTGCCTAAGGAAAACGATATTTGACTGGTATTAAAACACTGTGGGCACTCGACTGTACTGATGATGTCAAGTTATAAACCCAGGATACATTCAATATTTTTCACTTTACACTGGTGTTGATTATGATAGCATTACTTAATTACTTAAAGTAAATTATTTTGGATATTACGAAAAATAAAGTTTTGTTGATCGTGTAATTGTATGAATAGGATGTTGCTTTTAAAGGCAAGCCGAAAGTTAGAAATAGGCTAATATCAATGTAGCCTATTATGTTAATGGCTACCTTATGAATGGGAGGTTTTTCTTTTTATCCTTTCTTTTCATCTAAAAACATAGTGGTATCATGACAAAAATGGCATTCATAGGGTTAAATTTTTTAATACCAATTCCTATTAGATATGAAAAACTAGATTAGATGTAGATAAAAAAAAAATGCTCAATGAAAGGAAGCTATAAAAATAATTTCAAGATTTTTTTCATAGCTTGTTTTGAAAAGCACGAGTAATACGGGCCTAGGGTTCCCTAATTTCTTTAATTTCCCTCATGTCGACTAAATATTTTAAGGGAAATCCTAGACAGCACTCTTACTGTGTTCCAACACCCGCATTATCCATATTTAGAACACTAAACAGCGATCATGGTCAAGCTAAAATTGAGTCTTTGTTTCAAATTTTGATCAAAATCAATTCCATGACACTCAATTTATGAACAAATGTTCAAAAATTTCAGTACTAATTCATGAATGATTGCTGCAGTGATGTAGGTCGGAGAAAAAAGGAATTGAGTAGAGCTTATTGGAATGCACCCAGGTCGTGACGTGTTTCCGTTTCCGCTTCAGGGGCGTTTACAAAGCCCTGTCCTTTGCCGCGTGCGCGGGTTGTCTTTTCGTATTGTATTTTCTTCATGATTTGCAAAATTAGCTTCTTCTAAATTCACTGGAAATGGAATCGTTCATCCAGCTCCTGCTGGAATACCCAGAGATAATGTACACTGGGATCGGGTTAACAGCGTTCGCCACAGGAGGAACGCTCCTCTACAAAATAGCCACCAGGTAAGTTGAATGTCTGCACAGAGGGGTAGCTCAGCGTCAACATGGAGACGAGAAAGCAGATACATCCCGCACTTTGTAACGGTGTTTTAAATATGTCTTTCTGGCGGAATCGTGTTGGTTTTACGAGATCAAAAACACAAGAGTGGCATGTTAATGTAGTCTTAAGTTAGCTCAAGTGCTAAGTGTCAGTTTCTTTGCTAGCTTCGGTGCTAAACTTTAGTCACAGTTTTTGTTTACCCAGCTACATTCATAAAGGTATTGATGTTCTGTTATCAGAAACTCTGAGATTTCTCGACGTAACTACAATAATTCAAGTCATTTAAACAATGCTCAACCAAATGAACATGACGCCTGCACGTTAACGAGAGCCACTCAATGAAAATAATGAAGCTCTAGTGTCGGTGTTTAAAATAAAGTCAAAAAGTGAAAAGTCAGAGCATTATTTTCTCATATGTGTAGAAAAGATTTAAAACCATTAATATAATAATGTGAATCAAAGTAATTGCAATTCTTTGCATACAACAATATGACGCTGAAGAGAAACATTGTTGAATACTTAAGACGTATTTCTTCTAAGTACTTTAAAACCTCGACAGTCCTAAAGTTTTTATGGTGTGGCTGCAAGGTCTAGAGGTGCTTTAACATCAGATTAAGATTTTGAAAGTACTTGAAGCTGTGGCAGTTTCTTTCGTGATAAGAATGCTATCCTGCGCACCCCTTTTCACTATATAGAGAAATAAAAAGTAAGAAGATGTAGAGAGTGATTTAGATTTTTTTGCTTTACAAGTCAGTCTATTACATCCAAAAATACTTAATCTATTAAAATAATCAGACAATTAATACACTGAAAAATTAGTTTCTCCAGAGAAGTTTCAGACCATAACTAATTAAACTTGAGGTGTTTCACTTAATTTTACAGCATGTTCAAATTTTCATCAAGAAATTGTTGAAATTGAGGACACGAGTTTCGGTTCCTGGCAATATTCTGACTTTCTTGAGTGTTCCCTAAATTCAACATCCATCTTTAGACTGCTTGCTACAAAGAAACAGAAATTCTCGATGTTACAGGATGATGACCAGGGATCGGGTTGTTATAAGATAAAATATGCCAATATTTCTAAAGTTGTTTTGACCAGTATTGCTGTACACACAGGACTTTTTTTAAAAGTACACCAAATGTTTCCAACACCAAAACTGACATGATTGGCTCTATTATCAGCAAAATACACAAATGTACTTCAGTGCTTCTCTTTATCGTTGCATGGGTACATTTAAAAAACAAGAGTTTTAGTATTTCATGAGAAAAATGTTGTTGTTGTTGTTGTTGTTTTTTTTACAACTGTTCCTGGACCAAATATACCATCTGAATAACAGCAGCAAGTCACTTTCACAAAGTAAATACTGTTTGCCTTTGTTGAATATACTGGTATCTGCAATAATGAATTCAGAAATATCAGCATATCGGATATCAGCAGAAATCCAAAATGGTGAATCTGTGCCAGAAATGTTCAGATTTATCAGTCTCAATAATCAAAATTGTAAGCTCTTATTTGCAGATACTGATACTGTACCAACAGTATAAGTATATTAAGTATATATAGCGGAAGGTTACGGTAAGAAACTTCAAACCACTTGAAGTGAAATACTGTGTGTTTGTATCTGTAGGCATCTATTTAGACAGGTGTTGTGCACGTGTGGTTATCTACAAGTATGTTTCTGTTTGTGTCAGTGTGCATGTGTTTCTTCAGACTCCACTTGTTTTCCTTAAGTCCTCACCAGCTGAAATAAATTTAACAGCTACTTCTCTTAGTATGTAAATATGTGGGGAGTTTTGTCCATTTTTAAAATGAGTTTAATACATGAAAATGTTTCTAAAATTACATATTTACCTCTGAAAGTATTCATGTGATATCGATGGGAACAGTTTTAAGGTAACCTCAGTAATGGTAACATGATTTGCTTGAAAATGTGTTGAGGTCTAGAATGTTAATAGTTGACATTTTACTTACAGGAAAAAGCCCATACATGCAAAGGTGAACTGCTGGTTTTGTAATGAGAACACAGTTGTGCCTTATGGCAACAGGAACTGCTGGGACTGTCCCAACTGTGACCAGTACAATGGCTTCCAGAGTGTAAGTTCATCACACCCATGCTTTAAACTTATTCATGTCAATTTGTCCTTTAAAAACTAAGCTTGGTTTTATGTGATCTACGCTTTATGTGTTCTAATCATTATGAGCTGTTATTTTTCAGAACGGAGATTACAACAAGCCAATCCCAGCTCAGTATAATGAGCACCTAAACCATGGAGTGTGTGGCAGCCTCCCCTCAGCTGTGACACCCCAGACACAGCAGTGGGTCAACTGTCAGATGCTGCTCTGCAAGAAGTGCAACAACAATCAGTCAGTAAAGGTCAAGCAGCTGGCATCATTTATTCCAAGAGATGAAGTAAGAACAGGTTTTTCTCTTTTCACTGTGACACAATCTCTGGATGGATGCAAGGACATGTCCGTCAACTACAAACACTGAGAGTACAATCTTTGCTCTGTTGTAGGAGAATTATGATGAGGAGATTGACGCCTACAAGCACCATCTGGAGCAGACCTATAAGTTATGCAGGCCGTGTCAGACTGCAGTGGAGTACTACATCAAATACCAGAACCGGCAACTTCGCACTGTGCTTTTACACCATCAGCTTAGACGCACTCGAGATGCAGACAATGGCTTCATCAAGGTCAGTGTTATCCTGAGTCCACAATTGCAGTGGAACATACTGTAAATTGTAAATGAATGAGCCTTAATTGTAATTGAATATAGTAATGCCACAGTAATGATTATGTTCCCTGATCAAATCTACACTTTAGATCCATGTAGCCCTGTACCTTTGCAACAGCATGTACATTGCCAGACATGTACTTCCTTAGACCTCCAGATGTAAAGATGCTTCAAACAATATAGACTAATAAAAAAAGCCCAGTGATTGGTCCATTAGGCACCATTCTCTGACTAATGTCCTCATGCATATTGCATTCATTAAGAGAAGCAGAACTCAAACAAATTTGTTAATGTACTTTCAAGATACCAGACACGCATTTCCTCATCCATGTGGCCGATGCCGAGGTCAGACTACTCAATTTTTTTAGTCTGTAAGGATGGTCAGTATGTCAGACTAGGCAACCACAGAGCCAAAAATTTGTGCAGTTATTTGCCTGATGAGGATGACAGACCCGGTGCTCTCATTGGTCAATGTCCCTGATGTTGAGGAACAGATCTTCGAAGGCAGGACAAAAATCAAACCTGCTAGACTTTCTGTGGTGGAGTTGTCTGCTGTATCAGACTGGTCTGTAGTTGTTGTTGATTATGACACACTACACAAGAAGGAACAACTGATTTCTGTAGCTGATGGTCCGGAAACCCTGATTGTTGGGTGGGCCATAATCATGCATAAATTGTGTAGTCTGACCCTGGCATTAGTGGCCAAACAAGCACAGAACTTCTGTTTTCTCTACCTAAGCCTAATTCACCAACTGTGGATTCTGTGTCCTCTGACATCTCTCCTCTTTTCTTTTTTGCAATAATTTCAGTGTAATCAACTGTTGTTCAGTATCAGCTCCAACTCCTGCATAATATGCCTGTTTTCATTTTCCATGGTTTCCTGTACCCAAGCAATCAGAGAATGTAATGAAACTAGAATAAAATTGCAATGCAGGCTAGCCAGTGATGCAGAGCTATTGGAACACACCAATGCAAAAGCGTACATTCTCATGACAGTGTAGTGCAGATTTGATGCAGAAGAATAAACCTTATGGCATTTAGGAAGTAAAATCAATCTGGATAGTCTGTGTTATGCAGTTTGTGAGAAGAAAGCTTTGGCACTTTCATGAGAACATGCATCTGCACCCTGGTGCTATCTTGGATAGTAGATTATCACACCAAGTTCACTTGCAAGTCTGATCTCAGAAATGGATTTGATTGGCCAAGTAGCACCACCTGTAGCAATTGCCACCAAGGCCCCCAATAGAAAAGCCTTAAAGGCTGCACTTTTTCAAAGAGAAGTCAGTGTTTTCCTATCTGCATGTTAGAAGTTACCATGTGGTCCAGAATAACCAGATTTACATCTAATTCATGTTTCCTTCCTACAGAGCTCTCATTCTGTGTCTTCTCCCTTTGGAATCATACTGCTGCGGGCCCTCGCATTCTTAATTTGTGCATTCCTACTTACTACATCTCTCTACTCATCCTCGGACCAGCCCACTTCACCTGCTGAACCACAGACACTAAGTGGAGGGGTCGTACCTCCAAAGCCTAAGCCCTTGAACAAGTCCCTCTCTAACAATGAAACAAGTGGAGGTGAACACATGTGGCAGACAGTGAAGGAACTTCTTCCAGACAAAGCCATTGAAAGTGGCAAACTACTGTGGCAGCAAGGAAGAGAAAACCAGCTGGCTGTAGTCTCTGTTGGCTTATTAACTTGTCTAACTGCTATCTTCTTAGCGGGACCTGTCAGGTAAGAAGTCATCACCTCTGTTGCAAGTTGCCATTTATTTATTTAAAAAAAAAAACAGCTCAATAAGCTCCTGTGCCCCTGTGTTTTCAGGTTGAGGAGGATTGACGCGGTGGCCTCTGTCCTGTGGTTCCTTACTCTGCTCCTGTACATGGCTGAGAGCTACGTGACTTGTACCTTAAGCTGGATGAACACGGCAAAGCTCAGTATCATCTCCCTCTGTTGCCTTGTCAGCTTTGCTGCTGCCGTGGCAACTCGCAAACCACTTGGTCCAAGAAGAACCAGATATCGAAGGTCAGAATCTGAGAAGCAATGTTCACAAGTGTTCTAGATGTGGGATTTTTGTAGATGTTCCCTGTCCTTGTGAGGTTTCTGTCCATTAACACAAGATCAAATCACATGAAGTGATACACATGTTTACTGATCATTTTTACTCCTCTCTGCTACTATTGTGTAAAAACTGAAGTTATGACATATGAATGGGTACACCTAAAGCATATGAGCGGTTCCCCGAAATAGAACTCTCTTACACCAAACTTTGACCATAAAGCACTCATGCAAGTGGTCTCTTGGTGCCAGACGTGTTTTTGGGTAGGAGAATTTTGAAATTTCAAAACTTTTAGAAAAAATGAGATCAGTTGGGGATTTTGATCAAACAACCCAAAGTAAACAAAGTAGATTAATTTATAGACTGAGGTCTGTGCCTCGATTTCCCCCAAGTGTATACCTCTTTTTTAATTGCTAACTAATTACCTTGCTTATTCCTCATTAACCCTAATATGTGAACAACAAGGAGTGGTAGTTTAGACTAGAATAATTGTTTGATTTCCAAGTACTAAACTCACGTCTACACTGTGTTAATCTTTAGACTTTGAATGTTCTTATTTATTATCTTGTATGTGCAATTGTTTGTAACATAAAACTACTAACCCGTAAAGAGGTTGGGAGACACTTTAAAGAAGAAGCCCTGCAGTATTCACACCTTGCTTCAGAGCTGCGTTACCAATTTTTCAAAGGTGTTTAAGAGTCCCCTGATGACACATTGACTCTAAATCTATTTCTTCATGCCATATCAAGTGTTGACCTCTTTATGATGCCGTGAACTGAGGTGTGACAGTAGCTGTTAGACAATAACCAGCACAAGTTTTTTGCTCCCTATATCCTCTTTACTGTAAGTATGTTGTCAGTGCCTCTTTCTATCCGTGGTATCAGCTTGACTCCACTCAGGTTTACTTGGTTGCGTTGGTTTTCCGGTTGGAATTGTACTTTGAACCTGGCACAGCTTTTTGTGTGACCTCCAGCAGGAATCCAAGCAAGTTAAGCTGAGACTAAAGCCCCGTTTACACAACAACGTTGTCACCAGAAATGGAAAGGTTTTTCCCTTGCGTTTTCAAAAGCAATCTGCTTTCCCACAGAGACGCAAGAACGACTGAAAACTAGGGCCTGACCGATATGTATTTTTTTTAAGGGCAATGCCGATATTTGGCAGAAAAGAACGCTGATTACCGATTAATCTGCCAATTATAAAAGGAATTAAAAAACAATTGGTCCCACAACACTTACAACAATGAATATATGAATTACAGGCAGAACATTTTACTGTTTTACAGTACTTTGTCCTTAGGTATTCGTTTAACTTTACAACAGAGAGGAATTTTCAAGTACAAAAACATGCAGAAAAGCATTAAACTTCTGGGACATTAAAACGAGTCAGTCTATATCTATCTACTTCTTGTGAGTGAACATAAGAGGTAGGTTATAGTATAGTTAGAACAACTTTCAAAAAAGTTGTAAACAGGTAATTGTGAGAGGAAAGCAACAAAAACACTAAGGTAACATTCTTTTCACAAGCCTCTTATTTTTCTACGCTGCAACTTTCAAGAACAAAGAACTTTTAAGTACAAAATAAAATAGTGTGCAGATCTGCAGTAAATTCCTGCAAAATAAAATAAATAACCTTATTTAAAATGTAAATATATTGATGAATTATGAACTCTATCTTGTCAGATCTACCTTTCAGTCCCAGGGTCTTCATTAGTGCAATCAGAAGTAGGTTTTAGTGCAGGTAGAACCACTTTTTGTATTGTAAACATGAGGTAATGTATGTGAGGATATCGCTCCTCATTAAATGTGCTACAACTCGCAGCCGATGGAGTGATGAACGGTTGTTCTCTGCACTCTCAAATATTTGTGCATTTATGTTATTTCTGCGGTTACTGGCTGGCTTTTAAGCTGTTAGCTAACACTATGCTAGGTTGGCATAACTACAGCGATGTCATTGTTAACATAAACAGACAGGGAGTAACTTAAGCTAGGTTAGCATAACTTTAACAATGTAACATAATTGAAAAGCCTGACTGCAACAAAGCAGACGTCACTTGTCATGACACATGGCAGAGAGAGTTAATTTGAAACTGGAAACATTTTGAGTCACTGTTAATTTCATGATGTCCATATAACATACCTGTCAGCAAGCTCCGTTCAGCCCACTCTTGTATTGTTGCCTGGCTGTGGCTCACTGCTGTACAAGACTGATTAGACAGCAATGGGGAGGAGACTGAGGATCAAATGGAGTCAGAGCTCCATCTATTGGACTGACGCCGCAATGACATCATTCTGCACAGCTTGGACACTGAACAGCATTTACCATTTTATGAGAAAGTAAGAATATATTGGTGTTACATCGTCAAAACTCCGGCTGGTGTAGAATATTTTGATAAGGGCTTTAATCAGCTGACTAAATCGTCCGATCGATATATCGGTCGGGCCCTACTGAAAACGCTGTATCGTGTACGGCAGGCCAGTAGATGGCGATGTCAGTTTGTGGTGAAACAACGGTGTTACAACACGTACGCTATCCAGTGAAGACAAACTTTTCATAAACAACAATTGTAAGTGGATGCACGAAGATGCAGGAGTTTCTTTTCTGTACAACAAATGTGTCTGGATGTTTCTGTCTGGATAACAAACCAAGCACAGTAAGCAGCACACATGTTGCTTGGTAGACGGCTGAAGCTGTTGTTGTTTCTGGGATATGCACGCAGCCTTCATGTGAAAGAGTACTTCGCATGCGCCGCGTGTCTACATTTGCTCTGGAAACGCTGAGTCCCGTTTACATGGATACGGATACATTTTCAAAGCTTTTTGATCTGGACCCTGGTTTCAAAATTTTGCAGATTCAGACAGTCCAGGTACTGTTCTCGCGTAATCAGAAGGTGAAAAAGAAATGAAAACGCTCAGTTTTTGGTCATTTTTGTTGTCGTGTAAACAGGGCCTAAAAGGTACTTGACCTCTGAATGAGCAAGGTATCGCCACAAGTTGGGGATATCAATGTGGAAATGAAACGGACCCTGTTGTCAGCTCTGGGTTGCTGTATGATCTCCCAAAACTCTCCTCTTCTTAAAGTAGCAGGTTGTTTTTCTGCTTGCAACCCTCTTTTGAACAAGTTTAATCACATAACTGGTACTGAAAGGCAAAGGTCCTATCAACTTTGTTTTTTCCTTTGTTGTTGTGAGGATGCCATCATAGTTTCACACATCCATGCTATGATGGTCCCACCTACCATAAAGATGTAATTGAAAATGTAGCGGGTCGTATCCAAACTGTGTATAGTTAAGCAGATACCACAAATGGAAAAGCATCACCAGTGTGCCAGGGGCAGCAAGGTGTACCGCACTTGAGCACATAGTGCTCAACCTAAACCAAGGGTTCTCAGTTACTCTCTATCATGTCCCCTTCAAGATGAACAATTTTTGGTTTTTATGTTGGCTTACACTGCTGCAGGCCTCAGTGGACTTGAGCAGGATTTCCATCACATTGCAATATTGCATACATGCACAGTTGAGAAGAAGCCTCAGAGGCTCCTGAGTCAGCACAAAGAGGGCAACGGACTTTGTAGCTTAGTTGGAGCTGCCCCCCCCCCACACACACACACACGCAACTTTTTGCTATTGTTTAAAATTGTTGACAAGAGGAACAGTTGCCTTAGCTTTATGTCATTATAGATTTGTGCACTCTTATTTGTGCTTATGTAAAATGTCTGTACCATACTGAAACACACAGCTTTCTCAGTGCAAGGACCAAGAAAGTGGACCGTGCTTGAGCAAGACATGGAGTCGGTGCACAAGCAGGCAAAGATTATTAAGAGCCAATGTGTAATGCTATATATAGCCACTGTTGGAGAGTCTTGCAAGTTTAATGAAGAAGTAAAAGTTTCACTGAGTGTAATACAGTAGTTTGTGTGTAAAGTAAGTTTTTACTCCTCAGTATTAGACATGTTGAATGGACCCAGTTAATGGTGATTGCTTGTAGTTACATTATCTGTCTCCAACATTTTTCAAAGTTTTAAGTGAGATAAAAGAAATCTGAAACAGATGCATAAGTTAACAATAATCAGTTTTTATTTAAAAATGTGAAAACACTATTGCAGCTACAATACTTTAGTTCTTAAATACTTGATTTGTATCTTCCTTGTTAATATTCAATGTTCCTATTCCAACATTTTAATATGTCGACCTCTTTATCACACTTTCATTTACCTGTCATTTAACTGCATGAACTAACATCAAAAGTCTCACCTGTTTCTGGCTGTGCATTTTTTAACTATATGGGAAGGTATTTTGGCAAAGGCTAATGCTATGACCTTGTCCCCCACCTGTTGGAGGTATGTATTGCTTTTGTTATACCGAGTCCAGTGTGGTATCTATTTGGTTCTACATGCATGCTGTTGTGTACTGCAGATGAAGTTTAGCTCTAAAACTAACAATCTCATAGCTTTAAATTAAGATATTCACAACTGAAAGTCAAATACAGGATTTATAAGGCTATGAGAAAAAAATATGGTGTATAATGTTGCATAAGTGATAATTACATTTTTATGAGCATGTTTAAGAATTAAATAGTATTGCAAACATTTTTATTCACTTTGATGCAGCAGTATTTCCTTGGCCAAGTCAACACTGAATTTCATTTGAATCTGCTCTGGGTGATCTGAGTTACAGGCAAAGTTATCTCGTGGGAGGCATCAAAATGTATTATTATTAAAGCTATATGTCTCTTAATAGTATACATTTAGGGGCTGTCAATCCCCGGCACCATTTGAAAAAATATATGGATTTATATGGCTTTAGCACAGGTATTAAAAGTGGATGTTCTTCACAAGCTAAAAAGGGAAATTGTGCTAGAATTTAGTTTGGTGTGCTTAAAAATTAGGCCAACGAACAGTAAATGTAAGTTTTTCTTTGTTTTTTTTCCAACAGTATTGGGTTTGCATTGACTGCACTTCAACATTTCAACAGGACATAAATGTTAATCTGAACTGAGAAATGGAGAAATGTTTACTCCGGAATAGGCATCATTCTGGGCCCTCACACAGACACAGACACACACACATATATATATATATATATATATATATATATATATATATATATATATATATATATATATATATATGTGTGTGTGTGTGTGTGTATATATATATATATATATAATTTGCCACTTAAGTGATGGCTGCAAAGTCACATAGCATTCTACAAGTTTAAAAACACCTGCTAGGTTGACGTGCAAACACAAGGTAAAACTTCCAACTTTAAATAAATGAAAAAGGTGTTACAAAGTCATTTAAGTCCCATGCGTAGTGCATGTTTTACTCCAGCCCTTTTCACACTGCATGTGCACTACAGCTTAATAGCACAGCTCTACTGTAATTGCTCATGAGTGTAAAGAATTTCACTTTAATTCTGCAAGGATGCTAAATTGATGTCAATTCACAGTGCAGTATATGCTTTGAGAAGCTTGATAGTGTGCGCCAAAGAGCAGGTCTCACATACAGTGCACACATATAGGCAAACAAACACACAAGCAGTGCTGAGTTCCCTTGCTGGCTTTTTTTGTTTCTGATACGTACTCTGGAGACAGAAAAGCAAAGGGCCCGTGCTGAAGCAACATTCATGGTGGAGACAAAATGTCAAAGGGAAGTAAATACTGCACCTTGAAATAGCACTGCGCTGTGTCTGGAGCCTTTGACACTTAATGAGCAGAACTAGACAAACACATAATAACCAAATGGCAGTGCCTTCATCTGAAGTCAGAGCAGGTGTCAGTGACTACAGTGACAGCCAGTTTCAACACAGCGGTCAGGTGAGTGTGCACAAAAGTGCAGTCAAGAGCCGCATAATTAAATTAGTATTACTCCGTGGGCTGGTTTTAGCAGAAGAGTTTGTAGTGAGTGAAAATGCATTTGAATAATTGCTCTCTGGCCGAGGATCACACTGTGTTACATGAACATGGCTTGTTGGCCACCTCTGTTCACAGTCAGATCTTGACATGCAATGCAATGACAGCTTGATGTTTGCTATCAGATCACCCTGAGCATTTTCTGCTAACAGATGTAAATGAGGCTTGAGGGTCTCCTCCTTTTAACTATTAAGTGATGAAATGTATTAAAATTTAACTTCATTTTTCCTTCAGAATCAGTACTCTCTCCGAGTAAAGGGGCTTTCAGATCGGAGGCAGTTTGCTCCATGCTTGCCATAGGAGCGCAAAGCATTTGAGTCAAACCCACAAGCTTAATCATCCTGACCCACACGTGCAAGATGTGGTCTTCCTCAAGGCCCCCCCTGAGTTTTTAATCTTTATCACATTTTTGGATGTACAATGTATTTTCTCCACTTTATAGAAGATAGCCCCCAGCATTTCTTCTGCCGAAGGGGAGGAGAACAGCAAGGAAAATGAGGGTGTGCTTGTGAACTCCTCAAATGGAAAATGGACTTGAGCTTATATAGTGCTTTTTTCTAGTCTTTGAATACTCAAAGCAGCTTTACACCGCAGGTCACATCTACCCATTCACACACATTCGCTCTCACATTCACTCACTGATGGTTGGAGTTTCTGTCATTTGTCCAACTTACACATTAATGCCCTTTCATGTCCATTCATATGCCACTGACGCAGCAGTGGGAGCAACTCGAGATTAAATGTCTTGCCCGAGTACACATCGCCATGTGACAGCCGGAACTGGGCTCAAACCTGCAGCCTTCCAATTACCAACCAAACGCACTATCAAGACTGCACCACCATCGGGTGTCTTAAAGATATCGAGCAAGGGATGATCATAGGACCAAGTGAGCTTTAACCTTTCAGACCACTGACGTCAGTTCTCTTGTTCCTCAAGACAAGACAACTAACATGTTGAATGGGCCCAGTTAATGGTCCATTCAACGTGTCTGATGATATATGTGGAAGCCATGGGACAAAATTGAGTTTCATTAACATTTCTGCAGGTTTTTTAAAACACACCTGGTAAACTAGAAATGTTGAAGATTTATTTCTTATTCTTCTTTCTTCTATTTCTGATCTAATCTTCCCTCCCCTCTCTGGTAGAAGCCTGCTGAGCCCACTGCCTCTTATTTGAAAGCCCCTAAAGGAAGATGGTGTAGTTTTGATAATAATGTAATTTTTTACCTTTACTATTGTACAGTGCTTATTAAAACACCTTCAAGGCCAAAGTTTTGTACTCTGTACTATGCTGTAAGCCTATATCCATGTCTTTCATGCTCTTATGTATGTAAAAAATCTAAAGTGTGGTTGTTTTTGTGTTTTTGTTTGTGTGTTTTAGTGAATTAGTAGTGTAACATTTGGCCATTAGTTGTGTGCATTGAGCTCTCAAAGCACAATATTAAAACTAAAATGCTGTCATAGGTTTAAGATGCCAAATCAAACTACAGACTTGTGCCATTGCTGCAAACATATCAACAATGACTGCTTTAGAACTACCTTTTTATAACAAGGCTATGAATGTTATAGGCTGTTTACCACACTGTTTTGAGTATGGATATCAACATGTAGCTAACAGATGTGACTGTGATGTTAATGTGATGTGTGTGTGTTGCAGAAACAGCAAAAAACTCAAATCTTATAAAATACATCTTTTAAGTTTAGTCTGCCAAGTCATTTTTTTTTACAATTTATGTTGTAATTTTTATTTCCAAGCAATAGTATTTCTAAGGTGATGAAGTTTGTCTCTTCTGGTCATAACTGTTTAATCAGTTATGTAGCTGAGAAACACATTCTCTCCATATTCAAAGATTTTCCTGCAACATATTCACTACATTTTGCTCTGCTTTTATGCTGAAGTGAGTGCCCTGTTGTTGTGTAAGGGGCGTATTTGAGGACTTTGTAGGAAATGTGCTGTACATGGAATGAAATAAACAATTTGTTAAAGGATTTGCCTTCTGTTTTTGATTTGTATAACATTACAAACTGACACGTTTCCTCTCTAAAAATGATTCTGTAATTAACACAATTCTGTAATTTTTAGTCATCTACTGTGGTTGTTGTATGAAGTGGTTACCACTTAATACAAACTTTAAGTTTTGCATGTTTGTGCCACAGTGTGTGTTTTGCAAAGAGAGATGAATGTAGTTGAAACTTTCAGCTGCTGCGTGCTGCACAACAGCTGCAGCAACATTTTACTGGCAGCTTTGTCCAACAACTGACTGACACACACACGCATGCATGTTGGGTGTCAGACATTGAAAGTTAAAAATGGTCTGTGTTTCTGGTAGCTGTATTTATTTTTTTATTTTCATTTTAAAGCCTATGATAGTTATTGTCATTCCAGTTTCAGGAAGTAGACGGTTCCATTTCTCTTGTGTTGCAGATATCTTCCTGGCAGCTCTGCAGCCTCCCTCAGTGGTCAGCTCCCTTTGTTCTCTAATAGCCAGGCAGACTCCTTCATCCCAAGCCCACCCCCCAACATCTCCCTGCTCATCAACAGACAACAGCAGTCTTCACGAGAGCGGAAGGCCTCTCCCTCCTCTTTGCCAGGCCGCCTCAACAGAGCCCTCTGCCTGGGCACCATCCGCTCACTCACAAGGACAGGTAACAAAAATTAATCTGCTTATAGGTACCAGAATGTACTATCTTATTCTTCCATAGATGGCCTGTTTGATGGTGTAAATAGTTTTAGGTCCATGATTGCTTCAGATTCACAGGAACATAAATTGAAATTGAATTTCCAAGTAGGTGGTTCCTTTACAAGGTTTAGTAAAAATGTTCCACCCACGTCAGCTCATAGTTCACCTTGCACAATTTTCCGTTAATGCACAGACAGGTGATCTTGAGTTGTAGATTCTTGCTCTGTTCTGCCTTGCAAACAAACACATTTTTAATTAAGCTTATTCAATGTTCTGCTCTGGGTGCAGAATTTCAGGGTTCCTCAGCATACTGGGAGATCTGACTAAGAAAAATTAAAATGTCTCACTAAACCTTTCATGTACTTGTAAAAATATTTTGACATTGACCCAATTTCATATTCCTAAAGAGGCAGCCAAGTGACAAGGGTACAGCTATCATTAAATTGTTCTTTTTACATAACGTTCCCTAGAATCTCATGTAGGCATCACTAATACAGTATATCTCAAGGCCTATGAATCGACTTAAATGAACCACCCTGGCTTATTACGGTCCAGTAAAACAACATTCTCCATTAAACATATCAGAATTTGTGTGTGTTAAAGAGGGAAATTAGGTAAACCTTTCTTGTGTCTTAAAAGCGCTGAAAGTCTTACATTTGATATATTGCAACTGTGGACTCTGTTAGACTTTGCATAAACAGGCCAACTTGACATCTAACGGGGCTTAATTTTTTTTTATCAAGGTTCAAATTCAAATGGTGACGGGAACTTAATTAGACTATGTCTTTGTAGTGGCTTATAACCTGAGAATTGAACCTTTGAGTAAAACCTGCAGTAATAGGTTGGGATCAGGGCGGTGGTGGTGGTGCAACAGGTAGTGCATGTGCCTCACAGTAAGAAGGTTGCTGGTTCAAGTCCCCTGCCAGTAAAGGCCTTTCTGTGTAGAGTTTGCATTCTCCCTGTGCATGCGTGGTTCTCTCCAAGCACTCAGGCTTCCCCCGCCAGACCAAAAACATACTCATTTATGTTGATTGGTGTCTCCAAATTGCCATTAGGCGAGATCGTGAATGATTGTCCGTCTCTCTGTGTGACCCTGTGATTGGCTGTTGACCGGTTTAGGGGGTACCCCTCTCACCCAATGTCTTGAATAGACTCTAGCCCCCAGCTTATCCCAATGGATGGTTGGAAGGTTAGAATTACCTATAATTATTTGGAATATTTATTGCCAGGTAGGTTCAGTATACTTAAGTTGTCTCTATTTTTCTTCCTTTTTTTTAGAAAAACTAGAGGAAAAATATTTTATAAATACCCAGCAATACAAACAATTCAGTAGATGGCCCTGTCACCTTTCAACAGCATTTGAAATTATTTGGTTGACAATTTGATGTTCAGAAATTTATATATTCCACTTTTTTCTTTGGTAATTTTGTCAATGGCTTATTGCCAATCTAGAATAACTAAATAGGACATAGTTTGGGTTCCCATGCGCGAGAGAGGCTACAAAGAAAGTGAAGTGAATATGATAAGAGTTTCGTTGGTATAATTATTGTGACCTTTAATTTTTGAATATAAGATAGGGGTTTGCATATGAAAATCTGCAGTGGATGTTGATAAACTCTCAAGTACTCTGCAGCTGCAATGTTACTTCTTTCCACAAGGTGGCAGATTATTAAAACTGAATAAAACAGTCAACCTTGTATTTCTAAGACATGGAATAATTTAAGACAAACTTTTAATAGTAATAATATCCTTTATCAGAGTGTTTTCAGAATCAAAGCTTATTTGGTTCTTGACAAGGATAGCAAATATACATAAAAAAATAGGTCATAAAATCACTAGTAAAGACAATTTAGAAAGAAACAATTGAAGATAAATTATTTATTTAAGATAACTTTGAAAGACTAAGATTAATTTAAATTAATTCTCAAATGTAAAATCTCATTAGAAATGTTAAAAAATCAAATGAGGACAGGCACACTGATAAAAGGATGTTTAAAGAAGATATTTAAAGAGATTTACTCCCTGGGCAGATTGTTTTAGACCCCTCACAGAAAATTCATGTGTCCACTTTGCTTTTAGTCTGCCTTCAGTAATGACCCAAAGACCTCTGCGTGAAGACTTCTAGATGTCACCTTGTACTGTACTATGAGGTTAAAGATTTTGCCTAAAAAATTGTAGAAGCATTAGAAATAATCGTGAAAATCTTTAAAATCACTCTGAAACCCGCAGAGACAGTCTAAACATGCTAACACAGGACTCGTGTTTGTGACTTCTGTTCTAGTGATGAGCTAAAAACACATTTAATTGTTTCTGCGTCACTTAAAAATAAAAGTAAACCAAATTTTAGAGATATCTCGGTGGTAACAAAAACAAAGGGTTATGTGGACTTATTTGATAGTGTAACCTTATTTCAAAACTATTTGTGATTTCCCAGATTCTGGTTACCTGTTCAGTGGAAGTAGACCAACATCGACATGCCAAGACTCCCCGACTTCAGGTATTAAAAACTTCTTCTGCTTTTGTAATGACCATTGAATTCTCTCATATAAGAGCTTTTTTGGTACAGATTACTTTTCACTGAAATCGGGGAGCCGCCCATCATCACCCTGCCCTTCTCCAGCTCCATCTGTGGCGGGGTCTGTGACCTCCAGTTCAAGTTCTGCCAGACAAAGACGCCCCCTCATCAGCCCAGCTCGCCTCAACATCAGTGGTCAAAGTCTCAGGCTTTTCTCCACCGCGCCAGAACCCTCATTGATGTCCCCACCACAGTCTCCTCCACCTTCTTCTCCAAACTTTCAAAGAAAAAATGGTAATCAGAGTAAACCACAGCTGACATGAATAGATAGATCCCTGTACCATTCAGATTACTACAGCACAAGTCAAACTCACACCCTATGCCCCCTTATCTGAAGGTTAAATTACGTTTTTTGCAGATATGTCTTCAATGTTATGGGTGCGAACTGTAGTGGAAGAGCAGGTGAAAACAGACAGCTCCTCAGAGTCCTCTGTATGTGGAGTTGGAACTACAACAGAGATGCCAGAGAGTAGCACTGATGACAGAGGTGAGTAACATGATGGTCAGACGGTGAATAAAGTGATCATTATCTGCCCAGAATCACATTGATTATAGCGTCTAGTTTGTCTGGCTGGGCGCAGTGTTGGGGTAATTACTTAAAAAAGGTAATGTATTATACACTGCTTTGTCACTCACTGCCAAAAGTAGCTGCCTGTGCTAAAAGCTAGATGACTTTTCCAGTACATTATAAAGGACATGACAGGACCAACACAGCACGTTGTGTGATTGTCTAATGATAATTACTCTGTTTTTATAATTGTTGGAGGCTATAGTCATAGTTGAAACTCAGTTGCCCGGAACCATTTTGCAATATTCCAATACGTCTCTTTGGATTCACTGTGAGGTTGTAAAAAAATGATACTTTGGTACTTTTTGATTCATTACAGTTACGATGTATTTTAATTAAATTTTACACCCAGTAGTACTGAAAAAAAAAACTTAAAATCAGATTTTTCAGACTAGTGTAGTACACATGAAAGCGACCTTGTCGGGTGACTTAGTCAGAGGGCAGACCCAGATGTGAGCAGAACTTTATAGCAGAAAGAGAGCGAAAAAAACTACTAAGAGATAAATAGTCTGACTCTGAAAGTACCTTTATTAGAAAAAGACAAAAGATGTGTTTTTGGCAACATCTTTCATATGAGACGGGTGCAGAAGGAAAAAGTGATTGATTCTCAGAGGCTGCTGTGCAAAAGGAGCCTCAATCAAGTCAAAACAAAGGGAAGGAAAACTAGTATGGACAGACTGATTGACGGACACTAATAATGTAATGTTGTGTTTATAAAATTGAATAATTGCCCTGTTGATGTCTCTGATGATAAATCCAGTGACCATACAGGTTTTGTGCTGCAAATTAACTTCAGACTTCCCCCTGTGAAATAAGCACATTAGTAGATTGTCCCCTCAGGCTAGCAGGCCTAGTTGTTAGCAAAACATACCTGTGTGGGCTCACAATCAAAGCCTGATGTGGACTTCATACACCCCACAGAGAGGTGATCAGGGTCCACTTCTACATGAGATGTGATGGTTTGGTGTTACGGTAAACACATTCACCACCACAGGATCATACTGAAGGAGTGAAGCACCAAAGTGTCTTAGAACTATATTTAATAACAAAATGAGTTAATCACTGTTATTACTGTAATCAGAGCTACAAATTCTAGGAAGCCAAATGAACAGGAAAATGTCTTTATAAGACTTGTCACATAAAGTATAAAATGTGTTTTTTTTTTCTTTTATCATAAATTTGTGCAGTAATAATCACTCAATAAGCATTAAAGTTGCTTAACATAAAAATATGCTGACGTTATTCCATCAATTAGTTAATACAATATTTTTTGGAAAATATTTTATATTAGCAAAGCATCACTCAGGTTCTAATCAGGAAGGCTGTTCCTCTAAGTTTATGCACATTCGCGTTGAAGTCCGCAAGGAGAACGATGGAGTCCTCCAGGTGGAACCCTTTCCAGGACCCCACCCAGTGACTGAAAGAAGGCCGTTTACTCTGATTTGCTGTTCAGTGCTTACACACTGACAACAGTCAGAGCCTTCCGCCTTTGACCTGAAGCCGCAAAGAGGCAACCCTCCCGTTCTCTGGGGAAAACTCCAACATGGAGGCACTCACCCAGTGCACTAGATGCAGTTTTAAAAAATGTCACTATCCTCACAAAAATAGTCTCACGTGCAGGGGTTGTGTTCACCAAAAATTCCCCAACATTGACCGAATTTAGGCATTTAGTCGATGTAAAAGAGGTACCCTTCATAGCCAGTGTGCAGCATCACTATAGTGACTCACAGAGCTATTGACTCCGTCCCATTCTCCGTGCACTGACCGTGGGTTCAGGAGCTATGAGTGCCACAGGTCAGTCGCAGGGCGTTGGAGCTGCCCGTGTTACTGCGGGACTTTTCTCCAGCTGCACTGTGAGCTTGCAATTGGTAAACCATTCACTCAAAAAGTCTTGCCTGGTTTAACAGCCCCCCTTAGAGTCAGTTATAAGTCAAATGCATTCCTTGTACGTTTATCTTTATCTTTTCTGCATGAATTTTCAGTTTGTCAACACATCCTCCTAAATATACACTCAGATTTGTAGACTGTGGACATGATTTTACAAGTTGTATGACACCAGGTTTAAGAAAGTGGTTTGTTTTATGAATTATTTGTGTGAGATAACGTCAGTTTCAAAGAATAGGCCAAACAGCACTGAAACCTGTGATGTTTTGAAACTCAACGTGCTGAATCACATACGGACTATGCTGCTTTTGCTACTTCTAAAACTGTGCAAATTGGTGAAAAGGACATGTATAAATCCCAAAAACACACAACATAAGGTAAAGGCCATAGACTGTGGGATGTCCTTGAGCTATGCGCATGTGGCACGCAGATGCTGACGCCTTAATGCAGCTATTTGGGGAAATTGTACTTACCTTTCTATGCAAAGTGTCCAAATTAAGACACCAGCAGTAACAGGAGTGAGTGTCATCACCGACAAAAGCTGGAGGGGACTGCACTGCAAGATTTGTATGTGATGCAATGCAGAAATTAAATCAGAGGATTGACTCAAAAATGAATTATCAGTTTGAAATATGTCTTTTGCACCACTCCTATTAAAAACCAGGGGTTAAATCAGTCAAAGGCTGTCAGTGACCTCACACTTCAGCTGAATGTCAGGAGACCTTTTGGAGTCTTGTACGCTTTAGTCATGAACAGGAAGAGTGTTTTTTCTTTAGTTAACCTCTTTTTCACAGCAAACGGGCATGCGTTTGTCCTGAGTTCCTCCTCAGACAATAAGCATTCACCTTGCCATGTGCCCACCCCTCCTCTCTCTTGACCATCAATATACAACAGGTCATCCAATGCCCATCTACTAATTTTGTCATATTGAAAGCATGATAAATATTCATATTACAGATACCATCAGCAGTGTTATGTAAAACATCATCTTCTTTAATAAATAACCCAAACATAACCAAATGTATCTGCTGTTTGTAAGTGCATTAGCTCCAACAAAGGTTGTTTTCATATGATTAATTTTGTTGTCTCTTACCAAATGTCCAGGTCTCCTGAAGCGTCTCCTCTGGCCCGGGCTTTTGTTTGTGAGCCTGACTGCTAACCTGCTCTTTGGTGGTGTCTACATGTACAACAACTGGAGATGAACCGTGGGGGGGTCTGTGGCGTTTCTCTTGTGACCCTTAAAGGTTGAGGTGGCCTGTGGCTCTTGACAGCCTTATCGTGTCTGTGGAGCTGTTCTACCGAGAAAACAGTCTGGTAGTAGCTTCCTGGGACTGGTGCTCTGTTAAACAGGCATCAGCTTTAAGATTTCTGACATGAGTGTAAAAAAGCAAAGCCCCCATTCAAGTGACAAAATACTGTGCAGGAATTCTTTTGTATGACATTGACACTTCATATTTTGGCTGTTGTATTGTGGCCTTTTTTATCTTTTATTGCTGCTCTTGTATTGACATGGAGGTATGTGTGATAGATTTAAAAGGCTCAAGGCCTTTCACTGATGCTAAAAAGACTTTAGAGACGCTTTAAAGACTTTGTGGTGCTTGCAACCACGTGCACTGTTCAGTCAATGCTGCTTTGACACAGAGTCATGTTTGACAGAGTTCTACAGATTGTGATGGGTGCATTACTACTTTTTGTTTTGTCTTTTCAAACCAAAATGCTGTAAAAATGAAGAAGTGTGTCACTGTGCTGTATCATGATACTTCAGAACTTTTATAAAATGTACATTTGTTTTTGTACTGGAATTCTTTCAACACACTGGGTTACCCCCTTCAGTTTTTTGATTGGGCAACTGAGAATGAGTGGTGTGTTTCTTTCTATACAGTTGCATTATTTGTGATATTATGGTCTTCATACCAAAGTGATTCATGTCACAATCCACACTTAACTGTTCTCTATCACTAAACCATCCATTTTCTTCCATGGATTTTTCATTTACTTTCGTTTGTAACGGTGTGTTTGCACAGTGTGAAACACTTAGCTACAAAACTAATTTCTGTGCCCACAAGCTTCACAACATAGCATGGAGACTTGTGTTTCTGTTGAATGAGTGGATCTGGATGAGGACAAAGGGAATGTGACAAGGTGCTGTATGAAATAGCCTGTCTTTTGTTTTGTAGCTTGTTTGACAGAGTGGAGCTAGTGTTGCTTTTATGATATCAACATCAGTAGTTTACATATGTTAATACTGGGGAACTCACTAAATCTACTCAGCACCTTAAGCTGTTTAATGACAAGCTGTGTAGACAAGCACTCATCATTACGAAGTACCTCACTTCTTTTTATCTGTTTATCTGCTTTCAGAATAGAAGTACTGAATGTTACACTATTCAAGGTGAAAATGTCAAGTAAAGGGCAGAGAATTGTATTTTAAAGGGCCACAGCCGCAGTTTTTCCTGCAGGAGATGGTCAAACCTCAGTTGCAGAGCACCTCTCACTAGCATTTAATGTTAGCAGAGAGTTACGAGGGCTGATTGATAAGTTGTGAGCCTCATAATTAAGGGTTTGACTTTTGGCAGACATATAGCATTATATTTCAACATAATCCCCTTCAGTATCTATACACTTTTGCCAGCGATGTTTAAGGGCCTCAATTTCTTGACCGTCCAGAAAGTCCTCCACTGCATGGATGACGTCATCATCTGACCGAAAGTGGGTACCGGAAATGGCCTTTTTCAATTTTGGAAATAGATGAAAGTCTGATGGAGCGAGATCGGGCGAATAAGGCGGATGCTCAGTCAATTCAAAGCCACAATCTTGAATGGCAGCCATGGTAATGACAGACTTGTTAACAGGGGCAATTTGTCCATTTTGCAAAAGTCACATGCCTTGTTTACTTTAGAGTGCTACCTCTTCGACATAAACTGACCAAATGACACCAGTCTTCGGGTACACAGCCTTAAATAGTCAGGGAATAGTAGAGCTGGAAAAGGACATCCCTGCTTATCTTCTTCAATACAAGGCTCACAACTTATCAATCAGCCCTCGTATGTTACCAGTAGGAGAGCTGACTTCTGCTTCACTCGGTACTATTCACAAAGCCACTTGAAATATGTTTGTGTGTTTCATTTTTTTCCTTTGTTTTTACCAAGCAGACATCAGAAGTCCTGCCTGCTCTTGACTTTGATTGGTCAGTGAAAGTGACATTGACGAGTGAGGCACTCTTCTGAAAGTTAAGCTATTTTCAACTAAGAGTGGAAGACTTTTTCCTGCTCTAAGAGCTGGGAGTATTGCATTTTATTACCTCTGCCAGTGAGGTTATGTTTTTACCAGTGTTTGTCCATTTATTTCTGTCTGTCCGTCTGTGAGCAAGATAACTCAAAGTTCTAAGCAGATTTTATTAGTTATCAGGGAATGTTGGTCATGTCGCAAGAAAGAATTAATTAGATTTTGATGATGATCCAATACAGATTCAGATCCAGATCCAGGAAATTTTTTAATTATTCGTTAACATTGTGTGATTGGGTAGTTCTCCACATTTTTTTGATAATCATTTGGTTGACAGTGTCAGAAATGCCACGGCAGAGGGCTGTGCTTTTGGAGCACTTCTAGTTAAGTTTGAATTGAAAAGTAGGAGGGTTCTGAGAGCACAAACTACTGTCAAGGCATTTCTGACATGCTTAGCAGAGTTATCAGTGAAAATGTGGAAAACTATCATGTAATGTTAACAAAGCCTTAAAAACTTTAATGGATTTGAACTGCCATTAAAATGAAATCATTTCCTCCTCCTGGCATGACCAACATTCCCTGAAATTTCATCAAAGTCAGTCGAGAACTTTTTTTAGTCATCTTTCTCAAAGACAGACAAACAGGCCAAAACATAACCTCCTCTGTGGAGGTAACAAGTGCTACCAGCTCAAAAAAACAGCGGCTGTGGGCATGGCTGCAGAGAGTGAGCATCCAGTGCTGTGATATCTGGTCCTCCCAAGCTGTCAGGAGACAGTGAAAAGCACAATGTAGAAGCTCCTGTGAGAAGTATTTGGCTTGTTGTGAAAAATGACTAAAATGAATATTAATGCTCCCTTATGACGTGGAAAGACAATAAACCAACAAGATTTACCATTTCATTGATGTTGGTGGTAATTTGAACAAGAACACTGTAGCAGGTGACAGAAGAAGTGATTAACCAAATCGCCTCTCTTTGTTTAAGTGACTTTCCTCAGCGTAGAGTCTTGATTAATGAGCCATCTGACTTTTAAAGCAGAAAAAAACTTTTAAGTACACATGTATAGTTGATTATCAGAGAGGATCTCCTAAATCAACACAAACCAGGTTTTCCTCAGGGAAGGTTACATTTATGTAAGACTTATTTGAAGGTCCATGTAAAAGGTTACAATTAATAGCTGATAGGTTATTTTAAGACTGAGGAAGCTGTAGAGCAACATGAATAAGTTTGTCAGGGGTGATACGCATAAAAAGACTATGAATTCTCCCTCAGACACTTTCAGAAACCTAGATTAATAAGATGTTTATGATGTTGATTACATGAAAATGTTTTCTAGAAACATTGATATGACTTATTGAAAAATAGTAAAATATTAATAAGCTCCAGCTGTCACATGTCAGTGTGCCCTTGGGCAAACAGGTTGCTCACAATGCTTCGTCAGTGGCTATATGATCTCGCCTACATTTACCATTATTGACATAAACGCCTTACCAAGGGTATTAAGGAATTAACAGTGCTTTTAGTGAGTGCTTACAGGGGAACTTATGCAATAATACTTTTGCCCTAATACTGATATGATCTCACTCTGATTAACCTTAATGAATATTTTAGTCATGTTTAGTCATATTTTTGACATTAATTAACATTAAAAACATTAACATAACTGATCAAAAATGTCTAAGATGGGACAAAACTGTTGATGCTTTTATTAACACATGAAGCCTTAAACATGTCAATCACTGTATTGGGTCCAATTATTGCAATTAAGCTAAAATTTACTTCTTAGAACAAGGACCTTGAAATAATGTTTAAAGTGGAGTTTCAGAGAACTAAAACGTGATTAAAATAGGAATGAACAACTCACAGCTACAGAGCCACATGTAGTCCCCATTCTCATTTAACGGGGTCCACAAGTTGTTAAATATGAGGTTAACATGAAACAATCTGAAAAGTTGTCATCAAAGATTTCCCAGAGACCCAGAGCTGTTTTTTTAATCATAAGCAAAAACATGAAAAAAATAATCAATTTTAGAATAATGTGTGATAGGTGGTCATGACTTCCCATAAAACTGTATATGTAACATGTTAACCGTCTTTATTCATTGTTTTGAAAATAAGCCGTTTAAATGGGCTTAACTTCTTTGTTTATTCAATGTAGCATTTTTTGAGTGAAAGATGTATATCTTGATATATTTAATTCTAATTGGGTATATTTTGATTTTTATAGTTTAATTTCCAACAATTTTGGGTGTCTTATTGAATTTGTCCGTCAATTGTAACAATTTGACCCTCTGAAAGTGAGAATAAATTTAACATGGCCCCCTTTGTAACCTAAGTTGCATCTGAATGAACAGTCTAATGATGGTTTATAAAGTATTGTTACGCAGACTAATAATGTTAAACATCTTTCTTAAATGTGTGAAGTTGTCGAATTAAAGAAATTATATTGTTTTCATGATGTTCAATTGATGAAGGCAGAGAATCAGAGGGATGTTTCTCTCCTCACTAAGCTGTAAAATAATTCTTACTGGTTCTTAGGCATAAATCTTTGTGATTTGGCACTTTTCCTGAAGATATTTTGTTTTGAGTGTGTTTGCATGCTTTATATTGAGTATTTTATTTTGTAGTTTTCTATAGAAAATGAAGAGCTGGATGTTTTGTGTGCATGTTGAAGATTTGGGTTAAGAACGTTTTTGAATGTGTTTAAGGAGTGTAAAAAGTTTACAATCGATTTGTTTTGATGCACACATTATATAAAACTTATGTAAGAGAGTTTTTTTCCACATTGGTGAAGAAATGTGCTTGATATTGGGTGGAGCTGTAATGTTCCCTTTAAATTATTACTGGCTTACTTGTTTCTTCAGATACTTAGTGCTGACTGTAAGTTGTGGCAATGTATGGTCATTTTTTATGTTTTGGAGTATTTTTGGAGTCTAATTCAGTTTGGAAAATTTGGTTACTGAGGGGGGGAAAGCCCTCAGAAAAAAGGATTGCTTAAAATTTTGTTATGATTGGGAACTCTTATTTGAAAAACTTTAAAATAAGATTTGTTTAAATAAGAATATATGTAACAGTCAGCATACATGAAGCCTAATGAGTGGTAAAGAGACTTTTGTTTGTTTTTCGTGTTTATTTAATCCCTAAAAGATGCACGTTATTTTTAGATTGTAACATTTTCTTGAAGCTGTCCTAATAAGTCCTTAAAGTTTGTTTTTTTTTAAAGTCTGTTTTGCATTTTCCGTGGACTTCACATCATGTAAAATCAATGTTAACTTTTGATTCTTTAAGAAGAGGATGTATGTTCTTTTTAATGTTTTAACTGATGGTGTGACATGTTATTCACTGTGTTCTGTGCTGATAACACTTGTCTGTAAACTGATCTGTGTGATTTTAAGAAACAGCTGTTGTTTCATCTGGATTAAAACACCTTTTTCAATAAAGTATTTTCCTAATTTATTATAATGCATCTTTGAAATTTGTCCAGATCCTGTCAATTCCTTTGGAGTGCCCTCTGTTGGCTTCAGGACTAAACTGCACTTCACCTCAGTCTCCCCCTTGATGTGGATTAGTGTTCTGTCTGAGTTTCCAACCAGATAATCTGAAAGTTGACATCACTTCACTTTCAACCAAAACTTGAGGGACATCTAAAAGGTTTCCTTAGCAATGAAATACTAAGTTTGGCAAAGAGGAGAGAGAAACTAGTGTTTTTTTAATGAAACTTTAAAGGACAGACAGGGGTGAAAAAAACATTTCTTGTAGGGCTGCACAATATCGGAACAATATCGGTATCAGCAAATATTAGCTTAAAAACAGGAATATTGGTATCGGCAGACATCAAAATTTCTGCAGATAATTAAAGCCAATATTTTGGCCATACATATTAGCCTTATATATTGGCTTTAAAATTCACAGAATATATGAGTGTAGCACAATGCTTAACCCTCTTATTGCTGAATGAATACATTTTAAAATCCACAGTGTCTTCTATTCGAGAATGAAATTTGGTTTTCCTTGGTTCACATCAATTTCTAACTCAAATACGCTGTCACAATGAGAAGAACAGGCCAGTTTTAGTAAAGAAGATGCCTTATACTTTTGTCAAAAACTATTAGTATCTGCAATGATAAGTTTGGAAAAGTTTGCAAATCAGATATCAGCAAAAAAAAACAACATCGTGCATCCTTAATTATTTTTATTTAACCATAACACTTTAAATGAGAATTCGTGAATGTAAATCAAGAAGGTTTCTTCCTTCTCATCACTGACGGTTGCAGACCTAAGGTTAGACAGGTGGAGTAAAGTAAAATATTTGAAGGCATTTTAAAGAACCATCTATTTGATGATCTTATATTATATCTTACCTTGTATTTTTCTAATAAGTCACAAGTCTCTTTAGAATCTATATGCTTAAAAATATGTTAATAATGTATCCATTTTTGAATGATGAGAGCAAGAGTTATAAGGACTTCACTTTTAAGCTTCAAGACTGTTCAGATAAAAAGATCAAAAATACTATTAACAATGTGTGTTTTTTAAACATTCAAACAGAAAATTGACACCAAATGTCTTCTCTTGTATGCCCGTCTAATGACACTGAAACATGCCATGCAATTAAAGGTAAAACATGTATTTAATTCAGAATGGAGTCTAAAAGAAAATGCCCCTCTTGTTCTGTTGGATATGTTTGATATGTGCAACATACTCCTCCACTGACTGACATGAAACTGCATGCTGTGAGGGCGAAGCGTGAACAAGAAGGTCAAATTTTCCCAGATTTTTGACCCGCTTTTGGGTCACTGCTCGTGTGGTGACTGGTCGAACAGAGAGTAGCACTGTTTATATGTTTTATACATGTATGTTTTTTTTTATTTGATTTTACATAACATGAGCAGAATTTAAAAAAAAAAAATTTAAATCTGCCATTGCACCTCAGTACAAGAATTTACATCCCTTGGTTTTCTGAAACTCCAAATCTTTTCAGAGCTAAACCAATATTTCAACAGAATATGGCAATTTTTTGAGATGTCAAAAGTATGTCAGGGTCACTATCCAATACTTTGAGGACTGTTTTTTTTTTAAATGCTCTCAATATGTTGTATTTACTAAATGAAAAACAATTGTTTTAGCAACATGTTTAAATACCACATGCTGATGAAGAAAAGCTGTTAAAATGATGATGTGCATTTGTTTTGTTAAAGTCCTGATTTCATTTAGTAAGTAAGTAGTGAAGGCAGGCGGAGCAGACAGCGAGTCACTATTCATCGTCTTTTGTTTTCTCTTTTTTTCTCGCTTTTTTTAACAGGGAGCCCTCATGTGATGGGATCAACACACTAGGATCAAATTTGTGGAAGTTGATGATTATATATATGTCTTTGCGAGATATAAACTAGATAAGAAAAAAGGAATTAACTAACAAAGAGGAGGTTTTTAATCTGATTATTGCTGAAGAAGGTTAGAAAAATAGAAAGTATTATCACTACAATTAATCCTCTAAATTGGATATTGGGAAAGTTTAATCCTTATGCTGAATTTTCATCCCCACTTGCTCATATTATTTTGTTGCATATTTGCTTATGTTCACATTTTTGGATTTGATATAATCTCTTTTTCTTAAGAACTTTTACTCAG
Source organism: Cetoscarus ocellatus (assembly GCA_037902135.1). Taxonomy (NCBI): domain Eukaryota; kingdom Metazoa; phylum Chordata; class Actinopteri; order Labriformes; family Labridae; genus Cetoscarus; species Cetoscarus ocellatus. The sequence goes on along the minus strand of JBAMNC010000454.1, from coordinate 1,076,213 downwards.
GTTACATAAAAAAACACAGAAACTACAGCACAAACTTGTTTTCTACCTTTTTGTCTGTTGGGGCTGACATAAAAATACTCTTCAGGAAGTGAAGACCACCTCCTGTGTCCCCAGCAGAGCTGTGGGTAAGCCTGAAGACAGTAAACAGGTCACACAGTCACAAAACAACATGTTCAAATCTGATGTCTCATTGTCAGACCTGATCTAATGTTCTGGAAATTTGTTGCTTTTCTATCATTAAAAAATAAATACACCATCTCCATTTCCATTGAATGGATGTTTTATTTTATCTTTCTCACGCAGGGACGTGTATAATAATCAGTATTTCTTTAAAAGTGCCAACATTAGCCAAAATTTTTCATTTCTCTCCAGTCATAGGTCAGCTGTTGGCCAAGGGGTTCACAGACTGTGTGGCCCTCTGAATGTGGCAACTGTTAGTGCAAAATTCCTCCAATACCTATAACATTAAGATTGCAGATCTCAATATATACATCCATACATTTTAATGTTGACCCATGTTTAACATCAAATTACTTACTGAATCTTTTCTGTTTTGTGTTCAGTCTAATTCTTGTCTAAAATAATAAATAGAAACAATACAATGTAGACATTTCATTTGCAAAACATTTCTCTTGTGTCATTCATTTTACATTCATTGTGTCTTTGAGGATTTTATTACCATCATTAAATTATAGGCACAGAAACAGACACAGAAATCAGTATGCATTCAAGGAACATAATTTTGTGCAAAAGCTTTAGGCAGTTAAAAATGCTGAGATGTAACAATGCTTTCAAAATAATACATTTTAATTTTTTACTCATTGTTATTGACAGACGCAAAGGATTTTTAATAAGGGTGCAGGAAATCTCCCCAGTTTTCATGCAAAGGTGGGTCATTTGGTTTTGTTTCCACATTAGAGGTAGAGCTGTTCTGATATAATTCTCCCATAAAGACCTTTTCTGGCCAAACTTCTCTGAACAGTAGATGATTGTACTTGTTCCTACTGGTTTCAGCCATTCTGAGCTGATGATACCACTGGGGATCTTCCAATTTTTAAGGGAGGTAAGCATTATGTGTCTTTCATCTGCTGCACCAACTTTCCTTGATCTTCAGTGATGCCTTTTTTTTTCTTGGGTCTTAAAAGTAGCACATCTCAAAACCCCAGTCTATTTTAAAATCTTGCATCAGAGAGACCTTGCTGATGTAGTAAAACTATGCTATGTCTTGTTGTGGTCAGTCTTACCATGGTATTTGACCTGTGGCATGAAACTGTCTTCCACAATCACCCCTTGATAGTAGAGTTTGGCTGCTCCTGACCCAGTTTAAACCTCCTTCACAGCAGTTTCTGTTTCAGTTGATGACTGTTTTAACGCACACATAAAAACAATAATCATGAGCACCTGTTTAGTATAATTGGTTTATTAAATTTAACCCTTCAAAATTCCTGACTTTATATAAATGTACTTATAGGAATTTAAACTTGAACAAAGGCAAAGAGTGGTCACTACAAATATTCATTTTATTCAGATTTTCTTCTTTTCTCTATTGGATTTGTTAAATTGATTTTTTAAAAAATCCAATTTTAAATTCTGAAAGCATTCTTACCTTACAGGACTTTTTCATACCTGCCTTCTGTACAGTTACATTTATCAAATGGGACAGTAGCAAGTACTGTTACTAATCTTCGGGATTCCCTCTTAAAAAAAACACTGCCTGAACCTTCTAAGCTTTGAAATGGAATGTATTATTATTATTTTTATTATTATTATTATTATTATTATTATTATCATTATTATTATTATTATTATTATTAGTAAGGATGTGCTGAGGACATGCTGCTGTGTAATGTCGTGTGTTACAAAGCATAAAACTGTAATCCTTTGTTCATAGGAGGTACTTTTTGCAACAAAAACTTGTTTTTCATGGTGTTGTCAGTTGGAGAAATATTTTGGTTGTGGTAGTCAGGTTTGGTTTCATTCAGTTTTTAAAGCATTTACTCTACCTCCTTGTTTTTTCTGATGATGGGTTGCTAGAGTCAAGCACCAGAATTGTCATTGATGTAAAAATAAATTACACACACATAGACACAGTCAAAATCCCCCTCTAAACTTTTCAGATTTTTTTGTAAGAATTCCTCCTGAAGCCCATGAATTTTCCTAATATAAACAAAACTCAATTTACATTTTAGTCAAAATCTGTTTTCAGTCGAAATTTAAGGTAGCCCACTGGGTCCATCAGTTATTCATGTCTGATGTTGCAGTTACAAAGTGATACCTTTAGCCTTTGACAAACTACAAATTTCCTTTTACATTTTTTAACTTTGTTTTATGATTGTTGCCAAAGATAAAAGTCTTTACATTTCCACGTTGAGCAGTAACTATCATAAGTAACCACAAAGTGACACATTTCAGGAGGTTTTGTACCTGCTCAACTTTTGTGATGAAAGCTCCTGAAGCGCTCTTTACAAAGATGACAGCCTTATTGAATGTACCCTGATCAGTGTAATTTACTTTTGTGACCACAGGGTGGTAGCATGAGGGTCTCTGAATGAGGCCAACTTCTCCAAACTTCATATGTAAGCTTTTAATGTGTTTGTTCTGTTTTAACTCTGTTCTTCTCTGCAATGCTGTTTAATCACTTAGTGTTTAATTTAAGCACAGATATTTTTTTTTATTTTTTCTGAAAAAAATGTATAACAATTACACAGAAACAAAATGACAGTAGTGGAGAAAGTGGGTAATTAACCACATGTATATGAAGTACATCAAGCATCCAGGAAAAATGAATAAAGTAGCATAGTGCAAATGCTAAAATCGAACAAATATTTAAAGAGGCATCAGGCAGGACTTTAATATAAAACATATGGATCATAAAGAAACATTTAACAGGAATCAGTAAAATCATGCACATGTTGCATGCACATTATATTTAACATAATTTTTCAAATATCAATCACAACAATCAATTTTAAAACAAACTAAATTCACTCAGAGCTTAGGTGGTTTGAGTTAAAGAGGTGTATTTCTTATCTAAGAATAAAACGGAATTATCTTCACACTGGTTTACTGCTGCGGTATTGCAGAGGATGGTACCTTGCTGACTACTGAGGGGTTAGTGGTGGGAAACAGGCTCAAAGTTTGCGTCTGCAGCTCTGGCCGAAAGTTTCTCTTCTGCCGTACACTTCCTGTTTTTTTTGCGGCAGCTGGTCGACGCTGCAGTCAGAAACATGATGTCTTTTATCAAAATAGATGAGGTGAGATTTCAAATCTCATGTATGCATCTTAGTATTATAGTATCCAAGCATTCAACAGGAGATCAGATATTTTTGAAGTTAAGACTATCACGGCTCATGAAGGACATGAGCCAAAGCATCCTGAAAAACAGAAAGAAACAAATGTTTGCTTTCTTTTTATTTGTCAGGAAACTATGTCTACATGCAGTCCCTTCCAAGGTCAATCCAGCCCATTAGTCATTTTTTTAGAACATGAGTTAACAGTAAACAGAAAAAAACTGGACAAAATCTGATATGAAAGAGTTCCAGTTTCCACTGCAACATAGTATACAAAGAACAAATACATCAGAGCATAAAGAAAATCAATATTGCTGAATAATCTCTGATTTCTTTCATGCAAATGTTTTGTCTCTAAAACATACATAAGATATCAGCCTGTACATATTTTTCTCTTACTAAATTCAGCAGTGCCTTTGTTAAATTTAAATCAGTTGATGCATATTTATACTCTATTTCTCATTTGTTATGCATGTCCTTGTACAATCTATTTATTGTTGTCTTTTGTTTTGTACTTTGCACATTCTTATTTTTTCTTGGCCTGTATATATTTGCACCTCAATTTTGTATATTTTTTCCATATTTCTGTTTTATATGTACATGAGAGGAGAAAAACATTTTTTTTCAGTATACCTTATAATATCTTGTGAATATGCAGAAATTGACAATAAAAGTGACTTTGACTTTGATTTTGAAAAAAAATGATAAATTAAAGACATTTTGTAACAAAATTGTCACAACTGTTTCTATTAAACCCCTACAAGACAAACCTGTCAAGAATGAGAAAAAATACATACACTTTTTAATGTAGTTAATTTGCCTTGTTTTTGTTACCAACGTCTGTCAAAATGGATTTAAAAAAACATTAAATGTAGTTTGCTGCGTTTAAAGAAGTGGCTCCTGTATTTATCTGATTAAACTCAGCATTAAAAAGTGACATTTTGTCATGATAAACTCTGATGAAAGCTACATACTTCTTTGTTAGTTGTTTGCCTTTAGACTGCACAGAATTTCTGGTCTGATAAATTACTTAAAATAAAAAAAAAATCAAAACTAGATCTTTGTGCCGGTTTATGCCTCAGTAAAGTATACAGTGCCAGAGAGTGAAAGTAGGGTCATTCAGTCCCTGACCTTTAACCTCCTAAACTCAATCAGTTCATCATCAAGTCAGAGAGGACATTAATGTAAAGTTTGTCAGAAGTCCTTTAAAGAATTGTTGTCAGATCAAGTTGCAGGAAAGGCATAATCATGAGGCTCAAGAACATCTGACCCTGTTCCTCCAGAATCCTGTATGTCCTTGAGTCAAAGTGGACATTAGCACAATATTTAAATAAAATCCTTAAAGGTGTTTTAAAGAAATTGTGTGCTTAATCTTATCCTCTGTAAAGGATTTGACACAGGAGTACTCTAAAAGTACACAGTAAAAGTGCTTCATTTTATGCATGCAAGAAGTCTGGGAAGTACTAAGTTCAGCAATACATAAATCATGGACTACTTATTGGAAAAAAACGTTTTTTATTCCACAAAGTTGGGTGAAATGTCCTTAATCTTGTCCTCTGTTAAGGATATTGACACAGGATTACTCAAAAAGTACGCAGTAAAAGTACTTTATATTATTCACATTCAGGTAGTCTGGGAAGTAGCCTACTAAGTTCAGCGGTATGAATCTTTAACTACTTATGGAAACATTTTTTTCCTCACGTCGTCCTTTACTCTGAAATCCCGAAGCACACCTGTGATACCTTCAGTTTATTAAAGGGAATAATAACTGTAAAAGTATCGGAATTATCATGGGTCTGATTGTGAGACTGCAGCCTGACCCACAGTCAGTACCAGCGGCTCTTCAGAGCGGTTTCATGACGACTACCGTAAATGTTAGTAGATTCGCGCACTAGAAAAACCGTGCAGCTGATTTGACCAAGCAAAGGCGAACCACAGATGGCTTGACCGCAGTGTGATCTTGATCTTCATTATTATTCGCCTGCTTTCTTCTCCTTTACGGTTCACGACAGGCCTTCACAGAGCGGCTCTGACCCGCTGATGAGGCCGGGGAAGGGGCTACCAGAGCCGGGGACGGAGCGGCCGAGCAGGCGGTGACAGAGCCGAGGAGGAGACCCTCTGTGCAGACAGGCAGATGAGGTGTGCCATCACTTAGTGTTCTGGGGACATCACACTGCATACAGTGAAAAAATTTTAAAACTGTAGTTATAGACCTAAACTATAATTTTCATTTTATAAGCCGGAGTAGAATGAATAACCATCAGACAACAGTTGTGTTAATGTATTTCAGGTGCTGCTACATCAGATGACCAAAGAAGTGAGAGCTCTCAGCGGCTGCTCTGGTAGCCAGGCCTGGAGTCTGATGCCCTGATGATGCAGCAGCAAAGAAATGGAAAAAGAGGACTGCTCGGTAAAATATTGTTATTAGGAATAACAAGACAAGCACTGAGCAGTTTTTTAAAGTCATTTTTCGGTTTATGTGACTACTGGCTTAGAGTACCTAGTACTTCATTACACACAGAAAAGTGTTTTATTAGAGAATGTATTTTTATTGTCTTTTCTTATGACAAATAAGTGCATCCTCTGTGGATGAAACATCTGAGAAAGTTATCTGTTTGTCATCACATAGGCTTTGTATCTTTTTTTCTAAATAAATCTTATTGGGGGAAGAAATACACTGATCCTTTTTTTATTTTCAAACAATTTTCATGTTTTAAGCCACTTGCTCCTATTCCAGTAAGAAACTGTTTTGCCTCTTCTGTCTCTCCTCACCTTGTGTTTTGTTAGTACAAGGATGTTGTACTGACAAAGAGCAGAAACTTGTACACTTGGTCAAGAAATGTAAGTTACAGCTATATCAATGCAAATAGATACTTTAATTATAACTACTTTTGACTTTTCTCATTCTAGCATACAACATGATGTTTGAAGTATAGACGTTACAGTTTTAAGCTTCCTAGCATTTTGAAACACTAGAAAGTAGATTTACAGATACTGTATTTATAGTGTGTCATAAAGCCATTGGAGTTAGGCACTTTGTGTGCAGGACATTAATAACGAATAATCAACCAATCAGTATGAAAAGTTATACTCACTTTATTGGAGGAAAAAGTCAACTGAAGTGGTTCTTTATCAAAATATTGCTGAGCAAAACAACAAATTGACAACTGAGTGTCTGTCACTGGACTAAAGGAACAACAAATGGGAAATACTGTCAAATAAATATCTGCAGTGTTCCAAAATTACACATAGAAAAAGTAAAACACTAATCCTATTCAATTAACCACAGTATTTCAAAGTGGTATTTGGATGTCTCATAAAGTACAACATTCACAGAAATTTACTTTTCACACATTTTTATTTTGATAATGATTTTGTTCTGTTTACCCGCCCTGTGACAACATGCAACTAAATATGATTAAAGGATAGCAACAGGGGATGATGAACAGCACTGGTAATGCAAAGAAACATTTTCTGTGATTAATTTATGAAGTGATGATTGTAAACATGTATTGTGTGTGCTTTATAGATGGCTGAATGAACTTTGTCAGTGTAGCAAACAGTTTGGTGTTTAAGGTTTTAGGATTCACTGTCAGCACAGTGTGGCCGTCTTCTCTAGCCTTCCTCATTACAGCCGCTGAACTTCCAGGTAGAAATTGAGTAGTAGAGTCTAATACCGAGGACAGAGGGCTTGGACATCAGCTCTTCCACCGTTGTAATTCTGGGAGTGTTTAACCTGCAAACATGGACAGAAAATGTTATTTTTTGGTATAATTCTACTTGATTAAAAAAGGCAGTACAATGCTTCATGTTAAGAAAAAAAAACATACCAAGGCTTGATTCTTAGGCCCTGTTTACACAAGGCCGGATCCGGCTGTATCCGAAGAGTTTTCATTGCGTTTTAACCTCCCGTTTACTTGGGAACGGTGCCTGGAGCGCCTGAATCCGCAAACTTTTGAAACCAGGGTCCAGAGCAGAGAGTTTTGAAAACACATTGCCACCCGGCTCCATGTGTAGTCATTTCTGCAGCAGGAGTGAATGTGGTGGGTGCCAGTGGTTGAAGCTTTCTGGTTACTCCTGGATATTAGCCCATTTGTGCTCTTCATTTCCATCCTGTGAGTAGCTGGAGGTTTGAAAATGAAAATCAGAGAACTTTTGTATACATTTGAACAAAATAAACCCTCAAGGCTTCTTACCATACTGAGGAGGAAGATGAGGTCAGAACCAGTGTGGAGACATCAGTGACGCGCAGTCTTCTTAGGTTTGGATTTACCAGAACCATTTTCATATCTGAAGAACAAAAAATAACATTAAAACCTACACTTTGAAGAAGTTTGCAAGATTCATCTCTGGTATCATTACTTTATTCTTTTTTTAAATCAGATATCATTTAGATATTATAGTAGATAGCTGATTTAGTGAAGTATTTCTGTAAATAAAGCCATCCCAGTTTAATGAGACATTACACAGCTTTAGACCATGTACCATACCACAGAGATGATTATTCTTACTTTTGACTGTGGCTGCAGTGAAAAAGTTGTTTCATAAATCACATTGATTAAAGCTGCAGTAGGCAACACTTTTTTAGTATAATTGAGTAAAAATTTTATGATATCCTCCAAGCATAATGTAAGTCAAGTGGTCTGAGACAAGCAATAGGTTCTGCACCTCACCATGGCTCTGTGTTCAGCCTCTAAAGAATCAGTATCAGGACGATGTGCATCAACCAATCAAAGGTCAGCTCAGACCACTGCGTTCCTATTGGCTGTTCTACTGCATATGCGCGTTTCTGCGCCGTAGGCAGAAGGAGAGAGCAAGCAGCAATGACGGACGGTGCACCAGGCAAAACAGCTATTCCAGCATTGGCTACAACTGCCTACACGCCCGCCGACAGGGGGGACAAACGGGTCTGCTGTTCCAGGCCACCGGTGAGAGAGAAGAGGGAGAGAGAGCCAAGGTGAAGCGGGAGGAGCCCGCTTTCCCGGAGTGGAGGGACAGACTCAGACAGAGCCAGGCTACCGGTGAGAGAGAAGAGGGAGAGAGAGAGGGAGTCACGGTGGAGCCGGTGCGGAGGGACAGACTTGATACCAGTAAGAGAGAAGAGGGGGGAGAGAGAGTCACGGTGGAGTGGGAGGGGCCCAGAGCGGAAGGACAGACTCAGACAGAGCCAGGCTACCGGTGAGAGAGAAGAGGGAGAGAGAGAGGGAGTCACGGTGGAGCCGGTGCGGAGGGACAGACTTGATACCAGTAAGAGAGAAGAGGGGGGAGAGAGAGTCACGGTGGAGCAGGAGGGGCCCAGAGCGGAAGGACAGACTCAGACAGAGCCAGGCTACCGGCAAGTTGAATGCTGCTAACAGTTTAGCCATCTGCTAACTGAGCTGTGCTAGAGTAGGGTTGAAGCTTGACTCGGACATTACTCAAAATTGTGCTAAGTGGACCGGTGAATTCCAGCAGCGGCTCGATAGCGACTCTGTTGAAAACATGCTGTGTGGGCGGAGACGAATGAAACCTAACTCAGATGAGACTCAAAAATCAACCGTTTTCTAGCTTTCTACCTACTGCAGCTTTAAGACAGGAATCTTTTTTTTTGAAGATCTCAAATACTGCGTTCATATGCAAGTTCATTTAGATAACAGACAATCTCCATCTGTGCTGCGCTTCTTCTGTGGCCTGCTACCTTCATCTGATGGACATATAAACTTTAAACAGTGTCCCAGTGAGATAAATGACCTCAAATGAGCTGGATCACATCAGTACAGAACAATCGACAGAGTGAACGTGTGTTTGTGTTTTAGCTTTAGCTGCGTTTGCCTGTGGTCTGCTTCATTTAGCAGCAGGCTAACGTTAGCACACGCTTTCTTCTCTGTGTTTTACTTTTACTCTACGCTGTATTTACTCGTTGTAGTATATACTGATCATATCATTTGCATTGTAAACAAATAGTGTGTATCTAACATCCTGTTAAACTGAACTCTTATTGAAACAATCCTAAACACATCTATATACGTTCATTCTGAGCTGATACTGAATCTACTAGTATAAATATATGAAACAAGTAGCCCTCTAATCTCAAGCTGCCTGATGAAACAGCATTGTTCAGATATACACTTAACCTCTTCATAACTTACAAGAACTATGAAAACCAGGAAATAAGTCCATTCTTTCTTTGGGTCAGAGTTGTTCAACCAATGCAAATGAAAGCAAATGAGGAAGTAGACTCTATATTTCTATTGTGCATACACAAACTTTTAACAATAATAAAACAGCGTGATCATTTATTTTCTCCTCTGACCCTAGTCCAAGTCCAGGAAAAAAACATGATTTTCACAGTGGTTTGCCTGCGTTTAACTGCAGTTAACTCCAAAAGTTCTCAACAGATTTGATGAAATTTCCAGGGAATGTTGGTCATGGCACAAGAAAGAAGTGATCCGCTTTTGGTGGTGATCCAAATCTGGATCAAGAAATGTTTCTAAAAGATTTGTTGATATTGTGAGACGGGGCAAATAAGTACCAGAAATGCGTTTGTGAAGGATTGAGCTCGGAGCACTTCCAGTTTTATGTGCATATCTTTGATTTGCACTGGAATTCAGTTTCCCTGGTAGAAGAACCCACCCACAGAAATAACAAAGTGCCCAAGAGGACCAATAAATGGGTCTCAAATTAGTTGTAGTATGCATATACACATGTTTATTTGTGACCTTTAATTTATATCCAGCTGTGTCACATCTGCCAAGTTCTTGTGAGTTTAATGATATCAGGGGGCTATACAGTATGAGTGTCCCAAAGTGCAATTGAGTAACTTTGGCAATGTGATGACTTTTATTTATTGTCTCTGTAATATTGTTATTTGTTTGATTAGGCAACATGGCTTGTTAGACTTTAAAATCTGTCTTGCTCAAGGGAATAAATACATTTTCCAATTCTAATTCACAAGGCCCTCAACAACATTAATGTAACAAAGTAAACTTTTGAAAAGAGAGGACATTCTTTTTAAAACAGGCAGTGATAACAGATGATGTATGTTGCTTTGATATTAAATGGTAAGAATTTACCTCTGCCATAGAGGATATGTTTTTACTAGTGTTTGTCCCTTGGATTGTTTGTACATCCATCTGTGAGCAAGGTAACTCAAAAAGTTCCTGGTGGATTTTGATAAAATTTTCAGGGAATGTGGTTCCTGGCACAAGAAAGAAGTGATTAGACTTTGGTGGAGATCCATATACAAATGGAGCTCCAGGATTTTTTTTTATTTTTTTTTTTTAAGATTTGTTAACACTGCACAAAAATAACTCAGCCAACACTATCAGAAATGTCTTGGCAGAAGTGGGGCCCTTGGGGCACTTCTAAATTTCCAAGGTAAAGGTTGCTTGACCATATGTCTTGTTACTCTTTGTGAGTTGGTCCATGTCTCAAGGCCCTTGAAAGCTTTCCCCTTCCCTCTTATGGCCAGCCTTGCCTGATAGTGTCCTTTTTCATCCCTCTTGTTACTCAGTTTCACCCTCCTAAAATAAAATTAAGCTATTCAAGCATTATTTTAACATTATTTATCATTAACAATGCTGGGGGGAACTTAAGATCTCTTAAGCTTGTGTTGACAGAATCCCAAAGACTAGGCATCAACAAATGGCAGACCCTGGTCTGACTCTGAACTTCACTGCCCTCCTGTCCGTACCCTGGCTGATTTTATAGATGTTACTAATAGCGGTGCCATTTAACTCCAAATAACACAGAGTCTCTTGCATTTGTGGTAGATACATTCACTGAAGGAGGATCACCAACCAACAGATTTATCATGACACTTTTTTAACCAATCAGTTGGACATCTCAGAGTCAGTGAGAGAAACAAAGGGAGGATGCGGAAACTGACATGTTGTGCATTTAATTACGAAAAGTAGACAGCAAAATTGGGACATATTTTACGTACTTTATTTTTCCACTGGCAGTTCAAACAAGAATGCCTTTTATGTTTCGATACACTTGGAGTCACACTTATCTGGGGCCACGGTGTTGCTCATGATGCCCCTCTCTCATTCAGAAGATCCCTGGTGGGCAAGGAAACGACCAGCAGGATTGAAGTCTGTTCACTAAGCTTCTCTAATATGCTTTTGAGCAAACACTTTGTGGGGAGTCTGTACTATAATGGAGGCATCTTCTGGTGGGCAGGCTTCCTGCACAAACACACGCACGTATTCACATTGTTTAATAACCGTAATATTAATATTTATTCTTTAAAACATTAACATAATCACTTGATCATGTGATTATTTTAGGCTTCTAATTGTTAACATTTGGGCAATTAGATGTTAACACTTAAAATTTTCAGGCTTTTATACAGTGTGTATAAAATCATAAAAATAACTATACCTATAATAAATATAATTATCATGGATAAAAATATTTAAAATATAAATTAAAACATAAATTTAATAACTAGTAAATTATACAGTTACAAGTTACAGTAAATATGCAACTGAAAAATAAATAAATAAATATATATACATATATATGTATACATATATACACATATATATACATCCACAGCACAATGACAATGCGGCTAAACTCTGTTGTATCCTTGGCAAATATCATACCCACAGTGCCAGAGTGCTACAAACCATACCTAACATTCATCTATTTCACACTGAACTGAAACATTTAGTTGAATCTATGTCTAAGATGTCCACTAACAAGAAAGCTCTTAAAACATCTCAAATTTTAAAGGTCCCATATTATGCAAAAAACACTTTTTTAAGGCTTTTGAACACATTTTTGGGTATTTGGCCTTCCTCCCAGCCCACAAAATGTGAGAGTAGACAACAAAACCTGTATTTAGCAGGCTGCATAAATGTAAACTCATGGTATTTGGTGAGCTGTTGAGTTTGTGGATATACTGTTACGTAACAAGCACTTTATTTGCATAAGCCTACGTCAACCTGGCTGAAATTTCTGAGCGTAATGCTGCCATATTGTTTACATTCTTAGCGAGAGATTGGCATACACCATGTCTTAGACCCAAAACCTATCACTGCTCAGTTGTTGGCTGTAAACAGCCACATATATCTTCACATATGGGCTACCAGCCTCAGAGGACCAAAGGGCCCAGTGGATTAATTACCTCCGCCAAGGAGGTTATGTTTTTGCCAGCATTTATCTATTTGTTTGTCTGTTTGTTTGTCTGTGTTCAAAATAACTTGAGAAGTTCTGAACGGATTTGGATGAAATTTTCAGGAATTGTCGGAAATGGGATATGGAAGAACTGATTAAATTTTGGGACTGATCCAGATCACCTTGGTGGAGGTCTGACCTCTCTGAGTGCTTTTCTAGTTTTATTTTTGAAGGGAATGTGCCAGCTACAATCGGCTAAAACCTGTTTGTGTGTGCCAGTCACTTCATGTCCGACTGCTTCTTCAACTTCAGTCAGTTCAACACAGGACTGACAAGTAGACTTTTCCTGAAGCCAGGCTAAGTACCAACAAACCGTCGCCAAACCTGATGATGGAAATGTGAATTTAATGCTGTGCAGTATTTATTTTGCTCATTGCTACGAGCTAATGCTAACAGCAGGGGGGAATGCACCAGAGGTAACTTCACATGTTTGTCAATGTTAACGTTACTTGTTGAAAGTCCGAAGGGTAAACTTCAAAGTAGTAAATTGTTTTAATAAAAAAGTTTTTTTAAAAATTATGAAATGCACGAAGAAGACCAACTTCCGGTGTATTCTTCCGGTATGTGCTTCACATATGGCAGCACCCTGTCCCTGCAGACGGTAGAAAAACACCCAACTTTTTTTTGTACAATATTGATTTATAGAAAAGGGGAAATTTCAGACTAAACATATTTCTTTTTAATTTTTCCATTTCGAGCTGTGTATGTTTCAAGTACAAACCAAAACCTGAAGTTGGAATTTATTTTTTTCTTTACTTTCTATAGATGATTGTAATTATTTTTCTTAAGGCTGTAATGAAAAATGTCATTTTTATGTGTTTTACATTGATGTAATAAAAACCTATCGGTATAATATACAAAAGCCTGTTTAGTATGATGCATTTGACTGTGTAATGGCATAAGTATGACTTCATGGAGCTCTGGATCTTTGCTCAGGGGGATTTTATTAAACAGGACCCAGTTAATTTGTGATCGAAGACCCTTACCAGAGATCATGAGACGAGGGAAACAGAAGGGTTAACATGCTGGTCACATTCTGCATTTTAGAACTTACTACTTCACCACTCCACAGACATCAGGATCGACCCTCTACTCGGCCTCCAAATTACGGAAACTACTCCTAGTGAATGCATAAAGGATAAAGCAAAACTAAAACAGGCATGGATATTTCTTCAACAGTGATTAAAAACGTATTTTAAGAGGCTGCTTACGATAAACGTTTTCCCTCATTTACTTGAACACAGAGTGCTGCATATCTATTTTATTTTGGTATGAGAGGCGGAAGTTGAGGAGTAAAAAAAAAAATCACTTTCACTTCTTGTAGATTATTTTGGACGGTCCCTTGGCGCGCGAGGAGCAATAGAGTAAAGCGCGCGGCCGTTAGTCAGTCTGTCCGGCTCGTGCAGCTTCATCAGTGCTTGAATGACAGCGCAGATAATCGAGACAGGAAGACAGTTCACCGCTCCACACGAGCCGAGAGACCGTCTGAGCTGGACTCACAACACCTCACCTCACCTCAGGGACAGACAGGGACATGTCGCCGTGAATTTAACAGCCTCCATCTTTATCGCAGGACAAACCATGAAGAGATGACCGAGGACTCGTAGACCTGACAGGCAAGTGTCGCGCAAACAGGTTGTTGTCGTTACAATGTATGTATACATAACGCTTCTGACTTAGATTTTGTTTCCCCCTTGTTTCCCTCCATATTGATGGCGATTAATTATTTTATAATACAGTATTAATTTTAGTTGTGCCAGTTTACCCACGCTGGGGTAGGCTACCTGTTTCATTTCTTAATACGCACAGGGGCGGTTTCAGTAATCTGGAGGCCCCAGGAAGAGAGTAATGTGAGGTTGGCCTGGCCAATATGGACTCAAAGCCATGTGTAAAGGTTGATAGAGGGACCGTAAAGAGGGGAGAAATTAGGAAACTTCTGAGGACCCATGACTTCCAGGGGCTCCTAAAATGTTATATTGTAAATAATTTGTAAAATAGCAATGTATTGTTTTTTTATTTAGATCTCTTTTTTTCTTGACATACAAAAATACCAAGTTTTCTTGTTTCAGATGAAAAAAAAAGTAATATTCAGACATTTGTTTATTGGTTAACGCTCATAAAATATTTCAGTAGAAAACAAGAGAGCCTTTTAAACTTTTATTAGAGGGTGTTAGTTCTATTTGTGCTTTTGCTGTATCTAATAGCATGATACAATGTTTGGGACTTAAGACAAAAATGGTTATGGAACAAGGCATGTGTGTACTCTGCAAAAGTTCTGAGTCTTTGACAGGATTAAATGATCACAAATCCATGAAGGCTGATTATGTGATGAATTAAAACATTTTAAATACTTAGAATGGACCAAATGCCAGAAAGTTCGGTACATTTAATAGTTTAATTTAACATTTATTCCATAATTTCAGCAGCAGAGTGTTTTCTCCATTTGTGTCTTTAAACTTGTCTGTGTTAATTATAAGTGAATAAATATTAATACAAATAAATATATGTGTGTATATATACAAATATATTTGTGATATGTATTTGTATATATGTATATATATGTATCTATAAAATGAAGAGTATGGCTTTAGCCTGCTCTATTGTGAAGTGCCCTGCGATAACACTTGTTAGGAACTGGCACCATACAAATAAAGATCGATTGGTTGATGATTGATTGAATAAGTGTTCATGAACTTAAGTATTGAACAATATGTAAAAGGGAGTATGTGTGCATAGACTAAAGACATGCATTAATATATGAACAGGAGCATGTGCACATGAACTTGAGTTGTGAATAACTGATAAAGAATAGGAACATGTACATTGACTGATGTAGTGAACAAGAAGTAAGTGGACTGAAGTATGTGTGCACTTCCTAAAGTGGACAGTAAATAAGTAAAAAGGAGTGTGTGCATGAACTTTAGTTTAGAAGAGAATATTTTCAAATGGTACAGTCTGGTGGATAAATATATACTTGTTAATTAATTCAGGATTCATGATGTAATTATATTGTGATACATAAAGAAATCACTAAAAGTTGGTTTAAGTCATATCTACTAGGGCCAGATGTCACACAGCTCCAAAATGAAGGGCAGAGGTCTTCAGCCAGGGTAAAAGAAGCCAGACAGGGGGTCCAGGGGTCTCTCCAATGAAACCAAACAGGTCGAATTGAGTCAGTCACTACTGAATATATGTTTGATGGACAGAGCCTCATCATTGGCCTGAGGTGCATTATGAAGCTATGTATTGTCACTGGAGAACAATCACCACAGGAATTAAATTATTAAAAACAGAAATAGAGTTTAAGTTCTTAAACATTAATACCTTTTCATTCAGTTCATTAGAAACTTTTCTGTGTACAACACATGTTTGAATTAATATTTGAAGTTTTAACCCTTTTAAGCCTTGCATGCAAAAAATGAGTAAGCAAAACTAATTAATA
The DNA here is from genome assembly GCA_037902135.1 of Cetoscarus ocellatus. NCBI lineage: Eukaryota > Metazoa > Chordata > Actinopteri > Labriformes > Labridae > Cetoscarus > Cetoscarus ocellatus. The sequence goes on along the minus strand of JBAMNC010000454.1, from coordinate 1,060,316 downwards.
ATTCACATTTTTCAAAGATGGTACTGAACTACCAAAAGATGGATGAGAATATAGGAATTTATACCCTAAACAGGTAGCATAACAGGGAGATAGACTGCAATCGGAAACTAAATGTCCTGCTTTACAAAATAATCACTTAAATTTGTTTCCCAAGCATAGATGCATTACAAAATGGCAAAATACATTCACGCCAATTTCAGGGTTGAAGTGACAATAGGAAAAAGTTGCCAGCTGTGACTGAGAGAGGAGTTGTCTGTTTGGCAGGCAGCTTGTGCTTTAGCTTGTGGAGAGCTAAAAAAAAAATGCCAAAAATGAAATTTGGGGTAAAATAAATAAAACTTTTCCTTAAATAAAGCATTGAAAAAAGGCATATCACCTTTGGAATAAACATTTAATAGTTACATTCTGGTTGATCAGCATTTTTTTGCTAATGACATTGTCTCACAATGTTGCATTTCCAAATGTATCAATATATCTTTTAAAAGTCCTTTTATTGTCCCGCCTTAACTTGAGGCCTTGCCCAATTTCACTTATATAAGTCCTTTATAGTGAAGACAAATACATTAGAAAATTTTTTTTAGATTAACAAAGTCACGGACTAGCATAACTATGAGACATACCCAAATGTGAGTGCATTTACTTGTTGATCCCACTGATATAACTGAAGTCTCTATTTTGCAAAAGTTTTCCATGTCTTACTGTAAAGTTTAAATTATGAAAGTAACCAGTAAATGCACACAAGTATGAAAGCAGCTTCTCTGCCATAAATTTGATTTTTGATTTTTCTTTATGACAAAGGAGCCCAACATTTTATTGTTTGGATATTTCCACATAGGTCTACCATGTGATCATTTGGTTGACATAAGGACCGAGGAGCTTAAACTCTGTAGCGGCGCCAGATGTCATTACCAGGGATTTTTGTGGACACTACCGCACTATTTTGAGGCTATTTTATACATCCTGAACAACTTTTTATGCTGTGATTTTAATGCACACCCATACCTCAAGTATGGTAGCCTTGAAGTGCAAAAAAAAAAAAAAAACAATAAATAAGAAAACAAAACAACAACTCACAACACACAATGACAACACACAAACATAAAAATCAACAAATACAACAAATCAAATAAACACGATAAAAAAAGAGGCAGAACAACAACATAAAAAACACAAACATGTATAAAAACAGCAAATAAGAAAACAGCAACACAAAGCACTTTCTATTCTGAGTTAATGTTGGTATTTTCTTTGAATTGTTTGTTTTTTAATTTGTTTTTGAGTTTTTTTAAATGGCTGTTGTGATTTTATGCATTAATCTGGTAATAATTAGAAATAGTTCTTGTTAATTATGTCTTTTTGGTTTCTGATTTACTTCTGTCTTTTATGTTGTGTTTTTCTGTTTATTATGGTGGATTTTTTTTTCTTTTTTTTTATTTATCATTGTGTTTTCTGTTTGTCATTGTGTTTTGCACTTCCTGGTTATTGTATTGTATTGCCTTTGTTAAAATATGCAGTTGTTTTAAAATGGCCTCTGTACTTGTCTGTGCTGAAGTCAGTCTATATAAGACACCCAGTATAACGAACACAGCAAACGTTTCCTCTTACCAAAATCAATAACTTAGTGTACAATTACCTTACGGCACACTATGGATTTAAAACACTAAAATATCATGTTTTGTTCTGCACAGCCATTTGAATAGCATGTTGACAGAAAGAAGGCAAACGTACCAGTTACTGAAAATCGTTTGATTTGATGTATCTTCACCTTATTTGCCCTCTGTGTGCTGCTTTCTCAGAACATTTGTGAAGGTGGATGTGCACTTTGTGCTCACTCAAGTAAACTGCACGTCAAAAACAGAACAGCACACCAAAAAAACCCACAGAGCAATCACAATACCCTGTGATTAGGGCTGGGGGAAATAGACTAAAACTTATTCAGTATCTTTTTAGCTGAATAAGGGTTCAAGATATATTCCTGTTTGTTTCTCTGTGAAGAAGCTGGGGATCAGACGCCCCCTCACCTCACCCCCAAATAAGTTTTTATGCTTCAGACCAGTGGTTCTTATCTGGCCAAGCCTCACAACACATCACCACCTCCTTTATGCAAACTTTTGACCATAATATTGAAAGAAATCAAGGACTCCAAGTTATTCACTTAGATGTGCTGCAGTTTCGGCCAAAGATAGTTTAATACTAAAAAAGGACAAGACAGACTAAAAATGTTTCAAACACACATCATTACATATTTTGTCTTACTCTGTTTTCCCTGACAGTGAGTCACTTCTTGATTGTTTTCTTAAGAATTTAATACACAGTTATAGGAGAAGTAGCTCTGTGATCCAAAAATAATAAGATGAATAAGGTGAGATCTTGAAAATCAAACATTTACATGCTACAACCGGAAAATTAGAATCAGACACATTTTTGCCCTTCCTTTGTTTTTTTTCAGGCATGCGACAGGACTAAACTTTTTGGTCCCAACCCAACAGTTGAGAGCTCCTCATTTTTAACACTGGGTTCTTCCTGTAAATAACAACTTTCAGTAAATTCAATATTATACTCAACCACATGATGAACTGTGAAGAAATGTATTCATTTATTATTATTATTTTAACCCAAGATAAACCACATTGATACTAAGCATGTTGCCTTAACCATATCTCTTTGAAGCTGTATCTTTATTTCTTCAATGTCAATATATTTTCCAGTGCCTTCTCTGGTTATTTTTCCATTTTATATGTTAATAAACGTATTTATGCATTTAAAATGCAATAAGCAAATTTAGGGACAGATCAAGTATTTGTCTATCTACCTCTATTACCATTGCTGTCATCCTGAACTTATCTAAATCGAATTATATAAAAGATTTTGAAGTAAGTGTGTACATGTAGTTATATTTTAAGCTTTAAGCTGAAGCACACAAACGATCAAGCACTATTTAAACTGTAAAAACACTTGAACCAAATTGTTGGCAGTTTGTTTGTACAGTATGATAGTGTGCAGGAGTTCTCCCACAAATATTTGTGATTAAAACTTAGAAATTATCTAATATTAGTGTTCAGGGGCTTCTTTTATGTGTACTTTCTTTTTAAAAGGTATCTATATGACATCATTTTTACAAAGGAATTGATAAATTAGGGATGCACAATGGTCAATGGATTTTGACCATATTTCCCAACTTGTTTTAGCAGTTAAGATAGAAATATATATTTGTGTAAAGAACATTAAGTCTTTCACAGACTGGAATAAATCTGTTCTTTATATTATTACTGTGTATTTCTTATAGAGATAGATGGAAAACAAAAAACAACATTTGATCCTACATTAAACAGTAATTGGCTGTTTCTTAGAAAAATGTCCTTTGAATGCTTGTTGTAGATGCTTTTTACAGGAAGAACCATCAATATTTGTAAGCTGATTGAACACAAAAAAAATCTAAATAGAGATTTTTTTTCTGTATTATTTCAGCATTTTTATTTGATTTGTTTTAACTTTTTTTTATTACATCTCATTTATTTTATTTTATTTATATTATATCGTACGGGCGTCCAGGGCATAGTCTGGAGAGTGGCTCCACCGTCAGTTGGAATGTTATGAGTTTGAGACCCAGCTCCGGCTGTCCCTTGTATTCATGTCCTCATGTAGAGCGTCTAACTTCAAATTACTCTCACTGCTGTGTCTCTGGTGTGTCAGTTGGTATGTGAGCACATAGATGTGTTAGCTGTTGCATAACTGACATAGAAACTCCAACCATCAGAGAGTGAATGAGTGTGAATGGGTAGCTGTGACCTGCGGTGTTAAAGCATTTTGAGTTGTCAGAAAGACTAAAGAGGCTCTAAAAAAGCTGAAGTCCATTTACAGTTTTGTTTTTTAAATGGTGTTACTGCCTGTTGATAAAAAGCCTGTTTGTCTTTTGGCTCATGTGGATTTGACTTAGAACTCAGGTTCTTTCTTTTTCAGGAGAAATACAAATTGTTTTATGAATTATGATCCCGCTCTTCGGTAAAATCAACCTGTTCCTTTCATGGTCACAATCCATTTGTGTTAAAAAGGAAGAGAAGCAAGAAAAAAAAGCCATTTTACTTTAAAAAGATATATTTGTGATTAATAAAAGTGAATGTTCAGTGTTGTTGAGGTAAACCACATTTGTACTTGTATATTATGGCCAATTTCTGGGATTTTTATGGCCAGTTTATACTGCTAAATTATCAGCTGTAAATCTCTGCAAAAATTGTCACGTTACAGATTATCAGCTTCCTAGGCAATTATCTGCCAATACCAATATTACTCCTACAATATTGTGCATCTGTAGTTTTTCCATAATTCCAAGCCCTGCTGACAGCCCCTCTACAGCCTGCCACTTTTTCAGTCATTGTGTAGTTTATTTAACGTATCAAACACACTGTGCATGTGGTCAAAACTCTTATTAAGGTAAATCAGTCAGGGAACACAAACCAGTTATGGCACTTTCCTCATAAACATGTTAAAGGTGGACATATTAACCACAGTAATTTTTCTTGTGTGTGTGTGTGTGTGTGTGTGTGTGTGCGTGTGCGTGTGTGTGTGTGGATGGTTGGTGTTCCGGTGAGCAGCAGAGGAGCTGACGGTAAATGAGAGGCCGTCACTATGCCCCCAGGGAAGTATGGGATGCAGGAGGAGTGGGAGAAGGAGGGAGACCAGGAGATCACAATGGACTTCCTGCTGCCCACTGGGATCTTCCTCAAATTCCCCGTGTCCCGAAATGACACCATCAAAACCATCAAAAAGGTACATCGCCTTAATAGAAAAACTATCAAAGAGTCATCACCTGGAAAACACATTTTTCCAGGTGCTTTCATGTATATTGTAGTTGGACCTCTGTTGAAACTGAAACTGAAAATGTCAAGGTTAAATGTGGCTCAGTTTTTCTGTTTGTTAAAACCATGAGGTGGCATAATGTAATACACAGGATTTCATTCAGCGTCCTGTGCTGACGTAATCATAGGAGGTTCTTTGCATAAGCCCACCTGGCGACCTGAAAACCACACCCTCCACTTCCACTTCAGACTGCGATCCATTACCAACAAGGGACAAAGCGCACAATGGCTCACTGAAGCCAATACGCCAATTTTTTGGTTGTTGACTGCAACAATCAGCACAAAAGTCTCTTTGCCATCCCATCCCCTGGTGGATAAAACTATTAAGGACCAGTGGATTAATTTTAACTATGATAGTATTGTTCCTGCCACTATTCCTGCCTCCCTGTACATATGCGGTAACCATTTCACACTGGAGTGCTTTTAAGGTTTGGGACAGTCCCAGGCTAAGAAAGCCTCCAGCCTACGTTTGGAGAGAGGGGATATTCCAACCACCCGGAACTTAACAGCAGTGCAATTGGTAAGTCTTACCACTATGTTTATGTTTTGGGACCCTGAAGTGGTCGGTAGACAGCAGATAACTGTGCTAACACTGGATGCTAATGTTATAGCACTATTGGCTCCAAGTAATATTACGTGTGGACCCCATGTAATTCAGATATTACCTCCCACGTATGTGATTCCTATATTAATGACATAAAAATGTCCTTATTATGGTAAAGCTGATTTGTAACATAAATGTCATATCTATCCGACAGCCCCCCTCCCCTCCCCCTCATTTATCATGACCAGTGCGTGTTTTCACTCTGTTGTGCACTCGGTCCACCGAACAGTGTCTGAACGCCAGGTTAATAATGAGTTTGAAGTGTGTAAAGTAGATAAATTTTACAGAGTTTGTGCTGAAAAAAATCCCCAATTCGTAGATTTCTCTTTTACCCTCTCCCTCTCCTCTCCACTTCTATGTATATATAGTCAGTATTATCCGCCATAGTCTAAGTCCTTTGGTAAAACACTGCATCTGTGTTACATATCTCACAGGTGATTTTTTTGTTTGTTTTTTTGACTCCTCATTAACTGCAGTCTTTCACACTATTGTTATGATTTCTGTTATGATTTATTATTTACCATAACTGCCGTATATTAGGTATTTCATGGTGCTCAAACACAGTATGTTACTCTAAATGAATCATTTTTGCATTATGACGGTATTTTTCTTTGCTCCGAACATTTCAGTTTCTTGTTATACGATATTATATATTATTTACTATTCTTTTTCTCCCCAAAGACTCTACCTGTCAGCCATGCATTACATCAAAAACTCTGAGTGCCCACAGAAGAAGGCCAATGGTAAACCGGTCTTCAAACTTCGCTGGCAAAGGCTAAAGAGGGAACATGCATGGTTAAGCCACTGAAAGAAGATCCAACTTTCAGTCAGTTTACTTACACACATTTTTATTGAACACAAATTGTCAAATAGACACTTTTCACAAATATTAAAAAAGAGTGAATTCTTATTTAAAAATCCTTACTTTTAAAACATGTTTCAGACATAAAAATTCCCAACAATACATTTAAAGACTTTGTATAAATTCTGTCGAACTAAAATCTTAGATATAAGTGGAAACCAGAAGATGCAGGATATTTAATTACATAAGTCATTTGTGTCATTGCTTTACTGACATTTCTTTTATTTATTATTTTTTTGTCTACAGACTATGTTGATGAGCTGATGGACCTGGGGTTTAATGTGGTCTTTGTTGATCCGGCAACTTATGTGAGTCGGCTGAAGCAGATTCCTATATCAGAACCGCTCTGTTCTCAGTATAACAGGCCAGCAAAGGAGGATGTCATAGCCTGCTCTGTGTCTCCATTCAAGCGAGGGGCATCCTAAATCCAACATATTGACCAACTGTTATGACCACTCATATTCTGTGGCCAAGATGACCCCAACACCAGCTCACAAAGGACCTGTGTGCAAGGTGTCTGTATTCACTGGGAAGATGATACAAAGTTGTATTTAGATTTATTTTAAAATAGTTGACTTAAATTGTCAAATCCATATTTTCTCACTGACTACTGCACCAGTTTACCCCCTGTGACACTACAGCACTGTCATACTTTTGTTTTTTTTTACTGTGTTAATAAAGATTTTTTGTTTTAAAGCCGTAATTCCTTCACATTCATTTTACATATGAGAGTATAACATAATGTAACCATGTAAAGGGGGCACTATGTGGGATTATAGTTACTTCCCCCCTTTTTTTCAGATGAATTTGTCCAAAGTGAGTGTGTGAATTTGCTTTTTGTTGTACTTAGTACTATAACAAAAAGTCATACTTTTGTTTTGATCAATTGACATGTATCGTTGTCAAGTTCTTTTTTTCACATCTAATTCACATCTAATTTCTCATTGCCTCCAACTGGTAAATGGGCATAATCCTGCGGATAAATGTTTCTTGCATTCTGTAGAGATAACACATTTACACAGATGGGGTCTAATCTGGAATTGTAATGCACATGAGTGGAGTGTGAAGCTGGTTCATTCTTCTGAGTACCTGTGTAATGAAAAGAGGCAAACAAGTCTCCCTGCAGCAAATGTTTTCTCTGAGAATTGTAGCACAATTCCCATGTGTTTACCTGAGGAAAGAGAAAAGAAAAAGCAAATGTTTAAATAAATGGCAAGTTAAAGGCCTGGAGGATACTGTTTGAGTGATAAAGCAATAAAGTGACATTAGTTTACATAAGATTTCAAATTATTCACCTTTTATCGACTTTATCTTTAGTCTATTTGATTTATTGTCTTAACTTGATGACTACATCAGGTATTTTGCCAAAACAGAGGATAGTATGGGACCTGCTCACATATATTCAGCATATGCAATTATTGCATTTTTGCCTCGGCTATAAGACGCGTTCAAGACTCACATTTCCAAGACTTCACCATGACCATGGATATAAAACTGAGTACATTTGCATCACTTTTTAGCAACATTTTGACATGATGTAGTATTGGGACAGGCTGAAGCCTTGTTAGAGACTAACGTTAACGTCTTGAGGTACATCTAACTAACTACACAGGTGAGGTGAGTAGACACCCTCAGTCAAAGTAAAGACAACTTTACCACTCAGAGACTTCTTGCTGTAAACAGCGTGATTCCTCCACAACCTTAGAATGGTCACTCCCCTGTTCAGATTCATACATGAAGGAACGACTTCCATAGGCAGCAACCTGGTCAGGTTCGTCTTTCGATCCATCAACCACGATGGATGGATTGTTACCAGTGCTGTCCTTTCAGTGGCTAATCAGTGTGCCTCATTATCATGATTAAAATGAGCATCCAGGCCGGTCAAAACCTTGTGTGTATTCTTGTGAGGCAAATAATGAAAGCCAGCAAAAGCTTGATATTTGTTTATATATATTTTTCATTCTAAAAATCCATTTTAGGACATTATAAGAGAGACAGAATACGTTAGAATACCAGGTGATGAGACCTTTAAAGGAGAAATGCATTTAACCTTTACCATAAGGAAACTGTATTCCTGAAAGACTGCAGTTGATTGACTACAGCACGTCGCAGATGCTCTGGGAATATCAGTAATGAAATGCTGTTATTTACAATATATACTCAGTATGCTTTGAAGCAGATTGGATGACTTCATATATCCCTCGAGCATTACACTAATTAAAACATTAAACAATTCTTTCTTGATGAAGTTTTGACGTAACTGTTGTAGACGGAGCTGCAGCTTTTCTCCTCGCCGGCTCTCCACTGAATCGTCTGCTTTTCAATGTGAATGTCCTGTTTCTATGCCAACAGTTCTGCCACTTCAGGCTGTTTGATTTAGCTGTTAAGTAATGATGGCTCTGGAGGCTGCTTAGATGATTAGGAGATTAAATGTCTTTGCAACGACAATAATTCACAAAGAGTCTCAGAGTCTTCTGAAAAACCAACAGGGTCACTGTTTGTTAGAGATGCATGATGTTTGCTTTTGCTGATATGTAATATGGTGATATTACAAAATAATTCTAACCAATATGTACATTTTTTTTCATTAAATAGAATTATAGGGTTGTTTTTGAAACTGCCTCTTGTACTAGCAAGATAAAGTTATTTGTCAAAATGTAGCCTGTAGTGTCCATCCATTCATGCATCCATTGTCTGTTATTCTTATCCCTGTCGGGCTCACAGAAGGCTGGAGCCTATCCCAGCTTACATTGGGTGAGAGGCAGAGTACCGTCTGGACTGGTTGCCAGCCAATCACAGCACTAGTATGTAGTATGTAGTAAGCAATATGCAAACAAATGCAAGATCTGCAGTATGCCAAAGACTACAGTGCAGGATCAAAGGGAGTACATTCACAACAACTAACTGTGTTCTCATCAACTGCTTAACAATGACATTGAGGAACACAGTCAGCTAAAAGTCACCAGTTTACATGATATAATTAAACCCCTACACTTACTAAGTATAGAGGACAATACTGTAAAAATGGGGTTCAAACAATGCTGACAGTGTGTGTTTCATACAGTGGTCATCAGTCTGAGCTAATGTGATATTTCCATTGATAACCGATGGGTATTTTATCAGTTCTGACCTCTGATTCATATCACATCAGGAAGTTGTGCACTCTGGTGTGCCTTGACTGTCCTCCATTTGCCAAACATTGTCACTGAAGCAGCACTCTGGTTGATGTTAATGCCTTTAGTTTTAAAAATCATAATCAAATTATTTTCACATTCCCTTAACAGAAAGAGCATCGTAGACTTTATTCATTCTGAGCTGGCAATCTCCTGTGTTGTTTCTTGTCTTAGATGGTCTGGAAAAATGCCAGAAGTGAGGCCTTGTTTGGTGAACTGAGGGACCCCGACGCATATGTCTTCACCTGCATCAACCAGACGGCAGAGAGGGAGGAGCTGGAGGAGGAATCAAGGCGTATAAGTGACGTGCGACCCTTCATGTGTGTTCTGAGACTGGTGGCAAGGGAGGGAGACCGAGTAGAGAAACTAACCAACACTCAAATCAGCTTGTTAATCGGCAAAGGTCAGCAGTATTCTTCTCTTACAGAGTTACTAGCAGAGTTACTTCATAACATAAAACCCACATTATAAGCGTACAAATACAGTTTCGTTTGAATGTAGTCCCTTAAACATGGTTGAACTTTATAGTCTTATAGTGGTTTATATCCTACTTTGAAACTTAAATGGGCTTTATTCTGAGCACTAAGCAAAAGAAGCATTAATTTGAATAAGTTAAGGGGATACAAAAAGGTTTTTAAGTATCTAGCCAGATATGACCAAAAGTAATTGATGTATTGCAGACAGCCAGCAGCACACAGTAAACTGAATTTGGCTAAAATTTGTTGCCAGATTTTTTTAATTCATTAATCATTTATTGTAAATTCTACTTCAATTTCATTTAAGGTTTCGTTTAAGTTAGTCTGAAAAACTGTACTTTTACACCCCCTACACTCCTAACAAAATGGCGTTCTCTCTCTGTCTGAGAAAACAATGTTTCTGTCAAATCTGTTATTAACTTCACTGGTGGTTGTATTTCACTTTGACTTTTTTAGGTCTGCATGAGTTTGAGGCTCAAAAGAACCATGAAGTGAATGAATTTCGGACCAAAATGCGTACATTTTGTGAAGAGAAGGCTCAAGAGCGACAGAAGTTACCATGGCATCAGTGGATGGAGTACAGCTTCCCATGTGACCTGGAACCGTGCTGCTGTCCACCAACGGGTGCCAAGTCAAAACACTCCAAGAAGATTTTCATCAATGTCAAGTTTGAGGCTTCTGATGTGAGTTGAGTCATATACGAAGAGACTGAAAAGATTGTAAAAGCTAAACTTTGTGCTATGACTGAGCTACAGATGAGCTGCAAGGAGGGAAAGAGCTACGACTGGAACACTGTAGTTTCACTTTGTGTTTACAAATTTTGGAGAATGATTTTAGGCCACTCATTTGGAAGTCCCCCACCCACATCTCAGTCACTTTGCTGAAACTTCTCTAGGGAACAACATCCACAGACATGACAGCATTGTTTTGTATCTTTGTGCAGCCAGTACCCTTAATTTTAACAAATTGTCTCATCACAGGAGAGCTTCATGCTACAGCAGGACCTTGAGGACCTCCCAGTGGCTCTGATGAAGAGCGCCTTGAAGAAGAAGGCCACAGTTTTTCGCTCAGTAAGACAGGAGCCTGAAGACTACACCCTACAGGTCAATGGGAGAAGGGAGTTCATCTATGGGAAACATCCTCTGTGTCAGTTCAAAGTGAGTGATCCCAGTAACTGCAACATGAGGGAGACGTGAAAAATTGCACATTTTGTTTTGTTCATTTCAGGTTGTTATAACTAGGGCCCGACCAATATGGATTTTTTTAAGCTGATGCCGATATTTGGCAGAAAATAATACCTATTACCGATTAATCAGCCGATTAATTAAAAGAATAAAAAATGAATTAAAAAAAACAAACAGATTTTGGTCCCTTTACACTTACAACAATAAATATATGAATTACAGGCAGAACATTTTACTGTTTTACAATACTTTGTCCTTTAGTATTTGTTTAACTTTACAACAGAGAGGAATTTTCAAGTACAAAAACAAGCAGAAAAGCATTAAACCTCTGGGAAATTAATTATATAACCATAAAAAGAGTCAAATTATAATTGAGTTATGAAATACATATTGTCTTGTACTTCTTATTAATGAAAATTAGAGGTAGGTTATAGTATATGGAACAATTTTTTTAAAAAGTTGTAAACAGGTAATTGTGAGAGGAAAGCAACAAAACCATTCAGGTAGCATTCTTTTCACAAGCCTCTTTTATTTTTCTACTTTTGAACTTTCAAGATCAAAGAACTTTTAAGTGTAAAATAAAATAGTGTACAAAACTGCCATTAATTCCTACAAAATAAATAACCTTATTTAAAATGTAAATATATAGATGAATTATGAACTCTATCTTGTCACATCTGCCTGTAAGTCCTCATTATTGCAATCAGAAGTAGGTTGTAGTGCAAGTAGAACCACTTTTTTATTGTAAACATTAGGTAATGTGTGTGAGAAGATTGCTCCTCATTGAATGTGCTTTACCATGCAGCTGATGAAGTGATGAATGTTCGTTCTCTGAACTCTCAAGTATTTGTGCACTTATGTTATTTCTGCGCTTACTGGCTGGCTTTTAAGGGGTTAGCTAACGCTATGCTAGGCTGGCATAACTACAGCGATGTCATTGTTAACATAAACAGACAGGGAGTAACTTAAGCTAGGTTAGCACAACTTTACCAATGTAACGTAACTGAAAAACATGACAGCAACAAGGCACACGTCACTTGTCATGACACATGGCAGAGAGAGTTAATTTGAAACAGGAGACATTTTGAGTCACTGTTAATTTCAGAACGTCACTATAGACATACCTGTCGGCAAGCTCTGTTCAGCCCACTCCTGTATTGTTGCCTGGCTGCGTGACTGATTAGACACCGGTAGCAGATGTTAAATATTTTGAAAAGTGCTATAAGGCCGATTAAATCGGCTGGCTGACATGTCGGTTGGGCCCTAGTTATAACTGAATTTCAAATCTCAAGCAATCCATAACTCATAATTAGATGATTAAGCTAGACTGTAAGGCCACACATCTGATGACAGACACAAAATCTAATGATACTCACAGAGGAAGATCAACAGTCAAGGCCCCAAAGTATGACTTACTGTTGAATCCTATTTTATCAAAAAGAGAAAGTGTTGTTCCACTGAGTTTATTGCTTGGGCCACTCCTTTTTTTCATTGTGAATAAATGCCTTGCTGTTATCCCCATTGTTAGGTTGATTTTTGACTGAGCATCCAGTGTACTGTAATGGCCCTTTTCCACCAGCCCACCTTGACCCTACTCTACTCTACTCTACTCGGCTCTACCCGGTTTGCGTTGCGTTTCCACCGGCACAGTACCTCCTAAAACAAACCAGTTTTAGTACCTACTCTGCTCTGGTTCTAAGCGAGCCGAGTCGACACTAAAAGGTGACGTCGACCGACTGCCGGATACTGATTGGTCAGAGAATGTTGTAAACGATGAGTCATGAGCGCGATGCCCAAACAGGACTGCAGTACATACACTTTGTTACTTCATGGCAATAACTTGCTGCCATCACAATGTTAAACACAGTACTTTATCATTACGAGCTAGCTAACAGGCTAGCGGTAGCTTCCATTAGCTTACCCTCATACGTCTTTTCTTTGCAGCCCGATTGCTCTCGTCCTCGGCTTCAAACTGTTGTATAGCTTCCAAAACTCTCCTGTACTTCTCAAGGATATTTCTTCTCGCTGCCTGCAGCCTTCTTCTGCTTTCCTCTTTGTAACAAAAAGCCACAGACCGAGCAGCAAGTATACTGTTGCCTCCAAGTCCTCCACTGTTTTGGTTGTTGTGTCGTGCTCAAAATGACATGAACGCAGTGTCGCCCAGCTGTTTCACGGCGACCCCGCCCCCGCTGGGCAGGGGACCGGGCTGGTGGAAAAGCAGCCCAAAGCGAGTAGAGTAGAGCCGGGTAGAGTCGGGGAAAGCCGAGCCGAGTAGAGTAGGGCTAATGGAAAAAGGCCATAGGTTGGATTGTACATTTGTCTTCTAAAGTAATCTCGATACCAGAATTTCAAACTTTGATTTGAGTCTTGTAAAAATTGGATATAGTTAGCTTTTTGCAGTGTCAGGCAAGTGAATATGCTACCTATGAGTCATTGCTTCATTGCAAAATAGAGTTTGTTGAAGTTAAAGGGGGGAATAATATGACATGGTGGTACCATAATTAACAGATTTTTTTATGTGCTCGACCCTGACTGGTGGCCATTGGGTCCCTACGCATTTATTGGTTTAATGCCATATGCAGAGCAAAATAAACACTGAAACATCTGCAGAACGCAGCTGTTTATGGTAGACTCAGCCACACCCATCCAACACACACCCACACAAGCTGACGCTAAACTCACTCACACACTAACATGTTGGCATTTGGACATTAGGGGCTCTAATTTCCTGGCACAACTCAGGGTGGCGCAGCCTGGCGCACCCCGCGCAGTGGTAGTTTTGACCGGCTGCACCGAGATGGGTGTGACAGCGCACCAGGGGGAGATGTCGAAAGATTCAGCTTGGCACAGTGACAATTTCTTGCCAAAAAACTGTGCGGAAGGTGCGCTGTAAGCCCGCCAGCTCCAACCTGGTCTATTCTCGGCGCAGACGAGGCGCACCCCGGGCAGTGGTAATTTGGCTGACAGGCGCGCTGTGCGCACACGTCACATGCAGTCTAGATCTGTTAAAACTGCTACTGAAGCTGGTAGCATCTATGCTAATCCATATGAGCAGTCACTTCCTGCTGCCGCCTTGCTTGTGACTCCCACCTCTTTCTACTCTTAAGGACTCTGATTGTGTCCTGCTTTTGGCTGCTCACAATCATTATAGATTGGAGCTTGGCAAGATGGATCTGCCTGATTACTGACATTGAATCGGGCTGATCCATCTGCACTGCAGGGTTTAAAGATTATGGCATAGAATCAAAAAGAATAGAGGAAATAAAGTTTTACAGACTCAAAATTATCTGACAGAAGCACATCTCATGAGGAACTTGGTGTTACTTTGATAAGTAACTGTAATCTTTACCTTTTAGAAAATTGTAAATCCTTACCTTACTAGTTATTTAAAAAGTAGTATTATTACAGTAATATATCACAAGGAATTAACTACTGCCAAACCTGTTTGCTACCTCAACAACAAAAAATGAAGCCAAGAACCCCCTATCATACAGTCTCTGGTCAAAAGTTAGACCCAACAGCAAGGAGTTTGTAGGGACAATGGACATAAAGATGAACCTTTTGGAGCCCGTTCAAGTTCTCCGTCATTCATCCATTATCTTTACCACTTATCGCAAGGGGGCTGGCGCCGATTCCAGCTGACATTGAATTATTTATTTGAGGACAGTTATTTTAATCAGAATGTCAGCTGGGTGAGAGGTGTGGTACACCCTAGACTGGTGGCCAGTCAATCACAGGGCAAAACAGAGAGACAGACAACCTTTCACTCTCACACTCATACCAGTGTTTCCCCTATACTTAATTTGGGACGGCCCCCCACCCCCCCAACAGACACCCCCGCCATGCCAACAGGATCCCCCCCCCAGAAATTCAAGTGCAGATTAAAAAAAAAAAATGAATCCATTATTTGATTTTTATCTTAATCAAAAGGGCGTATAACAGGCATTCTTTTTGTCAAATAAAAAAGCTAATCCTAATTTGCGCAATTTTAGCGTCTAATGCGTCGCTATCGTTTCATTACATTCATTAAAAGTGTAGTTCAGTTTTTTTGAAGTGGGGTTGTATGAGCTCCATATGGCCACTAAGTACTTTAGATGCAGTAGAAAGTTCTCTCGTCTCCCTCAGTAAGCCACAATTTGTAAAAGCTTGTGATGCAGAACCAGCCGCAAACAGGGAAGTATTGTACCAAATACAAAGGGTATTTTCTCCGCCTACAAGAACTCCCATCAAAAAATAATACCACAGTTTAAGAGTGCGCTACCTAGAAATTTTTTTGAGTGCAATAACTTTTCAGAAAAATAAAGTTTATCTTGAACTAACCGACTCATGTCACGTATTCCTCCGCGCAGCGGTGTAGTCTATGTGATACACAGGTAGACGCCGTATACCCACTACAAAATGCGCAAAGATACTTATAGGATGGTTGTGTGACTTTAACTTTCACTTTCCTGTTCATAAATTTGATCTAAATCCCTCTCACTCAACGTGTGCCGGTGAAAGCAAAGGTGCAGATAGACGCGCATCGCAGGGGACAGTGAGGGATCATCAGTCACGTCATGTGGTTTTATACGGTGTTTTGACAGCTCATGTGCACGGTTTAAGTGAACACAAAGACTTAAGAAATGACAAGTCAGCTTTTTGATGAATCAGAACTCAACATTCTTCAGCAGTCCAGCTCTGAGCTGCTGTTTTCACTCACTCACTGTTTTATAAATGATAAATTCATCCTGCTGTATCCTGGATCACTTATTCTCCATGATATAAGAACAATCTTTGAAGGATCAAGCTTCAAATACAATCTACAAGTGCAGCAGTTCTCAGCCTGTGAGTGGAGGCCCATAAGTGCGTCTCAGAGCTGTTTCCAGTGTACTGTGCATAAATCAGGTAAAACTGTGGCAAAAATGTCTTCAGTGTATGGAGGTCCTAAGCGGATAAACATCCATCAGAGTATGTCAGAATATACCCTCTAGAATAAACCAGACTACACCATTGTGTACAAGACCAAACTTGGTGAGTCAGCACTTCTTTAAAGTAGATGGAGTTGTCATATGCAGCTGTACAAAACTACTGTGGCATTCTCACAAAAACAAAGGAGGAAACAGAGGCAATAGAGCTGCCAAAGATGGTTGCAAGCAGCAAAACAACTCATTATCTAAAGCAGAGGAAAGTTTGAAAGTCATTCTGGTGCCACATTACAGAGTCAACAGGAGGCATTTCATTTCTGTATCAGATAGCCCGGATTTAGGAAGGTGATAAGAAAAACTGTGCCAGGTACTAGGGATGATCCCTTAAAGAAAAACAAAACAAAACAACCAAATAAAGTTGACCTGAGTCAAGCAGACACTACAAAAAGTTCCATTAATAAAAATTGGACAAGCCACAAAAAATATACAGGGAGGGGAATATAGCATCATTTAAGATTTTCCAGTATGCTCAGTTATTAAGGACCTGTCCTTAAACTCATTCTAATAGTACTCATTTAAGGATAGTGCAATATGGTCCAACAATCTTAATATTTCTCTGCAGAATACAAAAACATGCTATTTATCCTGATACTTTTTTTCAGATTACATATGGTTTAATACCACAACACTAAACAGAAATTCCAGATACTCTGATTAGTCAGTTTTTATCTTTGAAAAATTGCAGCCAAACCCCCACAGACTAAACTATGTAAAATCTTCGGCAACATCAGATGTCAAAATTTGTGTTACTTTAGCAAAACAGAAGTTTCAAAATTATATTAAAAAAAGACATTGATCAGAGCAGAGAAAATAATAATAAAGGTTCTCAGTAAACAAATGTTTGGTGACTGGAATATTTGGAGTTTAGAAGTCACCATTTTTAAACAGATACCCATAAGTATGCTCTTAAAGCTAATTTTATTTCAGGGTCATTAACTCTAAATTGTATATACAAAACATTGTTTATTTAAACTGCAATCATAAGGCACTGAACAGTGAAATTCTATTTTTTACATTTTTCAAAATTTGACTAATCTGTTAAAATGGAAAAACGTTGGCAATCAAGTAGTCTTAACTATTTTCTTTTCCTTTCATTAATGCAACTGTATTAAACTTGTGCATAATATCATACAATATTGATCACAGGCTTCTATATCATACATCAGTATCATGTCTTGGCAGGCTTTGTAATATTCGTAAATATCATAGCATTGTCTAGAACAGGGGTAGGGAAATACCTGCCCCAGGCGCAAAAGTGGTGCAGACCGCCCACTTTAAATGAGGATTTTGCATGTGCTACCAGCTGTCACCAAGGAGAGTTTGGGAGAGCAGAGTGGCTGTAAGTGAAAAATGAAGTTTGAAGCCATGGAGTTGGAGGCACATAAATACACTTGCAGTAACCTTTTTTGCTGTCTGTCATTTTGACGGACAAGGTCGTCACTTTTCCCTCATACCATGTTTTTATCCGTCATTTTTAATTTTCCTTTTCTGATTCCAATTAAAAATAATCTAAATGACAGCATTCACATAGCTACACAGCTTCATCATCAATAACCTCTCATGTGAAGAACAGTCTTACAGTTACGCACTCACAGACCACGCGGGTACTCATGCCTTTACGCACTGACAGCGTCACACTCTCCACGCAGTGACAGCTCCTAAACTCGCTGTCAGTGCGTGGAGAGTTTGACAAACGGAGTGATTCTTCTTCATAGCCAGCTATGGAGATCTTTTTTACATAGGTTAAATGACCTCCTCCGCGATGTATAGCACAAAACAAAGAGGGTTTTCTTTACATGTGTGTCTGCATCAGTATGAAGGCACACTGGATCATCCCTCTTTTTCCAGTCCATCATAATGACAGACAGCCCCCAAATCTTTCCGTCATTCGTCACAAAATTCAGTCAATGATGGAAAATATTCGGTTAATGCGACCCCTGTTTCTCGCCACAATGACCGCAGCCCTCTGTGTGTAACGCTGTGTCTGTTTTGCACCTGCCTTTCAAACGTCCTAAATTTAGATGCAAAAGCACGGCAATCAGTTGCGGGTTTGATAAATCACATTGGGGGTGTGAAATGATTACATTTGCATCTCCTCCTCCTAGTATTTTCCGCATTCTGAAAATTCATGTATTTTACATATTTATGAAGGCAAACACGCTAAATGGATTGCATGTGCTATTTTGTTCATTTGACAATCTTCAGTGCAGTGCTTTGCGCGTGCTATCAAGTTTGCACGTGTTTTCATAAACGCAAACCTTTAGTAGATCAGGCCCTTAGTCTGTGCATAATGGAGACACCAAGTATATATTGTCCCAGCGCTCTCTCACACTTTCTTGTCACTCCTGCTCTCTCTCTCCCCTTTTTACATTATTTAATACTAGTAGAGGCAAAGTTAACTAGAAATCTTTATTTTAGGAAAACAAGGGTTGCAATTTTTTATAATCATCTCTATATATATTAACCTCTGATCATGTTCTTGCTGACCATAAAGTGACTTTGAAAACTTTGGCCCGAGGCCAAATCATTGAAAAAAACCCAGTCTAGAGAAGTGCTTTCATATTGTATCATGATAAAACTTGTAATTACACCCCTACATATGAGGCAAACTCTATTACGTGTATCTTCAGTGTTTTTTCTGCAGCAACATCACCCTTGTGTTTGTCAGTAATGGTATAGAATTTATGGTCCTTTAATGGCACAAAGGTGCTGCTGTGATCAACATGATTTGTAAGGTTTAACTTATGAAGAAATATGTTGTTCCGTCTTCATTTTGCAACTCTTCATCCTCCTACTCTGTGTGTGTTGTGTGAGACAGCTGCACCCAGTGGGAAATCATGAAAGTTGAAAGGAGTTAAGACATTTGAAAATTACTCATAGACCAAAATCGGACCTAAATAGAAACAATATAACTGAAAATTAATCAATATATATGAAATTCATTGTATTTATTTTGTGTAGTTACCTTGTGATAAGTAGTGATAAGTGGTACAATAAGCATGTTACTGTTAATGGGTGTTATAGTAAACTATCTTTTTACTAAACATTGAAGCTGGTCTCTCTTTTTTTAAACAGCATAAACTATATCATTGGAAAGATGTCTTGCCCCTTATCTAATTTAAAAATAAATGAATACATAAAATACATACATACATAAAAATTTGAGATATCTTATGCTCCTAGAACATTTCCTCTTCACCTTCAACAATCTTCACAGATTACTGGTTTGTTGATCTTTGGCAGTATGCCTCACTAAATAAACAGATAAAAGCATGACAACTGTGCCACTTTTTTTTTTAGCTTAAGATGGGTTCTCTGTTCAAGCTGTTTTGTCTTTGTGAGTCATTTTCTTCTTTGTGTATTCACTCAGGTTTCTTCCTGAGTTTTGCAAGTAATATCTGAAATGATTGTCAGATCAGGCCTGGATTGAGTCAAAGCTTCTGTGACAGGAGACCCCGCTGTTGATTTTGAAACTCCAGCTACCTGCAGGGGTGACTCATATCAGTCTAGCAGCCCTGCAGAAAGGAACTGAACCCATCCACACATAATCAGATTTCAGCTGCATTAACCTACAGCATATAAACAGCCTGCACGAGTTAACTGGCACTGTTAGAACACTGGGAAAGATCTCTGACTGGTGCCTGCAACAGCAAAACCCTGTTTGTTTTTGTACATCACTCTTATTCTTGTCATTTTAACGCACAGAACAAAAGAGAACAGGCATATCGCAGAACAAAGCCCGAAAAAATACAACAAACAAAGCATATAGAAACATTCGTAAACATAAAAAAAGACATTTAAAGTCTTCTGGCCCTTTTATTTGCCCAAAGCAAAGTGTTCTGGCATGCAGAACAGTTGTTCTTTGTTCTTTCTGTGAATTGCTTTAATTTTAGATTTGAGTACAGACAGCTGTCAGTCATTGTTGCCCTTTTCTCTCTGTATTTGCACTGCTGCATTTGAGTCAGAGTGCAGAGGTGAGTAAACTCCTGCTGTGAGTAGTTCTGTGCTAAAGTTAAGCCAAGAAATCATGCTACTCCTCTGAGAGGAGAGGCAGCAATATGCATCCATACTCCAAACAAATGAGGGCCCTCATTCTTCTAATGAGGTTGTTGGAGTAGAGATAAAGATACTTCAGCATTTACCAAACCTGAATCTCAATCATTTTTGAGCTTATCAGTCCAGTTATGGAGCCTCTTGGGCCCTGTTACAGAACATATTTTTTTACCACTCGTGCACAAATATCCAACTTGTTTGGCAGGGGGACAAAAAACTTTAAGCACATTGGTGGCGCAATCTGATAGTGCGCTTGGTCAGTAATCAGAAGGCTGCAGGTTTGAGCCCAGCTCTGGCTGTCACATAGCGTTGTGTCCTCAGGCAAGACACTTAACCCCAAGTTACTCCCACTGCTGCGTCAGTGGCGTGTAAATGAGTATTAAAGGAAGTGAATGTGTTAGTTGATACTGATGGACAATGACAAAAACTCCAACCATCAGTAAGTGAATGTGAGAGAGAACGGGTGTGAATGAGTAGATGTGACCTGTGGTGAAAAGTTGCTCTGAGTAGTCAAAGACAAGAATAGCACTGTATAAGCTCAAGTCCATTTACCATTTACATTGGTACATTAAATTAAGCACAACATGAGGGTTTTTTTTACCATTCCTGAAAAAATAAATCATCCAAGCTTTGTAGATTGTTCAGCTGGTTAAAAATTGTCATCCATTATGCTTTGTGCATCATGCAGAAGTGTCCAGCACATCTTTTTAATAATTTCTGATTTTGTGGGATGTTACTGTTAAATAGATCTTGAATCTAAGACACAACATAGTTCACACAGTGTCCTGTGTGTGTTGTTTGTGTTGCACAAAAAAGAGAGAAACTGAATGAGCCACCTGGAGTTTGGGCTAAATACTAAAATCCATCATCTACATACTAGCATACCAGTGTGTAGGCAACTTGTTTTGAAAGGAGTTAAAGGCTAAAACTCTGACCGGTTTAAAATATGTTGCACTCTAAACACACCTTTGAAAAAATCCAACAATTTAACTCGGCCTCGACTTTGGCTTTGCACCTGGATTGTAAACCATTTACAAAGAAATGTAGAGGAATATGCCCCAAATGACCATGTGCCCCTTTTGTTCATGGCAATCTCATTTTTCCCAGCATTCACCTCTTTTTCCCTTTGAAGCAACTGTGTAAAAGTAATTATCTTGAAATTGTGGTTGAGTTGATAGATAATGTTGAAAAACAGTCTCATAGTGGGAGGATTTCTCTCAGGCTTGCATGGTGATTGATTTTTTAGCCTGTGACCATGGAAATCTTTAAGAGATATGCGTCTCTTTCATGAAGACCTTCAGGAACTTTTCCAAGGTACATAAAAGTAAAAGAAAAATCAAATGTACACCCAAAGCATATGCAATAAGCAGCTACACCTTCCAGAAATGTATGACTAATAAGCAAGACCAGAAAGCATAATCAGACACAGAGACCACCCAACCGTCCCTCCAGTAGGAAAGCTGTGAACTATCTAATTTTGACCGCTGATCTAATGAGAAATAATTACTTTCTTCCAGAAGAAATTTCAACAGAAAACTTTGATTTTTGTAAATTTGAGGTCACATTTCTTCAACAATGACCTAAACTGCCTATGGTTGCATTGGTTGTTTCAGCCTAATAGAGTTTGTGCTGGTGTATGACATTGTAAAAAATACTTTAATGTTAATATTTCTAGAATTGAAATTTGCTTGGATAGGATGCTTTAAGGAACTAAGAGGTGTTACTACACAGTTAGGGATGAGGAATTAAAAACCAATTTCAGTTGAGAATGAATAGCAACTCCCTCAAGGAATTGATACCATTAGTCTTTTTGCTTATCAATTCCCTTATCAATTCTTTCTGCTTTTTACTGCATGCCTTAAAAATAAAAAGATGCCAAACCCCCTTTAGCGGCAGTCAGCTGAAATGATAAGAAAGAGCTCAAAAATCAAAGCAAGCAGGAAACAGAAGTGGTCAAAAATACTTTTAATTTCTGACAAAAAGAAGCCTGTCTTCCAGGACAACTTCAAACTGGCTGAACAAGACTGACCACCAGTAAGACCCTCTCTGATGTGTCTGTATCTCCCTGTTTCCTCCCAGTATATTTTCTGGTGTTTGAGAAATGGCCAAAACCCTCATCTAACCATGGTGCATCACTCCACTATAAGTAAATACCAGGAGGAGGAGGGCCAGATGTGCAGCCAGGTATTCAAGAGCCACTCCTTGTCCAGACCTCCCCCTCTGCCCCTGAAGAAGGTAAGAGTGAAGCAGGCAGATTCTGTGTGTCATTAGCAGCTCTCTTTTTCTGTCTCTTCTTCACAGTCATTCCTGGAGCAGACAACTGTGGACTTTTGCACTTTCGAAATGTGCTGAGCTAAACAATGTTGATAATTTACGCTTGAGTGTGTCTCAAACATTAATTGGACTAAGACAAAGTTAGGGCAGAGGGTAGAAACAACACACTAATATTGTAAAAGCATATTTACTGTGTGAAGTAGTTGCACTCCTTGAATATAGATAAGTAAAAGTAATAAGTACTTTATCACAAATGTGTTAAAGTGCTGAGTATTTTAGTACCCTTGCTGGTTTGTGTGAAAAGGATACAGCGGGCGTGTGATGAGTCAACCAGTTTGTTGTTTTAGTGTGATAATATAGTGTATTATTGAGATTAGACCCAAAATAATCAGAGGAACAATTTGTCCTGACAGCTGTGAATTGAGGTATCAAAAGTATTAGTGAAAATGAAGTTTCTGCACTCAGTGAGTTATGGTTTTATGGAGGCACAATTTGACCAAAATAATATAGGATATGAAATGTGAATGATACAGAATATTTGAATGAAAATTATTTATTTGCCCTGTGTTTAAAGACCAAAACACATGTTTCGATGTATTTTTATTCTAAAGCTTTTTTGATCAAGTATTTACAAAGTGTGACCTAATATTGTGGACGTCAGTCTCTGACCCATCAGAGAGTGTGTGATATGTATATATTACAATAAATTTACTGCTAAATACACAATTCTAAGTTAAAGTATTGTTGCAGTGTCAAGTATTGTGATATTAAACTTGATGTACTGGAGTTAAAAGTTTGGTAGTGTCACAACACTAGTTGTTGGAAAACAATGATCTGTTCAGCTTTCATTTAATTTTATTTGCTCAGTGCTCAGATGCTCTGATAAATGTAACTAAGTACAATATGTCCCCAAAAAGAACTTGAGTAAAAGTAACAATACTACTAATAAAAAATGCGTAAAAAGTGCAAGTGCACAAAAAAGCTACTAAATTGCAGTCACTTAAGTAAACAGTAAAAGTAAATGTAATTTGTTTCTTTTCACCCCTTCTTAGAGCACAGCATTAAGTCTGTGCACAGACACCTCCCGTTAAAGGATTTAATGAGCAAAAATTGATGGTTGAAGCCAGCATGCTCCTCCTTAGACTTATATTCATTAAAATAAAAGACTATGTATAGTTTTAAAACGGTTGTTGAAAAAATAAGGAAGTTTCAAAGATTTTGCCAAAGTTTTTAGATCAAAACAGAACAAACAATATTTGTCTCTTTTTTGGCACATTATACTACTAATGTTAATTATTATTAGATAAAGATTGTATTGCTTTGAATGATGTAAGAAAAGAAGTTTCAGATTTTGACAATCTCAACAGTCATAAATGTAGTCTTTCTCTAAAATATGAAACAATCTGATCCTCTAAGGCCGGGGTTTAGTTAAGTGCTAACATTTATTTAAACGATAAAGATTGAGTTGTTTATATATTAATTTAAAAGTATTAAAGTCTGAAATATTTTGACAATCTTAACAGATCACATAGACCAGAGGAAAAATACAGTTTTTTACATATTCCATAAATCACCTTCGGGAGCTTTCTGTCCTTTTCTGTTCTAGATTGCTCTGTATTTTTTTTTTGTTTTGTTTTGCTTTTTTGAAATTGTCCATTGTTGTGCGCCTCTGCTCTGAGATGCTGCCAAACAGGAAGTTGTAGCAACAGTGTAGTCACTTACTACTTCAGTGGGTGCAGTGAGTTACTTTCAATGTGCAAGTAACATGCAAAAAAAAAAAACTGAACTAAAAATCATTTGTTCTTGCTTCTCTCTGCAGCAGAATACGTCGTCCCTCTGGTCCATCAATGAACCTTTTAGCATCCACCTGCTGCAGGGCAGCCGAGTCAATGCAGACGAAGGAATGAAGGTTGGTGAGGTTTTGTGGGGGTTTTTCGTTAACTCTGCAGCTCAATGAAGTGTGGCATGCACTTGTTTACCAATATCTCAATTTCAGTTGTAGGAACAGCAGGGGCTGACATGTAAATGACAAGAGGGTCACATGGTCCAAACCGCACATTTCCCATAATTCATCAAGGCGGTTGGTTAAAACTTCAAAACAGGAAGTGGGGAGGCCTATCTGAATTTTACATCTCATTCTGAGGCCTAGTTTCTAAGAAAAAAGACAGACTTCATGCTGCTGCTCTCGCTTTCAGTGCACTTCTTTTTCTGTAGGCGATGCTGAAATCTGTTAATATTACCAACAGGCTTTAACCAAACAGTTTAAATAGAGATGTCTTCATGCTTTGGCCCCTGTTGATAGCAGTTTCAAACTTACCAAAAACTAATAAAAATTCTGAGCATTTTTGCAATGGCAGTCATATGAAACATTGCATACACATGCTTGAACTCTGTTATTGTGTGCCTGCGTTTTTAATATCTCAATTACTAACCAACTGTTTGGATGAATGATTAAGTATACAGTAAGTGCATTTTCATCTGCTGCCTCAGAGCACATGACTAATGACCAATTTGTCCTGTCACATAATTACCAGTCATGTCTGCAGTTGGCAGGCAAAGGTTTGAATTCAACTGTCATAGAAGAACAGCATGTGATATTTTTTAAGAGTGTAGATTTAGACTAAGATGACTTTCCTAAAGGTTTGATCATAATGACTTTACAGTATAAAATTACTAATCTTATTGTTTTGTATCATTTTGGTGGATGCTGCATGGCTTCAAACGACTAAGCCACCTCCTTACAATACTGAATGTATAAAACCCTTGATTCATTGCCTGATTGACACAGGAAACTCTGAGTCATCTTAAAAATTTTGTAACTCCTCCACAAACAGTTGCTCTCATACAGGTCTTACCCCTCTTAGCCTTCAAGTCTCATGTCACACACTTATCTGACTGTTTTGTGTTTGTGTGTTTCCCCTGCAGCTTGTGGTGCAGGCAGGTCTGTTCCATGGCAGTGAGCTGCTCTGTAAGGTGGTGACGAGCTCAGAGGTGTCAGTGTCCTCTGAGCCCCTCTGGGACCAAAAGCTGGAGTTTGACATTAATGTCTCTGATCTGCCTCGCATGAGCCGCCTGTGCTTCGCTCTCTACGCTGTCATTGAAAAAGCCAAGAAACCCCGTGGTACTAAGAAGAAGAATAAGAAAGCAGTGAGTCATCAGAGATATGTTTTGTGGGCCACCATGTTAATCTTGTTATTGAGAAGGCAAGTGTTTGGGCTGGTGGGTGGGAAGTTGTTAGCAGACAAACAGAGCTGTTTCCTCTGTTGTGTGTGTGCTGTGTGTGTGCTGTGTAGGTATGTTGTGCTGCAGCATCTGGTTGTGCAAGTGTGTTCAGTGGCAAGGCTGCGGTTAACATTTCATCCGCTTCAGCTCTTTTATCTGTGCATCACCCCGAGGAAGGAAGGACATGGCAAACATTTTCAAGGAATTCTAAATTCATCTTTGCAGTCGCCTCACATATTTGCAGAATTCACAACCGCATTGTGTTTTACTTTTCAGTTTCCTTATTTAATTCACTGCATACACCACAAATACTTAGATATAGAGGCAAATGTTACTCCTGATATCTCTTTCAGTACAGTATTTAGACTCTTTTCAAAGATCAAAAGATTTTTTTCTATCGATCTGCTTTGTCATGGAACATGGGATGCTGCCAGTGCTTCCCATTAAGTTATTTGCATGTTAGACATTTGTCGTGTTTGGAAAAAATACTTGACATAAAGTGATGTTGATCAACTCCAAGATTTTGTAAGACGGGTAGATTTTTATCAGATGAATAAAGTAAAAAACCTGAGCAAAATGGTCCAGATCCAAAAATGGCCTTCAATGCCTGATTAAGATAGTTTCAGTGACACTGTGTTTTAGATGTTGTACAAAATACAACAATTCACCATTTATCTGACATTCAAATCCTAAGAGAGCCAGCTAAAGAAACAAAGTCAAGTCAATTTATGATTACGACACTGAGAAATGTTATGATTAGAATAATTACTAGCGAACATATTAATGTGTGCCTTGTGCTGAACCTTTAAAGCAGGCGGGTTTGTCACCTTTTTTCTGTCGCCAGGGGGATCCGTCTTTTAAAGCTTTTGTTTATTCTCTCCTGTTAAGAAAATGACCAATGTTGTCAGCTTCCTTTTTTTAAAGGGCCAGTAGTTGTGGGTGTGGTTTCGTTATGCAAGACTCCAAGACTGTATTTTTGTCTTTTTTCAGTTATTCATTTCCTTAATTGGTCATACGATCAACACTTTTAAAGTGTTATTCCCAGATGAACTAGCAAAAAATATACAGTGTATGCATGAAACAGTCTGTCTGATGTGTCAGGTTAATTTTGGTCATGCACAAACTGAAAAAATGTTGGAGCTGAAATTTTAAGTATTTTCATTTTCATATTAGTCTCTGGATTATGTTCTTAGATGATTTTTTTTTTATTATTTTGGGCCTTTGTTTGCACAAAAAGCAATTTGGAGATGCTGGCCTGACTCAAATACAAGATACTAAAAAGTATTTAACATCATGTAGACGACATCCATAAAAGATTAACACTCACATGATAACATTTCAAACAAAAGAATTCATCCTTGTTAAAATGGCTTGCATGATCTTCATGATTAACAGTGACTGTTAAAAGCTTTTCATCACAACGTTACACAACGCACAGAGCACAAATGCACCTGTGCTCTGCACTTCAGAGAAGTGGATAGTATCTGTTGCAAGTTATGTATTTATTATATTAAATGACAAAAGTTGTGATTTAGTTTAATGCAGTAACACATTGGTTCCCAAACTAATCCCCCAAGGAGGAGTGCCAGACAGCCACTTTGTCAAATAGGGTTTATATTTTTGAACACATTGACTACATACCGTCTTTAAAGGTTTTGATACAAAAGAAAAATATATGTAAGCTCACTCTAGCTGGATTTTATCAATGATCCTAAAGATAACTTAAAACTATTGTTTAAAAGAAAACATTAGAGAGCTAATATTATCTTATCGGCACTTATCAATGCTCTACTTCTGAATTTCCTATTCTTCAATTTCCTAACAGCAGAAAACACATTAAAAATGCATAAATCCTTCCATACTTTGGTTGTTTTTTTTTATCCTGGTTGTGTTAAAGGGGAGAGATTTCCCACTGTACGATCTGTAAACATCCCTTAAGTTTAGTTCTGGCTAAGATTCTGCTGTTTTTTATCCAGAACCGTTTACATTAATATCTCTGTTTACCTACAGTTGTCATGGGATATCAAGCCCACATCTAATCATATTAATAAGATGAAATATGAAAAAGCATATGGCACTTCTCCGTATTGTTCAATGGTAGCTGAACGCATCTTGACCCACAACAAATATTTGAAAAACAGATGTGTTAACCTTAAATTTTTTTGACCTTGTACTTTATTTTACACCAAACAGCCAGCACTGCATTGTTCAATTCGTCAGCTGTTTTTATATCAGTGCTTAAAAGTTATTGTCCTAAGTGCTGTTAATTTTCTCTGTAGAAATACAAGGAAAGACTTTCATGAATCATTTAAGCCCTAACATTAGGTGAGATGCAAAGTATGTATATTAAAAGTAACAACAAAAAATCCTCCCTTAAGTGAATCAAAAAGATTGGATTGACATTTGAGGTCTCAGCATTTTTCAAGATAATCGTGATTTTTATTATGACCTTAATTTGTGCAGCCTCACCATAAACATTTGCTAAAAACAATCTGCCATATGCAGAGAAGTAGAGCAGCAGGGAGGACTGTGCTCTGAAAATAGCCTTTTAAACGCCCACTTACTGTACAATAACAAGTACAGTAAACAACATCATATTTCCCTTTTTCACTCTGCAGCCACTTGTTTTGAAGCTTTGTGGTCTAACACACTTTTGAGGTCTGCCCACCCTGGTGGGATTCTGTGCATCGAGTCCACTTCTGCTTTTCTGAGCAACTTCTCTCTTTTTTTCCTGGAAGAGAAGTCCTGCAGACAGACCCAGGAAGACTGACGGAAGTTGGTCTTTTTTAGCTGCTCTTGTTAATGCGTAGCGTCTCCCTTTTTAGCTGCATGCATTCAGTCTGAATTTGGTTTGGTGTTGATCATATTTAGTGGACCTCTACCAGGGTGCCTTTTTTCACTCTTGCTGCTTTACAGTTAAACTTGTGTTTACCACTGATTTTACATAATCATAAACTCCATGACACTTAAAGTTTCATTTACTTGTACTGTTGAAATCTGTAGGACTTCTTGCACTGTATTCTTCAACAATGTGAATCACAGAGCAGTGTTTTCCAAGATGTAAGCTCTAGCCCCCTGGTGGCCCCTGAAAGTACTGCAGTGGCCTGCAAGAGGTCATTTACAACAGCTGCATTTCCACCGAACAGTCTGATTCAGTTCAGCTCAATACACAACTCAATTACAGGTATTTCCACTGACAAATAAGGATAATGGTACCCAAATAACTGATCTGTACTGTCCTATTTTTTGCACTCCTCTGAAGGGGTGTGTAGTGTACCAAAATCAATGCAAAAAAATCATGCAATTTACATAGCTTGCATGAACCTCTGAACCTCTCTTGCAAGCTCACATTCTCACCCTCAAGTCAAGGTATAGATGGCAGTGGAAACAAGATCAGAATTCACTGCTCCAAACTGAACCAAACTGTACTGTACCAAACCAGACCACTCAGTGGAAACTCAGATAACTAGAAGTGCTCAGATAACTAGAAGTGCTCAGATAACTAGAAGTGCTCAGAGAGCACAGAGCTATACCTAAGCATTTCCAATATTGTCAGACAAGTTATTGTCAAAAATGTGGAAAACTTTCTTTTAACAAATCCTTGAAAAAATTCCTGGATCCGCATCCATTTTCGGAACACCATGAAAATCTAATCACTTCCCCCTTGTGCCATGACCAACATTCTCTAAAAAAAACTACCATTCTGTTCATAAGCTTTTGAGTTATACTGTTACCAAACTAATAGACAAACAAATGCTGGTAAAAACAGAAACTCCTTGACGGAGGTAATAAAATGAGCCATAAACCATGCAGTCAGGGTTTAAACTTAATAGTGAATTATTTGCACTGTATTATTTATTTAGATTGCAAAGATAGTGCTCTAAATTCACAGTGAAATTTTCTGTGTATGTTTTTGTTCATGAAATATATGATCAGGGACTGAATCTTGTTCAATTGTTGAAATAGTTCCCCATTTCAAAAATGTATTTGCAGGACTCTGCATATGGAAGATATTACTTTCCCTGTAGGGTTTCAGTCGGCCCCAGGTAATGTTTAAACTGCACAAAGATGTTAAGTCATCTATCGATTATCTGTACTGCTTATCCCTTTCAAGGTCATGGGGGAGCTGGAGCCACTGCTAGCTGTCATTTGGCGAGAGGCAGGGTACACCCTAAACTGATTGCTAGCGAATTACAGCATTGACAGGGGCACTTGCCATCTTTAGAAACACAAATTTGTGCACAACAGAGTATGTGCATTCTTAATGTCCACAGTTTAGCTTGCTTATTTTGGGGGGTATTAAGTGTATCATAACTCCTTCCTGTTACACTTTCCCCCTGTCTCCTCCACTGAATACATACCGACACTAGATTTTTTTGGACTGAGGTTACTATCAGTAAGTATTGATTTTTTAGTCATATGTAGCAGAAGATTATCATTATTATGGTTTTATTAGTAGTAGCAGGCCTAGTAGTATAGTGGTGTTAATAATAGTGATTATTTCTTTACTAAAATAGATTCCTGAAACACATATTATATAGTTCATGCAATGTGATGTTGATACAGTATTTTCAACAATTTACTGTCCCTGTCTCCACTTAGTCTTTTTCTTTCCATTATTCACAGCTGTCTGTCTGTCTCTGTCTCTCGTACAGGATGTATGTGTTTCACCCAAAATATTGATGTGCATCATGTTATAAACCAACCTTTAAGTATAAGTTATTGCACAGGGATTTTACCACCCCATTTCTTAATATATTCTTAATATAGTAGACCACCTACTCATCCAAACCCTCCATATTATTTGCTGTAACTGGAGTCAGCCATGTGTAATGAGCAATGGCACGCAGAGGGAGAAAGCAAAGATGTTGGGGAGAGCAGGGAAGTGTCTTTTACTGTCTGTAATGTGTGATGGGCTTCCTCATAATATCCAAGGTAAAAATTTGGCATCCTCTTCAGTGTGGCATCACAGTCAGTCACCCGTGCCGGGAATGTCTCAAGCCTGCCCGTCTGTGCCTGCTGCTGGTGGCTGCTCACCCACCAGATGCAGAGGATTACATGTAATGTGAGGGGATGACATATCACTGCAGCCTGAATTTACTCTGAGACAGAGGTAAAAATCAAATGATTGGGTGCGAGTTTCAAACCTCAGGTCTGAGTCAAGTCGTAAGTCTTTCAGGGACAAGTCCAAGTCAAGTATCAAGTCACATCTGGGTGCGACTTAAGTGTGATTTGAGTCTGAGTCTCGAACTCGAGTCCCCGTCTCTGATCCACAGTAAACATTAAAGCACAGAACTAGGAAGTTAAAGGCCGTGGTCAGGCACAGCTCACGAGGATTTACACTAAATCAGTCTGCATTGAGCAGGGATGAAACAAAGAGGTTTTGTGCCTCTGCCACCTGCCAAAATCCAGTGCTGAGTGGATTTTTGTCATAAACTTGTTGAAAAGTAGTAAAACATGTAACCTCCAGTATTAATAGCACTTTCACATCACTCAACTTTTGCTTTCTTTTGCTTGATTTGGTGGTGGCAGAATGTTCTTCAATTATGTGAACAAATCTAATCCTCCATCTCCTTCTCTCCAGGACTGTCCAATAGCCTGGGTGAACACCATGGTGTTTGACTACAAGGATCAGCTGAAGACTGGAGAGGTCCTCTTGTCCACATGGCCATCTGTTCCCGGTATTTTCAGCCTAGCATCTTACATCTCCTCCTCCTCAAACACCTCTCATGTTGACAGCTTCCTTCACAACGCCTGGCAGACCACAGACCAGAGCTCACAGAGCTCAATACCCACAGTGTTATATGTTCCATCATAACCCCACATATTCACACATGATGTGTTTGGTGATTAACAGTTCCACTATGTAAATCATGTAAAATGTTGTCAAAAATACAGCTGTAAACCATTACTTGTTTACTCTCTGTGATCTGAGTATATAAACAGACAGTTTTTAAAACATTAACCCAATGGCACAGTTCATTTAAGACATTATATTATTATCACAGATGACAAAGGTGACTTGCTGAATCAGATGGGGACTGTGGAGAGGAACCCCAATGTGGACAGTGCTGCAGGGCTGCTCATTCGCTTCAACAACATCCGCCCACATCCTCTCTATTACCCTCCACTCGACAAGGTATTTATGAACAAATGGCTATGGATGAATGCTTGCTAAAATTTAATTTGGATTGCAGTAAGCAAAAAAAAATCCTTGTCTGTTCTAAGATAAGTGATGTGGAGAAGAACGGGGATGCACATTTTGTCAGCAAAGAGGAGGTGAGAGCCATCTTCACCTTATCATCTTATTTCACATTTCCTTGCATCTCTAAGCTTCAATTTCAAAACCTGTCCCTTTTTGACCACTTGTTTTTATTCATGTATATATCTGTGTTTTACACTCTGCAGTACATAAAGCTAAAGGAAATTATGGATAATAAAAACTACACTGAGTTTTTTGAGGATGAGAAGGAGCTCTTGTGGAAGCATCGTACTGAAGTCCGTGACCGTTTCCCTGAAAGTCTATCCAAGCTGCTTCTCATCACCAAGTGGAATAAACATGAGGATGTAGTTCAGGTATTTATGAACACTTTATCCACCATGATACTTTTGTTTTAAGTCACGTCTTTAAAAAGTCTGTAATATTTGCCAAACCCACATTACACCTGACAAATGTTCCAAGATAGGTTACAGCTCTGGCATCAAACAAAAGTACTCATTTTGCTTTTGCTCAATAACTTGACCTGCTAAGTCAAGTTAAGGGATCTTTGTTCATAAAGTGTAATTCCTTTACAGAGCAAAAAAGGTACGACACAACACAAGAATAAATAACAAATCCTAAAAGATTTGTTTGGATTGGTAGACTGTTGAAGTGGTTAGGAGTAGCTACTGCAAAAGCTGAAACTGCTCTGGAAATAGTAGATTTATACGCAGTATTTCATGCACTGTTATAGTTTCTACCTAACCACTATCAGTGTATCTTATACTGATCAAATCAGTCAAACTGTCAGTAATGGTATTTTTGTAATGCCTTACATGGAATATATAAGTTTATTAATATGGTTTGTTAAATGTATAAACATAACTGCCAGTTCAGTTAGATGCTGCTATATTAATTAATGGCAGTCCTCTCCAGTTTATAATCATTATTAATGTGAATATTAGAGCGATCTCTCTATGCATTGTTGTAATGATAACACATCCATAGTAACTGTCTTTACAACCTTATAGACATGAGGTCAATCTTGAAAATGAAATGCCACATCTCAAGGGGCTTGCTTTTAATAAAATCGCGTTAATCTCATTTTTAATCTGATTTCACTGTTTCGGTATTTTCAGAGGGCAGAACCTTAAAATACCAGAGCAGCTGATGATTGGACAGTCGGTCCACTCATCACACTCATCACAGACCAATCCATATCAAGCCACAGTATGACATAGCAGCTAGACCCTGTTGTTAGCCGTTAGCTTAAACTACGAGTCCTTAGACCAACGTCTTATCTTACATTAAATTATACCACACAGATGTATCATTTGCCACTTATATGTGACATGAATCTCGTCAAAGACAATAGCCACCAAGTTCTCCCGGTAAACTTCTGAGGAGAGCATATTTCGTATCATAGGGTAACCATGACTCCGGCCTGGCATCGTTCGCGCAGCATTTCCGCATCTCTCCCAGTTTCCCGGTAGTGATCCCCGGTCAGGAGAAAAGCAAAAACACGATTTCCCATAAGAAAGCTTGAAGTGATGTTCTTTGCTCCTCTTTTAAAGGAGAAATTGAGTCCATTTCTGATAAAACTGCAGATCTTGCTGCATCCACGGAGATCGCTTTACACATCGCTGTTGTTTTCAAACTTGCAGTCACTTCCTGTTGTCGTCACATTTGCAGCTCCCGCCTCAGTCCCCTGGTTGGGCCGTTAAAGTTGGAGAGTTTTTATGCATTGGGCTTCTTGTGCTTGAGTTTTTGGGGGTGGAGAACAATCTTTTGATCTGCCACAATAATTTAATGAATTTCAATGACAATACCTCAAATTGAGGGATTTTTTCAGCAATTTTTAAGGGAGATTAAAAAAGAGATTAATTAGATTAATTAAACCAACACTATGTAGTTTTTCCACCCTAATATAATATTTCTAGAATCATTGTGATGGTACATCACCTTACAACAGGTTGAATGACACCTCTGTCATGGTCTGAGGGGGTCTGTATCGCCTTCACTGGCACTATGTAACTTCGATGTGGATGGTAGGAACACTTCCACACTAAAAAACTATACATTTTTACTGCTTTGACTGCTTTACGGCATACGTCACTTCCCCCTCGAGGCGAAAGCTAAATGTTGGGAAAAGGAGAATATAAAGCAGTTTTTGAATTTTTAAAACAGATTTAATGAACAGAATTTAGTTTGAAGTAAATATGCACTTATTTTCCTAATGGAAATAGGGACCTCTGGCTCACACTCCTGCGTAGTAGGTAGCGGTAATGCTCCTCTGAAGCTGGATGCTGCCCACTGTCAAACAAGAAGAAGAAGAAGAAAGCTAAGTGTAGAGTTGTTATTATGGCGGAAGCAGTGAAGAACCAGAAGAAAAGAAATGTTTTATCAGAGGAGACGAAAAAAAGAAAGCTGGAGAGTAACAGAGCTGTGAGCTGAAAGACGAGGAAGGATGTCTGACCAATGCTGATTTAGCCCTGGTACTGCTTGGACTTGTCGTTACATGATGATTTATTCGAAAATAGAAAAAATGTTTTTGTTTTTCCTCAGATGGTAAGTTTACTGAAGAACTGGCCTGACCTTCCCGCCATCCATGCCCTGGAGCTCTTAGACTACAGTTTTCCTGACCCGGCAGTTCGTTCTTTTACCATCAGATGCCTCAGGAAGCTCAGGTACACACCCATCATGTTCATGGTTTTTACAAATCTTATTTTTAACCTTAAATTCCTAACTTGGCCTTTTTCCTGCACAGTGACTCTGAGCTACTCCAGTATTTAATCCAGCTGGTCCAGGTTCTGAAGTACGAGTCTTACCTGGAATGTGACCTCACCACTTTCCTGCTGGAAAGAGCGCTGTCCAACCGGAGGATAGGACACTTTCTGTTTTGGCATCTTAGGTGAGACGCAGTGTAAATCTAACTGTGGAGCAAGTATTGTAACTATGTCTGACCAATGTGTTTGTGTTTACTGAAGGTCTGAGATGCATGTGGCTTCTGTGAGTTTGCGTTTTGGCCTTATTTTGGAGGCCTACTGCCGGGGAAACACCTACCACATCAAGCTCTTAAGCAAACAGGTAAACTTAAAGTAACAATATGAAAATGTCATATCAGTGGCCAAATTTATGATGTTATCAAAGTAACCATAGCATAATTAAAATGTACTGAACATGTTCAAAAGTACTAAATTCTCACACTATAAGAATTTCTCCTAGTTTTGTTTGAAGAACACACAAGCAAAATAGCCGCATGATGAGAAACCTTTTTGTTTGTATAGGTAATGAAACATTACAATGTAAAATTAACATTAAAAAATGAATATAATTTTTGATACATTATACTTTTTTTAAATCATGTTCTTTGAACAGTACAATATCCTTTATTTATTAGTAGATAGTGCTGAAAATACAGAACATATATATATATAAGAACAGATATGCCCACTCACAGCCGATACTAAAGTGAAGAAGGATTGAGTGTGAGTGATGGTGGTCACAAACAAAGCATTGACAGAGAAATTCATCTGATAACACTTATTTTAAGATCACAATTCTCACCTAAACCACTTGCTTGTAAGCATGCTTATTAACTGTATACTGGTTGCTTCTAGACATTACAAACTCATTAGATCCCTAATCCTACGACAACCTTATTCTGTTACTTGTAAGCCATGAGCTATGAGTTACTCTTTAATTCCTTCCTAATTACTACTTATTCATAGTCACCCAGAGACATGTTGTAAATATACCATGATCTTAATTAGCCTTGCTTAGAACTGCCCTTACAAAGTAGCAGTGCCACATGATAGTTTATCTTCCTTATTTACTCTGAATAAATATGCTCTATTCTAATGGATCAAAATGTGAAGTAACTCCTTCATAAGTGATACAGACATTTGTTTTGGCATGAAGCGCAGGTGTCATCCCTAATTTCCGCCTGACGCAGGTGTCATTTTTTCACTCAGCACCAATGCTGTTTTAATAACGAATCAGTGCACACCCAGGGTGTGTTTGTCTGAAAATAAGAAGTGGTCAGGTGCAAAGCTGGCGTGTTCCTAACCTGAGGATGAAAATACTAACTGCACTTGAAATCAGACCTTGTGATGCACAAGTGACACACACCTTAATGCCCTTGTTTCACGGGATGCGCAGCAGCACACCTCTGTTGTTAAACATTGGAGGATTTGTTGGAAAATTCAGTTTAAAGTGCAAAAGGAGACAGAGAGCAGGGAGACAGTGTACCATTTTCAATAGACTCAACAGAGCTTTCATGCACATATATGAATTAAAGAAGTCCAACTACTGAGAAGAAGTTTAAAAAGACTCAAAAATATGTAGATTTAGCTGAGAACCCATCACTGAATATACAACAAACACTGTGCTATTAGTATAGGGCATTACTTGCCACCCACTGTCAAGGAGTGGGAATAGACGGCACTCCCCTGCATAAAAATCCCCTAGAAAATAAAACTACGGGATTTTTTTTTCTTCACTTTCTTTTTCAGCCCAGGCAACCCACTGAAAACTGAAAACCCACTTTTGGGTCATGATTTACCAGTTTAGAATCACTTCTTAAGAAAACGTGCTTCAGGCCGTCAAAATAAAGCGCCAAGTCTTTATAACTTAGAACATATTTCCCTATCAAAACTAATTCACATCAAGTATTACATCGACTGTCCAATTTTTTTTTCCTATTCTTTGACTGTCAACTCTCTGTTCTTAATACATTCAGATTAGTACATGACCAATGAAATTAATGGATCGAATTCTTAAAAAAAAAAAAAGGTCTACTGGGTGCACAGATTCTACTCCTACAATAAAAATAAAGTCAGCACAATTAGGAGTATATTGTCTATAAATGGACCTTTAAAGACATTTTTAAACATAATGTTGGTATAATTTTATATCGTATTTTATCATTTTAACCAAGTAGTTGGTTTAAGTCATCTATTTGCAATTTAGTCAAAATAAGTCCTTAATTATGAGTTACTGGAACATTACTATAACTTCAAGTTTGTGCTGTGTTCCATAAGAATAGACCAGTTTTCTTATTAGTTATAAAGGAAGAATTATTATTAATACGGTGTTTTGGTTATGTATAAGAGCCATGCTAAACAAAGTTAGCAAAGATATAAAGTAATGTAGATCATCCTCCTAACCTGCTATCAACAAGCATCAATAAAGAGTGCATAAAGAGAGATAATTCCTAGTTTTTGGCTTTTAGCTTTATGTCATGGTCATATAGCATAAGTCACAGATAAGTTCTTTATAATGTTTAATAAGCAGCAGGTATGCAACAAATTATCATGTAAACAAGAAATTAATGGGGTGAACTGTAACCTTGAAATTTATTGTAAACATTTAGTTTGGTTTCAAATAAAGGAACTTTAATAAATAGGCTGGTTTCTGATTGATCTAACAGTTGTAATCAAAAGTCAGCCTCCTTTCTGCCTTCTGCATGTGTCTCTGCTCTGCCCTCTGAAACAGTCTCTGCCCCTTTAACTTATTTATTCACTTGTATGAAAATATGACCTTCTGTGTTGTTTTCAGTTCACCTTGGTAAACAAACCTTCATTGCCTACTGTGCCTGCTCATTGGAAGCTGTTCAGTCTTTGACTGATGTCTGGCTGGACATTACCTACTATCATATTGTCAAAGGGCTGTAATAAAAATAGTTGTAATAAGAATTACAATCAGAACAGTTTTACTAACTGTGGGGAAATTTTAGGGATGTTACCATGAGAACTTGAACTCATTTCATTACAGCTCAAAGACTTTTACTACCACTTTTTTTAAACTACAAAATCTATTTATTTTATTTGCACTGACTCTCTGCCACTGCCTTACCCCTGCTGCACAGAATGAGGCTTTGGGCAAAATGAAGGCTTTGAGCGACTTTGTCAAATCTGGCTCCCAAAAGATGACAGTGGAAGACCTGAAGCTGTGTATCAGACAGGAGTCATACCAGGAGGCTCTGTCAGACCTGCTGTCACCGCTCAACCCCTGCGTCATCCTTGCCGAGATCTGGTTAGTGCTAGACACACACACACAAACACATGAATGACAACAAATTGCATTTTTTGATTCTGTCATAGATTGTAGGGAGCAGATTGGTCCCTTTCTGGGTTTGCTCAATTACTAAATGATGCATTTATGTATATATTGACAGGCCAACCCTTTAAGCTTACAACAGACTTTGTTACTTCATTATACTATTTGCAGTCTTTCTTGATAATCAGAATCAGAAATACTTTATTAATTGCTTAAGGGAAATTTGGTTGTTTCAGTTGCTCTTATACACAGTATAGCAGGAGGAATATCAGATAAAGACATTGAAATGAGATAAGAGTATAACAAAATTTAAACAAGCAAAAATTACAATGTGCAGAATCTCAAAGACATAACACATTTCCTGGATGAAAGAAGGAAATAATAAATACAAAAAAGAAACGAAACAAGTAATGGTGAGACTATGAACAAGGTCAAAAAATTTACACTATTAACATTAACAACATGCACAATATATTGTGTGTGAGTGTTTCTACACAGGGTGTTTGTGATGCGTTGCAGTAGTATGGTAGTGGTAGTGTAGTAGTGGTAGTGGTGCCTGTAGTTAATGTATATTGCATGCTACTCCTGCTTCTGCTTGCTGCTGCTTGCTACTTTCTGCTTTCAGCTTCTGCACTGGCTAGCCCTCATTGCAGGGGTGTGAAAAGAGGAGCAGAGTGCGTAAGCCTCCTCCTCTGGGACACAGCCTCTCCATCATCGAGACTCCTGCAGTGCCTCATTGTGGCCACACACGGTAACTGGGCACCTTGCGGTACCAGGCTACACTGCAGAAGATCTCGGATCAGCACTGGGCCCCAGAGGTGCAATGTGCAGGTCCTCCAGTGTGTGGATACACCCTGGCGTCCGCCAGCCACTGCCCCACCTATGGGTTAACTAGACCCCACTGCCTTGTGGGCATCCTCTGGAACGGAAAAGGCTAAGGGAGCAAGCCCCGACAGAAAACCCGTCCTGGACTCCATTAGGCAGACGCAAGCACTGTAGCATTGCTCAATAAGGTGCTGGCCCCCCACAGCCTACCTGCTTCACTGGGTGCATGAAGCTTAGGGGTTTATCCCAACAAATGGGCTGTAAATTAATGCACCATGCAAAACCAAGATGATAAAGACTCCAGCAATACACCGGGGATGCTGGAATGTTAGGACCATGACACCTGGATTTACTGTTGACCTTCAAGAGATCAGTGATGTCCACAAAACTGTTGTTTTAAACAACAAACTACTGAAGCAGAGAATTGACATCTTGGCTCTCCAGGAAACACGCCTCCATTCATTAGGCTCGCTCAGAGAAAAGGACTATACCTTTTTCTGGAAGGGGAAGCCCCCTGGGAAAACTCTGCTTTAAGCAGTCGTACCACCCACAGGTGGTTCAGAGAGAATTCTTGCTCTCTGCCTCAACACATCCATGGGACCCGTCCACATCGTCAGTGTGTACACTCCAACACTTAGCTTCCCTCAAGAAATAAAGGACAGGTTTTATGAAGACCTTGAGGCAACAGTGAAAAAACATCCCCACTCAGGAACAGCTTTACCTGCTAGGTGATTTCAATGCAAGAGTTTGAACAGATCTGGAGACATCCATGGTCAGGTCACTGGTATCAGCTAGATCTTGTCGTAACACGTGTTTCTGATCTCAGGAGCATCCTTCAAACCCACACCACTCACTTGTTCTCTGTAGGGTCAAGCTGCAGGCAAAAAACCTACACAGCGCCAAGCCAAAAGGAGCCCCCCGCATAGACAGTAGCAAAACAGTTGACCCAGCCAATACTGCAGACTTCCTTGGTGCCTTAGAGGATTCCCTCCCCTCTTTGTCCCTGTTATGCTCTGCCCAGCAGTACTGGGACATTATGCGGAATACAATCAGCAGCAAGGCCCGATCAGTTTTTGGAAAAACACTGGGTGGACCAAACGACTGGTTTGATGCTAACTCAGCAACGTTGGCTCCAATCCTCGTATCACCAAACGTATCACCCTTTTGAATTGCAAACACACACCAAACGACAAGACACTGCAGGCCCTCAGATCCTCAAGGAGGGCACTTCAACAAGCCTGCCGTCGCTGTGCCAATATAACTACTGGCTTCAGCTCTGCAATAACATTCAATCGGCTGCTGACACAGGCAACATCGGGCTGGAATTGACTTCCTGTGGCGCTCTGTGGTGCATTCTGAAGGGATGAGTCTTGCACTGAATGTGCTCCTGTGTTTATCCTGTACATTGTGGAAGGGATTGGAGGTATTTTCCAAGATTTCCTGTAGCTTGGACAGCATCTTCCTCTTCGTCAGGACCATAGGAGAGTCCAGCTGCACCCCCACAACATCATTGGCCTTTTATATCTGTTTGTTTAGTCTGTTGGTGTCTGCTACCCTGAACCTGCTACCCCAGCACACAACAGCATACAGGGTAGCACTGGTCACCACAGTGTCATAAAACCTCCTCAGCATTGTCCTGTAGATGTTGAAGGGCCTCAGCTTCCTCTGGAAGGGTTAACTCAGACTTCTTGTAGACAGCCTTGGTATTATAACTAGTATTATCTGTCACTACTAATGTTCAGTGATGAATACTTTTTACCAAGTCATAACAAAATCTTCATCAGATGGATGATAATACTTTGCTCAGCTCCCAAGACATTTTTCCCCTCAATTTATAAGGGTGGCAGAATTATACGTAACTTATGTGTGAAATGAGTATTTTTTCTTTTGTGCAGTGCAGATAAATGCAGATTCATGGACTCCAAGATGAAACCTCTGTGGTTGATGTATAAGAATTCCTTCGCTCAAGGAGACATGGTGGGCATTATCTTCAAGAATGGAGATGGTGAGATACAAGAAATTCTGAAAATACGACTTTGCACATTCACAAGAGTACTAAACTAAAGGTTTTAAGTGAAGGTGTGGGAAAATGCTAAGTAGAGACAAACACACTTCACCAAATATAAGTATCAACATAAAAGGCCAACACTGAATCATTTTTCTGGCTGTGAAATTATTTTTTTACTTACCTATTTTCCTTGGTCATGTTTAGACCTTCGACAAGATATGTTGACCCTCCAGATGATTCAGCTTATGGAAAGCTTATGGAAGAAAGAAGGCTTGGATCTAAGGTACCAAGGAGGCAGATGTATTCATTAATGTGTATTTTCAAATACCAATAATTGCTGATAAATTACCATTTACACTCACTCTTAGGATGATCCCATATGGCTGCTTGTCCACTGGGAACAAGATGG
Source organism: Cetoscarus ocellatus (assembly GCA_037902135.1). Taxonomy (NCBI): domain Eukaryota; kingdom Metazoa; phylum Chordata; class Actinopteri; order Labriformes; family Labridae; genus Cetoscarus; species Cetoscarus ocellatus. The sequence continues at coordinate 1,019,147 of JBAMNC010000454.1, read as the reverse complement.
GGCTCATAGAGGTGGTGAAGCACTCAGACACTATTGCTAACATCCAACTTAACAGCAGCAACAGTGCTGCCACCGCTGCCTTCAACAAGGACGCTCTGCTCAACTGGCTCAAATCAAAGAATCCTGAGTGAGTATATAGAAAACTTGAGCATAGGGTGACTATCTGAAGCCTTTAAAACCCTGCACAAACCTGCACTGGGACCATTATTAGAAATGGAGATGCCAATGGGTTTCATGATATTCAATGAGGATCTTGAAAAGGATCTTAAAAAGTATGAATTTAATCTCATATTATGTCTTTATACTTGGTATACTGGAAACTAGATGTCTAAATCCTTCTTAAGTTTTATAAAACATTGTCTTTTAAATACTGATCATACTCAGGATCAGACAGGTTGAACAATACCCTCAACTTGTCTTTTCTTCTGTAACTTCCGCAATCTCTGTTTGATGATCTCAGGTATATTACTGTTGCTTTGAGTTTGTGTCTTGCAACATTGTTCCACATGAAAATGAGCATCAGGAATGCCACTGCTATATAGATATTTCTTTAGAAATTTTCAGAAGCATAATAACTTTATTTAATAGGCACAGATGTTTAGAATGCACTTTTAATCTGTTGTAAAAAAGTGCATGATACATTGAACTTTCTTCTTCTGCAAGAACTGCATCTTGATTGAGGCAAAGTTGTATTTTGACAGGCGTCCTGTGGTCAGCATACAATTTATTTCCTGTTTGCCCAGAATGGTGTCAATGAGTGCATCGTTGAATGTGTTACATTAGCAAAATAAACATGCAGCTGTAATGGCACCTGATGTGTTTACAGATCATTTGTAATTGAGACATGGTGATGGTGTGAAATGTGTCACCTCCACTGGCTTTATTTTGAGTGCACATATTTGATATTGTTTGTAACAACTGCTGTAACCCCTCCCCTTCTTATCATTGCTACCAGAAAGAAGATACAATACATTTTGAAATACTTTGTTGCAAACACAACACAGTGAGCAGAGTATTTACTGTTCTTTTCAGTTTATTTTCTACTTAATTTCTGTTTATGCAAATGCACATGGCATTCACACTAAACCATTTTATAGAAACAGTTAGATCCATTCACTATGTTTGAGAAATACTTTTTTCTGTTTTCATGGCTGATGTTGCTTATTTTCTTATTTTTATGATTTAATTATATTTTAAATTGACTTAGGGGCCACATGGAGTGAAGAGGGGGGCAGCATATGGCCCCTAGACCCCCAACCCTGCTTTGTATGGTCTTGATGAAGACATGAACTCATGTGAAACTTGTTTATTTATGTATTTATTATAATTTTATATACAATCCATAAGGTAGAATAGGGTCAAAATTCAAAAGAGAGTATGTGTGGTGTACAAGAAGACAGTTTTATAAAAGATAAGAATAACATTTTAAAAATACATAAAGAGCAGATAACTGTTGTCCAACTGTGTTAATATTGATAAATAAACAATCAGTTTATATTGAAGAAAAAGACAGATTATTAAGTGGTTAATCCATGAGAAATTCAGAATTGTGCAATTCAAAACTTTACAAGGTATATGGTTGAAATGGTGATGTTCCTAAAATCTCAAATTTTGACTGTAAAATCTTGAAAATGTCATCATGCATGTGCCCAGCGCCCTGTGAAGGACAAACAGCATCACCTCGTCCGAATTAGTGTGATGTTTTAAGATGACTAGCCTCAGTTCACAACAATGTCTCTTCAAAGTGTGGATGCTAATGATAGTGTGATGAAAAAAGTATTTCACTTAGTCAAAGTTTAAAGTACTATTTGATCAGGCTCTTAACTACAAGCATGAAAGGAGGCTAGCAGCTTCATCTGGCAGGATTTTCTTCAACACAATTAACTGTTTTATACTTAATAATCTCAGAAAATGGAGGTTTTGGTTTGTTATAAATTTAAAAAAAAAAATACAGTCAAGAATTTTGAGTTTTTCCATGCAAATGTATGTCTTTTTAACTGGAAATTCATGAGTATTTTCCATTTAGTTGTTCAGTTAAAAAATCTTAAAAACATATTTTTTAGTTCTTTATCTAGCATTGTACATGGTAGCTGTAGTTAGTGCAAAGTGATCAAAGTTTTGTTCTTTTTTAGTATGGCCAAAAAGCTGTTACAAACATTACAGGAGACTCAGATCTGTGTGCTTTTAGAAATTCCCACTGATCATCAGTGCTTGATAGTTGAATTTTCTTTATCAGAGTATTTATTTTGTGCTGTGCTTTTAAACTGTGATAAAGCAACACAAAGTGCAGGGGCAATTCCAGCTTCAGCAACATTAAATGAGAGTAGATTTTTATTTGGTGCCAGACAGTCTGAAGGTCTTGTCTTTTTCTAAAAGCTTCTCGAAGAGAGCAAAGCATTCAGAGTAATGAATAAGCCTTTGTACGTCACGTTGGCAAGACAGGCCCAGCTGAGTGCACAACAGAACAGAAAGGTAATTAGCCTGAAACACTGCAGCAGCCAAAATGGAGCAGAGAGAATTAGTAAAAGCTTGACACTGTGCACGTCTAGACGGAGAAAGGACGTGACAGTCAATCATTAAACAGTGCCAGAACTCTTCTGTGAATATTTTTTGTAGCTGCAAGGGAATTCTGCCTCTGCCTGTGTAAATAATATTGTAGATTGAATGATGGTGATTAAAGACGGGTGAGTACATACTGCAAGGACAAACCTGAGAAATGCTTTGTTTCCTTATTTCTTTCTCTTTTTTTCTTTTCAGGGACAAACTTGATAAAGCAATAGAAGAGTTCACGCTGTCCTGTGCTGGCTACTGTGTAGCTACTTATGTCCTGGGCATTGGAGATCGTCATAATGACAACATCATGATCAGGGAAACTGGACAGGTAATGTTTTGTGTGTCATCACAGAAAGTTATTGTTACACTAAATTCTGCCACAAGGGGGCGATCAGACAGCAAGACACGAGATCTAGATGAGGAATCCACTAACACAATGACGTTTTCAACCACTTGTATTCATTAATATAAAATTTTACAGGTTAGACCTGAAATAGAACAAAAGGTCATTGTAAAAGGGGACATGATAAAACAAAGATGAATAATGTGATTATATTCCAGAAGCCTTGAAAGGACAAGCATGCATACATTTCATTTTGCTTTTAGAAATTTAAAGGATTCCCCTTTAAAACATGGAAGATGCTGTTTTTTTATAATTCACAAGAGAGCAAATTGATTTGAAATCTTGCTGGAAAACATATCAAATAACTGTATGGCTGACAGTCTGCTCAAGGCACATCAAAGGCAATCTTTTAAAACAGGCACATATTCGAGCTCCACTGAAAAGGGCTTCACTGTCCACTTATTTTTCCTGACCCACTACTTGAGAACCACTGGCCCTGAAGTTTTTGAAAAATGCTTTTATACTTGAATATTTAAAAAAAAAATAGTCTCCCTCTACATGAAATGTCATAATTAGTAAGTCAGTAAGTGTTCAGTCACCCTTACTTTTCTTAGTTTTGATGCTTAATTTGAGTGTTTGTGCATAAATTACATGAAACCCTGAAGCCATCACTCCTAAGTTAATCAGTCTTCAAAAAAATGACTGTGGTAAACGATGCAGAACAAATCAGCAAACCAAAGGTTATCTTTTCACCTTTCCTCCTCAGCTGTTCCACATTGACTTCGGACATTTCCTAGGAAATTTTAAAAGGAAACTGGGGATCAACAGGGAGCGTGTGCCTTTCATATTGACTTACGACTTTGTCCATGTGATCCAACAAGGAAAGACAAACAACAGTGAGAAATTTGAGAGGTACAGTATTTTTTTGTCACTCCATTTGTTATTATAGGATTTGAACTATTTATTATTGAATGTTGCATCTATTATTGAGGGATGTGATTTCTCCAAAACAATATGGATATTATGACCTGAGATGTTACCCTTTGATACCTTCTGAGACCTAATTCACCCATGACAGTTTTCCTACACAGTAGCCCTGTTCACAGTGCTTTACGCAAAAGTGCGGCAAAAAGCTCTGTTATATTTACACCTCAAGACATTCCCATTTATTCCACAAGGCCATAATATTTGTGTCAAATCATGCTGCAATACGGCTTGGACGTGCATGGCATGGCGCATGCCCTCACATACACACAATAAGGAAGACTTTCACTCGTGGTGCTTCTGCCTCCCACTAAGTCCGTGTGTCTTTCTTTCACCGATATTATGCTTTTGTTATTACCTCTGGAGGCGAAGGGAATAAACTCATTCCCCCCATTCAGTCCCTGACATTCAGAGTGGAAACAAAGCACCGCAGGAGCATAAGTATTACGTTTTGTAACGGCAGTGTGAATTGGGGTGTAGACTGTATCTTGGTTGGCCACCTAAGTATATTTACAGCCCCTAAAAGATATTTGTCGTCTATGTTTGTTTGTTTTTTTACCTGAATATGTGCACAATCAAATTCCATTTACACTTGGGGAAAAACCCTCACGTATCCCTCAATTTACCTGGATGAGCTGCCTGTGTGAATGCAAACTGCCAGGTTTCTGCCAGACTGAGACCTGAGGTTACCTTACTCCCCCTGGTGTTCTTTCCCTCTTGATTTGCATGTTAATTGTAGGAAATCTTCCTGCCGTGTGGGACAAGTGTGAGAGGGTTAGTATGGGTATTTTCTGGGAAGGTTAATCCCAGGTATTTCCCATGAAATTTTTGATGAAACATGTAAAAAAAAAAGGGTTAAAACCCCACTAGCACTTGCAGAAAAACACGGAAATTTGCTACACATGAACACACAAATATCAATGTTTCCGTCTCCTCTCAGATTGGCCCCCTTATATTTGACTGAGATGCAAACTGCAGGAAAACCTTTTTTCAAAGGGGGCCAAGTATGAATGAATAAGTCAGAAAATTGTCTGGGTAGGCTACCCCAGTTATTTTTCATGAAATTTGGTTTCATTGCTTGGTTGGGTTTCAGTTTTTTCCCAAACTTTACCCTGATATTACCCTGGTGAGCCATTATCACACATGTAACCCTATTTTTTTTTTAAAGCAATTACCTAGAGAAACCCATTTCACTAATTCCTTGACTTACTGATTCAGTTTTGGCTCCATAATGGAGGTGTGGGGAAAATACGAGGGGGCCAGAAAGGTAGTTTCAGGGTAAAATCTGGGTGAATCTTTTTCTCTCAGTTGTCCATACTGACATAGAAAATGCAGGAAAGCTTTAATGTAGAGCCCTTCAACTGTGCATGTATGCAAAAGCTCTGCTACAGATCTTTGAAGCAATCAAATTAATTACGTGAAAACATTCATGTCAGATCTTAGTGTGATTCAACTTTGGGGGGGCAGAAAGTGTGACATGGGGCTCATACATGAACACCAAGGCAGACCCACACGCTCACTGTGCTGCGATCCCCAGCTTGCTCTGTGCACACCCTTCTCTACTGTTTAACAGGCCTGATGCAACCTCTTGAAACAGCAGTGTGAGCAGGGCTTGTGTGAAAAACTACTCTTTATGTTCACACATGAAGCTCACATGAGTAAATTCAGGATTTTTTTATTTCTTTCTGCATTTGTGAATGGAGTTTAATCAGGAAAGGTTTATTGCAAATCACCTCTCAAGAGCAGTTTTACAAATTGCTTCAGAACAGAACAAAAACAGGTAGCAGCATAAAAGCAGACTGACAGGTAAAGCGAAGGCAAGTTAAAACATTTTTCTTTTATTACATGGATTGCTAAGAGAAGCTCGGAGTCCAGCTTTTGTTAAACCACCTCAAAATTGTTTTGAATAAAGAATTTGCCTGACCATTCAACACTCTTTACACGGTCACAAGAATTTTAAAGTGAATTGTAAATGTTGTAAGAAGCCTTGTTTTTTTGTTGTAAGTTGCAACTGTATGCTCAGCAGGTGATCAGAGAGAGATATGTTTGCCTTCTCAGATACGATTATGGTGCGATTTTGCAAGTTAACTTCAAATCTCAGCTTCATAGTTAAACCCAGCTACTGGACCAGTGAGCCTGTAACAGAGTGACTTTTTCCTTTGCGTAGCAAATAACAAGGAAGCCGCTTAATCCCCCTTAACTCCAGCAGTTAAAACCCTTCTCCATGTTTCTCTTCTGCAAAAACACAAAAATATTTTGTGAGTTTTGGCAATGTTTGATCCTTGATCCTTGTCATTGTTTTCATAATGATGGGTCCTCATTGCCTTTTTGCACTGACACATTTTAGGCTTGCATTTTTAATGAGATTAAAAACTGATAAGAGAGTTCCATGTTTACATATTGTGCTTTCAGTTTCAGTGTAGACAAGCCTGCCCACATCCATACAACAGGATGTACCTTTGATGACAAAATCACAGCCTGAACTGTAATTTTGAAAGAGGAAAATTCAGTTAAGTTTTGGACATATTTTGATCAAATTAAGGAAAATCCCAAAAGGGAGAAAAATGAGATTTGTGAAAAAAGACTTAGGGGTTTGATGTTTAGGCAATATGACCCTGTCCTAACTTTTCCTATATGAGTGCAGCGCTAATCTGTTTATGGGACTTAACTCATTGCCATGCAGCTTAGTCCATGCTGCAACCAACTCATTCTCCTACAATGATACTAATACTGCTAATAATAATAATGATAAATAACTGTTTTCATATCATATCAAAAAATAAATGTTTACAAAGTGCTTTACTGACAAACCTGTGATGACAGTTTTCCTTAGCCATCTGTTCAATGGTTGATTGTTAAGGTTAAAAGGCTGCCACATAAGCTAACAGCAGAATGAGGTGTCAGAAAAACCTAATAACATTTCTCAGTCTCTCATTGTCTCCAGTGTCTTGAATGTTGGCATTACCCCCACATGCCTCTGTTCCACACCACACTCAGCTCCTCTGAACCTAATGGAAGCTTCTGAGTCAAACACCTCAACACCCCCGAATGTGACATCAGATTCTTCCTAGCAACCACACCTACTGCTTCACAACTCTAACCAAACATGTATCATAAAAGCTTTTGTAGTTTAACTGTGACACTATTAAGCCTCTCCCTCATTGGACTTGCCTGTTGTTACATAGGAATCTAAAGAGAAACTTTTCAAAATAGTAATTTTCCTGCCTTTTCACCATTTTCCAACCATGTAACTGATGTTTTTGCAGGTTCAGAGAGTACTGTGAGTGGGCCTATAAGATCCTGTGTCGAAACGGGACCCTGTTTGTTAACCTCTTTGCTATGATGAAGGCGGCAGGACTGCCAGAGCTCACCTCCTTCAAAGACATCCAGTATCTAAAGGTTTGTTACCATGCTGATAGAGCTGCTGGAATGCTGAGCAATACCCTTGATAAATATGTAAATGTTTGTTTCATGTTTTCATCAGGACTCTTTAGCTTTGGGAAAATCAGAGGAGGAGGCCTTGAAGAACTTTAAAGTAAAGTTCAATGAAGCTCTGCGGGAGAGCTGGAAGACAAAGGTGAACTGGATGATGCACTCTTTGTCCAAAGATAACAGACCATGACACTTGAGAGATCAAAAATCTGTGGATTCTTCAACATGGAGACAAAAGAGACAGTAACATAAATACTTTATTAATGGCATTCAAGGACATTCAGCAAATGTTTACATCCTGCCCTGGAAACTTCAGTCTAAGTGGAAGAATTAAGAAAGAAGACAGAGTTTGAACCTGGAGGATAACTTCAGCATATTTTCACTATTAAGGAAATTCATCACTTTCATCTTCTTCCCTTTAAACAGTGGAGTACTTTTGTCTTGAGGACACAGAACAAGAATTATTTATAAGCTGCCGTTCTCATCTCTTCAATTGTCACTTAAAACCTTCTGCTTAAGTATCATGGATCGATGAAATAGGATCAGACAGTTAAGGTTCATTTCAGTTACTGCATTACTAGGCGGCAAACAAACTGCACAACCTCCATGAAGACTTGAGTTGGCTCACAGAGAACAATAATGGGGGCAGTATCAGTCTTTGTGGACAGTTTACATCCCTCCATGTCTGTCTCATTTCAGTTGCCTCCTTAGAGTGTCTTTTTGACTTTTTATTTTTTTGTCCTTATTTAAATTGTCAGCCAGAGATACTTGTTAAAATTTTCAAAAGATGTTTTAAGATGATGTGTTTAACTGTTATATAATTTAATGTTGCCTTGGGATACAATGTGTTGCCTTAGTAATACCAGTCTACTGTAAAAATGGTATGGTCATGTCCCAGAGTGCAGTGATATCCAGCAGACTCCAGCAAACAGCTACAATACATAAAAGATAAAGTCTGACATTTTATTAGGTGCCTTTAGTTCAGCCTCTTTCAGGCTCAAGTGTGCCATTGTCCAGTCCAAAACATTAACAATTTCAGGGCCCACAAAAAGTCCTGTATTAAAAATTTTATTGTCTGTCTCCATGTTTTTTTCTGATTAACAGAGACTTAAATTTTCCAAGGAGCGTTTCATCAAAATACATTCCTGTACAACAACAAAAGATGCATTCTAGTTTTGAACAATAGAAAAAAATAAATAATGAAAGGTTACATGTATTTCCGGCATGGGCAGAAAGTAAGTTAATAGATTTGCTCCGATTAAATTATAAGTTTACTTGTCCTTTTTTTAAGCAGTTTGTAAACCAGTACTTTTACTTCTGTGAGAAGTATTGAACTTAAAACATCTGAATACAGAGTGAAAATAGTAAAATAAAAAGATAGATAGATCAAAGTTTACCGTCAACTTGTATTTTCACAATACCAAAATTTAAACTATACTAGGTTTAGTGTCAGGATAGTCAGTACTGGTTCAATACTGGATCAGTACTTGAAGCTTAATCTATTTTGACTCAATATTAAATACAGAATGGATCACAAAAAAGATTTTAAACCCGATTAGCCACATTTTTGAATTAAAGTTTATAAGCAACATTACATTTAAAGATGCATTTACAGTTAAGTTTTATGTTATTTTTATAGTATGATATTTTGAGGTTTTCTGTGTTTATTTGGTCAAATAAATTGTGCTCATGCTAAATCATGACTCAAAGAAGGTACAAAATATTTTTACTGGCATCTTTAATCTGTCATTTTATATAAATAGGAGCAATAACTACTTTCTGGTTATGTTATATCATTTAGGTCATATGTTATATACTGCACTATTAAATGTTGAAACAAACAATTGGTTGATGGGTCACACTCCAGCTGTTCTCTTTTTTTCACAAAACAGAAGTGCACTCAAAATACTCAGTTTTTTAAGTACATCTTAAATGAGGTACTTACTACTTTTACTTGAGTGGATCAGAATAGTGCTACTTTTACTGCTTTTACTTTTTTGTGTTGTTTGTTTTTTGTTTCCTTTTTGGACAAACACTGAGTAAGAATTTAATTATCCTTCCACTCTTATCCAGTGTTTATCTGACTTTGTGAAAGTCATAGTATTTCAATTTGACTTTTATATTGTTGCTGTCAGGCTTGAACCTCCCATCTTCAACTGTTGCAGCTGAAATTAAAAAAGTAGTATTTTTTAAAGACAGATCAAAGCTGTATTGTTAGTGTTGGCCTTATGCCTCTCTATTGCTTATTGCCAATATTTTTTTTTTTAATTATTAACATTTTACCAAATCTGTGCCAGATCAACTCATCCGAGCTATGCCATCTGTGAGTATGTTGAAACTGAGTCAGTATGTGCCAGGCTTCTGGCCCCTTACATGGCCCCTAGTTTTCCCTGTAATTTATCACATTTGTTTTAAGACTTTGAAGAGCTCCAACATGATTAAGGAACAACTGGCTTTTATCATTTTCTGGGTTGTAAACTTTGTAAATAAATTGAAAGACAAAGAAAGAGAAGTTGAATTTATGAAAAAATAGAGCATTTAGAATGGAGATAGGATGTATCTGCCCAACAGCAATAATATGAAGGTGAGAGTTCTCTCTAACATTCTACCAAGAAGTCAAACTATTTCTTTTATGGCAGCCATCAAGTACAAATAAAAATGATGTATTCCCAGGCTAAAATATGTTTGTTTGTCCAACTGATTGGACTGAATACTGAGAGATAAAATGGAGTTTTGGTTGAAATGATTCCCTGTAGTGCCATAGGCATGTTGATGTATTTCTCTAAATGTGGCGCTAAATTCTCTCCCCATTAAAAGTGTTATTTTCATTATTTAATTCTGCAGTGTGATATTTCTGTTGCAATTTTGACAGATGTACTGTGTACCATGAAAGAGATTTCACACTTTGTCTCACACCTAAATACTCTGTCATGTCTATTGCTGTGCAGAGTTTGTTGTGATGTATAATATTTAATGCATTGCAGGATGTGATTTAATTGTGCTTCCAGACTCTGCCTACATGTTGTATATTGCTGTCAGCCCTGCAAAAATAACATTATGGTTCACAGTTTACCTCACAATTAGAATAATCTCTGGACAGAGACTTCCATAAAGGAGCAAATGCAGTACTGTGTTAGGTAGACACAAGGCTGGAAACTTACTGTGGAATAGGGTGACAATATGGTTTATAAGTGAGGATGGAAATCGAAAACCAATTCTATTGAAGTACATGAAAACAGAGAAGTCAGCTCTGTGATTATGGGAGTCAGGGGGCAGAAGCAGACAAATTGTGGCTAAATTTTGCACCAAATGACTCTAACTGTACAACATCTGTGGTGTTTGCATCTGTGTGATTTCAAGCAAGGGTGGAACACCAGCAATTTGCTGAAGCATTTATCTATGAATGAAAACATTAAATATCAGGAATGCCATGTGTTTGACATTTTAGATCCAGAAAACCTTTTTCTTACAGAAAATCCATAGGAATTGATTGGGGAATTTAAAAAATCAGTAAGCAGAATTGACATTGGCATTATATCAGTAGAATCTTTTCAGTTCCCACCCCTAGCCATCAGTAACCCTCAGCTACACGTGGCACTGCTGCAGGTTCATGGAGCTGATTGGCCACTTTATCAAGATGTGTAATAAACAACCAACAACTGATTGTCATTCCTGAAAAATTAGAAACGGTCCGAAACCCCTAAGGCTGATGCCGCACTTTCATGTTTGCAGCTTTCAGAGATAAACTTGTATGAACTTTCATCCGATGAAGATCATTTTTTTTTTTGCCATCATTAACTCACTTTTGCTTTTCTCAGTGTTGGCAAAAAAACTTTGCAACTTAAAAAAAAATGTGATGGACAACTGATTTACATTTCTAATGTATTTTTTTCTGAGATAAAATGTGCATTATATGCCTCCTCTGTTCCATCAGAGATCAAGGTACACAAAAATAATTTGACACATCAACAATGGGATAAAACCAAAGCACCAGTCAAACAAGATAACAAAAAAATGTCACATCTTGTAGACACATTATATTAAGGAGTCTTGAAGAGATTTTCTTTAAACTTTAAACTTTAATCACACACCCACCTAGATTCAAGGACTGACTGATCAAATCTTTTAGGTCAAATGTCAGTATTGTGGAGCATCGTATTCACCTATTGCCCGTGAAAGTAATTTTGTGAATGCATTGTCACAAACAATGTTTTCAAGGATTTGTCTCAAACTCTCCAAAATGTCCACCATGCCACTGGGATAAATTGATAAGATTTTGAAATCCACAGGTCAAAAGTCAAGGTCATAGATCTTCTTGGTCACCCTTTGCTCGTTAGCCACATCACCAAAGAACCTTTGGGGGGATTTGCAGCAGACTTTTCTCAAATGTACGCTTTACCTCTTGAATCAAACAATTAGACTTTAAAGGTCATTAATCAAGACTTAGGTCATAACTCTCATCATCATTCTTTGTGAACACAAGTTTGGGGATGTGAAATGTGAATATGACTTCTTAAAGGTCTTCACAGTTTATGAAAATGTCCACCATGAAACAGCACTGATTTCATCAAGGTCACAAAGTCCTGTGGTCATTCTTTGCATTTGATGGCAAACTTGTGACAATATCTCAAGATAGATGTTAGTACTTCTAAAACTTTACACAGGTGTCTCATCTGACTCACAGGTGAACTGATACCATTACAGACATCAGGGGTCAATGGTCAAGGTAAAACAGGTTTATAGACATTATTTATTTGTGAATGCAATATCTTTAGAACATTTTAACAGAATGTCATTAAACTTTCCAAAAATGCTTGAATGAGAGGGTCCAGATTCTAAAGGTCACGGACAAAGGTCAAGGTCATACAGCCCAATGACCTTTTTTTTCATGGAACACAATATTTCATGTAAATTTTAGAGGGTTTTCACCAAGCTTTGTACTAATTTCCATTCTTACTTAAGGATGACCTGATAAGGTTTTCAAGGTTATGGGTCAAGGGTCAAGATCATAGACATTCATCATCATCCTTTCCTTTTAAATGCCATTTTGTGAACCCCATACCACAAAAAAAGCCTTCAGGGATTTTCTTCAAACTCAAATATCCTACATAACACAAGTATGAAGCAGCTAGATTTTTGTTTGCCAAAGGTCAAGGTCATGGAGGCTTTTGTTATACTTTGCACATGTGTTGTATTGCACTGAAAAATATATTGCATGTCTGGTTCAAAGGTTTTGGGCATCATGTTCACCACATTCTTACAAATGCAACACCTCAAGAATGTATTCCAGAATTTTCCCTAAATGTTGCACAATGTAAACTTTGACTTAGGAACAAACTCATAATATATTGGAGGGACAAGATCAGATGTCCTTGGGTGTTAAGATTATGTCTTGCTTATGAACTTGATATGTCAAGAATTCTTTGAGAGATCTCTGTCAAACTTTGCACAAATGTCTGCCTGACTTGATGAACTGATTTTATTTGGGAGGTGTACGGTTAGAGGCCAAGTGACCCACCACTGAACTTTTACCCTCTGACAATGAATACTTCACAAAACTACCACACAGTAGCTCTAGTTTTATCCATCACTTCATTTCAGTATTTTAACTAATGACTGTCATTTTTAGGAGGTGAATATATATCTGTACAATACTATGTAAAATCTATAATTTAGTGTAAAGTTAAGATTTTTTTTTTTTGGAAGGCATCTTGTCCTGATCCCTACTTTGGCAACATCTGCAGTACAACACCATGTACAAATGACGACTTAAATACATAGAAATATTTGCATATAATCCTAGATTTCTGGTCTATTTTTTCATTACAGGAAATGTGTTATAGGGTGGTGCAGGGATATGGAGCTAAATCCAGGCCAAAAGTATTGTAATTAAAAAAAAAAAAAAAAAAGATTGAAAAAATAAATTTTGAAACTGAATGTTTAAGGTTTGTTCTTGAATTTAAAAAAAAAAAAAAAGAAAAGAAAATATTATTGAATTAAAAATAAGTGTAAGATAACTTTTTCAGTTTAAACATACTTTTTAATTCAGCTCTGTAACTATTTTGATCAAATACTTTATTTTCATATTTTACTCTAAAATATATTTTAACATGTGATGTGTCGTTTTTTTCAGTTGCAGAATTAATATTTTCAGGTTCAAATCTTAACTGTTTGGTTTCAAATTTCTTTTTTCACCTTCAGATTTTTTTTTTACTTTCAGATCTTATTTTTCAGTTTCAAACTTTTGGCCGTGTTCTGGCGTGGGGGACACGGCCTCGGCTGAGAGGGGTGTGGGATTGTGAGTGACAGCCTAGCAAAGTATCCTCAAATGATGTTGCCTTCAGGAAAGTGGGCACTTTGATAGACTATGGCTCAACACTTTCTCTACACTTAATTTTCTTGATACCTGTAAATAAAGCGATGCTAAGGACAAATATAACTTTTGCAAGTAATTCTAGACAACTCTTGGTCATTTCTGATAAATAAAAACAGGAAAATATGCCAGATTGTTGAGTGTAACACCTATAACTATAGAAACGATGTGTCCCAAATCCAAACAAGACCATGAATGCAGCGCAGCATCGCGGCATGAATTTATACAACGGCATCCTCTTCACTGGGGCAACCCGCAGGTGCAGGCACACACACAGGTAAGAAATGCTCTGTACAGATAAGCTGCAGTGGAAATTGTGTCACCTGGCCATCTCCTGATCTACAGAGGTTGGTCCCTGTTCGTACCTTGTCCTGGGCTCTTGCTGAGGTTCTGACTGGGACTTTTCTGTGTGTTTTTGGGTTATTGCTGATAATAAGGTCTGTGGAAATTAAAAGTTAATGAACCTCAAGTGTTTTTTAAAGGGTAACTTTTAATGGCAAAGCTAAAGAGCTATCGTCACTCGATTTTGAAGCTAAACATTGTGGTTCAACTTTGAAACAGATACCACACTTACAACTTATATCACTCAATCAATCAAACTGTATTTGTAAAGCACTTTTCATACAATAATGTAGCACAAAGCACTGTGCATTTAAAAGCACAAGCAGAAAAGTTTCAGAGGATACAAAATAAAATACAAAACCCCACCCACCCTCCCAACCTACATTCAACACACATACACACTCACACAAAAGGGCACTAAGTGAGGACTCATCCAATAGCCACAGACAACTGAGGAAAAGCTATCTGAAATAAAAACGAGGAAACACAGGAGCTAAGACTGAGCTGATAAAACCATAAGATATAGTAAAGATAACAAAGCACTAAGAGTTAATTGTGATAAAACAGGCTTGAAAGTAAACAATGAAAGAAAATGAGTAAAAAGGGTTAATAAAACACAAAATGATAACTCTGAAATTAGAAGAGTAAAAATCACACAATCAAGTCTTGAGTTTGCTTTTGAAAATATGAAAAGTCAGTGCTGCTCTCAGGTCCTCAAGTAAACTGTTCCACAGAATTGGGTCGTAATAATGAAAAGATGCTTCACCACATGTTTTGGGAACTATTGAAAGAACACTATGGAGGACCTGAGGGCTCTACTGGGCTTATATTGGAAGAGCAAGTCAGGTTAAAAGAAGGACCAAGACCATTAAGAGGTTTGAAAACCAATAAAAGAATCTTGAAATCTATAAATCTACTCAAAAAGATATATCTTATGCTGTGTCCTCTTATTTCAAAGAATTTCATCTTGGTGTGAACTGATCAAGTTGGTGCTCACAGATGCTCCAGTGTGTGTAACAACATCTTTGGAAGATGATAAAAAGAATAAATCCCCTGCCATTTCTGTAGTCCTCTGTTGTAGTTTGTTAGCAACAATCCTTTGAGAGATTACAGATGAATATCAGATTTTAGAAAAAAAAAAAATAGAAAAAGTGTCTGTTTTCCCCACAGATTTTATTTCAGGCATTTATCCCCCAAAAAAGCATTCAAAATTTCCATATAAGTAAGTGCTAAAATGACAACTTACCTCCATGTTTTAGGACTCATGATTGCACCACTCTATGTGAAGATGATAAAACTGAGCAGCGTTTGGCTGCCATTATGACAGGCATGCTTTTGTTTTCTTCTATTGTCAAAGCAACTATATTTACTTGACACATCTTGTCGATATATAAATAAGCTAACACATTTAATGATCCCATAAAAGACAAAAACAAAGCATATAAAAAAAGGTGAACTACCCACAATGAACGGGTTTGGTTAATATTTGGTTTTTACATAGTTTACAGCTTAGCACATAGCTGTCCCTTTTTCGCTTTTTCTCTTTTTTATTCCCACAAATTAAAAGGAGAAAATGTAATCCAGCATCAACTTGGTAAACGAAACTAGTAGAATTGTGGCCCAAGATGCAACACAGTAAGACCTATTTCCACATCTACTATTGGCTGTTCTTGTTCCTGTAAATT
The DNA here is from genome assembly GCA_037902135.1 of Cetoscarus ocellatus. Taxonomy (NCBI): domain Eukaryota; kingdom Metazoa; phylum Chordata; class Actinopteri; order Labriformes; family Labridae; genus Cetoscarus; species Cetoscarus ocellatus. The sequence goes on along the minus strand of JBAMNC010000454.1, from coordinate 1,003,435 downwards.
CTGTCGTAAAGAATTACAAAATGCATTTATTTAAAAAGAAACTGAAGTAAAATATATTTCAGTGAATGATAATTTTTTTATTCCTTGCATATCAAAATGTTGATGTAATTGCCTTTATTCTGTAATGGGTTTGTCAGGCTACTCTATTGCTTTCTTTTCTTCATTGATAATCATTTATTGTAAAAGAGTAATCAAAGTAAAAAGTGCCAAATGATGTTTACTGAAGTAACTGTTATTATCTGTTGCATACTTGCCTTTTTTGAGTAGTTTTTTCCCCCCCAGTTCTTTTACTATTACAGTTAAAAAAGGAGAGAAACAACTACTCCAATCAAAACTCTTTCATCTACTAAAGTCAAAATACCAGAATTAAACATAACTTCTGGTACCAAGTTTGGTATATGTTACTCAATACTGAAACAATACTCTAACTAAAATAGTAGTTGTCTTTTTAAGGGTTTCTTAACAGTGCAAGATAGAGAGGTTTTCCACATTCTTAACAATAACTGGCAGCCAGTGTTGGTGAGTCCTCGACAGAGGTTTGTGCCCTCTGAGAAGTTATTATTATTATTATTATTATTATTATTATTGTTATTATTATTATTATTATATCAGGGCAGTTGTTATGTTTATAAATATTTCAAATTCCACATTAACAGGACAAATTCAGTGTGCTAATGCAAAACGTTGCTAAGAGAATGCAACAGTTTCCTTGATATCTTTAATTTGTAATATCAGAGCAAATTGTTACTCTTTGTTTATATTTTTGGGCCCAATGTTTTTATATTATACTCTTGTATGCTGAAACAAATATCTTTTTCAGTCATCACACCCCAGCTTGTGAGAACTTTGTACTTTTACCGGAGCTGCTTTTACTTGTGCTGGGGTAAAATCTTATTAAACTAACTTTGACCGGCGTGCAGTATGTGTGTATTCTCTCCACCTCAAGAGTGACACAGAACCAGAGCGCAGCACAGTGCAGTCAGCGCCGGTGGGGCCCCCAGTGGTCGTCGGCGGTACTGCAGAGACAGCTGCTCTCTCGCCGCGTTGAGTCAGTCCGCCGGAGCTCTGCCGACTGGAGGGATGTGACCCCGGAACAGGACGCCCTCCTACAACAACACACCATTCAAACAGAGAAAAGAAGAAAGAAAAGCTGGACCAGGAGGGGTAAGCTCATGTGTCTTGTCTTCTGTACGTGGCGCACTTTACCAGGGTTTTATTTTAAACCATATGTGTTTGAATATCGGCGTGCAGACTCGAGGCAGAGCAGCGGTACCTGGATGGTGTTTGCACCCATAGGAACTTCATTCAGGCTTTTGTCTCGGGCATGCTAGCGAGCTAGCTGGGCTCGTTAGCATTGGCTGCTTCGTCAGTGGCAGTTTGGTTTTAGTGGAGACTAATTTAAAGGTTGGTCAGCGTAAAATAAACGCGGCTTGTAGGTCATTGAGAGAAACATTCATACATTTCCTTACGACGGATATTGCTGAGGAATTATGTCACAATGTGCTGAATGCTTGCTAGCAAAGAGCGCTGCTACACTTTGAACAGACGGAGTCCGAAACATGATGACAAGAACCGTCCAGTCATGTGTTCATATGTAAGAAACTAACAATCATGTCCTCGACTTCTCTTGGTTTAGGGTTTTAGTGTGTCTTTGACGAAAATGACCAAAATTGTGTCGGCTCCAAACCCCAAGCGCCTGTTAACATGGTTGCGAGTAAAGCAGACACTTCTTCACCTTATCTTACTGTTAAGTATCCTTAACATCTGTAACAGTGTTTAAGTAGGGATACTCGATATTGGATTTACTTATTATAAGTGACATAATGAAAACAAAGTGACTGTATTCACTCCTCTCACAATTGGAGTGCTGATGTCATGAATGTGGGGCATTTCTGCCAAAGCTTTCCATAAAAAATAGTGATAAAAATAAAAATAGAGACGTAAATAGATTAAAAATAAAAGGGAAATACTTAAAATTATAATAAAATCTAGTAAATTGCTTATTTTAAAGGTTGAAAGAAAATGAAGATAAAGAGCGGTTGTATATAAGTATATGTGGAAAAAAATCTCACCATGTAAATAGTAAAGAAATGTGTTGACTATGGTCTGTGGAGCCCTTTTCACACAACCTCCCAGCTCACCCAGGAAATTTCCTGACATGGTTGTTCACACTTACAGCGAACAGGGGGCAACCTCTGGTGCAGTAAATGGAGGCTCATGCCAGGTGACTGGTTGGTAGAACTTTTCATCAAAACTAAGCAGAAGAAGTCAGTGTTCTTAATATGATAGGAGATGAATGGAAAGTTGCAGTTCATCTCGGAAGTCATTTGCAAATTAGATAAGTCTCTGGGAACGCCCCCTCTAGAAGGAATTTCCTACTGGAAAGTCAAACAATCTTCAGCTACCCCAACTTTCCAGCTTGTAACTAGAACACATTTAAGTGAGATGTTATGTAATTCCCACTCTTCATGTCCGAGTTTGAGGTAAATGAAACACAGTGTAGGTCTTAAGTTCCTTAACACATGGTAAAGGACGTATCAACAGCATTGATGAAAGAGTTAAAGAGAAATGTAGCACGTAGAGCTGAATATGAGGCAGCACAACAGAACAGAACTTAGATGACATGCATTGGGAACAACACTTTCAAATGTCTAGACACTCATTTGAACTTCTCCCACTTAATTTCCCTGATTATTTGCAGCTTCATCCACACTTTGGCTCACAGAGACTTTACATGGTATAAATACTAGGAGGTACAGAAGGGAATTGCCTGAATGAAGTTTGAATGAAAAACCTGGATGTTTGTGTTCACACATACAGCTCACCGGGGTAAAATCGGGATAATTTCAGGGTTATTTTGCAAGTGTGAATGAGGTGTATGTTCAGGTACCACTGGTTGTCCTTAGCTCTTCACACACTTTGATATATCCAGCTGCAGTAATCTCACAGCTCTGCATTTCTCCCAGTACATATTGGATTTTCTGAATATTACTTGTATACTCAAACTCTGGGTGTGTCTGTGTTAATTGTGGATTGTATTCCTCTCATAGTTTGATATTTAGGGCATGATGTGGGCAGGGATGTGAGGAAGTGGAGCTCTGTCTCTAACTGTTGGGTGTCCCAGTGGGGCCAGAGTCTGTCCTCCTCTAGCAGCCAGCTCATTTTTTGATGATCTGTCTCTTTAGCTAATATGTGGTCACAAGATTAGCTTTATATATATATGTATATATTTCTAGTCTTTTATGTTTATAATAATGTAAATACTGTTTTTTCATACTTAAGTCTATTTTTTTTAGTCATCATTACTGTCCCCTTGCTGCTGTAACACTGCAAATGTGCCTGTGTGGGACGAATAAAGGTTTTTTCTATGCTATTCTATTCTAAGTCTGTACCTCATCAGGACTTTTCTTAGTTAATGATCTTTTACGGAGCTCTGGTAGTCTGCAGTTCTATATTCTCTGTTTTGGGTCAAATAACATTTTAATTAGTTTTGTTTTGGGGTTGCTTCTTCGCAGTATTTAACATAAATTTAATTTCCTCCTGTAGGTAAATTACTTGATTTGGTCTAATGGAAGGGGTGTTGGCATCCTCAGTCTGACTGGTATCGGATGATTGCCTTGGGCCTGTTGCTCTTAAGGCAAGTTCATGTGATATGGGAGAGGCCTTTGGACCTCAGGTTTAGGGGACTTTTTTGTGACTTCAGCTCTTGGCAGCATAGGATGTGATGGTAGGACTGGGTATCACTAGGTTTCAATTGTCAGTAAAATTGAAGCCCTCCTTTTGAAATTTGAATATGGGGAAACATTGACCAAGTTCTACTCCACATGCATTGTTTAAGTTTTGTTTTTGTATTTTTAAGAGGGTCTTACAGAGCCTGATGTGAAATAACTCAAGTATTGTTTCTTTGTTTTTTTTTCTTCTTCTTTTTTCTTTCCCTCTTTGTCATAGTCCACTGCCCATGTTTGAAAGGAGGACACAGAACAAGACAAATTAGTTTTAACTCAACAATAGACTTTAGATCTTTTCTATTGATGAAGACACTAGGTTATGTGTAAACAATGACATTTACTTGAATCACACATAAATCTAAAGCCAGGTGCACACCACGTTATCCTAAGGTAATTCTGACCCTGTTTTAAATTGTATGACTCTTTTTTTTAAGCTGCTGCACATTTAAGTCAGACTGTCCTCCTTTTATTGCCAAGTGTACAGAAGGGCATGAAGGCAAATCACAGCCTGATCAGCTTCTCCTGACTGGTTAGATCTGACAGGTTGGCTATTCTGGTCGTACTTCTGCATTCACCCACATAAGCAGAGCAGAGCTTTGAGCTAATTCTCCATCTCTTTTCCTACTTGTGTTATCAGACAGCATATGAAATCCCCATAATAACAACAAGCAGACCTATGTGATGTGTCCACCCCTTGCAGAAAGTATGAATAAACATAAAAGATAATATATGTAGAGCCTTAGCTGACAGGATATACTTTATCTGATATAGCTGCTTTTTGTTTTTGCTGGTGCTGCCATGAGTGTGTGTCATACAGAGATCATTTTTGTCTCTTTGTGTTTATGAGCTTTGCGAAAGAAATGGTGTTAATAGCCAAAAGGCAAATGTGACTTTAGCCTCAGTCTGTAGCCTTATTCACAGTACCTTTACAGAAAAGCACCACAACAGCTCCATCATCTGTAAAGCAGCAGTTGTAGTTTTTTAGTGTGGAAGTGTTCCTACCATCCACATCGAAGTTACATAGTGCCAGTGAAGGTGATACAGACTAGGGCTGAACGATATGAACAAAATTTCATATCTCGATATTCATGCTAGATATCTCGATACCGATTACGATGCGACTACGGGTTCAGTGAAAACCAAGCATTTTTCAGAAAAATAAAAACATCTTAATACAAAAGAATGTGAAAAGTGCAGTTATAGCGCGGGGGAAATCTATATTGTTTTTTAAATTTTTTTTTATATTGTTGCTTTTCGATATTAATATCTTGAATGTTCATATCTCGATATCGATACAATAACGATATATTGTTCAGCCCTAATACAGACCACCTCAGACTATGACAGAGGGGTTATTCAACCTGTTGTAAGGTGATGTACCATCACAATAATTCTAGAAATATTATATTAGGGTGGAAAAACTATGTAGTGTTGGTTTAAATCTTGAGGCATTCACATTAGTCCCAACAGGGTAATATCTATGTCAATTCATGCTGCAGTATGGCTTTGATGCATGCAACGTGACATGTGCCGCAATGTACACTCAAAGGCACTAATGTCCCTGCTGAGATTGCATGCGCCCCTCTCACCAATATTACCCCTCTGATAGTACATCGGAAGGCGGAGCAAATGGGAGGTCAGTTCGTTCCCTCTATTCTGTCTCCACAACATTCACAGTGGAGATGAAGGAGCTGTTCACACAGAGACGAATTCAAGCGTATCTGCTAGGGCATGAACGATATGGACAAAATTTCATATCTCGATATTCATGCCAGATATCTCATTATCGGTACGATACGACTACGGGTTTGTTGAAAACCAAGCATTTTTCAGAAAAATAAAAATACAAAAGAATGTGGAAAGTGCAGTTTTAGTGCGGGGGAAATCTACATCGTTTATATTGTTTATATCGTTGCTTTTTGATATTAATATCTCGATATTGATACGATAACGATATATTGTTCAGCCCTAGTATCTGCACTAGTTTTTAATTGTGTAGGCGTTTCGTCCACAAACAGTGGTTCTCATGTTATATGTGTGCACTCCATGTCTTCTTCTCTTGTTTTGGTATAAGTCTGCAGCAGCGTTACCGCGCCACTCACAGACCTGGCATATGTACCACAGCATTTTCAGTATTTTCATGTGGACAAACACATTACTTGAAACAATGGCATCTTTACAGAGAACATTTTAATACGAAAACATTTTTGTCTTTGTGTTGACAGGGCCAAAGTGTCATGGGTTCATCACAGGGGGCCTTATTATTGTATCTTTCTGAACAGCCGTGTGAAAGAGGCTTGTAATTTTTTTCACCCAAGATGTTAGACATTTTTTTTAACACTGTCCAGATTTCACTCGTGCAGTGTGAGAACTCAGGTTGTGCCTGACATTCTGAACGTGAGCACAGAGATAGCGTTGGTGTTAGTCATGTATCATGATGATAATGTTGAGCAGTGTGAGCTAACATTTCCTCACAACTGATGTACTATAGTCATGAAACCGCTCAGCACATGCCAGGCTTGATGCTGTTTTTTTTTTTGTTTTTTTTACAGTAACCATATCACCATGTAGTCTACAAACAGCAGTGTAATAACCAATTGATTGATAGTGAGTAGAGGGATTAAAGGGTGAATTGTTGATATAACTATGACAAAGCTCTATTAATAATGCTAAAAATACTCTTTAAGTGCAACCAAGATCACAGGTAATATACTGAGTGGCTATAATGGCAGAAATGTTCACTTCTGTTGGTATGGTAGCTTTTTTCTGGGGATGCACATCAGCATTGGTTTAACATTGGTATTGGCTGCTTTTTGCCATTATACAAAAAATGATCATAGAAAATTCATATGGGATGAACAGTTATCAGTTTCAGATGTTTACTTGTGTCATACCAATTTGACACTGACATCTGGCACACCTAATGCTGATTTGGAGATGATTTTTTTTATAAGCCTACAAAAATGACCTTTTGCACATACTCTGATTTGTTTCCATGATTATACATGAGAGGAAGTATTGGCATTTTAGGCTAATTATGTCAAAGGATAAATGAGAAAAACATTGGTATAGGTATTGGATTCAGCTTAATTATTGTTTTTAACATCAGCATCGAGCCTGATTTTCACAATCAGTACATCACTACTTTTTTAGTTATTGTCTGCTGATATAGATGCCATGCTGATTTTGGATCCCAAGTGAATTATATTCCTTCGGCAGAAATTAACCAGATGAAACATACATACCGAAAGCTGCCTTTTAAATTTCAGTCCTTTTACCCACCCCTAGGCCTCCTATCACATTTCAAATCCCTCTGTGACACTAAGAAAACAACTACCCATGTGCTGACTTTCTCTCATCTACATTTTGAATTTCTAAGCCAGGTTTTCCAATAACTCCTTCACGGGTTTTCTATTTTTGCATCATGCCACTCCTGATGCATTGTGCCACCCTGCCTCTTACAGTGTCTGCTTTCCCCCACATGACAGAAAGCTGACATCTCTTAGAGTGGTGGAGCTGGCACCCTGCCACCTGCCGGGCACCCATGACTGCTGCAGACAGTGGGTATCAAGGCTTGGCCACAGGCAAATGCACTGAATCCTTCTGGCAACCAGAAGGCTCAGTCATGAATCATAGTGTCTCAAACCTGCTTTAGTTTGCACATTCCCTCATAGCTGGTGTGATTTTGGTTGGACAGAAATGTGGACCCTTGGCTGTAACCCCCTTCCTCTCCGCGCCTCCTCTCTCTCAGGGCAGGTGCTTCTCGGTGGCTGCTCAACCCCCATGAGCCCCAAGGGGATCTCATCAGCTGCCAGAGAGCTGGTAGGAGGAAGGGCTGGCTCATCTCACCTCTTGCTCTAATATTGGGCACAAGAACTTGTCGGGCACTCGGTCCATCCAGTCATCAGACAATGTGACACATGCAACCTACTCAGGGTTTACACACCTAGTAAAGTGCCACTTACCATCACTTTTTCCTTCACAATTTGAAGAATGAAACTTTTAAACACATCCATCTTTTCTGTCCCCATTTATTTATCTGTTGTGCATGATATCTTGCACATTTTGATTGCATTTCATTGTTCCTGGCTCAAAGATCAGGTAACTTCCAGAACTGCACACTCTGCCTTGACGCTGGTGCTCTTGAAATCTAGCAGCCGCACCCCCGTGGGACCAGCTTAAGGCTGCAGCTTCTGTTTCAATTCCTTTGAGGGTCCCAAAGGAGTGAGCAAAGATGTTCAGAGGAGATCATAGACCTGATTTAATTATATTTTAAAGGCAAGGTCTAAGAAAACCTGGGTTGTGTAAAATTTTATGTTATGGCAGAAAATTGCAGTTGTATATCCCTCCATAAAATATTCTTGCTTTGAAATAGTAGCACTTCAATATGTTCTCATTGAAGGTTATTATTTAGCTAATATCTCATGGAATAACTCCTCCTGTACTTAAACATCCATCTATCCTAGTATGGGCCTAATATTTTACATTAATAGTCACAGTTAAGAACACCTAGAGACCCAGCTATGAACTAAGCCTGTACAATCGAGCATGATTGTTTGAGCTCATGCCTCATATGGTGACAACAAGACATGACCTACTTATCAATCATGTTTTCACAAACCAGTTCGTCCCCATTGTCCCCAAATACTGTAGCCATTGTTGTGGGCACTGTACATGTTAGGAGATGGTTACACACAAAGACAGCATGCAGACATCCAGTAAGTCCAAGCCAAAGCCTTTCTGGCCTGTAGTGTCTGCTTGTCTGGCTGCCTCACGCTGTTTTTGGCCCCCATGCTGCCCCTGACCCACAGGGAGTCAGTCTGCTGGGTGCACAGCTGGTCAAAGAGTTCTCCTTTAGTTTCCTGCTGGTTTTGGTCAGTAGAGGCTGGGTTTTTATTGTGTAATCTGATTTCTTTTAAAATTTCCATACAAATTTTCTTACTTTGCTTATTTTGATATCACAGCAACAAAATATGACCTCCTGGACAATTATTTTTGAATTACAACATATATATTAGAAAGGGTCAGTGAAGCACTAAAGGATAATTAAACACTCAAATAAGATCTTCTTTAGAATTATGTATTGTACCCCAAATTAAAAAATACCTCTGAATTGCTCTTAATAATACTGAAGAATAAGATGTAGTAATTCTGCTCTCTGGTTCTCAAATGTTCTATTACTGGCATGTCACGTGTCATTGTGTAGAGATGCAGTCTTATCTGTTCAGGTTGGAACCTAAAGAGAAACTTTGAGAGAACAGGTAACACTGTCAGTCGATATGCCCTCTGTCTGTCTGCTGCAGACACTGAAGCTAAGGAGTGCATTTTAATGAGATGTTAGAGAGACTTAGGGCAACCCTGAAATGTCCTGGAAATACCCGGACAACCTATTCAGAATATTGCTTGTTGTTGCTTGTTCACACATGACCCCCACAGCAGTAAGTTGCCCTTAAGTTTGCATGTCAGTCAGTGTGGGGCTGAGAGATGGGAAAAGTACTGGGGGAACAGCTGTTTGATTTTTTAAGTAATGTCTTGGTGAAAAACCTTGCTGTTTGCATTCATACATGCAGCTCATCTGAATTAATTCAGGATAATTTCCCTAACAGTCCACCTATTTTGACCTGGGGATAGGAATCAAAAACAAATTCCAGTTGAGAATCAACAGCAAATAACAAACAGAATCAACTTCAGTTATCTTTTTGCTTAACAGTTCCATTTTAATTCCTTTCACTAAATTCTGGATGCCTTGCAAATCAGAAAGGTCAGTCTCTTATGAGAGGCAGTCAGCACAAACCATGAAAAAAAGTCAGGTAAGTTATCGTGGCAGAAGCAGTCAAAAGTGTCGTTTAATTTTACACAATATGATGCTGACTGTATAAAGTCTTTGTGATTTAAAGCAAATAACCAAAATGCTATGTGTTTGGCATTGTTGACCCTGAAACACCATGTAGGACTGCTTTTTCTACAAAGGAAATGCACAGGAATCAGTGAGGGAAAAAATAAAAATTTTGATCAATAGGCAGAATGGATAATGGCGATGGTATCAACAAAGTCTTATCATCCTCATCCCTGTTTTTAACCTTTCTTGGTCTTATACTGCAGGGCGATTCACAGCAACTTTGTGGATGCCAAATGGCTTTAATGCTTCCAGTTCAAAAAAAGTACCTTAGTCTGATCACAAACAGCTTAGTTTCTTTTCCAAGACCTTTTCCTGAATTTTTCCTACAAGTCCCCAGTGTTTTTTTGCTCATTCACCTTTCCCTTACCAGAAGTAGAAAATACCCTGCTGTGAGGTTCAAGTGTGAACTAAAACCCCATTCAAACTTGCAAAAAACCCTGAAATTACTCAGACTTGACCCAGGTGATCAGTTTGTGTGAACACAAACTGTTTTTCACTTGGACAATACCTCATAAATTTCCTTGTGGCCTTATCCGTGTAAAGTCTGAGTGAGTTGAAGTGTGAATGCAGCAGTGAATAGCCCAGGCGGTTAGCTCAACCGAGTGGGGAGGGTTGATGACAGTGAGTGCTTCTCTCAACTCTTTCTTCGTTGCTATTGATAGGGTTTTTAGCTTATATCACTGAAGTAAGGATATACATAGTCTATGAGATTGAGATGAAATATAATTTTTAGAGAAATATTTCTATTACACCCAATATGCTATTGTGTATAGAAACAATAAAATATTTTTGAAGTTTAAGTGAAGTATGAGTGAGCATATGTACTGAAAAAGATACTTTTCTTAAAGGCATAACTTTATAAAAGAAAATGACACTTTTTTAACATTAGTTCTGAGCAGTGTTAAGAGTATTGTACAACAAGGAGCCAGGGTGTGTTCTGCTGGGTTAACTTGAAAAGACACCAATTCCACATTGATACAATATTTTTTTTACTTTGGGTTCTCAGCCTGTAGTAAATGTATTGCTTAGGGATGCACGATATTTATCGCACCGATATAATATCGGCCAATTTGTGGGAAAATGACATCATTTTTTATTGACCCAATATGTAAATTTATCCGATAAAAGGATCCAATAAATTACTTAAATTGGGGAAATTGTTTGCAGGCTGCGAAGCCCCAAACAAGCCATGTCGCGCTGGTTACATCATCTATCGCGCCTTACTAGAAAGACCCAAGCCTGTTCCCGTCTCTGCCAGACCAAAAGTGGACATGGCTTCACCAGTGTGGTTGTTTTTCTCAGTGGCAGAAGATAACAACAGCATTTCTGTTTGCAAAACCTGTTTGGTGAGAATTCCGAGAGGAGGAAAGAGGACTTCAAGTTTTAACACAACAGATCTAATAGCTCACCTGAAAAGTCGCCATCGCAGCGAAGCGGTATTGAAAGAAGACGAAGCAGCCGTGGTAGCAGCTAGCAGTGCTAAGGCTAAAAACAACAACACAGAGCGTGGATGTCCCCATTCAGCAGACATTTGAAAACTGTCTGCTGCTTCCGGCACCGCTTCCAGCGCTGCTCGAGTGGCAGCCGGTTACAGCAGCTCCTGCTCGTTTTAGTGTTTTCCTTTGTTTTTTTAGTTACTTTTAGTTACTTTTTGTAAATTATTTTAACTTATTAGATTGCACAATGGAAACCAGAGTGTTTGGGCTTACTCTGGTGGTTCTGCTGTGTTTTTCACTGCTTTCCACCGTGGCTGGAGATACCGTGAGGAGCCATGGTCCCATTGTTTACAGTAGGGATCAGCTGTTAGCGCTCTGTAACACGACGGTGCTGCCCCAGGAGAGACCCGACGTACCCCGCGAGCTGAAGAAGAGGAGGCGGGGGTGCCGTGCCAGAGTCCGTCGTCGAGCCAGGAGGAGAAGATACAGACCCGTCCTCCCGTCCGTTATTATGGGGAATGTGAGATCTCTCCCCAATAAGATGGATGAGCTGGCGGCGCTGACCCGGCATCAATCGGAGTATTGGGAGTGTAGCATCCTGGTGTTTACAGAGACATGGCTAACCAAGCTAACCCCGGACACAGCCGCTACACTGGACGGCTTCCATCTCTCGCTGACGGACAGGACAGTGGAGAGCAGTAAGAGGAAAGGAGGGGGGCTGGCAGTATTTGTGAATGATAGATGGTGTGACTCGGGGCACATCACTGTCACGGAGCAGATCTGCTGTAGAGACATTGAACTGTTAGCTGTTAGCCTGCGGCCATATTACCTCCCGCGCAAGTTCTCGCATGTTATCGCGATAGCTGCGTATGTCCCACCGTCTGGTAATGCCTTAGCCGCGTGTGAGATCCTGCACTCTGCAGTAAGCCGGCTACAGACCAAACACCCTCAGGCCCTCCTCCTCATCTCTGGTGACTTTAATCATGCCCCTCCATCCTCCACTCTGCCCACTTTCACCCAGTATGTTACCTGCCACACCAGAGACAATAAAATACTGGACTTACTGTATGCAAACACCAAGGATGCATACAAGTCATTACCCTTCCCTCCCCTGGGGAGATCAGACCACAACTTGGTTTATCTCCAGCCTGTGTACAAACCCCTTGTCCACAGGCAGCCAGCTGTGACCCGTACAGTAAAGAGATGGTCTGAGGAGACTGAAGAGGCTCTGAGGGACTGTTTCGAGTCAACTGTGTGGGAGGAGCTCTGTGATCCTCATGGGGAGGACACAGATAACCTTACGGACTGTATCACTGACTATATTAACTTCTGTGTAGAGAACACTGTACCCACCAGGACTGTACGGTGCTTCTCAAACAACAAGCCCTAGATCAATCCAGACATAAAGGCTCTCCTGAAGGAGAAGAAGAGAGCCTTTAGGTCAGGAGACAAGGAGGAGCTGAAGGCTGTGCAGAAGGTGCTGAGGAGGAAGATCCGAGAGGGGAAGGACAACTACAGGAAGAAGATGGAGGACCAGTTGCAGCAAAGAAACATCAACGGAGTCTGGAGGGGCCTGAAGACCATCTCAGGCCACAAGGAGCCAGACTCTCCAGCTGTGGGGGACCAGAAGTGGGTGAACGATCTAAACCTGTTCTTCAACAGGTTTGACCAGACACCTGCCCCTCCCCCCACCCTGCCAGCCCTGCTGCAACTCCCCTCATCTACATCTCCAGGTCGTTGTCCCACCCTAACCTCCCCCCCTTTTCACGACCTCCAGCCCTCAACCACCACCCCCAACTGCTACTCCCGACAGAACGCCAACACCCCAACCCACACCCTCCAGCACCCAGCCCCCCTCCTCCCACCTGTCCCTCACGTCCACCCAGGTGACACACGAGCTCAGGAAACTTAAGACCAAGAAGGCTGCAGGTCCGGATGGCATCAGCTCCAGGCTCCTCAAGTCCTGTGCAGACCAGCTGTGTGGGATTGTGGAGCACATCTTTAACATGAGCCTGATGCTAGGGAGGGTACCAGAGCTGTGGAAGACATCCTGCGTGGTACCAGTGCCTAAAACACCGCACCCCAAGGACCTGAACAGCTACAGGCCGGTGGCACTGACGTCCCATCTGATTAAGACTCTGGAGAGGCTGGTTCTTTCTCACCTCCGGCCTCTGGTGAACTCATCAATGGACCCGCTTCAGTTTTCCTACCAGCCTGGCATCGGGGTGGATGATGCTGTCATCTTCCTCCTGAACAGAGCTCTGTCTCACCTGGAGAAGCCAGAGAGCACTGTGAGGATCATGTTCTTTGATTTCTCCAGTGCTTTCAACAACATCCAGCCTCTTCTCTTGAGGGACAAGCTGGAGCACAGGGGGGTGGACCACCACCTATCGGGCTGGATCCAGGATTACCTCTCAAACCGACCACAGTATGTGAGGGCACGGGGCTGTGTATCTGACATGGTGGTCTGTAGTACAGGGGCCCCGCAGGGAACAGTGCTGGCTCCGTTCCTCTTCACCCTGTACATGGCGGACTTCATGTACAGGTCAGCCAGCTGCCACCTGCAGAAGTTCTCTGACGACTCTGCGATTGTCGGCCTCATCACCGAGGACAATGACCAGGAGTACAGAGGACTGACCCAGGACTTTGTGGACTGGTGCCAACGGAACCACCTCCAGATCAACGCAAGGAAGACCAAGGAACAGGTGGTGGACTTCCGTAGGCGTAGACCCCCCCACCCAACACCGGTGAACATCCAGGGCTTGGACATTGAGATTGTGGACTCCTACAAATACCTGGGTGTTCACCTAAACAATAGACTGGACTGGTCTGACCACACGAGTTCTCTCTACAGGAAGGGCCAGAGCAGACTGTACCTGCTGAGGAGACTGAGGTCTTTTGGGGTGCAGGGAGCTCTCCTGAGGACCTTTTTTGACTCTGTGGTGGCATCAGCCATCTTTTATGGAGTGGTCTGCTGGGGCAGCAGCATTTCGGCTGCAGACAGGAACAGACTGGACAGACTGATCAGGAAGGCCAGCTCAGTCCTGGGGGGCCCCCTGGACTCAGTGCAGGTGGTGGGAGAAAGGAGGATGCTGGTGAAGCTGGCATCCATGCTGGAGAGGGACTCCCACCCCCTGCAGGACACTCTGACAGCCCTGTGCAGCTCCTTCGGTGACAGGCTGCGTCACCCGAAGTGCGTGAAGGAGCGCTACCGCAGGTCTTTCCTGCCTGCTGCTGTTAGACTTTACAACCAGCACTGCTCCCAGTCACCATAAACTGAGCAATTATCGAACAATGTGCAATTACAATGTACAATTACTGTGCTAACTCTATTGACAATGTGCAATTCATCCATGTGCAATCACTTACATTCATCTGCAATTACTTGGTGAATGTGTAAATAATCCTTATAGGATTTGCTTTTTAGTTTCTGTATTCAAGCCCTTTTTTGTATTTATACTGGTAGAATAATGTAAATACTACTATTTTTCATGCTATTTTTTATACCATTTTTATACTTATTCTTTATCAACGCTGTCCCCTTTGCTGCTGTAACACTGCAAATTTCCCCGTGTGGGACGAATAAAGGTTTATTCTATTCTATTCTATTCTTTTCTATTCTATTCTAAAAACTTTTTAAGAGACAGTGAAAAGGCTAAAGCCATTACCGACGAAGTGATGGAGTTCATAGCGCTCGACGACCAGCCCTTTTCTGTCGTTGAGAGCCCGAGTTTTCGCAAGTTAATAGCACATTTAGAGCCACGTTACACCCAAGCCGTTGCTTCTTCTTGGATGTGTCCATCCCTTCCTTCTTGGGTATAATTGCCACACACATTCATAACTTGATAACGTAACACAAAACAAGAACGGACAACATGTAAGTTTTACCACAGACATATGGACATCTGGTGTTAGTCCGGTCAGCAAGCTTAGCTTAACAGCTCAGTGGTTGGATCAAGATTTTAACATGTAAAAAGATTATATTAAATATAAAAATATGAACTTATCGGTTATCGGTATCGGCCATGAGAAGTAGGAAATTATCGGTTATCGGTATTGGTTGAAATTTTTCATAATGTACATCTCTATTATTGCTAATACAAAAATTGTAAATTGCGATGTAGTACCAGTAACAAAATCAGTATTTGATACCTGTTTTGACACCATGCTGAAAATTAAAATTAAATTATAAACGTTTTGAATGCAGGGCCAGGAAAAGTAACTGAGTAATGAGAACACATCCACAGTAGATTTTTAAAGGTTTTCTGTTTTGTAAACTTACACATTTTTGTCAGAAATGCTAATTTGAAATGTCTTTTTTCTCCAAATGTGTAAATATTGGACTAAGAACAGTTCTTACAACCATTGTTTGTTCAAATTAATTTGAAAATCACAATGCCATAACGAATTTGACATTAAATAACCCAGAACAACTTCTTATTGTAGTTTAAGTAATTATTTTGTTTGATGGGAATAAGCTCTGATACTTCAATAGTATTAAAAGGAAAATTCCATGGTATTGTATGGTTTTAAAAATATGGTATTGAAAAAGTATTGAAGAAACTCTTTTTTTTGACAGCCTCGATAAGCAGCTTAAAGAACACCTTTCAGGATACAGATATATCTGTGGTCAACCACCATGTCCTCCAGGCTTTAATGCTTCGCAGTTAGTTGGAGATCACGTGTATGTGAGCGCGTGTACCTGTAGTGGCACAGCTGCTCCACAGAAACAGGCCAGGTTGTTGGCAGCTCAGCTGGCAGCCACACCAGGCTTTTAGCCTACTTATGTTTCTCACACATTTGCTTGGGATGCTCATGATTGAATTCAAGTTATTCTCCCCTCTCAGTTTTCAGGGTCTTGTAGAGTTCTATCTCTTTGTCTCATTCATACAAAGCTTCACTTAACTCAGCAACAGTTTGTCTGCATACTCAAAAGCTTATTTTCTGTTTTTTTTTTGTTTGTTTGTTTTTCTAGCAGAAAGAATTTGATGTCAAAAACAATTAGATACTGTGCATCATGTGAGTAGCTGATAGGAGAGCCAATAACAAGCCTGACAAGTGAACCAAGCAGTGTGTGTTACTGGACCGCTGCACTGTGGCACCCTCTGCCCCTCATGACCCTCAACAAATGTGAGGGCCTATCACATTGCATACTGTAATCTCTGGCAGCAGATTCTCACTGCGCTGTGTGGCCTGGTCAAAGTGCTGAAAATGCCTGAGAAGTTTGCTCTGTGTTCAAGTTTTTCTGATACACTAATGGGCACTGATGCACAAAATTTACACAGTAAGTCATATCTTGTGTATAGATTTGTCTCTTTAACTCTTTTTCTGTATTTGTAGTTGATATGCAAAATGTGTAGTGCCCGTATGAGGCCCACCATCAAATAATGACAAGCCAGTAACTACAGTTTTTTTTTTTAAAGATTGGGTGGCCAAACTGTGACCAGGGGCCAACTGCAGCTTGCGGATAATTATTTATTTGCCTTCAGCTATTACAAAATGGTAAAATGAAATCTGTCTCACATTTGAACATATATATTTATAAATATTATCAATCTCAATCTATCAATCAATTTTGATTTATATAGCGGCAGTTCATAACAAGTGTTATCTCAAAGCACTTTCCATTAAAGCAGGCTGAATCCATACTCTTCATTTTATAGATACACACACACACAAATATATATCATTTTATATATTAGGGCTGAACGATATGGACAAAATTTCATATCTCGATATTCATGCCAGATATCTCGATATCGATACGATATGATATGACTACTAAGCATTTTTCAGAAATATAAAAACAACATAATACAAAAGAATACGGAAAGTGCAGTTTTAGCGCGGGGGAAATCTATATCGCTTATATTGTTGCTTTTCGATATTAATATCTTGAATGTTCATATCTTGATATCGATACGATAACGATATATTGTTCGGCCCTAATATATATATATGTATATATATATATATATATATATATATATATATATATATATATATATATATATATACACACACACACACATACATACATACACAGGCATGGACAAAAATGTTGGTACCCTTCGCTTAAAGAAAGAAAAACCCACAATGGTCACTGAAATGACTTGAAACTGACAAAAGTATTAATAATACTGAAAATCAACTAACGAAAATCAGACATTGCTTTTGAATTGTGGTTTAATAAACTAATCTTAAAAACAAACTAATGAAACTGGCCTGGACAAAAATGATGGTACTCTTAACTAAATATTTTGTTGCACAACCTTTTGAGGCAATCACTGCAATCAGGCGATTTGTTTAACTCTCAATGAGACTTCTGCACCTGTCGACAGGTATTTTGGCCCACTCCACATGAGCAAACTGCTCCAGCTGTCCCAGGTTTGAAGGGTGTCTTCTCCAGACTGCATGTTTCAGCTCCTTCCACAAATGTTTAATAGGATGTAGATCAGGGCTCATAGAAGACCACTTCAGAAAAGTCCAATGTTTTGCTCTGAGCAATTCTTGGGTGTTTTTAGCTGTGTGTTTTGGGTCATTATCCTGTTGGAGGACCCATGACCTGCGACTGAGACCAAGCTTTCCGACACTGGGCAGCACATTTGGCTCCAGAATGCCTTGATAGTCTTGAGATTTCATTGTACCCTGCACAGATTCAAGACACCCTGTGCCAGATGCAGCAAAGCAGCCCCAGAACATAACTGAGCCTCCTCCATGTTTCACAGTAGGTACAGTGTTCTTTTCTTTGTATGCTTCATTTTTGTGTCTGTGAACAAAGAGCTAATGTGACTTGCCAAAAAGCTCCAGTTTTGTCTCATCTGTCCAAATGACATTCTCCCAGAAGCTTTGTGGCTTGTCAATATGCATTATGGCAAATTCCAGTCTTGCTTTTTAATGATTTGCTTTCAACAGTTGTGTCCTTCCATTAAGTCCACTTTAGCTCAAACAGTGAAGGATGGAGCGATCTGATACTGTAATAACTTGACCTTGGAGTTCACCTCTAATCTCTTTGGAAGTTGTTCTGGGCTCTTTGGTTACCATTTGTATTATCCGTCTCTTCAATTTGTCATCAAATTTATTCTTGCAGCCGCATCCAGGGAGGTTGGCTCCGTGTACCTTGAACTTCTGAATAATACGTGCAACTGTAGTCACAGGAACATCAAGCTGTTAGGAGATGGTCTTATAGCCTTTACCTTTAACATGCATGTCTATAATTTTCTTTCTAATCTCCTGAGACAACTCTCTCCTTAGCTTTCTGTGGTCCATGTTCAGTGTGGTACACACCACAATACCAGACAGCACAGTGACTACTTTTCAGCCTTTAAACAGGCAGACTGACTGATTACAAGTTTGAAGACACCTGTGATGCTAATTACAGGACACACCTTAGTTTAACATGTCCCTATGGAAAATCATTTTCAATCTTTTCTAGGGGTACCATCATTTTTTTCCAGGCCGGTTTCCGTATTTTGTTTATTAAAATGATTCTGTTGAACCACAATTCAAAAGCAATTATTGATTTTTGTCAGTTTCAAGTTATTTCAGTGACCAATTTGGGTTTTTCATTTTTTAACGGAAGGGTACCAACATTTTTGTCCACTCAGGGTCACATTAGCTTTCATCAGTATCTCTTCAAGGGTAAGGTCAGTACTTTTGACGTAAAGTTGCATGAGGTTTATGTCAATAGTAATGTATTTCAGCCACACAGGGTTCATAAGGGTACTTGAAATCCTTGAAAGTGCTCGTATTTTAATGTTGCATTTTCATGTTTGAAAAGTGCTTGAATTTGGGACAAGGTGCTTATAGGTGCTTGAATTTTGAAAAGCATTATCTCATTATAAATATATGACTAAATAGTTTGCAGATGAAGACTTTATAGAGGAATAAAACAAATCACAGCTGTTCACACAAAACAAACACGGTTCCTTGCAAGTGTCAACCTTTCCCCTGAATCTGTGTGTGACTGATGCCGGTCAGTCTGTTGATGTGTGTGCCCATCCCTTATCACAGTTAGGTCAATGTGAGAACCTGTTGGAGGTGATTTCTTTTTTCTTACAGTGTGTCAGTGGGATTTACAAAGGTAGTAACAATGCATAACTGGCCAGCTTTAGCTCTCTATTGGCTTAAAGTGTCAAAGAGATCACCAACCACATTTTGGATCTGACTAATACCTGGAAGAAGAATTCCCTTGCCTTTGAGGTTCTAATGCAGCGTAAACACATAAGACTATTCTAGTTAAAAAGACCAACAAAGATATATCTAGTTCACTCGGCTCACACAGCTTCTTATCATGATTAAAGGACATCAGTAAGTTACTGAGATGGAAAGAAATTAATCCATTGTATGTACAGCTGAAAATAATAGACATGCACTACAGAAAAGACTCGATGTACACTGGTGTGAGATGCACTCATTGTAATAAGTCATTATATGTCATTCTTTGGGGCGAAAGTCTCCCTTTTTCTTTGTATAAACCATTTCTTTGCAAACAAGCTTCTAAATCATAAGTGTCAATACAAGCAGCCAAGCAAAATTAAGACAGTTTGTTTTGACAGCGCAGCATTACACATGTAAACTTAACATTTAGATTATGAGATTATGTCTTTGTGGATTTATATGACCTTACCCTAATAAAAAAAATCAGTATGACTGACATATTTATCATAAATATAACCTGAAGTTATATTTGTCTGCTTTTTTGTACATTAATGTATGTCTGGAGCCTTTAATGCATGACAAGGACAGAAGTGTCATTTTTTTTCTTCAGGTTGCTGTAACTTGCTTTATTCGGTTCAGTAACTTTCTTTTTCTTAGAGTTTTATGCTTAATAAGTAAACCAAAGGGCAGGTTATTAGTGCAAATGGATATGATGAACAGAATGTATGCAGTGTTGAAGAGCACACAGTGTGTCAATGAAATAGAAATACACAAATATAAAAACTGGCTATCAAGCTGCATTTTTATATAGTGATATGAGTAACACTGTAAATGTAAAAAATACTACTTGTTTTAAAATAATTGATGGAATAATCATAGGAAAAAACTAAATGTCTTTGTATTTATTGTACAGTGTCAGAGTATGCCTCAGAAATCCACCATTTTGTTATCATCATTCTGCTACCCTTATTTAATGTATAGAATCAGTTAGAAGATGAGTTTTTTTTGTTCAAGAAAATATTTCATATTGACCAAGCCATTTTATTGTTAAATATACAGGTGACACATTTTGACAGATAAAAATTTGTTGTTTTTTCCTGTATTTTGTCATCCTTGTATAGCATAATGTTATTGCTCTTAATGTCATCAGGAAGTGATGTAACCATACTGATTTTTTAAGAGATTTATATAAAATCTTCATGTACCACTGCTGTAGTGTACTTGAAATATTTGCAAATGCACATTGAAAGTGCTTTAAAAGTTGAATTTTACCTTGGACTAGATGTATGAACCCTGGCCACAGAAATTTTGATCAGCTCTGTCCTGTAAGAAGACAATCAACTTGAAATCAAGGCTATGTATTGCTTCAGATGGGGCCAAAAGCTCTGTGACAGATACTTAATTTTGGGTGAAAACAGACTTTAAAAAACTGCATTAGACCAAATTACAACTCAGGCCAGGGTTTTAGTCTCCTGTCATGAGTTTTTAGTTTGGACTTTGTCACTTATTCAGTATTATTTTACTATATTGCTGGATGTGGACAATTGTGCCCCCCGTGCATCAAAGGTGGCGACCCAACACCTCAACACAACCTACCACCACCTCCATATGACATGAGCTCAAACACTAGCCCTTTGCTAAAGAGAAGCCAGTTCGACCCCTCTCAGAACTGTATGACACAGTGACCATGGCTAAATGGTGGATATGAACATACAGGATAGAAATTTCCCCTACTGAGAGCAACTAGCATTTTTAAAGGTGTATTAAGTCACATATTGTCAATTCAAATGCCATAAATGTTTCAAAGGGTGCAAAACTAGCTTCAGTTTCTGCATCCCAATAACATAGTTTAACACTTTTTTGTCTTGTTACCCCTGGATGTGCAAATCAGAGACTTGTAGCTGTCTTTCTAGTCATTTACGTGTACTTACTGCTTGACCCTCAGCCACATCCGCTGCTCTCTTGACCTCAGTAAACAAAGAGGTACCTCTCTGAGCGGACATTAACAGCACCAAATTATCTGAGGAGCGCTGTGTGGTAATATTTTGGGTTTTACACCATTGATGGCAACTTTGAAATCAAAGACTGGACTGTGTGTCGGTTAGGGATATAACTGTTACCGGTAAAAAGGTAAACCACGGTAAAATTTCTGACAGTTAGTATTACGTGTCCTGTTTACATTACCGGTAAACCGAGTTTGATTACCACACTGTGTCAATAACTGACGGTGATGCTGCTCATTGCCTGGAAAAGCCAGAACTATGTGTCTGCTCCTCAGTAAAGCAGCCGCGGTCCCTCACAGACGGAGGCGCACATGTGTAGTTAGCAATGTTTGGCCTCTGAAAGCGAAAGTCTGGCCACAGCGTTTGGTGCCCGCACAGAAACTATAGGGGGGATTTTTCCCCTCGAAACGGACAAAGTCTGAAGTCTGGTCGAATTTTGGATTTTACAAAGATGCAGAGGGGAAACTGATTGAAGACGGTCACCCTGTCTAAAACACGAATCTGTTGCCGGCGGAAGAAAAAGACGTGCATGATTAAAACTACTGTGCCTCCTCGAGCAAGTGAGCTGACTTAGCCCGAGAGAGTGAGAGTGGTAAGATTCAGTGAGCCATACCTGAGTGAATTATAGGTGATTTATCAGTATTTTCTGTGTAAATAATGTTTAAATGTTGTAAATAATAGCATTAGTATCATTGTGGAGTGTGTTCTTCGCGTTCTTTGGCCGTCTATTTGCTGTGTTTTGCGAATAGATTGTCTTTTTCCGTCATAGTTCTTGTTTTATGGATTTCATCAATCGTAATTTGGAAATATTGGAGGAGGAAATGTGGAGGAGATCTGTCAGGGAGAGGGGAGACCAGAGAAGAGTCATGGAAGGGGGCTAACTAGACAGAAATTGCCTCAGGGACTATTGTCAGTAAAAAAACGCCTGGACAAGGTCTGATACAACAGCCTGTAACATGGACACTAATGCTGTAGGCAAACAAAAATGTTTGAGTGTAAGGTTTATTTTTGGTCATCTCAGAAACGTTAAACATATTCATTTACAATTGTTTATGAAGAGAATCCTGTTTAAAGTTCAAATCTTTTTTTTTCTTTTCTTGTAATTACACACAGCTTAAGCGTTTATAACATAATAATGACAAATACATGCCAGAATTGTTTACTTTTATTTCTCATGAAAAAAAGGGTAAAAAAAAAAATTAACTAAAAGGACATTTCCTGACACATTTATTGACAAAAAAGACAAAAAGACCTGTAATAACTGTAATATTAAAGGGGTGAAATGATTTCAAGCATGTGCAAAAGTACTTTTTGAACATTTTGAGCACACTGCAACTATACCGCGATAATAATGATAACCGTGATAATTTTGGTCACAATAACCGTGATATGAAATTTTCATACCGTTGCATCCCCAGTGTCGGTTATGTGCAAAGCAGTTTAGTCAGTCGTCCTCCACATGAAATTTGTGGGCTCAACCGTCGGCTTTCATCCAAGTTATACAGTCGAGTGCAGCGGCGCTTCATCAAGAGATCAACCCCGTGTGACTACCTTTTTCTTCGGCAGGGACTCTGTCCGTTACTGAGGGGGAGGTAATCGAATATCGGTTATTTGGATGTATGTTAGAAAACCGTTCAAGTTTGATTTTTAGGAAAAGTGACAGCCTTAGTGTCAGTGTTGGTGGGTTGCCTAAAGGGGCTTGCAGAGCTCGATACCCCAGCTCAGACTGACATCACAACACAACACTGACAAGGACCAACAGTGACAGAGGCGGGGGATTAGTCCCTGATCAGCATCAAAGAAAGCCTTTGATTGCGTCTGGAATATTAGCTGCATGTGTCTGAGGCAGGCTGGGCATCCCCCAAGGGATTAGTGTTGAGCCTGCCCACCTCTACAACCCAACATCAGGCACACACAAAGGAAGCAGACAGGATCCTTATTGTGCTCCTTCAAATCATGTACGACATGTTTCACAGCAGAGGATGAGAATCCAAATAATGCCTGAATCTCCCGATACGCTAAAGGGCACACATGAAATCATTCTTTTTAACCACAGCTGTGAAGGGCAGATTAACATGATTCTCCTCTGTGTTAATGACCAGTGACCAGCTAATGATCAGTGTAATTTCTCATTTTACAACAATCTGTATTTTTGTCATTTGAACAGTGTCAAAATAAGATATAAAGTGGATATGTTTGGCTTGCACCCAAACTGTCATGTAGGGCTCTATATGAACTTTGTTGAAGTGGAAAATATCTAATTTAGACAGCAGTGTCTATTAATAGAGCAGTTTGTGTTTGTACCACTTCCCAGAGGACTTGAATCAGCAAACAGCTTGTGGAAATATTACTAGATATGTGATGAACAAATTGTGTCTGGCTCTTCTTCCAGTAGTTTATGGGTCTCTCCTGTTTTGTGTGATAGAAGGTTGGCCTTTTAGAGAATTAGATTTACTTTGGAAAATGCAGTTTTTTCAAAGAAATTTTAGATACATCATTTCATGTAGGAATGCACAATATTATGGATATGGTAGTGTTATTCACTAATAATTGCTTTAAAAGTCAAGGATCAATATATCATATATGGATACTTCTGCTGTTATTTATTAGCAAATATATATACTGCTTTCCATTTCAGAATTAAGTCTGTAGAGGTTTTGCTTGCTCATTTAGGACTGTTATTCATGATCCATAATAATTTTGTATTATCTCCGTGACAATAAGACCAACTTTCCTCCAGCAGGATGTTACACTGCTGTCTGTAGCTCTTTAAAAGGGCAGATCAAGGTTAGTTTTATTGTTATTATTAAAAATACATTTTGCATATCATTAAGGCTTAATCTTTAAAAAATATACGTTCTGTTATTCTGTTAAACAATTTTGTATCAGCAAATTGAAGTTTGGAAATATTGGCGTGTCAAATTATGGTGAAATATCCATTATTATGGATCCCAAATTTGATTGTGCATCAATCAGTAATACTGATTTGGTTAAGGGATTTAATTTATAAATTTAGTTTTGTTTTTGGAAGTAGACATGTTAATGTTTTAGCTTCATTATTTTTGATGTCTTTCTTTTCGGCAACTCTGGATTTATTTTTGTACATTTTTACTGAGAAGAGAAAACAAGACTTAAAAGCACTAAACCATTAGCTTGGGCAAACTTCAGTAACTGTTTTATAAAGAAACAACGTTTTGTTTTTTTTGTTTGTTTTATTCATCTTAAACTTAAAAACGAAAAAAAACAAAAAAACAATCAACAATTAGTTAAGGCAACATAATACATTGTACATCAGACATCTGTATATGTTCAACAACTACACTTATACATGTGAATACATACACATATATATCACACAATACCCTGTTTGAGAAGGGACAGAATGAAGCTAAAAGCTTATCTAGTCCTGCCTCTTCCTTACAAATCAGATCCATTACAAAAACATAATAACAATTATAATATTTATTATTATTATTATTTAATAACTTGCAAGCACCTCTGAAAAATATTAATGTATATATTAAATATATATCTATACAGATCTACACATCGTACAAATATTATATATATGATATATACACATACTTAAATATCATCTTTAATGTTTGCATGGATACTTATTTAAATGCACACTCTCATATTCATAATCATTTATCTCCTAATTAAGTATATACAAACAATAAGCTTCTCCACAAAATATCTGTTCTAAACTAACATTTTATGTTATTTACAATAATTAATTGCATATGTTAATATTGATCAGTGTTAATGTATATACTTAAAATTAATTGTATGGTAACAAATTATTTGTTACCGTATAGAACCAAGTTATCGTTCAATTACTCGTATGAATCTAATAATACTTGTCTATAATGCAATTTAAATATTTTCCTATTATTGCACATTTTTAAAGTGACTTCCGGGCTGTTCCAGAGTTTGACACCACAAACAGAAATGCACATACTTGTAAGAGTTGTATGGACCATCAGACAAATGAAATTATGTTCAGCCCTTAAATCTAACATATCACGATCTGTTAGCAACATTTAGAGAAGCAGGTGGTAGTTGTATGGAGCAAGATAACAGTTGCACCTCAGCAGTTATGTACCATACAAAGCAGGTGAATTTGCCATATTCAGTGTCTGTCATCAGGCAGATCCTTCCTCTAAAGCTTCAGCCTGATGCCGTTGTTCCTGGCCGGAAAGTGACCAGGCTAATCGGCTTCCCTTTGAGGGCAAATAGGCGGTAGCTGAGAGTGTGGTTTTGATCTGCTGAAGACAAGGAGGGACCGCAAGCCTGAAACTGGCCTGTAATGAATGTGACAGACAAAAAATGTTTGTAAAGGCTCTCCCCTCTCTCAACTGCTGCAGCCCTGATGGTTATGTTATATCCTGTGGGTGTTTGAACTGTTGGTCTGTTGCGTCACACCAGCCAGTAATGCCCACTTCTACAAATGTTTTTGCAATTAAGACTGTGTGCAAAATTTTGCCTGCAATGTTTTTAATTAAGGTAATACATTTTCCAATATTGGCAGTAAAATACTTTAATTTTTTTGTTACTGTTAGCAGTTTTATTTTTTTCTTTCACTGATGATACAAAAGCTTCTTATAGATGATGAAATTAATCAAGACAAATTTAGACCACATATTTATAATCTTGTTCTCGATGTTCCTATTGCTCAATGATTATTGACCCAACCCATAATGATATACATCATATTGTCTTACCCTATATCTCATTTGAAAATATATTTATATGTCTTAAAATCTGAATGGCATGTGTTGTGCGTTGAAAAATCACAGAGTAATTGCATTTCATAATTGTGATATCAAAATGTATTAAAAAATGTGATTTTGATTTTGCAATAGTTGAGCAGCCCTAGTACAGGCTATGATAACACACCTGACAGTGATGTATGTAAGGTTTGGATTTTGCTTTGACCCAGCCTGTTCCAAATGTTATGATCCAGCAGTGATATGCAGTAGGCCTTTGTTCTGAGGTTAAGTCTTTGGCAGCCAGGACTCAGGGAGCCATCTGGAGCATTGTTGGAATCATAATTATGGCTGGAAAGCTAGTTTGTTCAATAGGATTGCATGGATGAAACCACATATTACATAATCATAAGCATATTTATAATTGCACTGTAAACATGTTGTCAGGCATTTTACAGAGAATTAGATTTGTACTCATTTCTGCTCTGTCAATTCTCTGCTGCCAAAAACAGATGTCTGCAAATTAGCTGTTCTGCCTTTGCTAAGCCTGAAGGAGGAAAGGTAAAATCTTCAATAGAGATGGACATAAGTAATTATGTATATATTATTTTAAGATTATTTTCAGCTTTTTCTGTCTTACTTGGATTGAGCAGAGAGACAGTGAATATCATTGAAAAGGAGTTTAGAGTCTGGGGGAAGATGTGCAGAAGGGCACAGGCCTGGATTTGAACTCACATCCGCTGTAGAGTTTGTACAAGGTGTGCTGGCAGTCCACTCAGCTGTCTCTGCCGCAGTATTTCTTTTTTTTTCTTTTTTTTTTCTTTTTAGGAAACTGAGAATAGTGCTAGACAAATAATTGACTGTTTAGTCTTCCATGGTCATGAAAATGCTCTGAGAGTGTGAGTAAATGACACCCCTTTCTCACATGTACAAAAATCCTGAAAAATCTTCGATTGACCCAGGTGAGCTGCATGTGTGAACAGAAACAGCAGGCTTTTTACCTAGACTTTTCCTCTCAAATGTTCCTTTTTCCCCCATGTTATAGCACCTAACCCATGCAACTCTTAAATATTTAAACCCTATTACATACACACAAAATTCTGAATTTCTCCTTAATTAACCTGGGTGAGCTGATGCATAAAAGAAAATAGAAGAGTTTTAAAAATGAAATAACCCTGCCCTTGTTAATTTTCTCCTCTTTTAATTGACATGCAAACTGCAAGGTGCAATATTAACTTTGTTTTAGCACCTGCAATGTTTTAACCACAGATACTTTCACATCCATACACTTTGTAAAAACAGTGGGGTTGAGTTAGCAAGATGAATAGTAGACCCTTAACAAAGCTCAGTTGTGCTGTCTCACTAGTGCACAGAGGCGCGTATGGTGTACACAGACATGCTGTAAATACTAGAGCTGTGCTTATTCACTATTCTCAAAATTCCACTCAATAACAATTATTAAGTTAATAATTCAATTCGATTTGATATCTCGATGCATCATGATGCGACAGAGAGAGTAGTATCCTTGATTTTCCATATTACTGCGCCAGGCTACCTTTTAGTTGAAAAATACGAGCAATCAGATAAATATGAACTCCTTTGTCTTTTCATTGTAAACCAAAATAAATGCATTTCGTATGTCTCGTCTTACTATACTTATTAATCTTCCTCAGAAAAAAAATGGTGCTGCAATTTAGCTGCAGCCTCTGCAAGATTAGATGATTATTGACTGTTTCTGCATTGATGCATCTCTATCTACGTCTGAATCATGATGCATCATTTGAAAGATTATTTTTGACAAGCCACCCAATATATATCACCCTTTACTTTCTACCCAGGTGTATTGGTCATGTGACTGCTTGCACCAAAACATTAATGAATCTATACTTTGGATCTCTAGTTTTGAGGGACATGGTACAATGCAGTTAACCCTTACCTCTTTTGCCCCTAAAGGCAATGCGACAAATTCAGTAAACCATTTGTGATTTACTCACAAAGTCAGATGTACTGCAGGGTTTTCCAGAAGTTCAGGCTGCCAAGCAAACAGCTTACTTTCACTCACTGCTGCTTTTTTGTTCTTATAAGTAAACAATTACACAGTGACTAAACAGGTTGAATTTATATTTACATTAATACAAAATCTTGTTTACCAATGCCTGTGTAAGGAACTCAAATGCACAACTTCCTCTCTTGGGATTTACTTTACACACAGTGACTTGTACAGGACTCTGTCTCTGCTCCCATAGACACAAGGGTGAAATACCACAGACTAGGGCTGGGCAATATGACCTAAAAATAAAATCCCTGATTTTTTTCTACAAAACTCTATTTACGATTTAATCGATTTTTTCCGTCTCAAATAAAAAATTCCAAATGACTCAAAAATTACATGAATCAAGTTTTGCCTTTATGTTATCAAAATAGCTTCCAAAAATAAACAGACTTTCCCTCTTATAATTAAAAATACATGCTGTAATTTTGTCATAAATGTTGATTATGTGGTTAAAACGTAGGGAGGCCTGTCGACGTAATCCAGATCGATGGATCATTACACCCCTACTGATTAATATTTAATCTCATTTAAGGAAAAAATAACAGACAAAACATATGCTTGTGTAAAACTTGCCATGGCCTATGATCATGAAAACTGTACATTTTTAGTAATTATATTTTCAACATTGCAACAACTTGTGATTGGAGTAAGCTGAAGAAAAAAAATCTAGATTGTTAAAAAAAATCTTCTACAGAAAATAATTTGAATTAATCAATTGAATTGATATATTGCCCAGCCCTACGACAGACTAAAGGGAGAGCAGATTTGTAGAATAATTAGTTGTGAACGGGGGAATTTAAATGAAAAAGCCACACTTCAGCAGCAGCCTGTATGCCTGTGCATAAAGGCTGACATGATTTTAAAACAATTCTGACCTGTTTTTGCTCTCCTTGACAGCTTATAGGTTCATAGTCAAAAGTCTGGGACAATTGTAAATATATGTGTGTGTGTGTATATATATATATATATATATAAATGTATATATATATATATATATAAATATATATATATATATATATATATATATATATATATATATATATATATATATATATATATGTATATGTATATATATGTATGTATGTATATATGTATGTATATATGTATGTATGTATATATATGTATGTATATATGTATGTATATATATATGTATGTATATATGTATATATGTGTATATATATATATACATATATATATATATATATATATATATATATATATATATATATATATATATATATATATATATATATATATATATATATATATATATATATATATACATATATATATATACATATACATACACACATATATATACATATATATGTATGAATGAATGAATAAAAAACCCTGTCCTTTCTATTAATGAAACCGTTATTTATATCCAGCTAGTCAGGCATTTTGATGCAGAAATAAAATATGTCTCACTGAACTGTCCTTATTTGTATAAACCCATGAATAATTTTATTTCTTAATTATTCTCTGACACATTGTTTCAATGTAGTCTCTAACCTGCACATTACTGTTTAAATATTTTGGAAAATTTATACATTGCTATTTTCCCACACATCTGAGCAAGGAAAACACAACTAAATACTGCTTTTTAAAGTATGACATTTGTTTTACATTTACAGTTTTCATCAACCTGAATATGTTGCCCATTTAGGGTATTATATTCTCAGTTGTCACCCATTTTCTGGTAATTATGTACCAGCTTTTAAAAACTGATAATTCATGGGCCTCTTCCATCGTTTTTTTTAATACCATGCTTGAAATAGTTTAATGAATTAAAAGTAGTTTTGCAAATATGCGCAAGTAAAAACTGTGTATGTGAAATTTAGAAACAACCTATAAATTCTATTCTATAATGTCCTCTCTGGTGACCCTGTACTACTTTGACCTGTGACAAAATAAAGCATCAGTTGGCTCATCTGACCGGATGGATACTTTTTCACACTGACCGAGTACCCTGTATTAAACCCTGATCCTGTATGATAATCATGATCTCAGCATCAAACAAATGATCACGGGGATGAGGACTGCCATAATTAAGCCACCCTTACTTGTAAATGTAAATTCTTTTGTCAATATGTATATACTGACAACAGAAAATCTCCACTGCTGGTTCTTTTTTATGTTAAAAAAATTGCTCCCTTTAGGACTTTATTCTAATTATTTGTTTTGGTATAGCTGATGTCTCTGTAGTGTGCATGTAAATTAATGTGATAACAAGTTAATGCTACTAGGTATCTTTTCTCTAGTTACCAAAATACAAAATGTATCCCCAGAACACTGAGCAATCTGGGCAGAGATTTATTAAATATGGCCAGTTTTCAAACTTCAAAAAGCACACATCAGAGAGCCAGAAATGTCTCAGTCATTAAAGCACGAGGCCTATTTATACCGATGATGAGTGTGGAATATATTTGCCTTTTGTGTTGTTGCAGACACACAGATGGTTAAGTTGTCAAGACTTAAAACAAGGCTGAATATTAATGATTCTTTTCCTGTGCCATCCATGTCTTCTTTTGAATCCAAAAGCACCTTCCATCAATCAGACTAAACCTGTTCATTTTCTTCATTCGCCATCTTCACTCGCGCTCTGTGGACGTTTATTCCCGTGGAGCTTCTGATCGGTGCTACTGAATTTGTATCATTCTTTATTCTCTCTGTCGACTCGCTGGTAGGTCTTCTGCCCGGAGTCTTGGCTCGTCCATTTGTCTGAAGTGAGGAGCTCAGGGACGTGATCAAACGGGTCACTGCTGCTGATAGAAAGACACTGCCAGCCCCTGCCCCCTCCACCAACATCCTCCACCCCCACTCCAAATACATTCACATGCAGCTACCCCCACCACCACCACCACCACCCTGAAGGTGCGCTGAACAGCTGAATCCAGTGAGCTCTCTCCATCTTTTCATGTCTGTCTGGCTTTGAGTCCTCACTGGTTCTCCAATTTAACTGTGCCTGGCACTGAGTATATCTATGTAGTTGTCTCTTTCCACTCGTTCATTTGCTAAAAACAGACACCAATACAAAGTCCTGTGCAGTTTGCTTGCAGTCAACAGCCCCCTAAAGGTTGTTGTAATTTTAAGGACGATGGCCAGGAGCATGGTCTCCAGCTGCTCTGATCTGGATGAATCCACAGTGCACCCAAATGCAGCCAATGGCCAACGGTACCCCATTCATCCCCCCGCCCAAGGCTCAGGGAAGAGGGGACTGCAGGCCAGCTCCTCAATTAAATATAACCCCACATCAAACAGCCTGTCAACATGCATTAGTGGTCCTTTGTACAGATAAGAGGCCAAAATAAATTGCCAGAACTATCATAGTCGCAGTGGATCCCATGGATTATTTATGAAAGATTCGAAAGGGAGGACAAATCCTGACTTGCATACTGATATTCCCTTCTTTAAATCTTCTTCTTAATTTATTTTCATGCTTTTAAAGAATAAATCAGCTTGTCTTTTTGATTTATTTCTTCCACATTTTGCCTTTTTCAATTAGCAAACATACTCACGGAATCAAGCAGTGCTGTGTGTCTCGTCTTGTTGGTGCATTGTAGCAGAGATCTAATGTGACAGGAACAAACCTTGATGTGCGTGCATGCTATCACAGCAGAACCTATCCCTTTTCTGTCATCTGCATTAGCTTTGGCAGTTCCTTTTATCGCCTTCTTTTCCCTCCCCCTTTTGCTCCCCTCTTGCCTATATTTTGCAACTCTGCAGACTGACAGTGAAAATAGGTCATTAGTTAGATGGAGAATAAGAGATGGAAGGAGCATGCAGAGGAGAGATCTGTGTGAGAACTACCATGCAATATTAATGACATCCATTCAGGCTATGAAATGCCAACACCATACTGTGAATTCACTGAGACCCCCTGACTTCTAATGTCAACACTGTTTGTATTATGTGAGGTTTTGAAGCTTATAACCCCAGACTACAGTCCAAGTGTTTCTATCTCAATGCATTATGAACTCGTATCAATTGGTGCCTGATAGATTATGTGGATGATGTAACCCAGTTTTTCAGTATTTAAGCTTCTAATGATACAGATTATGTACGTTATTAAGAATCTTGTGTAACTTGTACTTGTTTGTGTATCCAGAGCCACAGGAGCAGGGGGGATGAACCGCGAGGAGGCCCCGGGGAAGTCTCCTGAAGACATGTACATCCAACAGAAAGTGCGGGTCCTGCTCATGCTCAAGAAAATGGGATCAAATGTAAGTATAGCATTTAAACACACCTACCCCCATAGTGTAGTATGTGATTCAGTGAATTAAAAGCACTTTTTTTTTTTTTAGTCAAAGTTGTTTGACCTTTTGCCCATAATGCCATAAGCATCCAGGCTGGAGGAGCTATCTTAACGCACTAAATGCTTCTGTTAAAGACACAAGTAATCAGTTAAAAGAAAGCATACTTTATTATCCCTCAACACTCTATTGCTGAATAAACTACACAAACAAAGGCTTAAATATACATAAAAACAGTTCCAATGTAGACACAATAATAAAGAGATGTTAGGGCTACCGATAAAAGAAGAGCCCACAAATGGATGAATTACAGATGCAATAAAGGTCTGCAGCTTTTAATGTAATAATAAGTCATGTAATACTAATACATTTTTAGAGTTATATAGGGATGTAACAGTTACCGGTAAAATGATAATTGCGGTAAAATTTCTGACGGTTAGTATTACTGTTTCCTGTTTTAACTACCGGTAAACTGTGTTTGATTACCACACTGTGTCAATAACTCACAGTGATGCTACTCATTGCCTGGAAAAGCTGGAACTATGTGTCTGCTCCTCGGCAAAGCAGCCGCAGTCCCTCACAGATGGAGGTGCGCATGTGCAGTTTGCAGTGTTTGGCCTCTGAAAGCGAAAGTATGGCCGCGGAAGTTGGTGCCCGCACAGACAGTATACCGGAGATTTTTTCCCCCTCGAAATGGACAAAGTCTGAAGTCTGGTCGTATTTTTGATTTTACAAAAATGCCGAGGGGAAACTGATTGAAGACGGTCACCCTGTCTAAAACACGAAGCTGTTGGCGGCGGGAGCAAAAGACGTGCGTGATTTTAAACTCCTGTAACTCCTTGAGTAAGTGAGCTGACTGAGCCGGAGAGAGTGAGAGTGAGAAGATTCAGTGAACCATACCTGAGTGAATTACAGGTGGTTTTTCAGCATTTTCTGTGTAAATAATGTATAAATGTTGTAAGTAATAGCATTAGTATCATTCTAGAGTGTGTTCTTGCCGTTCTTTTGCCGTTTATTCGCCGTGTTTTGCCGTATTTAGTAATTGATCATCTTTTTCCATCATAGTTCGTGTTTTATGGATTTCATCAATTGTAATTTGGAAGTATTGGACCAGAGGAGAGTCATGGAAGGGGGCTAACTGCTTCAGGGACTATCATCAGTAAAAAAAAAAAAAAAAAAAAAAAAAAAAAAAAAAAAAAAAAAACGACTGGACATGGTCTAATACAACAAGCTGTAACATGGACACTAATAACATAATAATGACGAATTTTTGCCAGAATTGTTTGCTTTTATTTCTCATGAAAAAAGGGTGAAAAAAATGTACTCAAAGGACATTTCCTGACACATTTATTGACAAAAAAAGACAAAAAGACCTGTTATAATTGTAATATTAAAGGGTTAAATGATTTCAAGTGTGTGTTAAAGTACTTTTTGAACATTTTGAACACACTGCAACAATATTGCGATAATAATGATAGCCGTGATAATTTTGGTCACAATAACTGTGATTTGAAATTTTCATACCGTTACATCCCTAGAGTTACAGTACATGGTAGCTGACAGTAGATTGTAGTACCTACTACAAACATAAAACTAGTGTTCCGAGAGCACAAACCTTCTCCGAGGCCTTTCTGACATTCTTAGCAGTTATTGTGGAAAAAGTGGGAAACTGCCCCATGGCCCAATGGTAAGAAATCCTGTAAAATTTTCCTGGATCCACAATTGTATTATGATGACCACCAAAATCTAACCACTTCACTTGTTCTATTTTATTCAATTCAAAAACGTTACTTGTCCCCAGGGGGCTATGACCAACGTCCTCTGAAAATTTCATCAAAACATGTGAGAACTTTTTGAGTTATTTTGGAAAATGTGGAAAACTGCTACATCGCACAAAGTTAACTAATCCTTTTAAAAATTACTAGATCATCCCACAATCAAATCACTTCTCCTTTGTGCCATGACCAACATGCCCAGAAATATGCATCAAAATCAGGTCTAATTTACAAAGAATCCAAATTTTGATTCAAGTGCCCTGCACACAATTACAAAGAATTTTGTGTTGGGCACCTTCAATCACCTACCAAGATCCTAGCTTTGATAATTTTCTCATTGAAAAGTACCTGTTACTGTTTGGTATCAAACCATGTATTTTTCTCTCCTTGTTTAATGCCCCAAAAAAGCTAAATTTGTGCTTCAACAGAAATTCCCTTTGTGGTAAACACCCCGACCCCCCCATATGCATTTTTAAAAATCTTTAGAATTTTCTTTTCTTTTCTTTATTTTCAGAATTTTTTGTTAACAGGTGAAAGCTAGCTAGCTTATTACAGGCTGATTTTTCAAGCATTTCAAATACTAACAGAAGGCACAAAAAGTCACATTTTTTGCTCTGGTGACTTCAAATGAGATCATGTATATCAAATGACATCATGATTAATAATGATTCAAAACATTAGTAGGGAGCTCCTATGTACCATTTTTTCTCCTAAACTTTTGTAGCCAAAACATTTTTCCTGCTTTAATCTCTGTCTGCTACATTTGTGCATGTGGGTCAGTGCATATCGGTGAAGAAACTCCTGCCACAAGTAGCAGCTTGCTGAAGTTTGGTCAAGATATCAGGAGAGGCAGCAGTATGAGCATTATGAATTATCTGTTGTGGGAGTTGGAGTAAAGATAGTTCATCATAGGCAGAACCTAAAAACCAATAACAGTTGAGCTAATCAATGCAGCTATTGAGTCTTGTTGCTGCTGTAATAGAGTGTCATTTTATTACACCACTGAAACACAAATCATTAAGCATTTCTTTCACAGGGTGCATAAACTCCAAGCACATCAGGCATGTGCATCAGATAGAACATCAAAGTTGTGCTTGACCACCGTGGCCTTGGATAATTCTATGGTGGCCTTCACAGTATGAGGAATTTTCCTACCTCAGGAGGAAAAATCTCAATGGGTCTTTTATCTGGTTAAATAAAAAATAAAATAAGTTTTTTTTAATAGTAGACATTTAAATATAAATGTAGGAGGAAGGTCCATACACATTATGGATGTTAAGCTATCATTTTCAACAAGATAAGTGAACTGCTGTCTATTGTGGCATGCATGGTTATGCCTTCTCCACTGTTATCTAATGTGGTTTTCTGTGCCACAGTCCGTGTTTTATCAAAGGTGTATTGAGACTTGGTTGCTTAGTAGGACTAGTTTTTACAGGCTCTAACACCATGGAGAAATGTCCTCTTGGGTGAGGTTGGAAATGTCCTCTTGGGTGAGGATAGGAGTGGCTATGACCACAAGGAGTCACCAGACAGCACATCGTCAGTTGTGTACCCCAGAATCATTGGGTGTTTTGGCCTTTTATCACAATACATCCTCCTCTGAGGCTGGCCCACCACAGGCTGATCAGACCCAGGTTTGTGCAGCATGGTGGCTCCTTGTGTTTATTTTGCAGCCCAACATGTCTCTTTTCGTTTCAGCCACAGCCAGTGACTGCTCCTTTCAGTGACTGTGGCAAGTTCTATAATTGCCTTCCGTTGGGCCTGCCCTCTGATCCCCACTTCCTTTAGGAGCCTTGTGATGGAGCTGGCTACAAAGCCTCTGCAGCCCACCTCCACTGGATGCACCCTTACACTCCAGCCTCACTCCTCTGCCTCGGCTGCTAAGCTGGCGTAGCGTAGCCTTTTCCTTTCGTGTGCCTCATCGATGGTATCCTCCCATGGGACAGTCAGCTCGACGATGAGGACACGCCGGCAGGACTTAGACCAGAGGACCAAGTCTGGCCGCAGGTTGGTCACGGCGATGTCAGGTGGGAATGTGAGCCTCTGGGTTAGGTTGACTCGCATTTCCCAATCCCTCGCTGCATTGAGTGGGCATGAATCTGCAGGTGTATGGTTGTTCCGTTGGTTGCTTCCTTCTCGGATGAAGGAGGATGTAAGCAGGGGGACAGTAGCCTGAGCACTTAGGGGCAGATGGAGCAGCCTTTTCCCAAGTGGCCTCTGCAATGCTGTACATGCCCCACTATGTCCTGGTGTCTGAGGGCGGTCTTTGCTTCCACTACTGCTGCAGCTGGTTTCCATCTCCTTCCTGATGCTAGGATGGGAGCAGCACCTCGAAAGAATGGGTCCCGAGATTCTGTGAGGGTCATCTCCAGCCTGGCTTTGGTGTATTTATATTATTCCACCACGCTCGAGATTGGCAGAGAAAGGGCCCCTTTCCCATACAGGCCTATGCAGCTGAGGCACCTCCAAGCCACTTCCTGACCTGAGCGTTCACCAATCTTTCCAGTCGATCAGCATGGGATAAAGT
This sequence comes from Cetoscarus ocellatus, assembly GCA_037902135.1. Lineage (NCBI taxonomy): Eukaryota > Metazoa > Chordata > Actinopteri > Labriformes > Labridae > Cetoscarus > Cetoscarus ocellatus. The sequence goes on along the minus strand of JBAMNC010000454.1, from coordinate 966,886 downwards.
GACCTCATAGATGGAAATTGGCCACATCAAACGGGGCAGAAGACCGAACTGGAAGCACCAGAGCTTCAGCTTCCCTGGGAGAGCATTGCTGTTAATTTGCTTAAGGCCACTCATTGTATCCTGCCTCAGCTGCTTTATCTGTTTGGAGTCCTTCAGGTCTGTGCTGTACCAGCTTCCGGGTATGGTTGGTGTAGTTGGTTGGCTGGGTGCAAGAAAGAAATAATGGTATAATGATTTTCTAAAAATTCAGCAGCAGAACTGAATGGGGATTTTTGCTTCAGGGTTTAGGGTCACCAAAAACAGGGTGACACCATTGAACTCCATTAAATGCTTTAGGGCTGCAACTATCGATTTTTTTTTTTGTAATCTTGTACTCTATCGAGTATTCCAGCGATTAATTGAGTAATCAGATAGCGGGTACATTGCGCTCACTGCACTTTTTTACATTGAATCACTTCGGCTTTATTGAAAAGCATCAATAACATACAAAACAGAAAATAAACCAGATGTCTTAAATTAACAACTTGTTTTTCTTTTTTTTTTTTTTTACTTTTTTTTTTTACTTTTTGAGCATAAACGGGATCCCAAAATCAAATACATATTTTTCTATAAGTAAAAAGTAGTTCCTACAAGAAACTCCTCACAACAAGGTCTGTAGATTATTTTAAGCAACCAGGTCATGAGTTTTAGAATAAGACACTGGTTTTAAATTTTTCAAATGTATTTTTGGTGCTTTGAGCATCACAGGACTCATAAATATACTAGAGAGATGGCCGACATCTCTCCAGCTGATATCTCAAGAATTTACCACTCATACATACAGGAAAAACTTAAATTTATAAACAGGCCCTTTAGTTATAATGATAACTGCCTCTGTAGTGAGCACTAAACCAGTTACAACAAATCAAATGATACTGATATTTTTTAATGGGGAAAACGTTTTTGAACTTTCAAATTTGTTTTGTTGACATTGTTCTTGCAGTTTTATTTTTTCTCTTGGTCATATCTTGCTTTTTTAGTAACTTTTTTTAGTTTGGTTATTTTTGTTTTATTTGTTTTTATTCGTACTTATCTTTTTTTGCTACGTTATTGCCTTTACTGCTGTAATGATGCTAATTATTATTTTGAGGATCTTATTTATTACAAGGCCAAAATAATATCGTACTTAGATACTAAGATAATTCAACCAGCTAATGTACATTTATTTAAGATATGAAAGGATGCCCTACACCTGCTTCCTCTACTCACTGTCAGTATTTCCTGGTCTACTCCCTGCGATCAAATTAAAAGTAAAGTTATTGAATGTGAAAAGTATGTGAACGAAATACACAGAATATTGATCCAAGTATCCTCCGCATTGATTTACATTCCGAACCAGCCTTTACACAGAGCCATAATCAAAGTATGTTATTTACTAGACTTAATCTCAATTATTGATATATTATTGTTACAATCTGCACCGCAGTGAAAGCAGCACGCGCATTGCGCCACAGAAATGACGGTCCGTGTCAAACACTGTGCGCTGTATAGTGGTCCAGATTTAAACGAGTCCTCGAGGCACATAATTTGCCCCGAGGATTTTTTGTAATCGAATTACCCAGATTATCTGAGGAATCGTTTCAGCCCAAAATGCTTGTGATGTCAGCATCACAGTCAGAAACTGTCATGACAAAAATGTTTGTGTCACAAATGATTGGCTCCTCTAAAAGCAGAAGTATAATTTAAAACCATCTGATGGATGATTCTTTCAGCAAGATGTTTGATGAGAAAATGTTCAAAGCAGACCAAAGACTTTCATCTCCAATGTAGAGCTGCACAATTAATCCAGTTTTAATCCTGATCACGATTTTGGCTGCCACGATTAAATTAACCTGATTGTCGGCGATATTTACATTTAAAATGCAGGCTCTGCTGCGTATCTAATCAAGCACTTTCTCCACCATTAGTCAGGCAATCGCCATGGGGCAAGCACATTGTTAAGGCTTCATTAAGCTGCCGAAATAACAAGCGAGCGAACCTGCAGTGGCAGCCTAAAGTCACTCAGTGGACTGATGAGAGCAAGTCATGTCAAGAGAAGCAAGTATAGCAGCTGAAAAATGGTCAAAACACTGGACAAGACCTATGTGATCCCCTCACGCAATTATATCTCCATAGTGGCATTACCTACACCAGGGGTCGGCTCTGGAGCCACATGTGGCTCTTTTGCCCTCACCAGTGGCTCTCTGGACTTAGAGAACTAAGCAAATAACTCATTCTTTGTCCTGCATTAAACTCTCATTTATTTATGTTATTTATGCATGTTCCAACGTTTTAATTCATTAAATGATTCTCTTCGTTTTCTACATCTTGTCAACTTTAACATGCATCGTGTGTGCGACCTCTGTGTGACCTGCAGCAGCTCAGAGGGAGAGCAGGACACTGCGTCTTTAGCTGTGCCAGCTGTGCAGCTTATTCAGCTGATGTTTTGATGAACTCTCTTACTTTTAATACATCAGTTGCTGCTGTGAAGGGTTTCAAACTTTTAAAACGGACGGTGTGTCAACGATTAAGCTTCGTCAAAGACGGGAGAAATGGGGGAGAATAAATTCAGCGGAATTTTAAGCTGGTTTTTGAAGTGAGGGGATTTTTACACAGACATATCAGGAAGCTGTTTTTTTTCATGATCTTGTGTGCTGTAATGGGATGTGATAGCTGTCAGTCTCTCCCCCTCACAATCTCTCTCTATCATTCAGTAACTACAAACTCAGGTGTGTGTGTGAGTAACTGTGTTACATGTTTATCTGACATATATTTTAAAAGATTTCGAGATTGACATGAAACTAAAAATTGTTTAATTATTTAGGTGGGATAAGCTTCAAAAACACTGAGATTTCAAAAAGCACCTCAAAGATCACAAGAATGCGTTGTGGTTATTATAAAATTGTGCATTAAAAGTAATCAGAATTCAGGAAAGAAATGATTTAAGTTTAAAAATGTCAGGGGAAGACCCTCTGAGCCCCATCTCACCTAATGTCAAATAAATATTTATGATTTCCTTGATGCAAGTAAAACGTGATCTGAGGAACAAAACTGAGTAACAACAATGACAATAATAACAGTGAGAACACAGGCTAATATTAATTGACTGTTATTATTGTTGACAAGCCCTATTATCGAAGTAAACATACCATTGTTGTCATTTTAGTTCTAAATTAATTAATGCAATATAATATAGTATTACAATAATGCAAGTTAAAGCAACAAAAAACGGAAAACTGTTCACATATTGTTTGTTTAAAAGTAGTGCAAAAAATACAGATGTTTTCCCTAACATGATGAATAATCGTGATTACAATATTGATCAAAAGAATCGCAATTATCATTTTGGCCAATTTTGTGCAGCCCAACTCCAATGTACATATTAAGTTTGGCTAGTGTAGAAAAGCTTGTTTTATAGAAGGACAATAACAGACAGCAGACTTATGTGTCTCCATCAGGAAGGAAGATGGCAGAACCAGAGAAATGTTAAACTCAGAGGCTGACAGAATGATAAAACAGGTAGTGATTGTTGACCTAATCCATCCTGACAGCATGGAGGAGTGGAGTTTAGATGAGCTCATTTGCAACCTCTGCAGAACAAAATCCATCAGAGCATTCCGACAAAATATATGTTTAAAGATGCAATTTTTTTCTGTATTCTTTCACATTGTGTAAATAATCTTTTAAGTGCAGAGTGGTCACAGAAGGCAAAGGAGAAACCATAAATCCAAGACAGATGCCCTCATGGTGATCACTGTCGTTTTGAACACCAGGAGTGCTCTGGCTAGAATATTGTTATAGCTCACAGATAGAAAACAATTAGACTTCTAAGAGGAGTCTTATTTAGAGATTTGTGTAACTCCCAGAAAGACATTTTAATAAAGTTTTGGGCTTCATTTAAAAAAATATTAAATTTTATCCACAATTGTACAAAATTAAAACCTCCCTCTGGGGAGCCATAGCCCAACTTGGCCATGTATTTTGTCATGCATGTCACCAGTGTTGCCTTGGAATAAGGTTAATAAAAAAGTAATTTTGAAATATAATCATGATCTCAGTGTTGATCAAAATAATTTAGATTACCATGTATGTCCAAATGCTGCAGTGTTACTTTACCATTTAAACTAAAAATCAAGTGTAATTCTTTTAAAAAATTGACAAAACTCAGTTTCTTTGTTGCTCCAGAAAGACACACCTGCCATTTCAACTGGTATATTTGTGGAGTAAGGTGTGTAGATGACACTGAGTCTCATGTCATGTCCTTCCTAAAGTGGAGAAGTGGTTTATCAGGTCTCTGGCCCAAACAGATACAGAGGGAAGTATTTTGACACAAACAGAAATGATGAACTGAAAATATTTTTTGAAAGTTATGCTTTCAAATAATGGTTTGAGCTAGCCTTCAACTATGTGGGTCTAACATGTCAAATATTTGCCTTGAATAATTATTTTGATGTCACTGCTTGATTTCAAATCTAGCTTTACTTCCTCACTGTAAAATTGGTATATTTGTATTTATTTGTGATTTTGAACCTCAGTATGTTTCCTGTCCTCAGCTCACACCTAGTGAAGAAGCTTTTCTCCGAAATTACGCTGGTGTTGTCCACAGTCAGATGAGCCAGCTACCACAGCACAACATAGACCAGGGTAAGGCTGTGACCCACACACACACACACACACACACATACACACACACAATCGCTCACAAAAACACTTTAGGAAGTAAGAAAGTACATAATGTAACTTTTTTATATAGTGGCGAATTACAAATGGGATCAGTTGTTTAGAAGCTCATTTTGAAAAGTTGTGTCTCAGGCTCTTTTTTATGGCATAACAGGATCCTGCTTAACATAATGGCTCCTGAGAGGTATTTCAAAATCAGTTATTTGTTCAGGTGTACAAAAGTAAGGATTTTTAGAGTGCATTCTAGACTTATTTGCCTGGGGCAAGGAGAATAAGATTAGTGGAATGTGAGTGGAACTGCTATACCTAGGCAGCAGTGTTGCAGCAGCATTTTCTACCATATAATGATGATTGAGGAAGGACTTGGGTGAAAAGGGGATAACATTATATTTTTATTTATAATTGTATATACATTACAGTTGACCTGGGAATGTTTAAATGCATGAATTAGCATCTCCCACTCACCTTTTGACTTTTTTTTTACTTAAGCAATGTCTCTTAAATGTAACATGAACAGGTCAGCGATTTAACATGTTGATCAAAAGGCATTACCTGTTCCGGTTATGGCGAGGTGCTAGGTAGTCACAACTTTTTGAGCTCTGCTGCTAGCTTGTAATAAATCCTACAAAATAAACCAGAACTTGATTTAAACTTAAGCAACGTGGATATCAGAGTACGTGGATGTAAAAATGCCACCAAAGGGCAACAAAAAAGACAAACAGAAACCACGAAATGAAGACAAAAACTCCGAGGGAGAAGAAATGAGCGACGCCATGTCACTCGTGGAGGAGGACAACCTGGAAGAAGATGTCAGCGAAATATCTAATTCAGGCGAGAAAACTAATGAAGACATTATGAAAGCCATAGTTTCATTGAAAAGTGGTCTTTACAAGAAAATCGACAGTGTGCAACTAACAATTACCGATGTGAAAAAGCAGGTGCAGGAATGCTCGGGGGGCATTGCACATGCGGAGCAACGGATTTCGGATGCCGAAGATAACGTTAACGAGCTATTAACCAAAGTCAGCTCACTGGAAAACACCGTAAAAACTCTCACCGATAAAGTTGAGGACTTGGAATGTAGAGGCAGACGCAACAACGTGAGATTGGTGGGCCTACCGGAGAGAGCAGAGGGCCAAGATGCCGTGGCATTTCTGGAGAGGTTGCTACCGGGAGCCCTGGGGCTGGAGTCGGGGGAGGCTCCGGTAATCGAACGGGCGCACAGGATCGGCATTCTTCCCTCTAACTCAAACACAGGACGTCCAAGGACTCTCATAATGAAATTCTTGAATTTCAGAGACAAGGAGAGAGTGCTGAAGGCAGCACAAATTAAAGGGAAAATCCTTTATGATAACGGGCAAGTCCGCTTTCACCCGATCTGTCTGCTGGAGTGCACAAAATGCAACGCAGCTATGATTAGGTTCGAAAGAAGCTACGCGAAAAGGGGGTCAATAAACACAGGATCATCTTTCCAGCACGGCTCCTGGTGACACACGATGACAGATCTCACCTTTTCCAAACTCCGGCTGAGGCGGACAAATTTCTCCAGTCTCTGAGGGATTAAAATGAACCGTTTTTGTGGTCAGTATATTTGTTTCTCCATACTGTGAAATGCTGGATTTAAAACGGACTGTAAGAAAGGACTAGAAAAGAAAAATCCAGCAACAGTTGAGTATTTAGTTACGTGAGAAATTCCCCCATCCTCACTGATAAACAACAGGTTTGTGACAGTTTGCTCTGATGTTCACGCTTTGTCAGTTAGTTTAATACAACCTTGTGCTGACGTTGGAAAAGTTGCACTGTTCAATAGTTTTGATGGTTAATGTTGTATATAAGCAGTTAGAGTTAAAAAAAGGAATAAGTTAGAGAAAGGTAGGCGGTGTCATGTGCAGACCAACTTTCCATAAGCGGCTGTTAAAGGGGAGGAGAGGAGGTGTTTCCATGGCAACATGGTACCTCAGAGGGTGCGGGTGGGACTGGGGGGCTGGGCCTCTCTCTTGTTTTTTTTTTTTTTTTTTTTTCCTCTTTATTTTATGTTATTTTATTTTTCTATTTATGTATTCCTACAGTGCTTCCTTTGGGTGTGTTTTCTCCAATGCAAGATCAATCAATACAAACCAGATAACTCATGACGGGTAGTTTCAAGGTAAAATTCACCTCATGGAATTGTAGGGGTTTGAATAAAATTGCAAAGATAAAACAAGTGATGAGCAGGATAAATTTTTTACAATCAAAAATAGTTTTCTTACAAGAAACTCACCTTCTAAGTGGGGATATCTCTAAGATAAAAAGAAGGTGGCAGGGTCAGGTGTTTTCTGCTCCTTATACTACTCACGCTAGAGGAGTCATGATATTGATCCATAAGTCAGTCCCCTTTCAAATCTATAATATTACAGGTGATCCTGCTGGCAGATATATCATAGTCCAAGGTACTTTAGTATCTGAAAATATAAATTTGATAAATGTTTACGGTCCAAACGAAGATAACCCCAAATTCTATAACAATTTATTCCTGACAATTTCAAATTTCTCTGGACATTATATAGTAGCTGGTGACTTCAATTGCACTCTAGAGCCGTCGAGAGATAGATCATCAGGCTTTGATAACACTCACACCAGATCAAGGAGGATAATACATCATTTTATGAAAGAGTTAAATTTATTGGATATATGGAGATATGGAAAACCAGATGCAGTGGAATATTCCTGCTATTCTAGCACTTATAAAACCCATTCACGATAGACTTTTTCTTAGTTTCAGCATTGCTTGTTGCCAAAATTAAAGAGTGCCAATATAGCAGCATAGTTCTGTCTGACCATGCAGCAATATCTTTGTTATATGAGGATGTTAAGCTTATAAGAGACCCCCCAAAATGGCGTTTCCAAGCAGAGTGGCTTATGGACCCTACATTTGTAGATTTCTTTGATAGACAAATTGACTTTTATTTTGACTGTAATACTTCTGAAACATCAGCTAGTATAAGGTGGGAGGCATTCAAGGCTTTCATTAGGGGTCAAATTATTTGTTTTGTTAGTTCAAAAAAAAGAGAGCACAACTAGAAATGAGAACGCTAGAAGGAAAAATTAAAAAACTTGAAACTGACCTCTATCAAAATAAATCTAGCTCACCAGATAAGCATACAGAACTTCTTGTTCTTAGATCCCACTATAATGGCTTATCAGCTAATAAAGCAGCTGCCAACCTATTGAAACTTAAACAATCATACTATGAACAAGGGGAAAAATCTGGGAAAATATTAGCATGGCGCATTAAACAACAACAAACAGAAAGGTCAATCAATTATAAAGAAGCTCCAAATGGGAAAAATGTGGTGAACCCTGAAGATATTAGTGAGACTTTCAGGGTCTTCTATGAAAGACTGTATAACTCTGAATGCTGTTCCAGCCAAGATGAGCAGACTTAATTTTTGAATGCCCTTAATATCCCCAAACTTTCTGAAGAGGAGAGTAAGACATTAGATGAAGGAATAACAAAACAAGAGATAGCAGAGGCAATAGGCTCTATGCAGTCTGGAAAAGCAGCAGGCCTTGATGGCATTCCTAGAGATCTATATAAAGTATTTCAAGCCAAATTATTGACACCTTTATTGGAGTTGTTTCAGGAATCCTTCAGAAATGGCATCCTTCCCGCATCCATGAGGGTTGCCCTAATCACACCGCTTCCAAAACCGGGAAAATCAAATACAAAATGTGAAAACATGCAGCCAATTAGCCTCCTAAATTCAGATACAAAAATATTATGCAAAGTCCTTGCAAGAAGATTAGAAGGCCAACTTCCTCAGTTGGTGGGAAGAGATCAAAATGGATTTATACGAGGTGGACAGGGGTTTCACAATGTCAGGCGAGTGCTGAATATCTTACACACTCAAAGAGCGGCAAAAGACACAGCCTTACTTTCACTTGATGCGGAAAAGGCCTTCGACCGAGTCGAATGGCCTTATCTGTTCGAAGCACTTACCTGCTTTGGCATTGGAGATAGATTTTGTAAATGGGTCAGACTGCTCGGTACAGGACTTACTGCAGAGGTTTTAACCAACAATGTGGTTTCTAAACCCTTTAATATCTCTAGAAGTTGCCCGCAAGGAAGCCCTCTATCCCCATTACTGTTTATTCTTGCAATAGAACCACTCACCATAGCAATTAGGACACGAACAGATATTTATGGATTTCTTGAGGATCAGGTGGAACATAAGATAGCGCTCTTTGCTGACGACGTTATTTTGTTTCTAAAAAAATTGAGTAGTTCCATCCCAGCACTTATAGATCTCATTGAAACCTTTGGAAAAATATCCGGGTACAAAATTAATTACTCAAAATCTTCTAAAATGCTACTTAATGAATCAGATAGGTTGAACTGCAATGTTCATGTCTCTCCTTTTAACTCTACAGATAATTTTACATTTTTGGGCATAAACATTTTCCCTGAGGTGAACAAAATTTCTCAAATAAATTATGATTCACTGCAGGAAACTATAACCTCATCTTTAGAACGTTGGACATCACTACCACTATCAATGATTGGCAGGATAAATATCCTCAAAATGAACATTCTTCCTAAATTCCTTTATTTATTTCAAAATATTCCCCTACCCCCTCCCTCTTCCTTGTTTACTAGAACTAGAAAATTATTTACCAACTTCATATGGCAAAATAAACGTCCAAGATTACGCTTATCCTTAATATGTCTACCATTTGATCGAGGAGGCCTTCAGTGCCCAAACATCTACGGTGCAACTAATCTACGGTCTATCATGTTTTATTTCTCTTCCGGAATTATTCCTGCCTGGATAGACTTGGAATCCTGCTCGGTCAGGTCTAGCTTACCTCTTCATTTGTTTTTGTATTCAGCGGATCGGAAGAGTCTGAAGAAAAATACAGACAACCCTATTGTATTAAATATGATAGACATTTGGTTTGATACTTGTAAATATTTAAACATTAATCCATCTTGGTCACATTTTAGTCCTATTTGGGGTAATGCTAATTTCAAACCAGGGACTAGCGACCCAGGATTTCGAACATGGGCTGAACAAGGATTAAGGAAAGTGCAAGATATGTACAGAAAAGATGACATACTTATGTCCTTTTCAGAAATATCAGCCAAATATAACATCCCAAAAACGCATTTCTTTGAATATCTTCAAATTAGGAATTTTATATCTTCATCTCAAAACCATTCATTGGACATACCTATTATTTCCTCATTAGAAACAGTGATTATAGGCCATTGTTATGATAAAGGTTTAATTTCATCCTTGTATGATTTGCTCATATCCGGATCCTATGAATCTTCTAAACACAAGTTGAGACTGTGGATGGAAGATATAGGTGATGAAATATCACTACAAGACTGGAAAGGGGCATGTGTGAAAGCTCAGAAACAAACAATTAACAGCAATCTCAAAATTATTCAATATAAATGGTTGATGCATACATACATAACCCCAGTCAAATTGCACAAGTTTAATAATAACATCCCTGATACATGTATTAAATGCAATGAAGCAAGAGGAACAATGTACCACTGCATATGGGAATGTGTGAAAGTGAAATCCTTCTGGCAAGATGTTATTAATATGATTGATCAAATATTAGCTAAAAAGTTACCAATGGACCCCAAGCTTTTCCTTTTGGGTATATATCCTATTATCCCACACTTGCAGAGTAAAGAATCTAGATTTGTAGGTATGAGTATATTACAAGCTAAACGCATCATTTCCCTGTATTTGAAAAATGGTGATGGACCAGGAATTGGAAGGTGGATTGAAGAGATGGCATTAAACATGACAATGGAAAGGATAACATACATTATTAGACGAAAACAACATGTTTTTAATGACATCTGGAGACCTTTTATAAGTTTTCTAAGACATGATGCTAATGTTGGTAATTTGCTTCAGCAGGAGGAAGTTCTGAAAGAGTTGAATGTCCATGTGGTGTGATATAATGTTCTGTGAAATGTCCTTGAAATCCATCAGTGTTATAACTGTTTTCAGTATATATCTATATAATTGAAGTGAGAGTGCATATATGTATATGTATCCGTGGTAAATACTGTATACCATATCCAATATCGTATTGCTATCAAGCTTTTTTTTTTTTTTTTTTTAAGGGAAAGAGGAAATGAGAGGGAGAAGAGGGAGAGGGAAGAAAAGTTTGCTTTGTTGGATGTACGACATCTTACGGTTTGATCTGCTGTAACTTGCAAACAAAAAAACTAATAAACACGTATAAAGAAAAAAAAAAAAAAAAAAAGGTATTACCTGATAAAAAATTACTTCAAGACTGTTTAGTTTTGTTTTCATAGACAGGAAAAGGATCCAGACCAGATTAGCAGAAAGTTATCACTCATCCAGTCCTAAATGGCAACTAAGTAGTTGTTCAAAGGGGCCAGTTCATCGCGCTGATGTCATCAACGTGATGACATCAGCGGGACACACCAGAGGAAAAAAAAACAGCCACGCAGCTCGTCTGCTGCCGGTTAGACCCGGGTCTGCTAGCAGGGGGAAAGAAGTCACTTGCCAATTGTTAGTGGGTTAACCCGCGTTGAAAAAACCCGCGTTGACCAGCTAATTTTAGTGTGAAAGAGGTATTAGATAGGCTTCAAAACAGAACCTTGAGGCACACCACAGGGCAGAATTGCACAGTCAGAGGTAGAGGAGAACAGGAACTATGCATTCACCATCATCAGAGGACGTCTCAGTAGCGTTAACACATATGGTAATGAGCCGCCATCCAGCCAGATGTATTACTAGAGAGTGCCAGTTTGTTTTAACTCAAATGAGAATGTGGTTATCCTTTTGTCAATGTCACCGTCATTAAAGGTGCAAGTCTATTTTCAGTGCTCTAATTTTGTGAATGAATAGAGGATGTTTGATGAACTTTAAATACCACCATTACATGTAACTGAGTTGTGCTTAATCAAGACTAAGTAAGGGGAAATCCCTCCATATATATATCGAGAGCACTTATCCCAGCAGGTCTGAAATACTCCCAGCCTGCACACAGAGAGTCCAACTCAGCAGCCCACCAGCACAGAGAGATTACTCATACTGACTGACTGGAGACAAGTGACTCACCCTCAGTTTAAGTGCTTCACTTCTTTTAGTGCTGCTTCTCACGAGCAGTCTAAATAAAAACTGGGTTCAAATATTGATGTTTATGTGATAGAGCAAGTGCACTGTTGATGGGTGCTGGAAGACTGTTCCATGATGGTATCTCTTTTTCAGAGCACCAGAGGGTGCTGTTGAGCTTTCTCCATCCCCTCTACAGATAGTATATTTTCACGCCACGAGAGGGCACAGTTTTAAAGATAATGCATGCATAGAGGCACTGCAGTAACCTCAGAAGACAGCAGAAAATTGTCCCAGATTAATGTTTTTCTTTCCAAATTACTGGACTTATCAGTGTCTCCCAGACTCAGTCCGAACACAGTGGTCTGATAGGAGTCCTGCTGTCCTCCTGAGGTCAACCAGGCCTTGCTTTCATATCAGTCCCTCAGGGGGGCTTTATGCCGGGAAAATGATGTGCAATACTTTACCTTCAGCTTAGTGTTATGCCACCTTGTCTGTGTCCTCTTCTTCAGAGCCAAACTAGTGCTATTTGAATCCCTAAATGTGATTTTTTGTACTGGACAAGGATCAGGTTTACTCAGGCTTTAATGAAGGAAAAGAGAAGGCACTGTGACTTTGTCTTTTAGTCCTCCATTTTTATTAGCTTTCTTTTAAGCTGCAGGAATTAAACTGCACAGTCATAAATTCTGTAAAATGGGATGTGTTGTTAAAATTCACTGCAGGTCATTGCATCATGGTCAGCATTTCAGTATTGTTGCTTGTTTCTTCATTAAACAGCAGAACAAAAGGCATTGCACCAAAAATGGAGAGTGGAGTTGGATTTTAAAATGTGCAGCATTAAATGTGAGGCGATGTCAAGTCATCCCCTGATGAAGGTATTTGTCTGTCTGTTTCATCATCTTCACACTGGCTTTCAGTTTGTGTGGTGTGTCCTCCTTCTCCTTCCCTCATGCCCTTTAGTGGGAACAGGACTCCATGTCTGTGCTGTGTCAATACTGCTAAGGAGAGCCTCATCAATAATGTAGGAGTGACTGGGGGAAAGGTGCTCTGCTTATGCATTATACATCACAAAACAGATACATTTAGAATCATTTGGCAGCCCGCCATCTCCTCAGTGTGCAGATAAATAATTTGTGGTGTGCGTCTTATCCGAGGCAGTGTGATTAGGCAACAAGGAGATGGTGAGAGTTAATCACCTTAAAATGCAGTACTGAAGGACGGTGGTTTGTAGGTCTCAGCACATTTAGGGATCCTTTGAGTTAGAGTGAAGAGGTTCAGTTACATGAAAAGGGAAGTCCGCTATTTGATCTCATTTGGACTTGGTAATGGGGGGAATAGATGAAAGGTATCGTTTTATTGCCTAGCAACCTGCACAGTCATTGTGCCATTTAAAACGAGCGCAGGAACAGTCATCAAACAACAAATTACCTGAGAAATATCACAAAATACGATTCATTTTGACCCCGTTGGAATATAAAATCTAATTTATTGTGTAATTTGCATTCAGACAAATTCACTTGCAATTCACTCAGATTGAATTTCAGGGTGTTTTTCCCCCTGAAATAGACATAAAACAGCAGCCTGTTAGCCTGTGTGGCTGTTTTTAACTAGTGTACCTACCTTTAGCAGCTTACCCTGTAGACCTCATAATGGACAAGACTAAGGGTGAATCCCAATTGTACCCCTTAGCCCTTCCCCTTTGTCTTACCCCTTCCCTTTGGCTCTCAAAACAGAGGGCCGAGGGGAAAACATGGATGAAAACGGGGATGAAAACATGCCCCGAAGAAACGAGACGCTGCTCGATTCACCCAGAGACGCTCACTGGCTGTGTCGTAGGCAGATGCGACAACAGTTGTAGCTACAGCAAGCTTGTTATAACGAGCAATTTTAGAATATGACCATTAATTCAAAACATAATTAATATTTACTAAATGATTTAATAATTACCTATAATTATACGCTGCCTTTGGTCTCCGCTCTGCCTTCTTGTCAGAGGGCGCGATGTATTATGGGAAACTTCTCATACCCCTTCCTTTCAAATGAGGTCCCAGTTTGTCTTCATTTCAAGGGCTGTGTAGCCTTTCTTCTTAGCCCTTCCCCTTAACCTTACGGAGAATTGGGACACCTCTTCACTAGACATGAACACGCAAGACCAAGGGCTAAGGGGTAAGACAAGTGCAATTGGGGTTGACCCTAAGTCATAGATGCAGCAGCTTCAGTTAAAATAATTTTTTTTGTGCAGGGAAGCTTCAGCAAAAGCTACCTATTATGAAATATAGAAGATGAATCAGTATTCTATGTAAAATCCCTTTTTTACATGAATTTTAAGCTTTAGACACTGAACCTGTCTTGCCTTGGGTACCATATAGCAAACCTGTTTGCTCTGCTGAAGTTTCAATAACTAGGCTCTCTTTTCTTCTGTAAGCTTGAGGCAAGTTGAGCTTATGATACTTAAATATTTGCAATAACTGCAATAATAAAATGAGTTTTTTAAATTGCTTTTCAGCTTAATAAATCATTTTTACCATTGGTGTATCAACACCTTCACCTTGTATATTAGTACAATCAGTCAATTGATTGGTTTGGAATGCATTTTTTACTATGGGCAATATAGAACAAAAATCAAATCTAGATTTTTATAGTCCAGTGGAGCTACACTGTAGGTTTAGATTTTTTTCTCAAAAAAACAAAAAACAAAAATATAATCAGTTCCAAGACAAATCCTCATGGGTCTTTGTCGTGGCTGAACTTGGCGTCAGACTGTTGCATGGAGCAGCATTGCATGCCCACTGTTCCCTCTGCTTCCACTTAATGTTTAACTCTAAGTCATGTCTTATCGGGGTAAAGTCATGTCTTTCCCCCAGTAAAAACTGCATCAACTGTTTTTAGATACTGGTGGATACATTTCTTGAAGTGATTTGTATTGGTGAGTGGTTGACTCATAGTCTCGCCAATAAACATTTTACAGTGAGCCAAAATTAAGTGTCCCCCTCCATGCTGAAAATGAAAGTAGCCACCCAGCACCTTCTCTGTCTTTCTTTTACATTGTTCCACTTCTGCATTGACACAAAGCGACGTGGGGGAAAACAGAGATGGTGCAGTGTCATGGTACTTTGTGCTGAACTCGCAGGCACTGCTGTTGTTTTTCACTGTTGCTAGCAAGCATCCTATTTAGTTGGAATGTAATGAAATACCAAAGGTTGTTAGTCATGTTTAGTGACAGCCACTTATGTCACCATTGAGCTTAGGGGGGCTTCACAGCCCTCTTCATTCTGTAGGTTTGTTTTTTTGCTGTTTTCATAGTATTCATCAGCAGAATGCTCTTTAACGGTGCTCAAATATCTAAAATGCCTTACTCAATATCCCTAAATCATAGTAGTGAGCCATGTTTATTGAGACTAATTTTTGATAAAGATAAAATTTACTCAAAGGCTGCCTTTTCAGAAACATGTTGAACTGCTTGCTAATGGAAATAGCTGATCAGCCAATGACATGGTAGCAATAGAGTGCATTTAGGCATCTAGCTGCCTGGTCTGCTAAAGTTTTGATTTCTGCTGCAACATTTAGATGGTAGGGTCAGAATTTGGAGTAAACCACACTAATAACATGGATCCATCCAGCCTTGTATCAACAGATCAGACTGGTGGTGGTGTAATGGTGGGGTGGGGTTATTTCCTTAGCACACTTTTGGCCCTTTAAGTACCAATTTTGAATCATTTTTGCACTTAGGCCTACGGGAGTATTGTTGCTGATCATGTCCATCCTTTTATAACCCCATCGTCTGATGGCTTCTTCCAGCAGGATAACAGCCATGTCACAAAGCTCAGATCACTTCAAACCTGTAACTTAAACGTGAACGCAGGTTCACTGTTCCCCAGTGGTCTCCACAGTAGAGCACCTTTGAGATGAGGTGAATGGGAGAAATACATCATTGATATGCCAGAATTCTGCTGAATATATGCCACAAAAAATCAAGGCTGTTCTAAAGGTAAAAGAAGGTCCTACCCAGTGCTAGGAAGGTACCCAAGAAAGTAACCAGCAAGAGTATCTCTATGAGGACCTTCACAAGCTGGAGTGTAGTAGATGCAGCAAGCAGCTGGTGAAAAATGTTTAAACTATAGATTGAAGCTCAGTTTTTTATAGATGTTGCTCTGCAGATGGGGCAACTAAAGAAGGGAAATATTAGTGGATGTCTTACTCTGGTTAACCAGCCAGATTTTTAAAAAGATCGAAAGAAGATTGGAAAATAGACAAACGGCCACTTTCAGTGCTGCCCACTCAGGTGTTGTATATGCACAGGAAACCCTGCTTTTGGCTGTCAGCGCTGCAGCTAATATAACACGATACCAGGCGGCTCCAATTAGAAAGGCTGTCCTCCATTCTGCAGCAGTTTAATTCGTCAGTTGGTTTGAGCACGTCTGGTCAGGATGCGTAGATATTAGCATCCTCAATGAGTCCCAGCATGCCGTCATAATGTCCAGCTCCAGATGTGGCGTCAGCGATTACTTGACACCATACTCAGAGGGCAGTATAGGCTTTGTAGTGTCATTCAGATATTGATTACATTGAGATCTCTACTCAGGAGGAAACATATGACTAAACTTTCAGTGTGAGAGCAAACATGATACATGGATAACATTGCTGTTATCTGCTGTGATATCCTGATCAGAAAATGACTGTGCAGGTGTAGTAGATGTAGCATCATTCTTCATCGGTTCCCTCAGAATCTCCTCTGTTGTCAAATGTGATTCTGCTTTCTCCTTGCTAGGATTAAAAAAGCACCAACTTGGGGGTTGCCACTCATAATTTTTCTATGTCTTGAGGTCAACAAATTTGCATTTCACAGGGTTTTAATTGGCTTATTACCATACATGCAAATACAGAATTTTGTTTTGCAATTTTAATCAGGTCAAAATAGAGTTCTTTGCCTGAGACTGAAATTATTTTTTACACATTTTTTACTCAGCTTTCAGACTGCGAATACCTCCATGTAGTCAATTTGTGGAGGTGCAGACTTCTGTGGGCAGACAGGGCTTTGCATAATATATTTGTGTTTTATTATGATTTGAAGTAGAATCTCATTAAGTGAAGCCTTGTTTCCTTTTGCTCTGTCTCAGTGTTAATTGCTCTTTTTGGGGTAACACTGAACAATAATTCAGTTTTCTGCAGTATTGAATAAGCCTGTTCTGCCACATTTTTGTTTCCACTTTAACTCATTAAATCAAGCCATTCTCTATCTGGCATCTTGTCACCGTAGACAGTGCTTTTTGTCAGAGCTGAGTGAAGTCAGTAGCATTATCAAGACATCCTCTGATGTGGCAAGGAAAGTTAACGCCTGCCAGAGGGATGTCTGAGGGCCTCAACAAAAGACGATAGAAAAATAAGGGTTGCTATAGAAATTCCAGTTGTCCCAGAAAAACTGAGCTTCCCTTTGGGTTTTGGTGTTGTAGCGACATGCAGCATCAGTGGACTGGAGCAGGTGTCATTAGGGGGCCTAGAGGCGAGCTGTAGTGCTAATTACACAGCCTGGGTGTTATATTCCAATCTCTCCCTGTCAGTGCTATCTACTCGAAGAGAAAAATGGCTCCTCTGATTTCAAATATTACTGCTGCCACAGGCAATCAATACACTATCTTGTTTCTTATTGTCTGTGTTACAATCCTGATATCATACAGCCCTTAACCTGCTTTTGGGACTGACTCACAGTAAGAACCCGCCTTTGTTTGGCAATGTTGCTGGGGCAGAGTGGTATTGATTCTTACCTTCTCCTGTTCCTCTCTGCAGCATGAATCAGAGCCAGAGACAGATTTCTAAGCAGTGTCTCCGCATCTACCTTACACAACTCACTGAGACACAGAAAAGTGACTATCTTAGATAACACATTACAAATTTTACAGAAGGTACACTATTTGTTGATACTGTTTAAAGGCATATTTTATTCCCTGTGCATATCCATAGCTTTGTTTACTATGCTAGCATATTTTGTACTTAAAGTACCTTGCCTGTTGAATCATTTATTTTTCTTTTTTCATTTTTCTGTTCAGACTCTGTATATTTAGATTTCTACCATTATACTATGTATAAAGGTGCATTCACACTGAACGCGACTTTGGCGACCTCAGTGACCACGCTCCATGCAGAGTCAATGTACAGCCATGATCAGCCACGACCACGCGTTCTGGTCAACTTGGTTGAATCTTTGGAGCCATGGGGGCGGCGCCTCTGTTGCTGCAGATGGGAACTCTGGGGTCGCTTGGGACATGGAGCAGGTCGTGGTGCTCCATTGCCAAAGTTGAAATATTTGAACTTTTCAGACGATGTCGCGCCGTGAGAGCCAATCAGCGTTGTGTGGGTGCGTGATTGACACCCGTGACTGACTGTTTCTTTCTGGTCCACAGAGTGACAATCTATGTCCGTGTGGGGAACATTAGTTGGTGAGTACATTAGTTCCGCCTAGACGAACCACAGAAAACTCACAGAAGAGGCTGCTGTAGGGCCAGCTGCAGTGTTTTGTGGTTGGTAGGTGAGTGAAAAGGATACAGTTGGAATAATGTCAGCTAATACGTCCTGTTATATGATGTATGATATGATCGCGAGTGGGCGTGACGTCACTGAGCAACGACGACGACAACAAAATGAGCTATGAACAGGCGACAGGACTTGGGTTGCGACGTGATTTTTAGTCGCAAAGTCACATTCGGTGTGAACGCACCTTTAGAGCAACTGTAATGACCGAATTTCCCCTCAGGGATTAAGGAGGAATTATTGATTCTGGTGCTGATATTTTATTGTACAGATAAATGTCAAACACACAGTACATAATAGCTATTGCCAGGGTCCTCTTAACCAAAAATCTGACAAATTGGTAAAACTTAAAGAGCCCAGCCCTCCGCCAAAGCATTTCTGATATTGTAAGCCAAGTTATTACTGATACTGTGAAAATATGCCCTGTTGTACAATGTTAAAAATATTTTTAAAAATCCTAGAACCACATCCGCATTCAGGTTACAACTAAGATCTTGTCATTTCCTCCTTGTGCCATGACCAACATCCCCTAAAAATGTCACCCAAATCTAGAGAGCTTTCTGAGTTTCCTGCTCGCAGAAAAAATAAAAAACAATTGCCTTTTCAATTCTTTTCAGCGATACCAGCATTCCAGCTGGTGATCTTGTCAAATAGCAAACCAACAATTTTAAGGGTAAATTTTGCATAATTAGTCAAAAAAAGCTGTTGGAAATGGACTTCCTGGTTATTTGCAGTCACTGTGCAGTAAGTTTTTTAAACTAGTAAAATATAGCATTTTGAATTTTAAATAGTACACTAAGGCCACCTCATGAGCAAAGTCAGACTTGGATTCACAGAAATGAATATCAGGTAATGGCCTCTGTCATTTCAATGTAATGTTGTATTTTACTTATGTAAATAAAAGCCATTCTCCTAAACCACAGGAACTGATGTGTGTTGAAGTAACTGATGGCTAGCAATGATAACATTGGTCACATTCCTGTAAACCAGTTTCCACCAAACTTTTTCAACTAAAGATCCCTATGATGCTGATGGAGAGAGCTAGATCTACACAACAAAAATTTAGAGAGAAACCTCAAATAAACCCCACCATTCACACTTACAAAAAAACCCTGAAATTTTGGACTTTACCTGGGCGAGTTGAATGTGTGAACACAAACAGCCAGGTTATTTCCTTGCGACCCCCTTGTGTTTTATGTGAGAAGTCTGGGCAAGCTGAAGTGTGAATGCAGCAGTGAATTATCAGGGTAATTCACTAAGGCAAGTGGGGAGGGGTGGTGACATCATCCTGTGAGACTGGCGCAAAACCGGAAAAGGGAGACCTGACAGGATGGATAAAAACAACCACTGTTGGGGGTAAAGTTTATTTGATTACGGAGCAATAACTCTGCAGCATCTTTCTCCACAGTAATCATCATGCTGCTTCATATGCACCTCTGCATGCAGCAGTGCTCCTCTCATCTCTTGTTGGTGCTGTTGATACACTTTTTAACATGTAACACTGAAGTTAGGATATAAGTTGTTCATCCTCTGTCATAATCTGTGCACTGACTTCTACTGTGTATGTTTTGTGCTGCCTATCGGTGACCCCCTGCCCCATTTCACCACTTATCCCCCGTCCAGCAAGGACTACTCCCCGCAGAGAAGAGCAAGTGTGAACGACCATGTCAGTGAATTACTCTGGCACATCCTCATAATATCAGGGTTGCACATGTGATAATGGCTTAATAGTCATTTTTCAATGACCACTGTTTATTCTCACCCACATTTAAAGCAGCACTAAGTAAGACTCTGGCTTTTAAGCTCTCTAGGGGCCTCTATGGTCATTGAGTGTAACTGCATGGTTACAAAAACAAAGCGCCTCACACCAACGTGCATTTGCTGACATACAGAGGGAAGAGAAGTGAGCCAACAGGGCGTCCCAAGAAACAAATAAACCATGTGGACTGATAAGGTACAGTCTGATCATGTTTTTTAGTTTGTAGTTTTTTAGTGTGGATTTGTTCCTACCATCCACATCGAAGTTACATAGTGCCAGTGAAGGTGATACAGACCCCCTCAGACTATGACAGAGGTGTCATTCAAGCTGTTGTAAGGTGATGTACCATCACAATGATTCTAGAAATATTATATTAGGGTGGAAAAACTATGTAGTGTTGGTTTAAGCCAGTAAATACAACCTTTGATCCATTAGTGTGATAAGGGGCAGGAATAATCAGAGAATTTAAAGTCAAACTTGCTTTCACAACTTATGCAGCCCAATACAAAGCAAAATTCATGACTGTTAGAGCTGAAGACTGTAACAATGCAAGCATAAAACACACTTTAAACTGCCTAAATATCTTGCCCATACTGAAAATTATTGGGTGAAGGGTAGTTTCAATCAACCTTGCAAAGCAGGTGGATTCACTAGATGTCATGTCATGGATATGTGAAACTGTCCATCCTGTTTGTCAGACAAAGACCAAATACATAAAGTCTTAAAATTTTCTAGAAATTTCTAAGAGCTCTACCAGTAGATCCAGGTCTACGGGTTGGTGACTCCTGCTGTCAACCAACTTCACACTGTTGCCTGCTGACACTTTGATTTAGTACAATGTTTTTGGTATACCACACTTTTAAGCTTATTTTCTCTCTGAATGGGCCTGTAAAATGTCAGCTCTGTCTTAAAAGAATCTATTCAGTCCATTCAGAGGAGAAAAAGCACTGCTAAAATTGACTGCCATAGTTTTAAAATTATTTCAGCTGATTTAAATTACAATCTGACATTTTTGGATATCTTAATTAATTTACATATTTCTGTACATAAACAGATGTCTAAGTCATTCTACTGTCATGGGAGGATTTTTTTGGACACTCTCATTTTTTTACGTTATCATATGCATTTTTGCTGAAGCTCATTAGGTGAGCAAATAAGGCTATGGATTTTTCATTTTTCTCATTTTTTTAATGGAAAAATTACAAATACAGATACATTCCACTCCCAGGTACCACATCATTACTATAGTACACTGTGTATAAGTAGACCCCTGTTTATGTTTATGTCAACATGTTGAGCTTTCAACACACACTCCCCTGGTGTGTGTCGTGCTACTTAAACCACCCCTGTTGTTATTTCCATAGGGAATGGTCTTTGGGGTGGGATCCTGGGTCTTTATCCTCTCGGCTGACCCTGCACAGATTGTGACCTCGAGTGCTGCTGCTGCTCTGACGAATAACCAAATGCCGAGCTGGAGTAATAATGCAGCGGCTGCTTTTCCTCTGCTTATTTAGACCGCATGGCTCGAGAGAAGCAGCAGGGGGCAAAAACTTAAAACACTCTATCTTTGGGTTCATTTGACAGCCCTCTCATCCTTTGAGGTTCAGGCTACCTTTTCTCAACCACACATTGATTTCATAGTCTCTCAGAAGTGTGAAGAAAGACTTTGATTGTCAGACAGTTCTTGTAAATAGTTTGAACTGCTATGGCTTTCACAAATGATCTATCCATAGAACTCTGGATTATTTTTTTAATTGATTGAATTTTGTGTATTTTGAATGTTGAAATGAGACAAAATTCTCTTTTATAAAGTGGAAATGGTTTAATCAAAACAAGAATCCAAATCAGGTTGTATTGCCAAGTATGTCAACACATACAGAAAATGACTTTGTGTATTGATTCATAATAATTTTCACACAATTCTTCTTTGTTTATTAAACACATAAAAGCATGAAACTTAAAGTACTTGACACAAAAAGAAGCTGGGAATCAAGGTCTAAAAATCACACTAGATAAAAAGTCAAGACTATAAAAGGACAAAAGACAGTATCAGACAGTAAAAAGTATTTCTTTGAGTATTAAAAGTCAATTAGTGCAATGTTTCTGAAATGACAGTAAACTGAGCTTATGACCTTGGTAATATGTGGGTTGAAATTCAAATCGGAATCCAAGGCTATGTCCACACTTAAGTGGATACTTTTGAAAAACACTGCGTTTTCTTTGTGTTCTGGCCTTCTGTCCACATGTAAACAGCATTTCAGGTCATTGAAAACACACATTTTGGGCAAGACTGAGTAGTCTGTTTATATGATCACATGTGCTATCTCTGCTGCTTTAAAAACACGTGTGGGTGCCATGGTAACAACAGATGTTGAAACCAATGAAAATACCCTCTCGCTGATGAAAACACCATACTCAAGCATGATTGTTTCTACATCCTCAGTATACTGTTCTCAAGTGCACATGAATCTGCTGCTTGTAGATGCAGATCAACAGCCACCATTGCTTAAGTATGAATGACGAGTTGCACACTTCAGGCGTAATTTTTATAGCTTTGCATCAGGAGTCATCAACTTCATTGTAAAAAGGCCAGTTCTATATTTGACAGATGCCATGGGGGCTAGATCCATAATAAGATTAAAATTTTGTCTAATTAACTTGTTGTGTTGTCATCCAAAATGTAATTCTTAACCCTTAAAGTCCCTGGCAACACAATTAAGCAAAACCTTTCTTCATATGGTATTTATGATCACATATACTTGCTATTAACTATCTAAAAATCTCAGGATTCATCTTTGCATGATTTTTGAGATATCAGCATTTAAGTTTTTGAAAGTGCTCGTAAAGTTGTTGTAAAGTGCTCGGGCTGTATACTTTAATTTATGATGTAATAAATGACAAGGCCAACAGAAAAATAAACACCAAGTCCTGCCCACTCAAAGACTACAAAACCACTTAACTCTGCTCAGTCGGCCTCCTCACGTCAAAGCCAGCGACCACACCCCCACGGTCCTGAGAAATCTTTATAGCTGTAAAATAAAATGTTTCTGAGCAAGATTTTCTAAAACTCAGAGATGAGTTTTCTCTGTCCGGTTTTCAGTAATGCTTAATGTCACACTGAACTTTGATTTTCTATTGAAATTCTTTGGCTACTTAAGCTGTCATTTTTTTCATTCCCACTGAAAAATATTAAACTAGCAGCTGCTCTTCCTTTGGTCCACCCATATAAACATTTAAACCCCCCCAAAATTTTACTCTGTAAAGACTTGAAAGCATAATGTAGAAAGACAGTTCTACAGCAATAATTCAAACAAACAATGAAAATGAAATGGCAACAAAGAGACCACAATAATCCAATTTTGAGTTAATTCATGTGGTCCATAGTAGGTTTGACAAGAGTATACTTGTTTTCCTAGTTGAACACCTGCTAATGATTGCGGTCAAGTCGATTTATGTAAATGGGGTGAATATAAAGTCCCTCTAGTTAAAGTGGCTCAACCTCAATTTTTCCTCCTGACATATTCTGGTATTTTAAGGGCCAGATTGTAAGCTGCAGGAGGCCTGATGTGGCCTTCAGCTGCCATGTGATGATAACAATTTTATACTGTGTGTGTTGTCAAAGAACCTATATGGTTTGCAGTGATCAGTATTCAAATTTTAGGAATGCTTTTGTTTTATTAGTTTTTAAGTCTCATTAGTATTATTTCTGAGATATATATATATATATATATATATATATATATATATATATATATATATATATATATATATATATATATGACCAACAATTGAAAAGAATGACAACAATACAAAATTTAAAAAGATAAATTTATGTCGGGGGTATTTTATTGATGGAGTCCCAAAAAATGCCATGTTCAAAATTGTTCATACCCCTGACAATATTTCAACAGAAATGTACCAAATATGGTAATTTTTGTCCTTAAAAGACATTTTCTGTAGTGAATCAGGCAGCTCCCTCTTTCTCGAACTATTTTTAGACAACAAATCGGATGACATACCAGTTGTGGCGATCATTTATGTAGTTCGTTGTCCGGAGCCAATCTATTTACCCTCATCAGACAGGGTGAGGAGGGGATCAGCACACATCAGACAGAGAGAGGGAGGGAGGGGCCGGAGCTGCATCCCTCAAAGCCCTCTCCTCATTGGCAGCAGCAGCCTGATTCTTATCAGTCGCTAGGCAACAGGGACCTGACGTTTCCTCTATGTTTGCTTGAGCTTCCTTGTTAGTGTGTCTTTGTGTGTGGGGGGGGGGGGGGGGTGTGTGTGTGTGTGTGTGTGTGTGTGGGGGGGGGGGGGGGGGGGGGGGGGGGGGGGGGGGGCGGCAGGGCGGCAGGGCAAGGTCCAGGTCCAAACATGACTCCCAGGCAAAGTGCTAAAATAAAAACCAGATATAGCACAGCCTTCCTCTGGGCCATGTGGTGTATTTTAAGAGCATTTTCTGTTGGTCATCAAGCTCAGGTTCCACAGCGAGAGACTCGTCCTTTCTGTGACCTGTACAACACACACATACAAACTCCACCAGCCAGACACAAAATGACCAAGACCGACAGTTATTTTGACAAATGGGTGTTATTGCAAGTTCCTGCGCAAAAAAGCATCATCTGGACAGCAGCGTTATTCAGCAGTTTGGCGGTTCAGGTCGGGGTCCCTTCTGTGTGATATTACATAATTTTTCTCTTGTTTGAGCATCATTATCCCTGCAAGCTTCTCAGAGCAGATTACATTCACGTTATTAACAAAAGAACAGCATGTCCCCGCCAATATTTTTATCTCCATTCCCTTGTGATGGTGCTGTTTTTGCAGATTTGATCTTCTTTCCTTATTGGTTAGGCAAACGATCTCCCGCAGGATGAGAAACTTGAAAGTTCATATCTAATCGTACACACCCCACTCTCCCCAATAATGTCTCCGTCTTAGCAAGCTGAAGGCAACCTGAATAGAGAGATGTTAATTACCCAGTCTCAGAGCAAGCAGAATGAAACACAAAAATTCAGTTGGTGCTGTCCGCCTTTTGTGCCAAACGGGAACAGAAAAATCTCAGTCCCTGGCCTACTTTCATGTCTCCATAATAATTAAATCTAACGAGCCGTGGAGGCTGTGGTGAAGAGGATTTTTTTTTTTTTTACATAGTCATGAGCCAGGTGCTGTTAGTAGTTTTATCAACTGCCTGTAAAGGTGTGGAAGTTTGTGATAACTCTGTAAATATGATTTTGATTTGTTAAATGTTTAGAGAATTGAGAATTTAATCACTCAGCAGTGACAGCTGGTTGTGGCTCTAATAAAATAGGGTTGTGATTGAGGGGTTGAAGCCAGGAAAAGAAGCTGTTATGTCTTTTGTGTGGTTTCAGATTTTTTACACTAAATTAAAATAGGCACAGAGAAAACACTGAAGACAGAAAGGGGGGGGGGGGGGGGGGGGGGGGGTAGTCTTTTACTTTCAGACAAAACCATCCTGTGGACCCCTTTTGTTGAATTCAAATTTGTCTTCATTTAAAAGAAGTTCTAAATGTAATGAGAGGACAAGAGAGACAGCGGAGAAAAGGTACTTGGAGTAGTCTGCTTGCCTGACTTCTGTCCTTAGGTTTATTGTCAGTGTTTCTGCTCTTTTGACAGTATTTTAAAGCTATGCGTTCCTTAAACATCTTCAGATATCATCACATGGGTTTCTGAAAGTCCTCAACTCTGTGGACTATAGTCATAGTAGGTTTGAAGGCATATTTTTGATGAGGCAATGGGCCGCACCCACCGGCGCAGGTGTAGAAGTTCAGGATGATATTGACAGGAAGATGCAGAAAAAAATTAAAACAATTGCATACAAAGCTTAATTTTTCACTTCAACTGATACATTTACTGGAGGGATATACTAGTGTATGTATCTTATGTAGATGTTTATCATGTTTGCATTTTATTTCATAAAGTCATGTCAGGAGATTGGTCTATACACATTCTTATCAAAAGACACATTATGTATGCACTAAGTGTTAGCATTGTTTAAGCTTATATATCAGTCAATTAATCTTTATTTGTATAGCGCCAATTTGTGTGAAGTGTTTTCTCAGGAAACTTTACAATAGAGCATGCTGAAGCCATACTCTTTATTTTATAGATACACATACAGTGTACACATTTTTAAATATATACATCTATAAAATACACACGTATACAAGTATACAAATATATACACTACCGGTCAAAAGTTTTAGAACACCCCAATTTTTCCAGTTATTTATTGCAACTCAAGTCGTGCAAGTCCAATGAATAGCTTGAAATGTCACAAAGGTAAGTGCTGTACTGGCATAACTTAAAAGAAAAGGTTAGGTTACTATTAAACTGAAAAATAATGTACATTTCAGAATTATACAAAAAGGCCTCTTTCAGAGAACATGAAATGGGTTAACAATTTAAAGCTGTTCTACAGCAATGAAGGTTGGTCAAGACTTGAGAGCTGACTCTACTAATTCCTACAGTTGTTCCAACTTGTCTTGATTGCTTACAGCCCCCTCTGTCTGCATAAAAGCATACCCTGTGGTACCATACCCTTGTGAGCATCAGTTGAACAGCATTGTACTGCAGAAAGTCGTATGTTGCTACGAAAATGGCAAGAAAAGGGCAATTAACAACGGAAGAGAGACAGACCAATACTTAAAAATTTAGGTCTTTCTTAGAGAGAAATTGCAAAGAAAGTCAAGGTGTGAGTAATTAGTTTTCTTCACCATCAGAAGGCACTCAGAAACTGAGGGAAACTCTGACAGGAAGAGATCTTGCAGAACCAAAGCCACAACTAAATCAGAGGACAGGTTTCTGAGAGTTAACAGTTTGCGTGACAGGCGGCTCACAGGAAAACAGCTTCAAGCACAGCTTAATAGTAGTCGTAGTAAGCAAGTCTCAGTTTAACTGTGAAGAGAAGTCTTCGAGCTGCAGGTTTGACAGGACAAGTTGCACCAAGAAAGCCATTGCCAAGATGCCAGAATAAGACAAAGAGTCTTACCTGGGCCATGAAACACCGCCACTGGACTACTGAAGACTGGAAGAAGGTATTATGGACTGATGAATCAAAATTTGAAATCTTTGGTTCATCACACAGGATCTTCGTACGCCGTCGAGTGGGTGAAAGGATGGTTCAACAGTGTGTGACATCAACATGGAGGAAGAAGTGTGATGGTCTGGGGCTGTTTTGCTGGATCCAGGGTTGGTGACTTGTACAGAGTGAGAGGCACCCCGAACCAAAACAGCTATCACAGCATTCTGCAGCGCCATGCAGTACCCTCTGGTATGAGCCTAATTGGTCAGGGGTTCATCCTACAGCAAGATAATGACCCAAAACATAAGTCCAAGCTATGCCAGAACTACCTCAGGGTAAAAGAACAAGATGGTAAGCTTGAAAACATGGCATGACAGCACAGTCTCCAGACTTGAACCCCATCGAGCTGGTTTGGAATGAACTGGACAGAAGAGTAAAAGAAAAGCAACCTACAAATGCCACACATTTATGGGAACGTCTGCAACAGACTTGGGAAGAACTTTCTGAAGAATGTTTGATTTCTATTGTAGAAAGAATGCCTCCAGTGCGTTCAGCTGTTATATCTGCCAAAGGTGGCCACTTTGATGAGTCAGGAGTTTAGAATTAGGGCTGCAACTATCGATTCTTTTTGTAATCAAGTACTCTATCGAGTATTCTGGCGATTTATCGAGTAATCGGATAACAGGTACATTGCGCTCGCTGCAATTTTTTTACATTGAATCACTTTGGCTTTATTGAAAAGGATCGATAACATGCAAAACAGAAAATAAACCAGGTGTCTTAAATTAACAACTTGGTTTTTTTTTTTGTTTTTTTTTTACATTTTGAGCATAAACAGTATCCCAAAATCAAAATACATATTTTTTTTCATAGGTAAAAAGTAGTTCCTACATGAAACTGCTCACAACAAGGTCTGCAGATTATTTTGAGCAACCAGGTCATGAGTTTTAGAATGAGACACTGGTTTTGAATCTTTCAAATGTATTTTTGGTGCTTTGAGCGTCACAGGACTTATAAATATACATCTCTACAGCTGATATCTCAAAAATGTACCACTCATACATACAGGAAAAACTTAAGTTTATAAACAGGCCCTTTGGTTATAATGATAACTGTCTCCGCAGTGAGCACTAAACCAGTTACAACAAATCAAATGATATTGATAATTACCCATGTGCAATGGTGAAAATATTTTTGAACTTTTAAATTTGTTTTTTTGACATTGTTCTTGCAGTTTTATTTTTTCTCTTGGTCATATCTTGCTTTTTTAGTTACTTTTTTTAGTTTGGTTGTTTTTATTTTATTTGTTTTTGTTCATGCTTGTCTTATTTTGCTACATTATTGCCTTTACTGCTGTAATGATGGTAATTACCATATTGAGGATCTTATTTAGCTTATTTTGTTACAAGGCCAAAATAATATCATACTTGGATACTAAGATAATTTAACCAGCTAATGTACATTTATTTAAGATATGAAAGGATGCCCTACACCTGTTTCCTCTACTCACTGTCATTTCTATTCTACTCCTGCAATCAATTAAAAGTAAAGTTATTGAATGTGAAAAGTATGTGAACAAAATATACAGAATATCTATCCAAGTATCCTCCTCACTGATTTACGTTCTGAACCAGCCTTTACACAGAGCCATAATCAAAGTACGTTATTTATTAGACTTAATCTCAATTATTGATCACATTAACTGCTTCTGCTGTTGTGTCATGAGTGTTATCTTTATGTGTCCAGTCTGCGGACTTGATGCACAGACCGGATGTTTACTGGTGACGTGCTGCAGCATTGACGATGTGCTATTATGCTAAGCTAACTCCATTTTACAACTGACACACTGCACTGTGTTTTCTTTTCGTTTCAAGTTGTAGTGATCCCACACTTCGGATACTTTCTGCCGTTTCCTCTGCGGACTTTCTTCTTTCTGCCCCTCTCTTCTCTTCCTGCATGATGTTACAATCCATGGCGCACATCTACGTTTCAGCCACACAGCAACGGAAGCAGCACGCGCATTGTACCACAGAAATGAGGGTCCATGTCAAACACTGTGTGCTGTATAGTGGTCCAGATTTAAATGAGTCCTCGAGGCACATAATTTGCCCGGAGGATTTTTTGTAATCCAATTACCCAGATTATCCAAGGAATCGTTTCAGCCCTATTTAGAATATATTTTGGCCTATAGATTGATTCATGATTTCTTTTTTTACTCAAGTTGCTTATTTGTATTATGCTTTCATTTCAGAGTGCAGTGAGACATTAAACTGAACACTATTTAGTAAAAAACTGGAAAAATTGAGGTGTTCTTAAAACTTTTGCCCAGTAGTGTATATCCAAACCCAACATGAATCCACCATGCGTGCAACACTGGGCCAAAAAACCTCTGGTTAGCGGATGGAAATCCTGTAGTGGAGCTGATCTCATGTTGATCAGCCATCCACCAAAGCTATGTTGGGAGTGTGAGTGAAGGGAGGGAGTTGGGCAGAGACAAAGGGACTAAAAATTAGAATTTATGATAGAAAAAAACTAATGGACTCCCAGACCATAAATCTGTCCTCATCATATTTGTCTCTGCTAAATATAAGTTTATTCGGGGTTAGCCCCTTGAGATGTGGCATCTCGTTTTCAAGAGCGTCCTCATGTCAGTATGTTTATAAAGGTAGTTATGATGGAGGTATAATCAATAACAACCACAGAAAAAGAGAGGGATGATGTTGATTATATAGCAGCATCTAGCTGAACTGCAATTGAATTTGGTTTAATTGGTTCAAAAATGTGAATTTATGTTGTGGAGTTGAGCGGGTCCACGGCAGCAGGTCATCCATGATTGTTTGTCAAGGCCATACTAATGTATGTGTGCTGTTTTCAGGAAATACCATGTATTTAATTTTGTTGATCTCAGGAACGGTAATGACAATGGCTAAAAGAAAGGTGATATATTTGCAATTGTATCAGTCCCACACACTTGTCTAAATGTTGCTATTATATTTGTAAAAACTGAGCCCAAATTTATTATTTTGTGGTCAATATAAGCATGTTACTGTTACTGCTATTGCCCTACAACCAATATACACAGTCAGTCTGATATATCAGACACTTAAAAGACGTATGCATTTTTTAACCTGTTCATACTTTAATGATAAAACAACAACCCATGATCATTTATGTAGTTTAACTGTCTCAGCAGGTGTGGGCAGCCACAAACCTCCAGATGAATCACAGTTGGCAGCAGACTGATGAGTGATTCTTGGTTAGAGATGACACAGTCCTATTGTCTGACTGGCAGATAAAATCAGTTGACGCAGCTCAGATGAGAGTGGCATGATCTCTTGGTGCTCATTAACATAGTATAAAAGTAAAGAGGCACAAAACGCTAAAAAAGAAAGAACATATTGTGCTCCGTTGATCATTTCTATTGATTCCTTTCACACATCAATGAAATTTATTTCATCAACTAGAATCAACGCTGAGTGGTGTTGACGCCATAGATCTGCTTGTCATCATCTCAGAGCAGAAGTGTGCCAACAACAGGCCCCTCCATTTGTTGCAGAATCTGTACGTCATGGTGTTGGGATGGCAGGCGGTGGCTCTCCACAGTGTTCAAACATGTTAGGTGATGACATTACCTAAATACACTGTGAAAGGATTTCCATGGCAGAGCTTTTTCCTCCCAGGATTTACAGAATACAGACAGGATCTGTGGACCTGTACACAAACTTGGCTGACTTTCTGCTCGGTTATTGAGTTGGTTTGGGTTGTTACATCACTAGTGGATTGCTCAGAAATCAGAAGGAACTTTGAATGTGGTTTAAGACAAGTCCAGGGTGCTCAAAGACAGAAAAACACTGTAGTATTATTTAGATTTCATCTTCTGGGTGGCTTAACAGTTGTTTTTGGCAGCCATCTTAATATTCCTAATCTGAATCTTTTTCAATGAGGAGGATGACATTTTGTGTGTTTCAGGTGTATGGTGCTTTTTATACATCTCATTCTGCAAAAACAAATGAACCACAATAATTAACAGTACACCCTCATTTGCTAATGCTCTTCAGGCTCCCTTATTGCCATCCTCTACAGCAACAGTTTAAAGCTGTTTTCTCACATGCACTTTTGAGAATTTTAGCTTGCCTCTGAAATGGTCCTGATTTATTTGCTCAGAGACGTCTCTCACAGTTTCCCCCTGTTTGATGGCGTAGGGGCAGTCCTATGAAAACGAGAAATCAGACATGAAGTGAAAAGAGTCCAAAAGATGGTGACAGGCATCAGATGCATCAGATATGACGTCTTAAGCTTTCAGTGAGGCATGACCCTGCATGGAATGAGCAGTGTAGATGGTGGATGGATGGATTTCAGTAGAGCTTTTGTTGACATAGATTCTTAAAGTTCATTTTCAAGTTCACAATTATGAAAGTTCAGTTCCAGTTGGCCTAACAGTACAACATTAATGTAGTATAAATGTAGTACAACATTTTATAACTGTAACATATATTGAAACTATTTGACTGTGTACAGAGTGACATGATTTAAATACCATCATCTCTGCCTGCTTGCTTGAAGTGATTTCCACATATTTTTTTTATTGTCACCTGCAGTTCATGCTGAAATCTATCCAAAAATGACAGGAGTTGAGTGATTTTGGTTCATTACAGGTGTCTGTTGGCCCTCTCTCTGTTGCAGAAGAGCTTGTTCGATGAATGATTAACTTATGAAAGAATCATCAGCCTTAAGTGGTAACAGTGAGATAAACTAGTTCCCTTAAATTTTAGATATAATTTTTTTTATACATCTTTCATGAAATGCTTTGCCAATAATGCCCTTCACTCATGCCAATAAAGTTCTTCCAATTTGAAATCAAACTGATTATTATTTTTTTTTAAATGGAGATAAAATATAAAAAAGAGATAAAAGTTCATCTCATTTTTGACTCATAAATATGACCTTTTACCTCATTTGTGCATTCATCTCATAGTTATGTATGTTAATCATGTATCTAAGACTTCTAATTTTGTCAAAATTTACTTTTTAACCAATGATTTTAATTTATGTTTTCAATCTCACAAATACGAGTATTAGTTTATAACTTGAGGTTTTTATTTTATTTTTGGCTGTTTTCTTTTTGTTACATAATGTTGACTTTGACTTTTTATCCTTATATTATGACTTAAGAATTTGTTTTTTGTACGTTTTTTTATTTAATTGCCTTTTCTTCATAATTTGAAAAGGAATCAGGTCAGGTCAAACCTTTTTGGTGCTTAATAAAACATTAAAATGAACTTTCTGACATGTGGCTGTTGTCTCTGTGTTCAGGTGCAGAGGATGTTGTGATGGCATTCTCACGATCAGAAACGGAGGATCGGCGTCAGTGACCCTGGGCCCCATTCGCCCCTCCATTCCACCCACTGCATCCACCCTGCCCCCTGCCCCGCCCTGCACGTGACCCACCATCAACCCAAACATGACACTGATGAGCTCAGGAGAGGAAGGGGCACCTGAGGGGGGGCGAAAAGGAGGGGAAGAGAATCCAGGAGGTGTCTGCTGCCTCACTCCCCCACCTCGCTTCCTCCTTTCTCGACCCCTTTCTCGATGCACTCGAGTGCTCCTCTGTGGGTTTGAAGCCTCTTAAAGAAGGCGGTCAGTGAACACACTCAGATTGTGTGGATGAATATCAAATGTAGTTTTTTTTTTTTCTTTTGGGGGGGGGGGGGCGTTGTTTTTTGTATTGTTTCGTCTTTAGGCAGTGTTACGTGTTTTATCTGCTGTGGAGGAAGTGACCGTCAGCAGCTGATTGAAGCAAAGAGAAAGTTTAGTCTGATTAAGCAGCAAGTGTGATGAATGTTAGGGGAGAGGTTTAATTATTTGTGTTTACCCTAACGGGGCTGTTTTCATTTAGCTGTTGTGTTATTAAGGCTTTTGTATTCTGTCACACACGGGGCCTCATTTATAATCTCTGTGTATCCAAAGAGCCGATGTGATGCTCTCACATTCTCACATCCTGTTAAATCTGCATACTCAACAGCAATTCATCAAAAATTAAAGCATTCATCTCAGACAATTAGTTTTACTTATTTCTTTAGTTTTACTTTACTACCTCTCAGATGTAGTAAAACAAGTTCTGGATTAATCTTGCTCTTTTTTTAAACCTACATGTAGCTAGCTTTTTATTTGTAATAACTTTGTTTTATTGGTAGATCATTTGGCCTTCTCAACATGCACCGCACTGCTGACCACTCTGTTGACTTTTGTCTCATTGATTAAACTAAATCAACCAGCAAAAACAAAGTAATTAAGTATCATCAGCTAAAGTTCTGCAGCAGTTTCACTCTGCAGCATTTGTCTTTGTGGATCTGCAGTCTGCCTTTCGTCTACACATACAAATACTGAAATGCTGCGCTTAGAGATGGATGTAAACTGAGGGACAATGGGACGTATGAAAACATTTTCAGTATATTGATGAATTGCGATAAAAACAAATACTGAGCAGTGTTTTTAAGACACAACTTACAGTTTCAATGGTCTTCACATGCTCATAAAATCTGTTTGTATCCAGTTCTTCCTGATCTTAACTAAAACAAGAGGGTCTTGAGAGCTTGACCCTCATCTGACATCAACAACATAGTGCAAAGCATGACTGTTACAATCATCCCTCTAAGAGTAAAAATATAAGCACACAGAGGGTAAAAACATCAACGCTGATGTAGTTGAAATATGTTCTTTGTTTGTTGCGGTAATTTCAGGCTTTTGTGGTTGGTTTATTTTGAATGCTCACATTGCAATGACAGTGTGATCACTGCACAGCCCTGATGGACCATTTCATTTATCCATGGGATATGCTTCACCCCATCTGGGCAACACCCTAAAGACCGTGTTTGGGGAGGCGTAAATCTAAAGAAAATTAGAAGGTGACTGAATGGCTAGCAGCCTTTCCTTCTTCAGCATAACTTAACCACACTTTTTACTTCTTTCTCCTCAAAGGACATTGATTAGCCTGTCCTTTTCTGAGGAAAAATGATAAGGGCAGGCCTAGAGTCTGGAGTATTCAGCTGCTGAGCAGTCTGAGTCTGTAAGGTTCAGGTTCTGCATTTTTCATAACCAGAAAATCAATTGATTTTTAACTTATTGACACTACAAATGAACTCTTAGTAGTGCACTGACAAAATATCATTTTATCACACCAATGGTGCACAGACATACCCCAGTTAATGCAGGGGGAACGTCACCTCCAACCACCTCAGCTTTGTACATCAAGTTAAACAAAAATGCTAAACCTCTTAACTGGTGGCAATTTAAAAGAAAAAAAGTGGCATGCACACTCACATCACTGACTGCAGCAGGACAGTCTCAAATCTCTTCTCAAATCTGCCATAGAAACTGCTCACAAGCTTTGTAGGTATTCTCGTTGGTCAAAAGTGTTAATCCAATCTTGAAACTTGTTTAGAAATCAAAAGGAAAACGGTTCACAACAAACTGATTCAACAAGTGTACATGCAGTTATGTTGTGATGTGTTCAAGGTCTGCAAGGAAAAACAATCTTTAGGTGACAAGCAATATTTGTCAACATCATGAGTTCAAATAATACATCAAGAGAAAAAAGAAAAATTTAGTTTCCAGCAAGAAATTGTGTGACTGTTGCTGGTTGGAGAGAAATGTGTCTTTCCATCAATGTAGAAAAGATACAACAGTTTAAATCAGAACATTTTTATCTTCTTATTAAAACCTTTTAACCAGTTTTAAACAGTGATGTTAGAATTATATTGCCATGTCTTTCCACCCAACATTATTAATGCATCAATAGTGGACCCAGACCATTAATAAATATCGGTGAGGGTATCAATATCAATATGGATCAGTGATCTTTATCCAGATTAGTAACACAGAAGTCATTAATTCTTCCATAAAACATTATGAGTCACTTATGATCAGTAGAAGGTCTGCTGTGATTTCAAAACATAAAAGTTGACACACAGTTTGATAAATGAGGCCCCTCTCATTCGTTTTGCTGCTTTATTTTGAACCATACGCTGTTGAGAGTGTAACACTGCTTTTCTCCTGAGAAGTGTGTAAGAATACAGGACACTAGCAGAAATGATCACATGAAACACAAGTGTACACATCCTCCCAAAACACTGACGGCTTTTGGGTTATTGTGACATGCAAAACCTTTTTTATTGTACAGATAGTTGGGAAAATACAATAATGAATTCATTGTGCCAATTGTATTTTTGTTGTTTTTTATCTGTAAGATAAAATTAACATTATGATTAAGAAATTTGAAAAGAGACAACTGTAGTTGTAATTTATTGTTTACTGAATTGACTCCTGTTCCCTGAATGCATCATGAAAGAAGGATAGCCAGCAGATAACGAGGTGGACTCCTCAGTGGCTCCTCGTTCACACTAAAATCACACAAACTCTAATTTTAACTTCCTGTAAACTAAACTCTGTGAAGCAAACATCAGAACTGTGTGCTATCTCTGACTGTACTGTATCTCTTGCACTATTATCAATGAGATATTTGCAAAAAATACATTTTGATATTTAGCACAACAATTCTATGCTTGGTTCAGTGGATTGAAAAAAACTTTGTAAACGTTTTTGTTTCTTCAGTGATTTGAGAAAGTCTTTCTGTAATAATTGACGCAACGTGAACATCTCAAGTGATTTTTTTGTTATCACCCAACATGTTTTTCTAGTGACATGCTCTGTATTTAATGTGTTTTAAGTACAGTTTGTTAACTTGTTTAACTTAAAGTAATTGTAACGTAATGTTTTAAAGCCAAGCATGTCTGCCTTGTGGTTTATAATGTTCTTTTTTGTGGACTCGAGGACGTTTGTAGCCTCCCCACAATGAACATTGTTTGTACATGTCTGTGGAAGCTACAAGCTCTTTAAATGTAAAAAAAAAAAAACATTTTCTCAGTTGGTTAAGTGTTATCCATTAAATATTGTTGGCAATAACTTCTTTTTGAATGTCCACGGATTTTATCTTTGCATCATAAACCGCCAACACATCAGTCACGCTGTCCACCTATGACAAAGACATTTGTCTTTTTATTATGTTTACTTTTTATTTGAAACATTCTTTATTCGTCTATGCATTGTTTTTTTTTCCTCTAAAAAGGCGTCTTACTGTACATCCGACCTATCAGGGTTGTTCTACAGCCTTCATTTAAATTGTGAATGAATGTGTGTGTGTGTCTAAGTGTGTGTGTGTTTGTGTGAATGTGTGTGCCTGTGTGGGGTAACTGTTTAACTTGCTATGATTTGATTTGGGCATGCTGTTGAGTTTGGTTAGGATTGATGTATCTTTTACTGTGATGACCTGATGTTGCCTAAATGTCCTTTTTAAAAAATATATCTCAAGTTTTTTTTTGTTTTTTTTGTTTTTTTTTTGTTGCCTTTATATTTTATTTTTTCTCAGTCAACATTGATTAGTTGGTTTTGTTTTGTATGGCTGCTGACCATGTCATGACTTAATGCTTCCAAATCCTATACCAACTGAACCATTAAAGATATTTTAAACAGTGAAAAGTCTTTTTTCTTTTTTTTCCACATTGTAAAAATGAAATGGATTATGGCAATGAATAGCACAAAGTACTCAAAAACTCATCACAAAGTAATTGTCCGTGCTATCTGCTACTTATGATGGTTTACAAAGCATATTGAGCTGATCATCCTGAAGCATCAACACCTCAACAAAGTTTGATGGCTTCTTCTTGTTTTGTCTCTGATAGTGAAGCACATGGCACTAGTAAACATGAATGCCAATAAAAGAACTTGCAAGCTGGGGGTGGACAGTAGTCAGAACATACCAGTGCATTATGCCACCAAAAGCCTCGTAATTAACCCACTTACAGGTTGAAACTATTTTAAATATATGATTGCTCGAAAATACAATACAGTAAGTTTCTTTACAGCATTTAACTTTTCCTCGGCAGATCCCCTGTGTTTACAACTATGCTGTGATGCAACGAAGGGCTACGTATCCTTCTGCCAGCAGCTCCCCTCATTAGATCAGGTCAGAGTGCTGCAAGCTGCAGCAGGGTCAGGTAATGGTCACTGGAGCACAAACCAATTTAAATTGCTAAACTTGACTTGTTATTTTAAATATGGACACAGGACTCACTGCTCTGCTGCCAGAAAGCATTTTCTTTGCAGTGCCCATTTCACCGATCAGGACTATGACATACGGCAGCAGTTTGAAAGCTTACCAAAATAAAAGAGCTCAGATGAAAGGTCCAGGAGGAGCCATGTTACTACGTCCCACTTGTGACTGCAATAGGCCTCAAAGTCTGAGGTCATGGGCTCACAGTTCATTCATCTAAACATCAGGTAACTTGTTTTCTGTCCTGCCCCTCCAGTGTCCATCCCTCTTTCTACCTGTGACTCCATCTGTGTACTCAGGTTTGTAAAGATACCCTCTTGAAACCACAACTAACAGCATGTCGTCATTACTAGGGTGAAAATCTCTCACTTTTAGTTCTGTTTTACTGAAGTAGTGTTTGTTGTTCCTTCTGATGAACTGACCAGCTAATAGTGGAGGAATATATAACCCCCACGCCCTAACATACAATCGTTCTAAACACAGGAGCATCGAGCATCAGGAAAAGTTAAACGCTGAAAAGAATCTTACTCTATCAGACTGTCAAGCCAACGTTTTTGTTTTGAGTAGCTTTAACCTATAAGTGGGTCACTTATGAGGCTTTTGGTGGCACCGTACTGCTATGTTCTAACTACAGTCAGCCCCTGGATATCTCTCCCCAGGGACAAAGCTTACAAGTTCCTTTACTGGCACTCATATTTTACTAGTGCCGTGGGCCTCTAGCAACCCACATAACACTACGAGTTAAAAAATCACAATATCATGATAGCATGCATAAAACAATTAAAGTAAAAACTATTTAACTGATTAGTGCATTTTATTACATCTTGTGCTGTTTGGTCATCATTGTTAAAGAGCGGGGCTTCCATGTTTCTCCTGTGCTAATGATCAACATCTGTCTCGATGTTTCCTTCTCTCACAGATGAAGAACAATCTTGCAATGTAGATCAGGCGAGCTGTGGGAATAACACTGCAGCTGTTGCTGTTTACTGACGTGAACAGTTCTGTCTCTCATTAGACTGAGTTGATCCCTTTGCTGCTTAATGTTCCAACTCTAACAGTTATCAGTGGATCCAGGTCTGAGGTTTACATATTGAGGAAACATTTATTTGAGCAGTAAGCACTATCATTTACAGATATTTACACAATCTGTCCTCTGCTGCTTCAAATACAGTCAAAGTGAAGCATGTGAGAGCACCAGACACATAAGCTTCCTCTCTCTCTCTCTCTCTCTCTCTCTCTCTCTCCCTCTCTCTCGTACACGTGAGCCTGATGTTGTGTTTATCTCATGTCACACAGATGAGAGCCACAGCAGCCCGTCTGTGCAGCAGCCAGCTGATAGCTGCCACCAGCACTGCCCTGTCACGTTATGCAACTCCGTGTGTGTGTGTGTGTGTGTGTGTGTGTGTGTGTGTGTGTGTGTGTGTGGGGGGGGGGGGGGGGGGGGGGGGGGGGGGGGGGGGGGGTGAAGTGTACTATAGTCTCTCTCTGCCTTAAAATAGCACAGATCACTGTAAATATTCTAATAAGTGAGTGTGTCAGAGGTAAGATTCTGCTGTTTCACCTGTCAAAGAAAAAATAACTCTCCTTGTAGGCAGAATTTGCTGCTAAACTTCTGCTGCATTTTAAACCCAGGCTGAAAATGGCAGCCTGGCTCAAGCATAGTTTAAGCCCGTGTTTTTTCGTTGACTGACGCAGATAACATGAGAATGTTACTTAAGCTTCCCTGGATGAGTTCATAGCTCTCTTGTTTGTGGGTAGGAACATGGATGATTCACTCTCTTTTGTACCACAGCCCAGTTTTATGTGTACAAAATCATGACAGACCCGCTTTTGTGGGGGAAGAGGGCATGACGATGGTAAACATACATTTATGTTGTGCGTAGTACAACTCACCAAGGGGTCATAGGCTTATTTCTAAACCCCAATAAAGAGACATTCATGAGGACTCACTCTGTTTTAATCAACTGCCGAACGATGACATGTAGGAGGACTCTTGGGTAAAAGTCATCAGCTTAAAACAGCAGCTAACTAAACTGCTACACCATCTGAGCACGGAGGAACATGCTGTAAAAAAGTGTTTAAACAAAGCTGACTGTGTGTTTTTCTCTACTGAATCTGTCTACATCAGAGAGTTTAGTGCTCTTGTGTGCTTTGATTGTCCTCATGAGTGAGAGTCGCAAATTTTTACAACTACGTCCAAAGCACAAGTGGAAGAGTGCGTGAGCACAAGGTATAGCAGTGAATTTATGTCTGGTTGTAGTTTTTGGTTTATCACAGCAGTGACAGAGACAGAGATGCTGGGTGTTACATCTGCACAGTTTGGCTGTACAGGTGGATAAGCGAGGATCAATCAGCCAATCAACCTTTGTTTGTGTAGCACCAAATCATGACAAATGTTATCCCAAGACATTTTACAAAAGAGTAGGTTGATGCTATACTCTTCATTGTATA
Organism: Cetoscarus ocellatus; assembly: GCA_037902135.1. Lineage (NCBI taxonomy): Eukaryota > Metazoa > Chordata > Actinopteri > Labriformes > Labridae > Cetoscarus > Cetoscarus ocellatus. The sequence goes on along the minus strand of JBAMNC010000454.1, from coordinate 927,209 downwards.
AATATTTTTATTGGATTTAATTTATTATTCTTATTTTATTCTTTTATTTATTTATTTTAATTTTCATTCTAACCCCAACATGAATCCACTATGAAGACTGCACTTTGCCAACAGTTACAGAGGTAAGAAAAGACCTTCTGTTCAGCAGTCAGAAATCTTGAGCAGAACCAGACTCATGCTGAACAGTCATCCACCGAAACCGTGTTTGGGGTGTGAGTGGGTGGAGGCAGAGAGGCATCAGAGACAACAGAACAAAAATGAGAACTCATGATAGCAATAAATCTATGGATGCCCGAACCATAAATTTGTCCTTATCATATTTGTCTCTAATTAACTGAAACATGTTTGATGTTAACCCCTTAGATGCAGCATCTCTTTTTCAAAAGGGGTCCCTTCAATATATATGTTTGTGAAGGTAGTTATTATGGCGGTGATAACAACCATGAATAGAGAGATCATTCATTAACAGCTGAAATGCTTATGAAAGCAGAGGAGACTGATGTTCTGGAGGATCTGCTCATTCTTTCAAAATATAACACCTCTCAAACTCAGTTATTCAAAAAATACTAATAAATTATTTTGTTTCTCTATGGTGCAGCACCAGATGATCTACGACTCATTAATCCGGCCCGCCCACAGACATTGCTTGGCCCCTGAAAGGACTAGTTAATGGGCCACCCTGCATTGTTATTTAATAATATCCATTTGTAGGAAATGCAGATAACCTTGCAGTGGATTTGCACACCCCATGCTTAGGCTGTAGTCCTGAAGGTGCCTGGCCTAGTTTAAATGTGGCCTGTGGGCCCCCGTCATACCACACTCTCTCCCCAACTTAAATTTAAAGCACACATAAGAAAAGTGTGCACTATTATCAAGACTAACCTGAACTGCTTTCGACACATAAAATCATATGTACCATTAAAGGCTGCCCAGCTGTACATGCATGCTATGACTTTATCACATTTTTCATTTTGTTTAAGTGTCTGGGGACAAGTCACCCAATCAGCAATGAGATCTCTGTTGTCATTATTCAAACCAACCATAAAGCACTGAATCAGAAGCCAATGAAATGGCATCATTGTAAAATCCAACAAAAATTTAACCTTTTAAGCTCTGAAAATGTCATTAATGTCTGATTTGTTAAACTGACTTTTTAGTGTGTGAATGGCTTTCCCCACAGCTGGTCAGGCAAATAGTTCAAAAATACTTCAGCAAAGGAGCCACAAGTAGACAGTCAGTCAGTGGAAACTGCAAACCAGTAAAATGTATGACAACATTTGATCAGCCCTTCTTCTCAATTAAAGGCCCACAGATCTGGAATACCTTCCCACTGGAAATATAAATATAAAGTGGTTCCAAAGCATGTAATAACAACATAAAACTATGGCTCAAACAAAGGCAAATCTGTGAACACTAAGTTACAAGTTCTATATTGCAAATCATGCTTTTCATCTTCTCCTTCGTTTTGTTTTTAGCTGTCTTTTTACCTTTTGTTCTTAATTGTCATTTTTCATTATTGTCATTAATCTGCTTGTTAGTGCCTGTTCTACTGTAAGCTTTGATGCATGTATTATGCTGCCTTGCCATGTCTGCTTTACTGTCATTTGTATGCCTGTTTGTTTGCTTTACTGTTGCTGTTTTTATGCCCATCTATGTCTGCTGTAATTGACTGTCTTTATGTTTATATGATGTGTTTTTGTGTATGTCATTTCTTAAAGCCTAACCAAGGACAAGGACTGCAAATTAGCCTTGGCTAGAGGTCTTGTATACACTGCCTTGGTTGCACTCTTGATTTGATGTAACAATGCTCATGTATTGTACCTGACAAATAAACTGATAAATAAATAAATAACTGCCAACTATATCCACTGTCCTATCTTAAATAAAGGCATAAAGAGCAAAAAAGAAAAAAAAAAAAAAGAAATATTTGCTGAAAAAGACGATAATATCATCATGTGCATGTTGGATAACTACCGTTAGCACTGAGAGCATTTAAGCTCTGCTCAACTTTGGAGCTGAAAACAAGTCAAAAAACTTGTTGCAGGTCTGACTATGGCTGAGCATATGAAACATTATTTGTGCAAACTGTTAGAAACCGTTATAAAGTCCCATCCACAACATTAATATAGAAATACAGACTGTACCGTTTCAGCAGAAGGAGGTTTACACTTTGAAACAGGCAACAACACATGTGGGTTACTTCTACTGCAATAAGAAATTGTAAGCATTTAGGTTTAAAATGATAGAAAATCATGGTCTAAAATTAGGATGTACCATGTTTTTACCAAACCAACATGATTCGGGGCCCCAGAAAGCTTTCCCCCTTATCCACCTTATGGTCAGCCAGCCTTGCAGTTCTGGTCCATGGCTCAGTGTTTGGGGACATCTGCTTGAGGTTACCCAGTTCATGTGGTGATCACTTCAGGCCACACTCATAAGCTGTTCAGGTTAAGAAGGAAAAACCCCATGGCATGGTGATGAGTTTAAATCCACAATAATGCAGACATAAGCCTAGCACACATTTAAAGACTCTGAAAGTGGCAAATAATGACTGCTCTATCAGGTTTTGTTTTTTTTATGTTTGTAAAATGCTTTAACACACAAAGAAAAAGTTAGATGTGCTGGGAAGAAGTTGACAAAAGTAAAGAGTGGATCTGAAAAAGTGGATCAAAAGAGTTAATTCACCTACTTTCACAAGCTGGGCTAAATAACTTAAGTGTTTTGGAGTGGCTGATGTTGTAGAGCCCTGTGATGATCTTAGATGAAACTGAGTGATGTTAACCTGTTTTTCTGGAATGTTGAGAACTGGAAATTACCCTATGGAATCTAAAATACTCTAAATTATTTTAAGTGTCTTTCTATCAATGGTCATTTAAATTGCTTGGTGGCCATAATAAGAATTTTAATTACTGATGCAGCTGCTTACTCTCCTGCACAAGGCTGCCCACAAGGGGAGCTAAAGGGTAAAGCTTTTAAGGGGCCCAGAGTCATGGGGGCCCAAAAAGAGTGAACAAATACATGGGAATCTCTAAGTTGAGCAATATTTGCCTTTTTTTACAATCCTCAACACTTAGCAGGCATTAATTTAAAGCTGGCGTATGTTACTTCGATGAGACTGCATTAGACGCAATTTTAATTCCCCCTCCCTTCCATGGTTGTGCTCCTCGCCACGCCCCTTCCCTTATTCACAGCCAATCCACTGTGATTGCGTGCTTTAGCTGCCACTAGCAATATGCCAATGGAATGTATTTGGCGCCACAAAAGCCACAAACCACAAACCACAAGTCTCTTCATAAAATTAACATTACCTGTGCAATCTAAACAACAACTGACACTCATTTAGATTCAACAAACACATTTATCTAAGGATCCAATAAGAATGCTGAAAAGAGCTATATTTTCTAAAGGCTTAATACAGAGCAAGGAGGGTGCACACATGTCAAATGATCCCTGATGTGGGTTCAGTAATAAAATTTTGTCAGTTAATCCTATATTTTTTGGCCAGTGACACCAAAAATAAACTGATTACTGCAGCTTTAAGCAGCAAATGTAAACATTTTTAATAGTTGCCTCTATGAAAATATTCACCTCCTCCTTTTTAAATGGTATGACCCTTTGTTTTTGTAGTATATGTTTTTGAGGGTCTAAGGGAATCAGAATAAGACGATTTGTTCAAGGGCAAGCAGTCTACCAAACCATGCATACTCAGTTCATAAGAGAGAACAGACAGAGGTATGTCAGAGACAGTAAATAAATAGTTGGTACATTGGTAGAGTGCTCACTGGCATTGTTACCCTCATGTGGCCCTCGTAGGTAATTAAAACCCCCAAAAGCCTGACAGCTGGGTACAACTCAGCTTTTGGGTCAGTAATAGGATGTGCATAGATGTGGAAGGATCAGTCTGGGGCCCATTTATGTGGATTGCTGCTGATACTTACCAGTATGCTTAAACAAACCAAGCCAAACAAAGTCCACTTTTTACAGAACATCGCCCCCAAACAGTCTTGGTGTGTGAGCTCCTAACAGTAGGGCACCAACATATCTTAAATAGCTTGTCGCTCCCTCAAGGAGTCGCTCCCACCTCTAGAGGAGAGGAGGGAGCGACTCCTGTCGTTCTTTCCATCTTGGCTGTCAGTCAGGGGCAGTGTGGGAAATTTTCCTGACAGCATTCAACAATCTTTTTTATTGTAAGGGTCATACTAAGGTACCCTCAACTCCACCTCCCCACCCCCCTAAGATTCCATCTCTATATGCTGTCTCTAAATTTAAGTCACAACATGCTCACACACATACACACAGGTAGTGTGGGGGCAAAGCCTTCAGCTTTCAGACCCCTTTGTTTGTGTCGATGTCCTGCTGCTGTGGACCTAAACAGCTTCAGCTACTACAACTGCTGATTTCAGGCCCCAATATACTTCTTTCCCATTGTCATCACAGTTCTTAATATTTACTTCATATTTATCTGTCTATTAAAATGCACAGTACTCTGTAAAAAAAAACCCATAAAAAATGGTAAAAGCACTGGCAGCAAAGTTTCCAAACTACGGAGTAGATTTTTCCGTTCAAAATTCATTAAAATATGGTATATTATAGTTGATAAATGTCCATTATACTGTAAAATAACATATATATTATGTCCAAAAACATTAAAACCAGATAGTTTTTAGATCAATCCCTGTAATACCACGGAACACATTATTTGTTTTAGGAAACAGCCAAATCTATCTACAGTTAAATCCATGTTAAAATAGCATTTTTTTCCTTGTACAATAACAAAGTTATATCATATAAAACCGAAGTAGGTTCATAAATCTTAGTATTTATCTATCATTATTTGTCACCTTAGAAGAATTAGTATATTGAAAAAAACAATGATTGGAGAGTGGAAAACAGGCAAGTACATTACAAATACATCAACAATAGCTACATTTGAGGCAAATCCCTTTAAATTAAGGGTAATTAGTAGTCATTTCATAAAACCGTCTTGTCTATCTACACTGATTTGCAGCATAATTGTGGTTTCCCCAAGTAAAAAAACAACAACAATGACACAACCTATGAACAAAATATGTACTTTCCTCAAAAAGGAATTTCTGCACATTAACAGTATTAGTTATTTTAGAGAATTGGAGAATGGAAAATTAAACACTGTAAATAATAATACATATTTAAAGATAATATCTGTAAATTTGGCAGTGATCTGAACAAATATTGTTAAAATCTTTCATTTGGCAGAAAAAACAAGGATATGAAGATATTACAGTACAGAACCAAGAACCAGGACACAAATGCGAGACGCTGACACCAGTTAAAAGGCTAAAAGGGTTTAATCAGTTTCGGAAAAAGGTCAGTATACAGTAGAGCAATCAGATCAGACAAAAGTGTCCAAAAAAATGTAAGGCAAGAGTCTAGGTCAAAAAACACGGCTATGGTAACAACGGCAAGACAAGACAGAAGAATGCTAGAACGGGACTTGGAGGTACAACAAACTGGCAACAAGACAGGGGAAGACACGAGGTTTAAATACATGAGCTGATCAGGGGTGATGAGACACAGCTGGGGAGGAACAATCAGGGATCAGGTGTGACAGAGCCAAACAGGAAGCAAAATATTCGGAAACAAAGAAAGACAGGTGAATTTTCAAAATAAAACAGGAAACACAAGACAAAAATGAAACATAAAAACACAAAAGGGAACTTAACTAAAACAGGATCATGACAGAAGATGATCAGCACTATTTGGACTTGGGTCAAAGCCATTAAACTTTGTAATTATTTCTTGCAAATGAAACAAATGTTAAAATCATTTTAGGATACAATTCAACACATACTGTGCTTCTTTTAAATGGAAGTGAAATATAGGAAGAAGTTATTCTGACTTATTCATTACAATAAGGAAAGATCTGTAAAATGACATTTGAGTATGAAAAGGACATGTTAAGTTGCTTTTAAAAACATAATGATGTAATCTTACTATGGTTAATATTTTGTAATTTTAAGTGAAAATGTTTAAATTGCTGCTAGTATATTTTAATCTACAGTTTTTGTCTTATTGAAAATGGTGATAAACCTATAAAAAAACAACAAACTGCAGTGGAATGTGTTCCATATAAATGGTAACAATTAAAATTACTCCTAATATCTGTAAATTTACAGGTATTTTATTGTTTATAAAGCATAAAAATCTGTAACCATACAGAATACTTTCTGTAAAATTACATTAATTAAAATGCACGTTTTGTAAAATAATATACTTTAGGTTGTATTTATACAGTAATGTACAGTAAATTACTTTGGTTCTGTACAAATACTACTCATTACCTCTAAAAAAAAAACCATAAAATCACCTGAACCTCACATGCTTTATGACCTGAAATTTTATTGAAAACACTTCCTATTTCTGTAATTTTACATATATTTCTATATTATCATTACCAAGAAAGATCTGAAAAATTACATCACATTTTATGTAAAATTTAGTTTGAATATGACCGACATGTATTAAATTACCTTTAAAAAACACAATAATAATGTAATATTATATTATTGGTAATTGCATTTAATTCTAAAGGAGAATATTTAAATTAAAGCTAGCATCTGTTAATTAACAGTTACTGCACCGTAACAACATACAGAAAATTGTATGGAAAATTACAATTAGGTGTACAAATACAACAATTTGTCATCAAAAAACAGGATAATAATGTAATCTTAAATTACAGCTAGTTACCTCTAATTTTAAACATTAAACATAAAACTACTGAAAATATCTGTAAAACTACTAGCATTTCATTGTTTTATTTGAAAACAGGAAAAATCTGTAAAATATTACAGAATATTTCCTGTAAAATTACATTTTTTTACAGTGTACTTTATGAAAATATTACACATATTTTATTGTAACCAATAACACCAACATGGACAACCTGCTGCTGTGGACTCACCTGATTGCTTGATACTACATCAACCAACATCAGCAATAATACAATTAAACCTTAATTCTCAATTTTTATTTTAATTTTTATCTCATTTTTTGCTTTATCTAAGCTGCTCTAGCCCGCCTTCTCTTCACTGCTCCTGCTGCAAGCTGCTTTGCAACCCTCCTCCACTCCAGCTCCTCCTCTGACTTAAGCAATGTCAGCTGACTTTTATGTTTTGCTCCTTTTCTCCCTGCCTCATGCTTTCCATGTGGCCTGCAAGGAGGGCAGTAACGTGTTCTGTTCCTGCTTAAGGCTTCCACTATGGGCATGTGGAAAGGCAGGGAGAGGCCCCATCAGAGCCACACTGCCAAATTTAAATAACTGCTCTCATGCCTTTTCTTGACAAAGCGGTCCTGACAGAATTACATTTTTTAATAACTTGCTAAACATTGGTCAGTTAATTTAGTCGGCCTGCACTCAAATAGTGGTATGAAGATGTTTTCAGTGAGAGGTCTAAAAACTCTGTAAGCAGGTAATGGTGTGTCCAGAGGTCAGACCAGTTACGAACCACAGTCTTATGTGAGAATGAGAGCATGCAGTCTTCACCTCAGGATTTCCTCCATTCCGACAGTCGAAAATTAATGGAATTGAAGAGACTTACTCAAAAAGGTAGTTCATAACCACATGATTCCTGACTTCATCTGACCCCATACTGAAATAACTCCACCCCATAAATGTGAGAGGAGGGTTAGAACTTCACAGGCACTAATCAACATGATCTGCTCCACCTTTCATCTTCAAAGTAAAAAAATTAATGTGTGTGGCGGCTTCAGAAGCGAGGGAGGAGACTCTTCCTCCTACCTTCTGACTCAACCTTATTAAACAGAGCCAGAGGGGATCCAGAGGAGAGGAGGGAGAGTGTGCAGGATGGGCACATGTTGAGGAGTATTGCAGCACTGCACAAAGCTCTGCAGATACACTCCAGTACACCATACACCCCATGACTAATAGATGAGATTTGCTCTCTGTTTTTTTTTTTTTTAATTATTTTATTTGAGGCAGCTGAAGTGACTAACAGGACTAAAGATATCTCTACAGAGAGGAAACCCTTCCTTTTAAACATCAAACACTAAGAATTTTTACTTTTTGTAACCTTTGGTGATGTGTCATCCTTCTGACAAGATTACCATCAGTGTATGAAATTTTGTATTTCTGTAAAAAAATAGATAAATAAAATAATAATAATAATAAAATAAAACAATACAGTAAAATATGATGGTCAAATGAGAGAAAATGTCTCACTGTGCAATAATTCATCTCCATGGTATCACTGCTTGGTAGCATTAAAAACAGCTGGAGACATAGACACATAGCTACAGATAGTGAAACTGAACAGTCAACCATTTTTCTGAAAAAAAAGTCCATCAATGAATTTGCAGACAAATCTGCATTACCTTGCCTGCTCCTGAATGAGACAAAATTTAAATGTCTCCTCTATACTGATGACTTGATGTTTTTATCACCAACTAAAGAAGGTCTACTTCAGCGCTTGAACCTCCTCCATCAGAGCAGTTAGACCTTAGTCCAGTTGTGAACCCAAAGAAAACCAGGGTAATGATTTTTCAGAAATAGCCCAGGACAACAGTGAACATTTTTTCTGGACACCTCTAAACTAAAACACAAAAAATGACACATATCTTGTCCTGAACATCATCTCAAGGGGAAAGTTCGACATGGCCGTGAAGATTACTTGAAGATTACCTGAGAATTGTTTAAGTTTATTCTCCAAAAAAAGTCCTGACATAGTGCAGACTCACTGACCACAGCTTACAGTGCCATGAAAAAGTCTTTGCCCCCTTCCTGAATTCTTACTTTTTTGCATATTTGACACACTTAAATGTTTCAGATCATCACACAAATTTTAACATTAGACAAAGATAACCTGAGTAAATACAAAATGCAGTTTTTAAATGATGATTTTATTTATTAAGGGAAAAAAACTTCTCCAAACCTACATGACTCTATGTGAAAAGTAATTGTCCCTCTTGTTACATCATGAGTTAACTGTGATTAACCACATTTTTTGAAAGCTGAGTTAAATTTTACTGACCACACCCAGACCTGATTACTGCCAGACCTGTTGAATTAAGAAATCACTTAAATAGAACCTGTCTGACAAAGTGAAGCAGGCTGCAAGATCTTGAAAAGAAACACATCATGCCACGATCCAAAGAAATTCAAGAAAAAATGAGAAACAAAGTGATTGAAATTCGTCAATCTGGAAAGCGTTACAAAGCCATTTCTAAGACTTTAGGACTCCAGTAAACCATGGTCAGAGCCATTATCCACAAATGGAGAAAACTGGAAACAGTGGCAAAACTTCCCAGGAGTGGTCGGCCGACCAAAATTACACCAAGAGCACAACGACAACTCATCCAGGAGGTCAAAGAGAACGCAGAACAACATCTAAAGAACTGCAGGCCTCACTGGCCTCAGTTAAGGTCAGTGTTCATGACTCAACAATAAGAAAGAGACTGAGCAAAAATGGCATCCATGGGAGAGCTCCAAGGCGAAAACCACTACTGACCAAAAAGAACACAAAGGCTTGTCTCACATTTGCCAAAAAACATCTTGATGATCCCCAAGACTTTTGGAAAAATATCTGTGGACTGATAAGACTAAAGTTGAACTTTTTAGAAGGTGTGCGTCCCGTTACAACTGTCATAAAAACAACACAGCGTTTAATAAAAAGAACATCATAGCAACAGTCAAACATGGTGGTGGTAGTGTGATGGTCTGGGGCTGCTTTGCTGCTTCAGGACCTGGACGACTTGCTGTGATTGATGGAACCATGAATTATGCTGTCTACCAGAAAATCCTGAAGGAGAACGTTCGGCCATCAGTTTATGACCTCAAGCTCAAGCGCACTTGGGTTATGCAACAGGACAACGACCCGAAACACACTAAAAAGTCCACCTGTGAATGGCTTAAAAAAATTAAATTAAGGTTTTGGAGTGGCCAAGTCAAAGTCCAGACTTAAATCCAATTGAGATGCTGTGGTGTGACCTTAAACAGGCAGTTCATGCTCGAAAACCCTCCAATGTGTCTGAGTTAAAACAATTCTGTGCAGAAAAGTGGGCCATAATTCCTCCACAACGATGTGAAAGACTCATCACCAGTTATCGCAAACGCTTGATTGCAGTTATTGTTGCTAAGGGTGGCACAACCCGTTATTAGGTTCTGGGGGCAATTACTTTTTCACATAGGGTCATGTAGGTTTGGAGAGCTATTTTTCTGTAATAAATAAAATCATCATTTAAAAACTGCATTTTGTATTTACTCAGGTTATCTTCGTCTAATGTTAAAATTTGTGTGATGATCTGAAAAATTTAAGTGTGACAAATGTGCAAAAAAGTAAGAAATCAGGAAGGGGGCAAATACTTTTTCATGGCACCGTAGCTACAGAGATCAGTTGTCACAAAAAGAGGTTGCTCCCAGAAGACAGACCTTGTCCTCTTGTGACACACAACAGGTAGAGACAGAGCTTCTCTTCCTCCCATGTTGCCCTGAATATCAGGCTGTGACACTATCTGCAGATAACACACACTCACCCTGAGTTTAAACTCAGACATCCAATTTTTACTGGCGGAGACATTCAAAACTGTAGGATTATTGCAGCCAAATATATAAAAGTGTGTGAGGACCTGAGGACAACAAGTGGAATTTAAACACGCTCATTAACACTGATCCTGTTTTTGTAGAACAAATTGGGTAGGACTTAAATCTAGGGTCGGTAACATTGGAAAACTAGCATGAATTTGAATGCAGCATCTCCTCAGGACTCTGCCTCGTTTTTGTTTTGGCCTTCTCTGCCTCCATCTTTCTTTTCTTCCTCTGTTTAGCAGGAGGAGCAGTAATCGGGATAAAGGTAGTTTCCCTGCCATTCTCCACATAGCTGTCAAGTCTCCCATTTTAGCTGGGACAACGTTCCTCCGCCTCTTCAAACTGAGCTCTGTCACTAGCCAAATGGGTCGGTAATGCACCAAAATGATGGATCTCAACCACCGTCAAACCGTAGAAGAAGAAAAAGCCTCATGAAACTGCCACTGCAGTAGCCTGGGTGGCAGCTGTCACGAGATTAGAGCCCACAGAGGCAACAAACCAAGAAAACAAAGTGTTTATGTTAGATTTCTTGTACACCTGTCTTAAAATGTAAGGGATAATGGAGCTTGGTTGGGGTTGTGGGATGGCTCACAGCGGGCTTCCCTTATTTTCAAAGCCAAAACTTGACAGGTAAGCATTCTCCAGTGTACTTGGATCCCTCTTACCTCTGCTACGCGCATTGAATCAGGGTCAGTGCACACCGGCAAAATGTACGCGCAGAAGGTGGGCAAAATGGTAGTACAGGATTTGAATGGTTGAATAAATTCGGTCTGAATCAATGTGATTGGTTGTTGTTTTCCCTGTTTTACTCCTGCTGTAGACAGCGACTATTTCTCGCTCTCTTTTAAGAACACATCATGAATTGATTGCCTTTGGGACATAACGATCATTTTAACCAGTATAACAAAAAGTGTATCTGAATCAAATTATCAACCCTAGTTTTAATGGAAAGATGACGGAAGATAAAACACTAAAGACTGGATTTATACTGAGTTCACTTCCTTAGAGGGTGACAGTCTGTGTACTTTGAGCTTGCAACATAACAGCAATACTGTACAACACCTATGCTCTGAGATTCAAAATAACATTCTTGGTATCAAAAAATTGTTTCACTTCACCCCGTCAGTGTGGGTCTCAGAGGTCAACCATTCACTCCGTTGACACCCAGAGGCTCTGGCTTACAGGTGGACAGTCTGCAACTGTGACAACAGAGGGATGAATTCTTCAGTGCAATATTTAGCTCTACCACAAACTCAAGAACCTTCAAATGTTCAAATGTAAAATGCTTTACATTTTGAACCGACTTGATCTGAATGAAATGGTGACATTGTTACCTCCGCCACTGAGGTTATGTTTTTGCCAGTGTTTATCTGTCTGTCTGTCTATCTGTCTGTCTGTTTGTTTGTTTGTGTATAAAATAACTTGAAAAGTTTTGCACGGATTTGGATGAAAATTTCAGGAATTGTCGGAAACGGGATATGGAAGAACTAATTAAATTTTGGGGGTGATCCGGATCACCGTCTGGATCCAGGAATTTTTTAAAGGATTCTTTAACATTGCCAGGTAGGACCATTTTCGCCAAAGTGGACCGAAGCTGCTTGGCGGAGGTCTGCGCTCTCTGAGTGCTTTTCTAGTTTTAGATGATTTTGTTTTTTTGTTTTTGTTTCTGAAAGAACTTAAAACCTATAATCCTTATTTTTGTTTTGCCCACGTTTCATTTAAAAGAAATACTCTTTTTTAAGAATCCCATTTAAGAGTCTCTCTGCATAATTTGTCTGCTTTAAATCAGAGTCATAATGGCTTAATCTTATGTGGTCCACCTGTTACAAATAACCAAGAGCACAGTAGAAAAAACCGTGCTCTTCATTTTCAAATACTGACCACCAAGGCTGCCCATAAGGGGGAGGGGATAAAGAAGAAAACCTTTTGGGGCCCAGAGATATGTAGGGGCCCATGAGGGTTACCATTTTCTGTTACAGTAAAAAATGAAAAAATAAAAAATGTTGCCTGATTCAAAGTATAAACCTATTCCTGCTGAAACATTATAGTCTGTATTTCTATGACATTGAAATTTTGGATGAGACTTTATAACAGTTTCTAGCAGTTTGCACAATAATATTGGCTGTTCAGCCATAGTCAGACCTGCAACAAGTTTTTGGTTTTGTTTTGGCTCCAAAGTTGCCCAGAGCATGAATGTTCTCAAAATAACAGTGCTGGTCCAACATGTACAGTTGTGTTCAAAATAATAGTAGTCCCACATCACTAGCAAGATAAATCACTGTTTTTGTTAGAATTTCAACTTCTTCACTGCAAGTAAGTTTCTAGAAGGTTTAGCAAAGGTATAGAAAACTAACAGACCCAACAGGTATGACCTGCATGCTGCTGATTCTGTGAAACTGAATCATTAACTGAAAGGGGCGTGTTAAAAAAAATAGCAGAACTGAGTTCAATTAGTGAGGTAATTGATTGTGTGAAAAAATAGGTGTTAAACAGGTGGCCCTTATTTAAGGATCAAGGCAACTGACGCTGCATATGCTGGCTGTGCATTTGTCCTTGAAAAACAGAGTAAAATGGGTCGTTCAAGACATTGTTCAGAAGAAGAGTGTTCTTTGATTAAGAAGTTAATAAAAGAGGGGAAACCTATAAAGAAGTTCAGAAAATGAACTGTTCAGCTAAAATGATATCAAATGCTTTAAAGTGGCAGCCAAAACCAGAAAGGTGAGGAAGGCAAAGAAAAAGGACTATTCGAATAGATCGGAGAATAACCAAAAGGGCAAAGGCTCAGCCAATGATCAGCTCCAGGAGGGTCAAAGAAGATCTAAGGTTGCCTGTGAGTACTGTAACAATCAGACGACGTCTATGTGAGGCCAAGCTACCAGCAAGAAGCCCCCGCAAAGTCCCATTTTTAAAAAAAGACGTGCTGAAGCGGTTACAATTTGCCAAAGAACACATTGACTGGCCTAAAAAGAAATGGCGCAATATTTTGTGAACTGATGAGAGTAAGATTGTTCTTTTTGGGTCTAAGGGCCACAGACAGTTTGTCAGACGACCTGAAAACACTGAATTCAAGCCACAGTACACAGTGAAGACAGTGAAGCATGGTGGTGCAAGCATCATGATATGGGGATGTTTCTCGTACTATGGTGTTGGTCCTATTTATCGCATACCAGGGATCATGGATCAGTTTGAGTACATCAGAATGCTGGAAGAAGTCATGTTGCCATATGCTGAAGAGGAAATGCCCTTGAAATGGGTGTTTCAACAAGACAATGACCCCAAACACACCAGCAAGCGAACAAAATCATGGTTCCAGACAAACAAACTTCAAGTAATGGAGTGGCCAGCACAATCCCCGGACCTTAATCCCATAGAAAACTTGTGGGCTGACATAAAAAATGCTGTTCATGAGGCAAAACCAAGAAATGCAGAGCAATTGTGGAACGTAGTACAGTTGTCCTGGGCTTCAATACCTGTTGACCGGTGCCAGAAGTTGGTAGGCTCCATGCATCACAGATGTGAAGCAGTTATCAGAAACTGTGGTTATACAACTAAATATTAGTTTATGATTCTCAGGAAATTTGAATCATTTAGCAATTCTTAGTTTATACACAACATTTTTGAGTTTGTAAATAAGGATGTCAACACTGCTATTTTTTGAACATTGTATTTCTTGACTTTCTGTAAAATATTATCAAATTCAATTACTTTTCTAATTTTCGTGCTTTAAAATAGAACTTGCAGTGTCCCCAATGCATTTGTGTGCATTAAAATAAAATTTATTTGAAGAATTTTGAGGTTTACTCACCTTTTTAAACACACTGCTATTATTATGAACATAACTGTACATGGTGATATTATCATTGTCTTTTTAAACATATATTTCTTTTTTTCTTTATTTATTGTCTTTTTTTTTTTTTTTACTATTTATGCCTTTATTGAAGTGGCAGGACAGTGGATAGAGTCGACTGTTGGGGACAGATTGTGGCATGATATGGAATAAAGGAGCCACTGGCCACATTTAAACCTGGCCAGGCGCCTCCAGGACTACAGTCTAAACACAGGGTGTGCAAATCAACCGCAAGGTTACCTGCATTTCCTGCGCATATATATATTTACAATGACAAAAGAGTAGGGCACATTCACTAGTCCTTTCAGGGGCCTAGCAATTTCTATGGGTGAGCCTGTTAACCCCAAAGTTGATTGTAAGCAAATAATTTAAGTAAATATTGCTTAAAAAAAAATAAGTTTTGTTGCATTACTTAAATGATTTAGGTGTATTCTACTATTATTACATGATTGCAGAGTTCTGAACTGAATAAACTTAAAATTTCAAGTTTTTAATTTAAACTTTGGATTTACTGATAATTTTAAGTTAGGTTGACTTAAAATTTCAACTTTGTACTAAACTGCGGCAAGATGTTGCATTCTGATTGGCTGGTTGCTTTTCAAAACTTGTCTGGGCTTATTTGAGACAAAACTGCGCCTTTTCCTTGTTTGAGTCACAGCGGCAACGAAGATAGTTTCTTCCTCAATTGACTGTTAACATTCTGGAACTTGGTAAGTTTTTTTTGTTTGTTTTTTTACTGATTAAGACAAATCATTTTATCTTTATTGTAGCTTTAATTACTTTTAAAAAGTACTGTTTATTTTCCTGTGCTAATTTTATTGGGAACCATTATCAACATTTAAGTGTGGTTTATCTCAAAGGTTTTTTGTCACCAGTTCTGCTAAACATGCTTAACATTGTTGATAATACAAAAAAATGTACTTTGCTGATAGTAGAATAAATGTGATGAGCAGTTGTAATGCCACTGTTCTCTTCTCAGACATGAGAAAAATGCTTTGGAAATGCAAGTACTGTTCTGTTAGATACGAGAAAAAAGCACTGTATTTCAAACACTGTAGAGTATACATTTACACCCTCGCTATAGCCTATTTGATGTTATTATAAATTACTCTTAATTAGTACCAAACTGGTCTTCTTTGCATTTTTTAGGTCTTTTAGGAACAGAGTTGTTGGAAGAAACCTTAAGGAATCCTTCTTTGATTACCTTTTTGGCCTGTGCCCAGGCTTGATGGAAATCTTCAGGAAGAAGAAAACTCTAGCTGGTCAGTTCTTATTTGACCCATTAAAACAAAGGTTGGTTGAATTTTGTGGGTTTTTTGTATTTTGGAAGAAATTATCATACATAAATGGTTAGTTAAGAACATTACTAAAAAACCTTGTCCTTGTGATATCCATGCAGACAATTTTGGTTTTGGCTAAATATGGTTAAAATTTTAGTCATTTGAGTAAACTAATGATTTTCACTTTACCCCCAGACATTTACCTTTTTAAATTCATGCATTTGACTTCTAACTTTGTGTTTTGATATTTTGGATTAATAAGTTGGGAATTTTATCTCAGGTGTTAAGCCTGTATATTAATCTTTTTTTACTTTTTACATCTCAAAATGATTCCAGTGGACATCTTCTGCTTTCAAGACAGTGAGGGCCAAAGCCCATCGAAAGTGCAGCTGACAAAAGGTCCTTGCCTAGAAAAAAAACTGAAAAGTTTCCCATCAATATGGGTAATAACATCTTTATCAGACTCTTTGATATAGTAATTCTTCTGTACTTCAGATATGTCGGTAAAACAGTTAATTCAGTATGATTTAAAAGTAAGGTACTTCAACAAGAGTGTAAATTGTAAATTGATGGTTTCTATTTTTGTTTAATAAAACAGAATATAATTAATGCCCTGCATTTTTGTATTTCTTTGAATGTATATATTTTACCAACACAAATTTTTAAACAACTTAAATGAGTTAAATGGAATAAATTTTAAGTTTTTACAAGTTAATAAATGTAGTTTAATGGATGACAAAGGTGTCTGATTGTAATTAAGAAAATAAGTACATGTTACTTAAAATATTGAGTTTGTCTGGTTCACAAGGGAAGGTTGTTTTTACAACAAATTTCAAGTACAAATAACTTGTCTTTTAGTAGATTCCACTTAAACAGTTAAGCCCTGACCATTTGGAATTGCAGTTGAGTTTACTTAAAATAATTGATTAGCTATATCATTACTTAAACCATTTAAGTGCAATCACTTGCCTCAAATTTTTTGAGTGAAGTCAACTTATCAGGGTTAACAGTGAAGAGACGGTATCTGTTACTACAAGGATTTGTTGCTTCCTCTTTGTTTCTCACCTGAGTGTCACAGCACAGTGCTCCCATGAAGGCAGACTGACTTCAGGCATCTGCTCAAGCTCTCTTAGCTGTGATATTGCTTTGACAGAAACTCTTTTCCACAATATACTCCAAGGATCTACATACCTGTCCACCTCCAGGATTCCCACTCTTTATTACTTTTACTGTGTGAGACTTATTTCCTTTTCATGATACAGTGTGTGGGCAAAATGTATGGAGATGTCCTCTGGTTTTTCGGTATAACACATTTAAAAAGAAGAAAACTGTGGGAATCATAGTCCATATCTTATAGTTCCTGTTTGACTGTTTTGCAAGGGTTGAAACAGCAAAAGCTCAGAAATGATCACATATCTCCACATGTGTAAATGTACAATCTCAGCAAATGTTTAAAATGTGAAAACTGTTTGTTAATATACACACACCTTTCCATTTTAGAATGGTTACTGTCTGTCACTACAAACAGACTGTGGCAGTGCCATCAGGCCTGAAGTATGCATCACGTGGACTGAAATAAGTCTGAGTGACTGCTGTTGCTGCAGGAGCAGAATACACTTAGGTTGTGTGTGTTTAGAGAAGGTCTGCAGCCAACTACAGCGGTGACTCAACACAAGAGCCTGATAGGATATTTTGAAGAAAGCTGCAGGATTGATTGATTGAAATCTAACTGGGGGGTGACGGTGTGTCCATAGTAGAATCAGTGGAAAGGTCAGCGGTTTGATCTCAGCTCCTGAGAGATGTCAATGTGTTCTGAATCAGGACAGTTCACCCTGAATCCCTCCTGCTGCTGTGGCATTGTAATGTAAATGTGGGTGAGTGTAAAGTGTGTGGAGGAACTGTGATTGAGCCTTGTGTGATAATGCCCTAAAACAGCCTGCTCTGAGCAGGGGTGAAAAAAAGTTGTTTTTGTCATGCCAGAATCTGGAATCTTAGGCCCTGTCTACACAAAGATGAAAACTTTTTGGTTGTAAAAGCATTCTCTGTAAAGACGACATTGTTTAAGAAATGTGTCTGTCCACATGAAAACACTGAAAATGCTGTAGTATATAAGCCAGGCCTATAAGTGCACTGTAATGCTGCCACAGACAGACACCAAAACCTGCAAAGAACACATGGAGCATACGCATACATCATGAGAAATGCAAACAAACATGTGGAATATGCTGTTCTCCATGTCCACTTGATGCTCACCATGGTCATAGGGGAGCAGAAGATTTTGCTGTAAAAGCCGCAATAAGCTCAGTAGCCTCTGGAGCACAAATGCAACATCGTATTCTACCATTGTTTCTATTGCTGTCGGGGTTTGCGCATGCAATTTAAGGAGAGAAGGAACTATGAGAGCATAGTTTCTGAAAATATATGTATTTGTTGCACACATGGGAACACAAGGTTGGTGTTTTGAGATTAGGCCCCATTTACATGAGGTTGTTTTCACCGGAAACGGAAAATTTTGTCCTTTGCGTTTTCAAAAGCGCTCCAGGTTCACATGGAGATGGAAGAAGGACTGAAAACGCTGTAGTGTGCATGCCAGTCCAGTAGGTGGCGATGTAGGTTTGCGGAGAAACAGCGGTGTTACAACACACGTATGAAGAAAAAACACTTTTCACAAACAACAATGGCGAGTAAACACTCGAAGACGCAGGATTTTCTTGTCTGGACAACAAATCTGTCTGGACAACAAACCGAGCACGGTAAGCAGCATACATGTTACTCAGTAGACGGCCGAAGCTGTTGGTGTTCCTGTTATGCTGGCACAGCCTTTTTGTGAAAGAGTACTGCGCATGTGGTGACCTCAGCATTTCATCCTAAAACGCTGAATCCCGTTTACATGAAGCCGGGCCGATACGTTTTCAAAACTCTCCACTCTGGACCCTGGTTTCAAAAGTTAGCGTATTCAGGCACTCCAGGCACTGTTCTCATGTAAACGGGAGGCTAAAACGCAATGAATCCAGCCTCGTGTAAATGGCCTCTTATTCACTCTTGAACCTGTTTTCAGGCCTCCAAATGCCAGCTCTGTGAGGACAAAATGCCCGAATGATACAAAACTTATGCGGATACACCTAAATTGATCTCCATGTGGACGGCCCACTAAGTGGTTTTTAGTCAAGAACCTTAAAAATATGCTAAGAGGATATGTAGGGGTGCTGTAAACTTGCTGAAAGGAGCAAAATATATGACCTTCAAAAAGCTCAGTTGAAGATCATGAGCAGTTAACCGTGATTGGTGCAAATTCTGCAAAATCCAAGAGAGCTGTGATGCCACACCTGTACTTTCAAAGGAACAGCACTTGTGGCCTAAATCAGTTGTTTTATAAGAATATGAAGCTTTAAAAAGTGGTCTACTTGCAATGAAAAGCATATTCAACAGTTGGCTTTTAGGAATTAACAGCTCCATAAAACTCCAGAGGATGTGCCTGATGTGGTGCTTATGTCCTCTCTACTGTCCATGGATGTTTCCAGCAAACAAATTGAGCAGAGTAACAGACAGAGGGAGGATTTTTTTTTTCCATTTACATACCTGGAAAAGTGGCAACTATGGCCACACATGCAACACAATGTGATGTATCTCACATCTCAAAAAGGAAATGTAAATGCTTCATCACTAGGGTAACAATGATACTGGTTGTGCAACATTTATGTGATTTAAATGTCATCACCCATCATCATTAGCTGAAGTGGATTTTCCTGTCTTTAAAGTTCACTCATTGACTCAGACTTATAAAGCAAATTGGGAAGTTTTCTCCTATCTGATGTTGAAAAATGTTATCACTTAGCTTATAAAACTCCCCTGCTGAATCATCCCTTCTTATTTTTGTTGACTAAATCCAAAGGATTCAAGAGGCTAAATCTTCAAGTGATAAAATTCCTCCTGGGGAGAAGGAGAAGGAAGAACAGGAGAAGGAAAAGAAAGATGCACAGCCAGCAGCAGCTCTGGCATTGATTAATGAAAAAGACTCTAAACTCTCAGGTTCAAAGCTGTATTTATTGCCTGGTGTCTTTCCTTCAGATGATGGCGTCTGTAAGAGCGGAACATTAAACCCTAAAGAGACAGACAGATCTCAGTGTGTTTTATGACTCATATCCCAAATGAAATTGTGGTTATTAAAAGAGAGGAGCTGTTGATTCAAGTGCCGATCACAGGATGGATATCTGATTCAGAGTGAATAAAGCACACTGCGTCCCACAGAGGATCGGGCTATTTGTAGACTTTGACCCCAGATAAGTAATTGGAGCAGTGAAGCCATTGCAGCATCCCGCTGAATGCTGGGAATGTGTAGAATGACTCAGCGTTCTCGGCAGGATGCTGGCAGAGGGGACATCCATCACTGCACTACAACAGTGTGTCTGCAGATTATAGAAACCCTGACGCTGCTCTGACATTGTGTCTGCCAGCTCACTGTGCGAGAGAGGCACACACTGCTAAGAAAACATCAGTGACCTTGCTTGGCCCAGAGGTCAAGGCAATCTGATGGGAGCCATGAAAGAAGAAGTAATTAGTTGAGTTGGAGAGAAAAACAAAATTGTAAACATAATCATGTTTGAAACAGCTCTGGATGTCTTTGTTGAATTTGATTTTCGAGCACCACAGGCAGAGCCGCCTGCATTAACCTACTGCAGGGCCTGGGATCATTCAGTTTGTGGGAGTGCTTCATTATTTATTTCCCACAATTTCTAAGTTGTTCCAAATTCCCTGAATCTAAACTGTTTAAACATGGACACTGTCTGAGTGACATCAGCTGTTGGTCAATGATTAGAAGCTTACTGATGGTGGCACCCTCTCCACCAGTTTTGACCAATCATCAAATAGATGAAAGCAAGTTGTTTCTTTGTTAAATTTTAACCCGTCAAACATATAGATATCAAATTTATCTCTTCTTGTGTACAAACTCACTGTCTAAAAAAGAGAAAGGTCAAACTCGCACTGGGTTTGTTGTTCTAGCTCCGTGTTAACACAGATAGGATAGCAGTCCCTGTAACTCTGTTTAAAGTAGGGCTCTTCTTCAAGCACTGGGCTGTAGGTGTAGAAACCAACAAGAGTGCTCTTGAATGCTCTACAATTTTTATCATCATATTACCAGCTTCATTATATTAAGGACCAAAGGGCAGTAGCTACTGTGTGACATCTATGGTGAAAATGATAAGTGATAACTGCAAGCCTCCGACAGTCCCATAATGAATGTAACAGACAGAATATTTGTTCAGTCACTTTTCATGTTTTTAGACAGGTTCTGCCCTTAGTCACTTTCAACTGGATGTTGCCCAGATGGACTTGAATTATATCCCATGGATGTGTGCAAAGTCCATATGGTGTGTCAGGTTAACCACATCAAGCTCTATTGATAAGTCTCGGACTGAAATCCAAACATAAAAGAATTAGGAAAAAAATGTCTGCCAACATTAGCTAACATGGTCAAAAGTTAAACTGTAACACCAGTCCAGACAGACAGTTAGACAGTCTTTGCTGAGAAATCATAGGAATAATCTTGCATGCCACAGACATCGTTGCTTCCTGTTGACAGCATCTCACAGTGCATTTAAGCATTTTTATGTGGACAAAGAGGCTTTTGAAAACTTTATGAATGTGAGGGGGATTGTATTTTTAAGATTTTTTTTTTTCAAAGATCCCTGCTTAAGTTTGGATAACACATTTTGACAAAGGACCAAAACACAGAAAAAACATGCTTTGAAGTATTCATAACAGAAAGGTTAACTGGAATATAATTTTTCTTCCCTCACTGTTAAGAAATAAGAGATATTTAGCTCAGGATATTATGGCACAGTGACATATCTTGTGCCTTTTTTAACAGGTGTGAAGTAGCACCTCTTGCTGACATTATCATTTCTTTCCAGCAAAGGACAGGGTCATCCTTAAGGCATCTCTGTGCAGATTCTTAATTAAAGTCAACAGCAGTGGTTCTCATCCTTACCACAATCAGGAGTCTTAATAAAAAAAAAATACACATAACTTAAACATCCCCCTTTCTCTTAAAACTGTGCTTTAGAGAAGTGGCATAAAAGATATAGTTTACAAAGGACTGAAGAGCATGCTGTAGTACAATCAGGAACTGTAGTGTGGCTTAATGTTGACTTAACCCTTGTGCATCCCTTTAATAAAGGCACCAAATAAGTCCCTAAGAGTAAAAAGTACCTGCCAAGAAATATTGCCATAAAAAATTATGTATGAATATATCATTCCAGTTTTTTTTACATGGCCACTCTCAGTAACTTCAACTGTAACCATACATACCAAATTTTTACTTTGTTTCAAAATTTTAACCCCTTAAATGCCAGTTTTTTGTGAAAAAAGTTGACTTTTAAAAAATGCCAAAAAAACACAAAAAGTGAATTATTTTCAGTCTATTGCATGAAAAATGTCATGTGTTTTGGCTGATTATCAGAGCCTGGGAGTGTCAACAAAAGCTCCACTGAAAAGATAATGTAACATAATAAAACATCAATTTTTATCATAAAATATATTTAAGAATCACAAACACTTTAAAAAAAACAACACATCTTTAGAATGCTCTCTGTCTATGGGTCTTATTGCTTGATTACTCCAAGATGTCGTGCTGTTTCTCTGCTCATTAATTTGGTGTTACTATTGTCTTATGGATACTATCACATGGTGGCTCTTCAACCTGATCACATCTCCTCAGAGGATGTGTCAATGCTCAATATTACTTTAGGTGATCGTATGCATTTTTATGACATAATTGAAAATATCAGGTGTCTCCCTATTTATATACATGTGGATATGCTTATATTTATCTTTGCATTATTATAATTTTGTTGGTTGTATGAATGGTATGCTGTGCTGGGTCATGTGTGTTGGTGTATAGTTAAGATTGCAGATCACAAATGTTTTTGCAAGTCTGAGGAAGAGCCATGCAGCTCAACACTTCACTTGTTGCTCAGTAAAATCCCTCTGGGAGAGCTTTTAGTGTGTGGATCTTTTTTTTCCCCATGTTTGTGCTTTATTGATCCAGCATACAGTGCAGGATGTGTATGTCTCTGATGATTCTTTTTCACTACTTAAACGCATCTACTGCAAACAAACATTGAAATTATAAGACTTGAAAATTGGTGTTTATTAATATTTGATTAAAGAAGATTTTCTCTAGAAAATATTGACTCAGTGTCAAAGTTTGAAGTACTGAAAGACTTAAACTATTCAACCATTGTTTGTACTTTAATAATAGAAAAAAAATGTGCTTTAGATGTCTTTTCATATACCATGCAAATTTTATTTTACAATACATTTAGTGAAAAATTAAAGTTACCCCTCTGTTATTATTTTGTAAATGTTCCACCACTTCCTGTCCTGAAAGTGGAGGTTGCCTCACAGTGGAGCCTGCTATGGAAGTGTGTATATGGTATGGAGGTTAACCCACAGACACTTACACCAGCACACCAGCTTTTGGACTCCCCTCCTGATCTCCAGACTTTGCAAATGACGTTGCAGTGCACCAATGACCTGATGCTCATTGGCAATAATGGACGAATTGTTTGCTGTGCAGCAGGGTAATTGGTGGCTGATACTGCAGAAGGTGTGACCAGCTGCTCCTGTTGTTGTGGATGATGACACATTTATCAGGGAGTGTATCATCATGTGCAAGTGTAAACATGCATAAATGATTTTAAAGAAAACAAACAAACACATAAACAAACATGGTTAAACAGGCAATCATTATAAAGCATGTATTTTCAATTAAATGATCATCTCACACACACTTCAATCATGCCCTCTCAACACAAAGACGGTGATCCTGAGGTTTCGCCATGTGTGCTTTCATCTGTCTGCAGGTGCAGTCGCCATGGTAACGAAGATGAAGTTCTCCTCTTGAATCACAAGTTGACAGCTGGTTCACTCTGAACAGAGGTCAGAACTTGACCTCTGTGAAGCTGCAGAGAGAGCTGCTCAAATCAGATTCATTCCCTCAGATACAACATGTCACTTTTTTACCCATTTACCATCCAGCAGCTCTCAGCACCCTCTGTGACATCCACATCCCCAAGCACTAAACTTAAAATTAGAGGGAGCAGCTGTCCTTGGATTATCTTATCCTGAGACAGATTCCTAGAATACACTGGGACAGAATTATCCTGAGGGGGAAGCAGATAGAAGAGATGGAGCTGGGAGCTACTTTTTTTTTTTATTTTGGCTGGAAGTGGGGTGGGGGGTATGTAAATGATTATTTTGATCTGACAGTGGCCTGGAAGAAAGTATTTGTGTGTATGTTTGTGTGCCTGCATTATGCCATCATACCCTTTGCACTTGCTTTATTATAATTATTGAATTATTTTATGTTTAAGGGGTGCCTTTAACATTTATATGGTCATGAAACAAGCTGATAAAAACTTTAAAGCTTTTTATGATCTATTAAAGCAAACCGGACCACGAGCAACCAGACTGTTTATTTTGAAGAAGTTATTTTTAATGTTTGAAACTGTTGCCACAGTATAGATGTCATCTGAGGCTATAAACAGCCTGCTGCAGAAACAGCTGCACTTTTTCATTTTTAAAAACAAATTATACATATGTATATCTATCTATATATCTAGCTATCTATATATATCTATCTGTCTATATGTATATATGTATATATGTATATATATATATATATATATATATATATATATATATATATATATATATATATATATATATATATATATATATATATATGTGTGTGTGTATATATATATATATATATATATATATATATATATATATATATATATATATATATATATATATATATATATATATATATATATATATATATATATATATATATATATACATATATACATATATATATATATATATATATACATATATACATATATATATATATATACATTAATGTTATCATGTTTTTTATTAAATCAATTGTTTGCATTCAGGAAAACACTTGAGACAATATAAACAGTTTTGGCAAAAAACCCAAACAAAACATTTCTCACAAAACCTTTGAGGTAAGGTTTGATGTAGAGACAAGAGTTTATGGGAGTTGTATGCTGTCATTGTGTTTGGCCATTTTTCCTGTGTGTTATCAAGCATGCATAATGTCCCTTTAAGCCACATTTTACTCAAAATCTCATATCTATTCCAAATTAAGTTCAAGCCCCCTCATGGTTGACCAAAACTTGGGTCTATATAAAAATCTACCAAACCTGTTTTAAGGATTTATCAAAGTAAATCGAGCTGACTACAAAGTATTTCTTTCTCTAGTCTCTGTACGGTTATTGAGAAGATAGGTGGCCTGTGCCAGTGCCACAGTATCTGTGTGGTATCTTGTTTTATTGTATTGAAACACATGCTAATTCATTGTACACTATTTTAATACATTTTCTTGCTCTGTTTTTTACTTGTCATACTGTATCAAGTTCCATGACATCAAAAACATTTTTCATATCAGTTTGTGGTGTATTGCACATTGGAGGGATTCATGATTGGCTATATGTATTCATGTTGGGTGTTGGATGTATATATTTGTATATATATGTATATGTGTATTTTTATATGTATATATGTATCTATGCATATATGTGTATCCATAATATGAAGAGCTTTGTGCTCTATTGTAAAGTGTCTTGAGATAACACTTGTTATGAATTGGCGCTATACAAATAAAGATTGATTGAGATTGATTGATTGTACCCATGTGTGTAGTATGTTGTTGTATCCCATTGCACTGTATCAACTTGTATCTCACTGTATTGTGTCATATTGTGTTAAATATATTAATATATAATGACTTGTTGTATCATAATGTACTGTATCTTATTGTATCTTGTCTTGATGTATCACATTGTTTATATTGCATCTTACCGTTCTTTGTAGAATATTGTAAACCATAATATCTCTGTAATATCTTTATTATGCTGTATTGGATGATATAGTATAGCATCCTTTTGGGTTGGATTGGAGTACATTATTTCATTGTGTGGTACTGTATCCCCTCATTCTGTAACCTTCAGATTGTACTCCACCATATCATACTGCCTCACATCATTTTATATCAAGCATATTGTTTGTTATTGTTTTATATTGTATCATATTGTATTGTATTCTGGCGCTGCACAGTGATGCAGTGGGTGGTGCTCATGCCTTATAATAACAAGGTTGCTGGTTCAACTCCCTGAGCTGGCTGGGGCCTTTCTGTGTGGAGTTTGCATGTTCTCCCCATGCACGCATGGGTTTCCTCAGGGTACTCAGGTTCCCTCCCACTGACTAAAAACCTGCTTGTTAGGTGTGTTATTGCGATTGTACTGTACTGTAAAAAAAATTGTATCCTGTTGAGTAATATTTCACTAACTTGTGTTATACTTATTGAATCATATTGATATCTTTTACATTGTCTTGTATCCCAGTTTATTTTATTGTATTGAGACATAATTGTAAATGAGATCCTGATCTGCATGGGAAATAACCTGCTTAAATAAAGGTTAAATAAAACAAAGAATGTATCATATTGTATTCTATTTTACCATACCATATCATATTGTACCATTTTGTGTCTTGTACTGTATTATATTGGATTTACTTGTCATTGATGGAACTGGATTGAATCCATTTGCACTGTACCACGACTGATGGATTGCAATCCATCATTTAACATCCTCTTGTATCTTATTGTATTGCATCATATTTTATTTGATTGCATCATATTGTTTTGTGTTGTATTTCATCCTATCATATTGGTTTTTGTATCATAAAATATCTATTTATGGTGATATTCTATTTGCGGTATCTGCTCAACTTCTCTTGACTCAGTATAGTCCGATTACTA
The DNA here is from genome assembly GCA_037902135.1 of Cetoscarus ocellatus. NCBI lineage: Eukaryota > Metazoa > Chordata > Actinopteri > Labriformes > Labridae > Cetoscarus > Cetoscarus ocellatus. The sequence goes on along the minus strand of JBAMNC010000454.1, from coordinate 900,642 downwards.
CCCACACCACAGTGTGTGCCAAGTAGTTGGGGTTGTCATAGAAAACTACAGTGGCACCCTCACAACAAAAAGGTTGAAACAGAGGCAGTAGAGAAGCTGGCTGTCAGTTTATGGGGGGGGGGGTTCACAGAAAAGGGACAACTTTTTGTTCCAGACATGGTTTCAAGCAGGGAAACAACAAATTATTAAAAAGCAGAGAGGATTTCAGGAGGTCATAATGCAATATGAAGCAGACAGTGGAAAGCACTGATTTTCTCTGTGGTAAGAATATTTCTTCACTGTAGAAATACCCTGATCATTCAATGGTTAGCAGTGTCTTTACGGCATGTTTCAGTCTGTGCTCAATTTGCTATCTGCCAGGTTTTTGGCATGATCTCTAAAAGAACAACAAAATAATCCAGTCCAGTCCAGTAGATTTAAATTTAGCCACTACCACATAGTGGACATGCCTTACTATTGTATTGTGTAACATTGTATTGTATGTAATTGTTTTGTATTGTACCACATTGTATTAAATTGTATTTTTTTGTATCATATTGTAAAGTAGTGTAAGACTGATGTGCACATGCATATCTTCACAAGTTTGAGATGCTTTTGCTTGATTTGTCAGTATTGTTGCACTTGTCATTGGGTGAATAGTGATATTTTTGTGTATTATTAAATGCATGCATATGTGAGTGTGCTCCTTAGTTTCCTATTTTAATCCCAATGGAAGGTGTGGCAGCCTACTTACAGCAGCATCCCACAGGGCTTGACTGGAGCTCTATGGAAAATCAGCAAAACAACTTCTGGGTGTAAACACATCAAGAAATTTCCACAGAGCAGGAATCACGTCTAAACAGGATGGCTGTGGCATTATCTCTGCTGTGAAATGTGTGGTTTTGACCAAATAACATTATTCTTTCACAATTATAGCTGCAGTGAGGTGTGCCCTATGACAGAAAAGTCACATTCATATCAATTGGAGCTTCCAATGTACAAATAAGTCAGCATAAGGAGCACGCCGTGTTGAATGAGACTGTGTGAGGCTGCAGTTAGTGCACGGAGAGCTGCTGGATTATTAATGCTCTAAGCTTCTCCACTGGGCTCATTTCTTGCTGTCTCCTCAGGGGAGGGGTGTGCTCACTCACCTCCAGCCTGGGTGACAGCTGCATATGAATTACCTTCCTCGTTCCCCCTGCTGACACTGCAGCTAGCGGGCAGCACCTACGCATTTTAATATGGAGACTAGTCAGGAAAAGGAGGGAGAAGGTCCAGGGAGAGAGAAAACGAGGAGTGATTGCATGTTCCAAAATGTATCTGCGTGTGTGAGCGGGTGTTGTGAGTGATTCTGTCTAAGATGAAAAAAAGGCCAGCGAGATGAAAAGACAGGGAGCAGCAGCAAGGCAGAGGGGAGAAGGAGAGAGATGAGAGGAGAGATGAGGCAAAATCAATAATTAAAGGTCATGTGGAGAGAGAGACCCACAGACAGAGAGGCAGAGAGAGGCAGAGAGAGAGGCCCTGTTAACCAAACCTTAATCCTCCAATCAACATGCAGCTGCTAAAATCTCCTGCTTCCTCATCTTGTGACGTAAAGGGGAAGCAAGCACTAAAACACCATGGATTTATTAATGATAAACATTTATTCTGCTGCATGAACTCACACTGCATATACCTAAATGTTTGAGTTGACAGGTATTAATGTGCTGTTATGACTAAATAATGTTATGTAGTGTGCTGCTGTCAGCTGACACATGCATCATTAAACTGACATTTATTAACACATGTAACATTGACCTTATTTAAACAGCAGTGGTTTGATTTTTCACATAAAATCTGTGCCATTTTGTTGTATTAATGGAGCTTCTTTTTGCTTTTTAACATTTTTTAAAAGATGTTTTTTCATGCCTCCATGCTGGCAACAGCTCGGGCATTGGGCTTTATTTTATCAGGTTGTCCATCCTTATGAGTAAAATCTTGTGAGCCTGATACCTCATAAACATTTTAATGTAATTTCCCATTACTTTGTCTGAATTTCCAACTGAATATAAGGATGCACTAACTGGATCTCAACAATCACAAACAATCTTTCTGTATTAGTTCTAAAATAATCACATATAAAAATGCTTCGTTGTGAAAATGTTTGAAAGTTAATAAAAAGGACACAGATTTATAGCACCTCTGAGATATTCCTATGTCAGCATTAAAAGAAAAATGATTAGAAAAGAGGAAAATGATGATTATTTAGTTTTTTTTCTGAGTATGTGCATTTGTGCTTCGACACGTCACACGAAAGGCCAACACTGATTTAATCAGTTTTGCCGCTTCAGTGAAAAAAAAAAGGTTGCTGGTCATGTCATGTCATCATAGCAGTACGTGTCTATTTTCTTATCACGCACAAGCAGTTTTTTCCTTTCCTTTTACTCCTCTTTGCTTTTACTTTGATGATATTTCTATATACAGTTGTATGTACACAATTAACCTTTGTCTTTACAGTCGTGCAGGTCACCAGTTCTTGTGATGAGCTCCCTATTTGCAGTTGTTGCTATTTTGCGCTCCTATTTTTATGAAGATGTTGGTATTTTTTGTAATATGTGTTCTGACTGATTATAATATATTGAATAAATGTAACTTGACAACAAGAAATAATAAAGTAAAGTAAAGTAGAGCCCAAAACATAGAACTAATTCTCAAAGATGATCAGTATTTACTCATACTGTATATTTTTCAGTTTTAGGGAAAAAAAAATCTCTCACATCCGAGGTCATAGTGCACATGATGGGGACTATTTTCAGCCAGGATTAACATACTTTTAGTGCCCTGGCAAAATTTGTGCGGCTGCAGAGAAGTGTTAGGCCGTGTTCTCTGGGGAACTCTTGACAGTGCAGGTAATCAGGTTCATTTTTTTGACATGAGTTTCCTTTCTCTCATCTAAATTGTTTTGTTTGTTTTGCTGCGTTGGAGCATTTTTAAATTACTCTCCAATCAAATACCCCATGGTGCATTTAGGTGCCCAGTGTAATCAGAAAGTGCATCACCAGCTGTCTAACTTGGCTGGAGCCAGGCTTAAAGAAGGGAAAAGGGCCGAGCTCAACAGAATCTATAGTGAGAGAACTTAATTAAGCAAATGGAGGCATTAAGAGCAGTTTTCTACCCTCCTGAGCTTCACATAGAGCTGATTTGTTGACTCTGATGAGCTTATAGTTTTTTAAAGGGGCCACAAAAATCCTCTGAACGTCATTACCCATGACAACTCTGGGGGTCAAGTGTCATGTTTTATCAGGGCTCAAAGTCATTTCCGGTCAATGGAGACCATAAACTGTGTGTGACTGAGGAAATCTCAGTTGCTCCCAGTCTGACCTGGCCTGTTCATAATCACTGATCTCCGTTAAAGGCAGACTAACAACATAATGAGTGGCTGGGGAGCAGCAAAGAAACACTAATGGTACCAGAGCCACTAAAACTGAGCTGGCTGCAGGGGCCCTCATACCTTTGATTTACTTCTTCTGTGAATTAAAAACTAGATTTAAGTGTAAACTCTTTCAAAGGCTGGAACTGTTTATATCAATCTTCAACTTACATACAGGAACAAATATAGAAATACAAAAATCTAAAACTGCACTCTGCTGGTATTAGGCCTCTTGGTGTACATAGAAAGTGCAGTTATTTCATCTTTTGAGTGTGTCTTATATGCATTGAAAGTGCAGTGATAGGTCAATGAAAAAGGTTCTGGTGTGTTTTTTATTGGTAGTGTGAAACAGAAATCAGTAGAAATCTGATAAGAAAGGTAGAGACATAAGTCCAGAAGACCTTGACCTTTGAACTCTAAAATATAATATTGTCATCCTTAAGTGGACATTTGTGCAGACTTTGAAGAAAATTCCTTAATTTCATCGTTCGGATTCTTTAAAGTAAGTCTGTCTGTCTGTCTGTCTGTCTGCCTGTCAATCTATTCTAAAGTGTTCTTGAGAGACCACATCCACAAGAATCGAATGATTATGAGGCCAATGACCTTCAACCTTCGATATTAAAAGTCTTTTCATCCTTGCACCAAAGTGTACATGGTTAGCTTTGACAAAATTTTCTCAAAATGCTCTCAAAATGGCATGATCACGAGCAAGGATGATCATAACACCAAATATTATTTAATCCATGACCTCAAAAACAAAATCAGTCCATCCTTATGTAAAAGTGGATATTTCTGCAAATATTGAGGTTCATCCTTAATTTCCCAGTTTAGGATCTGTAAAGTACTTCTGTCTGTCTATCTGTCCTCCTGTCTGTCTTTTGAGGGGCATTGGGGCTGACACATCTTTGAAGTAACTCCCTTAAAGCATTTTTGAGATATTTTGATAAGAATAAGAGAGTAAGAATAAAAAGAAAATATGAACAATTTCACATATAAAAAACCCAACAGCGTAATGCCTCCAGCTTCTGGTGCTGCCTGTGCAGACACATAAAAAATATGGCTCAGACAAAAGAGATTGCCTCTGACTTCCAAATTAGAGTTATTAAAAAGGGAAATGTGAGCAAAAAAACCCAACTTTTAATAAATCTTTGGAAGAAAACAGGGAGAGGTTAAGTTCATGTTCTGAGGGGTTTTCCTCATCTATAATACATATTCATCAGTATTCGAATAATGCTCTATTCTGATTTTCCATCATAATGTTTACCAGACATTGGTTGTTCATCATCAGCATCTGGGTCAGCGTGATCAAAACTGTGCTGCACACCCGGTCAGACACAGTGGAGTACAGACATTGGCTCAGAGCCCCTTTTAACCTCCTCCTCTTTAATATCACCCACTCACCATATGAGCCTCCTTCAAGAGTAATGAGGGAGCTGACTGCTCACATTACTGTCTAAACAGCAGCTTTTTCCATGCACAAGTGGGACGCAGATTTTAATCACAGACACGTCTCAACTTGGGGGGCTGATACAATGGGTGGACAATGTGCCTTGGGTCTGCTTCTGTATTGTTAGCTTTATCCGGAGCGTGGGTGTACACATACTTTTTGTGCATGTGTGTGTAATAACATCTCCAGTCAGCACAATTTAGATCAAGAGGTTTTACAATAGGTCAACAGTCTAAAGCAGCCTTCCTAGTTAATGTCAGGGTGTGCACTGTAGGATAACATTTATAAACTTATAGGTTAAATGATATGTGGTTACATGGCTGTATGACCTCTAATCCCGAAATAAATTATTGTGTTAACTTAATCCTGACGTCATGTCCTTCAATAGAATACTCTACCCCAAAGCACAACTGTTATTTTCTTTGATGATGGTTAACGAGACAAAGTTTGTGTATGAACACCGACTAATGATTTGATGATAAAAAAAAAAAAGTCCTGATTCTCACCCCCCAAACAACAAAATTTTTGATCCAAATGTGTTAAAAATACATAAAACTGCGAGGATACCTATAGATTTTCATCCAAACACAGATGTAAGTGGAAGGATTCTCAATTAGTGCAAATTAAAAACATCACTGAAGTGATGTTTTAAGACTGTGCCATTTTAAGTTTTTTAAATCATATAGTTAAAAAGCTGATATAAGTGTTTACTGTCCCCATCAGAATGCTGTAAAACAGTTGATAGTGCTTAAAATTTGGTTGCATTATATCAATTTTCTTGTGGATTTCATAGGATGTCAAAAGGCATTGTTTTGAAATTAAATCAATTAATCAATCAACAAGTCTTTATTTGTATAGTGCCAATTTATAACATGTGTTATCTCTAGGCACTTCAGAGACTAAGATGTCTAGACTAATGGACGTCCATATTATAAATCTGTCCTCATCATATTGTCTCTGCTGATTATAAATGCATCTAAGGTTAGCCCCTTGAGATGTGGCATCTCATTTTCAACAGGGTCCTCATGTCTATATGGAGGTATGGAGGTATAATCAATAAAAACCATGGATAAAGTGGTCAATTTAATATTAACATCAACATCTATAACATCTATATATAGTCCTCTCATTAACTGGAGAGGACTATAGCAGCGTCTAGTTGAACTGCCATTAAATTGGTTTAACTGGTCTATAAGTGTGAATTTATGTTAAATTATGTCATTTCTATTAATGGTTGATGTAGGATAAAGCACTTGGAGTTGAGCAGATCCATGGCAGCAGGCCATCCATGATTGTTGGTCAAGGTTAGACTAATATATCTGTGCTGTTTGCTGGAACTTCCTTGTATTTAAGTTTTTGGATCCCTCTGACTTCGAATCAGGAATTGTAATGAATAATGAGCCTGTGGTGCAGCTTCACACAGTGGTCAGTGCTAGCTGAAACTTACACTTGTCCCTAGCCCTTGACTGTACGCTATCAACTAGATGTATACCATCATTTAACCAATAAAGGTACTAACCAATGAGATATAAGGACACATGATATTATCAGTGTAATAAAGGTATCAGCAGAAATGCTTCAAAAGCTAAAATACAAGCCACAGTCTTCCCTTACATTTAGCAAACTAACTTTAGGCTTTTGTTCATACTAACTTCTGCTAAATGTTAGCCATTTATGTATTACTCAATCTGTAAACAGTTTTCTTTAAATGACTTACAATTTCACAAAAATCTACTTCAGTAAACCATCAGCAACTTATGGCTATGTATGTAACTAACCAGTTCACATCAGCTAATTGTCAATCAATCCTAATATTTTCAAAAACTTTTAATAATCTATTATGTCTTTGAGCTTTTTCGCTTTTTGGGCTATTAATCAAGAACAATCAGTCGCTATTTGCCAAGAATTTAGGCTTTCCTTTTTCTTTGTTGACAAGTTCCTGTTTGTAAACCACTCAGCTGCTGCAGCCAACAGTGCAAACGTTTCACATAGCATCTTTGTCTATTAGAGGGAGACTATTTCAATGTCTGTATTCCCCGGCTGCCATCTCGAGCAAGCACTGATTGTCAGTGTTCAAAATGAGAGCCTTTGGGGAGCCAGTGAACCCTACCTATCACAGATGAATGATGGGACTTGTTGTGACAGCCATGTCGGTGCCCCCTTCCTAAACTCTCTGAGGCAATAAAGCCTACGAGGTGAGAGTTTGACACCGGTTTGACCCACAGCATGAACCCTCCCCATGCCATGTCAGAGGTGACCTTCTGTGGGGGTCAGAGGCCAAGGTCTTAAAACAAGAAAATCAGAATCATAACAGCCACACTCCTCTGAGCAACCTGATGCCCATCTGGAGGAATCTGACACACATGGGGGTAGTAAATAGAGACATGTCAATTAATCTGTTCTGATTTATACTCCTCTCAGATGTCCATTATTAATGCAAATGAAATTAAACTTGTTTCACATAAAATATCTGTAACAAAACTTAAAAACATCTCTCATGAATATAGATAGGGCTCAGAGTGCTAACTGAAAACTTAATCTGTAGAGTCCTTGATCCCATAGAGAGGGCTGAAGTGTGGGTGAGGGTGAAGCCTCCATCTGTCAGATTCCCACTCTCTCTTGCCGTGTGTTTTTGAGTATCCTGGCCTTATATCAGCAACAATAGGACCCAAGAAGCAGCTGGAACTGCTTCATATTAACAATCAAGCAGCATTGGACAAATTAAAAAAAACGTCATTACTTGTGTCATAGCTAAGATACTGCTGGCCATTTTACGCTGATATAGGTGAAAGTTGATCAGTCAAATAATTACTTGAGTTAAAACACTCTGGAAGTTGTTTTATAATTCACCGATGCTAGGCAATCTGAACCATGACCAGGCCAGTTTCCCCTACAGAGTCCAGTTTATGTGTGTAGTGAGATTGCTTAGTGCTCAGTTGCACAAGTACGTGATAACATAATTAAAGTATTGAGGTCTATAATTGGCAAACAACTCATAAAAAGCTAAATAATTAGTGCAGGTGCTTTTATATTAGTTGTTTTGCTCTTTGCTTACTGTGAGAGTATGTCCTGCTTGTAAACTGTGAGTCACATTGATGTCATGTGTGCTCAGTCCATGTTGTAGTGTGAGAACAGACCAGCTGTGGGCTGTGGGGCATCTGCTTTGATCCGGGGCAACAGGGCTTGGTGTTATTGCGTCTGAAACCATTTCAGCTACATTTAGAAAGGATTTTTTCAATTAATTTTTAAAAGTCAAATCATATGGATGGGTGTGCTAAAAACAACACAAATCATTCTTTATCTAATAAAAACTCAACATAGATTTGAGACATAGCCATGGGTGCTCAGGTGGAGGATTGTTATCCTTCCCTGCCTGTGCCATCAGAGACCAACAGCAATCACCCATTTTTTAGGCAGCAGTGGTTCAGAGAGTAAATGTTCCCATTCAAATTCTCCATTGACATTTCATAATTCTTTATATTAGTATTTTTAAACTTGTGACTAAGTGATCCAGCTTCTGAACATTTGAGACTAACAATCACATTTTGTTTGTTTATGCCAAAACTGGACCAGAAATTAAAGAAAAAGGCAAGGGTAAAAGACTTTTAAATCAAAACATTTTCAGAAGTTAAGGAACAACACACATCCTACAAATCCTTGCAATTCCTAATGTTTCCAAAGAGACTCAACAAATGATTATTTATAATGTTTATTTCAAAATGTACATCATGGTCTCATTCTTCAGATGGTGCATTCCATTTACCTTAGACCTCAGATAATGATTATGTCACACCCAAGTAAATTACTTTTCAGTAAAGAGCTGATGAACTCAGGGTTACTGATTATCCATCAACCTCTCAAATAGACATTCCAACCTGAGAGGGTGTTTCCAGTAATGTAATAAGTTTTCATCTTGTAAATTCTGACTTCTAGGATCAAATCAAGAGACCTCACTGGGACACTCTAGGGTCATGGGTGGTGTAGTTTTTTTCATCCACAACTATTAATCAAACATGTTTTCCTGCAAGAAATTTCAACAAGATCTTCTCCAGAGCATGTATCATCATGTCATATTTAGGTAGCTTGTGGTAAGACTAGCTTGAAAGATTATGATTGTGTAGCTTACAGTCAAATTTGATACTGATTGTACATCTTTTTATTTGAAATGTGAAGGGATTTTAGAAGTGGATCAATAAGTCCCTCTCCAAAAAAATAAAAAGATAAAGAAAAGAAAAGAAAAAAAATCAACAACTGTAGGACTGCATAAAAATACTTCATTCCAGTACACATATAGATTTCTTTTGTTTTTATCCACCACTACAAGGGGACTGGTACATCTAGACACCATTCCACCATTCCTTATATATTTGACTACTCAAAGCATCATTTTTATACCACAGGTCACATCTACCCATTCACACCCATTCACTCTTTTATTCACTTATTGATGGTTGGAGTATCTATGCCAATTGTCCATCAGAGTTAACTAACACATTCACACCCTTTCATGCCCATGGCTTCTAGGAGCTTATGTAACATTTTCATGTTAGATGCATCACTTGGGGAAAGACTCTCAATTACAGGGTCACTGGCCCTAAAGTGAGCCTTTATGCACCTGCTGTAGCAGCATAACAACAGGTCAAGTAATGTCATTACACAGTTAAAAGGCTCTTTAAATATGACTTTGAAACAAAGGACCCACGAAATGCAGAAAATACAGGACATCAGAAATCATTACATTACCCGTCAATATAGACAATCAGGATTCTGCATAGTGTCAGTGTGGACCTGAGAGAACAATCAGGGAAATAAATAAACTCATTGTCTCATGAGCTGAATAAAACATGCCCTCGGTAGAAACAGTGACATAGTCTGTTATGATTAAGGGTTGAATTAGTTAAAGATGAGGACACCTGACAGTGCATTTAAAGGACATTTATCGTGAGAGTGTGCACATGGTGGAAGAGCCAGTCGTTAATAAATGACCATGAGCAACAGCCTGGGCAGTAAGATAAATGGGAGCAACTTAAGTGGAAGGGAATCAATCACAGAGGGTTAGTTTAAAATGTTCCCTGTGGAGCGCGTATGAATTAGACAGCAGAGGCAGCTTAAAGGTGCACCACTTCAGTTCACGGTGTGATTTGTTGGCAGACTCCCACAAATACAGACCCACCAGCTTAAAAATCTCCTGTGACAGAACTTGATAATATCCAGAACTTCTAAAGTGAGATTTAATTTCCCCCCAGCCAAGGATTTAAAAAAATGTATTCATGAGCAAAGTCTTGCAGACATCTGCACTGAAGCAGAAAAAAAGATCCAAGTCTAGTTGTATATAAAATTAATCTTTCTACAGAAAAGTAGCCTGAAAATTGAAGCTTAAGAAATGATGAAGAGACACAGATTAAGATTTTGAAGGATGTAATTTTGATTAGCCTAACAGATAGAAAATTTGGACAAGCATGCACATCCCTGATCTTCAGAAGATAACTTGTCTTGCTCTATCCTTGAACCAATTTAATGGTGGGACATTTCAACAAATTATGAATTGCTGCTTGTGAGTGATAGGAAAAACAAATACTTCAGTAAAAACACAAGAGCAAGAATGTGGCATGAAACAATCTCAAACAACAGCCTTATTAAAAATAATAGCCAGTGATCTGTGTCTATCAAAGTGGAATAAACTTGACTTCCTAAATCCTCTGATTGCCATCAGGGAACAGAAGTGTTTAACACAAGCTGAAGTCCAGACACAAGGCCGGAAAGCTGAAGCATTTAATGGTCACAACCATTTTGATCCCTCTGATAGCAAGGCTTTTACATGCTCTGTCTGCTGCTAACCACCCACCATGACTGCAGCTCACAGTTCCTCTTTAACTGTGGCTGAGAATGTTCAACCACTAGCCAAAAGTATGCATCCTCCATCCACAGTGACAGTGAATAACTAAGCCACAAGGATGGAAACTGATGTGGAGGGATTATGAATAATGTGAGCAGCCATGAGGCATTCATGATCTTCCAACATCCAAACAATGTGATGTACCTTGTCCCTGTATCTTGGTGTGTAGGCTAAAAAGTGAGCTTAGTAAATCTACAGAAAACAGTGTGCTTTTGCAGCCCTACGGGCAATTTAGCATCATGGACAGACGTGTGGCTCAGTGGAGTCAAAGCAGGTTTTCTCTTTATTAAAGTTTGTTCGATCAGTCCTCACTTCCTGTATAGCACATGCATCGATATCATGACACTGATTCTCATCTTACTTTTGGTGGCATCTCTTAGCTGTGTGAATGTAAATTTGTTGACAGGCAGGTTGGCATTTTATGTTATAGCCTTCATCATCTGTCTGTGATAGTGAGTGTGAAAGAGCAAATGTGACTACTTTAGTCATCAGACTTGAAGGTCATTTCCCTATTAATCAATATCACCTCTACTACTGTTAAAAACAACACATGGCAATGCTCTGGTTAGGGGGCTGCACAGATTACACAGATTACATCACAGTGGCTGTCCCATTTCAAGGGCTATTGTTACAGTTAATCTCAGTTGTTTTGGTTCATTTCTTAGATCAGAATTTAAATTCTCATAACTCACTGTAAAAACTAAAAGATCCTTGAAGAACCTTTAGAGGCTCTTCAATTTGCAACTGTGGAGGAACCTCTTTAGGTGCTCTGAGGAACCTTTGAAAAGGGGTTACATTACTTTGTTATGGTTCTTTGAAGCACCTGTTTTCATACTGATGATCCTTATAAGTTCTTCCCGGCACGTATAGGTGCATTGATGAACTCATGGGGTTCTTGGAGTAGCCTATAAGCTCTTAAAGGAACCTAGAGGTTCCTCAAGGTCCTACCCAGTTTTTACAGTGTGTTAGTTCAACCTCCATAACATATATTAATTTGTGCACATCACAGCTGCAGTTTCTCATTCTTTTCCAAAATAAATGCTTTTGGACATGCATCAATTGCATTGACACAATTCTCTGCCATTTATAACATAATCATTTGATTATGTCATGTCAGTCAAAATGAACTCTACTCATGAATGCTGAATAGTCATTCCCTATAAAACTAATAGTCCTCAATTCATTGCTTTAGTTATTACATACAAAAAATTTGAACTAGTTGTCAAAATCTGACAAGCAAATTTGATTCATTTCTTTATCATTTTTTCCTGAAAATCTCTCATAAAAGGATGCTAGTGGAATAACTCCCTCCCTACTCCCCATTCCTAAATCCAATACAGGAGTTTTTCTCTGCAACCAGCATCCACATATCCAAATAGCCCTGCTAGCAGCAATGGATGCAGCATGTGGTGACATCACAGAAGAGTCCTGCAGAAGTAGGATTCGCCACTCGAGGAGATACTTTCCTCACTGCATTGCAAGGGATATGTGCAGTGATGTAGATGAAAATATGTGGCCAGACAGATAGGAACGTCTTGATGTACATCATTGGTTTACAGTACTGTGTATGCTGTATGTTCTGTCCAATATTTACTGCAATATTGTCCACAGTTTTGTACTGCTCTACACATAGGGTGTTTATTTTGTTTGTGGTAAATAAGTGTGTTTTTTACTTTTGTACAATGCTGTGAACAAATTGTAATTGCAAAGAGCATATGCAGTAAAAATGTGAAACATACGTATAGTGTCTTGTACCCAGTTACCTCACTAAATACAGTAATGTGCTCCTTGACTGTAGTTTTCAAATGACTGTGTAAATAGTGTATAGAGCTGTCCTAAGCATTTTCAGGTAGTGTCACCAAGATCTGACTTTTTTGCATTAGAAAACATTTACAGAGTAAACCATCAAAATGAAAATACAACACAGAGCAATTTGACTATATTGTTTATAAACAATGGTGTCAGGACTTTTTCATTTTGGTGACACTGACACCTTCATTGACATAATACTTGCTGCGAATCTGACATTTTCATATTTTACACAGCATTAATTTTGGTTGTGATATACATCCTTACTGTTAAAAATTATACAGTGATGAAGTTTTGTACATAAAAACACACTCCTTGCACAAGACAAAACTCAGAAAGAGATCACACACTAGTTAATAGCTATCGGTAAAACTGACACAAACTTAAAGTTCCTCCCAGGAGCTTTGATTTTGAGGTATAAGCTGCTGAGGCTACAAAAGTGCTTTGTGCACATGCAACTCTGATATTGTCAGGATAATATACCAGTAGTCCACACTGGTAATTCCCTGACATAGATGTTCACACCTGCAAAAATATGTGACGGATTTCGATTTTCATAATGTAGTGGTTGACACAGCAGAGCTTCATGCTTTGTTCACAATTTATATCCTTTCTTCAGTGATAACATGTTAAAACACTCAGAGGCGAATCTGAAGCAATGTCACTACATGCGTCACAATCACACTGGAGAAAGAAAGCTGTAGTGTTTTAGCTCCATATACAACAGCACCGTGAGAAGAATCTTGCAAGAGGCCTGGTGGTGATCATCTTTGAGCAGATGTAGAGAACTTTGATGATGTGCAGTTGAAACTTTCAAATGTACAGACCATGTTTGAGTAAGTGTTACTCTTCTTGCAGTATATGTAAACTTCTCCCCGCATCAACAGTTACGTTTTTCCTTCCTGTCATGTCTCCCTTTTCCAGTTTTGCGCTATTGCGCAGAATGATGTCATCAGCCCTCTACTCTAATACTCAGTGAATTGCCCTAAAATTGGTTGGTGCGTTCACTCTTCAGCTCACCCAGACTATACACAGATAAAGTACAAGGGGAACACAAGACAGTTCCCCGGGTAAACTCCGGGTGAAAAACTCTACTGTTTGCGTTCACACATATGGCTCGTCCATGTAAAGTTCAGATAATTTCAGATTTTTTTTTGCAAGTGTGAATGGGGTTAAAGTGTCAGGAAGATTCTAGAGCAGGGGTGTCAAACTGATCCAGTAAAGGGCCACTGTGGCTGCAGGTTTTCATTCCAACCAAGCAAGAACACACCTGATCCAACAAATCAACTGTGTAAAGACAATACAGTTGATTGAATAATTTGCATCAGCTGTGTTCTTGCTTGGTTGGAATGAAAACCTGCAGCCACAGTGGCCTTTTACTGGATCAGTTTGACACCTGTGTTCTAGAGGGTAAGGTCAGGGCTTGCTGGTGATGTGATAGTAGCCTCTGAGGATCAGGCTGTCTCATTTTAAACCAGACTGAATACAAACTTTTCAAAGGCTTTGTGAGATACTATCTCTGAAAAGAGACACAGATTTTAATGTGATTTGCTTATAAATATTTCTATCCAGCCATTTTCCTCCGCTCATCCAGGACCAAGGTGCAGGACAGGCAAAACAAGACACCCTGGACATCCCTATCCACTAGCATTGCTTTTCAATTCCTCTTTGGTGATTCCATAGCTCTCCTACACCAAAAGAGATATTCATTCCCTTCATCAAGGTCTAGGCCTTAGTTATGTCTAAAAAAAAACCACAGGGAGCTGCCAAGGGGGTATCTTGACTGACCCCACCTCAAAAGGCTCATCCTGATGCAAACAGGCAGCTGCTTTACTCTGAGCCTCCTCCAGATGTCTCAGCTCCTCATCTTATCTCAAAAGCTGAGCCTGCACCATATGGAGGAAATTCATTTCAGCCACTTTTATCCACAGTCTTTTTTTGTTGTTATTACCTTGAGCTCATAACCACTAACCTGGCACACCAGATGGACTGTTCAACGTATTTCACTAGTCCATCTGGGACAGAGCCCATAGAAAGGGTGGGCAGAATCTTTCAGAAGCAATGTCCAGCAGGTGATTAGACGATCGTTCCTTCAATCAACATTTCTTATGGGCCAATCAGATAATGTCATAGGTGGGAGCTACCGCACTACAGAATGTAAGTCATTTTGTAAAACAACCTCTTCGCAAAATAAGTCGGAAGTGGAGTGAAAGTGTCCTTACTATACAAAGGTTTGTCGTGCTGGTAATTGTTTTTCATATAATAAAGAAATGTGATCACAATCTGATAAAACTGCTACTAAAGCTGTTAGCATCTATGCTAATCCTTGTCACCCCAGTCACTTCCTGCTATCATCTTGCTCTTAGCTCATTCATCTCTCTGCTTTATAGGACTCTGATTGGACTGTACTGCTTTGGCCCGCTCACAAACTGCAATTGTAGATTGCATCTTGGCAAGATGGATCTGTATGATTACAGACATTGAGTTAGGCCAGTCCAGCTTCTGTGCAAGGTTACATAACCACAGGTAAAGAATGGAATGAAAGCAGACTTGTGAAATGAAAGCTTTCCCTGTCATCCCGGGTCCCTCTTCACCACACTGGTCCTCCACAATGCCCACAACACTGCTTGCTCTGCATCAAGCCACCTGTCAATGTTACAAGCTGTTTTACGGACAAACCTGAAGACACTTGAACTCAGTATCTTGAGTTGTAGGAATCAGGATCAGAATCAGAATCAGAATTTGTATTTAGTGCCAAGTACATTTGCGCGTAAAAGGAATTTGACTTTGTAAATTGATGCAAAATAATGATGATATGCCGAAGCCTGCTCTTGTCCCTTGCAGCGTACCTGACGGTGATGGAGGAGGTGAAGATGGACTTGATGACGACAGTGTAGAAGTGCACCATCATCTTCGTTGGCAGGTTTAATTTCTTCACCTGCCTCAGGAAGTACATTCTTTGTTGTGCTTTTTTGAGGAAGCTGATGTTTAGCTCACACTTGAGGTGGTCTCCAGGAAACAGGAGTCCACAGTGGAAACAACAGAGTCAGTGAGAGTGATGGGGGCTGGCAGCATCCTTCCTGAAGTCCACAACCAGCTCCACTGTTTTTAGAGCATTCAGCTCTAAGTTGTTCTCACTGCACCAGGTCATTAGGTGGTCAACCTCCCACCTGTCGGCAGATTCATCCCCTCCAGAGATGAGTCCACTGAGGGTGTGTCATCTGCAAACTTAAGGAGCTTGACTGACTGATGAGAGGAGGAGATGTAATTCACATCTTGGACCTCTGAGTTCAGAGGTTAATGGAATGCACCACCCCAAATGACTGAGAGTAAGAACATTTTTTATTATAGTGTGTGTATCATGCCACTCTGTTGATCTGCAGGTGGCTCATTGGGTATAAAGGCTCTATGCATCCACAAAGATTATGAATAATTCTGGTTGATTAGACCAGTACAGGCCAAAAACAGACAGAGCTATGGTGAAAATTTATGATGTAATAGATTCAAAGCACCAATAGAAATGATAACAGGTGAAAAGGTCCTCCCTCCAAATTAAGTTTTACAAATTTCACATAGTTGTGGAACCATCAACCAAACAAACTTCTCCACATCACACAGTCCTGAGAAAAGTCTCAAAGAAGGTCTTCTTCACAAACCATATGAGTGTCCAGAGGCTTTGGGGTAAATGTTAGGACAGGCTAAGGTAAAACTGTTTTTGAAGTTTTTAACATCGCCTTCTTTTCATCCACTGTGACTGACCCTGCTTCTTCTGAGAGAGTACTGTCTAAAAAATAAACAACAAAACAACACAGAAAGACAAAAGGCATTAGTGACTGTCCCTTTCTGGTCTGGCTGCCTTTAAATTGAATGTTGTGCATTCCATACTGTTTCTCTTAATACTGATCTTATACAGAATCAATGTTATGTGCCACTCACAACTGGTGAAGAGTCAGTGCAGCGCTGTCATTCACGTTCTCTTTTTCGAAAACAATAATTCCTTTAATATGAAAAAAATGAGACTTTCTAGAATAGAAATATCATTGTTCAAAAAAGTGATTCAAGGAACCTTACCACTACCAGCATAAATGACAAGACACACACTAAGAAAGTGTCTCTCTGTGCCAAGACACAACATACAAACACTTTAGATCTACACTGTGTTCATCCAAAAATGTATTACCAGGCCAAGGTAATATTAGGAAGAGTCCAAGAGCTGATGATGTGACAATTTAGCAATCTGGAGTGATAAAGAGTGTCACATTTCATAAGGCAAGTCTCTGTTGGGTGTTTTAAGGTAATGATTCACTGCTGTAAGTTTCATAAACCAAATTTGATTAACCTTAAATAAACTTTAGCAACAATCTGAGATCTCTCAGAATCTAAAGAGTTTACAAAAACATTGGTTCATGGTAAGATCAGGTTGGTCAGATTTTTGTAGAACTGATCCTTTAGAAATCATGTTAAATAATATATGTCAGCTTTATAGTACAAACAAGTATAACTTCTACCCCAGTCAGTAACCAAGCTAATATTTTCAAGTTGTTAACAAAGCACATACAAATTAACATGTGTTCACAGCAGACAGGCCTTTATGTCAAAAGAGGAGCAGCCTCTGGGGGAAGTCACACCTTCTCTGATTGTTCGTTGATGTCGCACACCTATCCTCTGAGCCCTCCTACCTGCCTTTTTTTGTCTCAGAGGAATAACAATGGCCCCTCTGTGTTCTCCAGAGTGTCGGACATCTGTGAGGGAGGAGGATGGGGGGGTGCTTCCACTTTCTCTTGACCACTTCATGTGTTGCCAAAGCAGAGACAAACAGGCATTGTGCTTTGGCTCTGCTATGGCACTGATGCCCATAGACTGTCCCTGTTTATAGACCCGTCTCTTAATTATGGCCTCACACAACTATGTCCATTCTTCTCTGTTTGCCACTGATCATTGGAGCAATTGAGACTGCACAGACAATGTTACACAACAGTGTTTCTTGTGCTTTTTCAGTTGTTTACATCTTTAAATCTTACCATAGCAGAAGTGAAAAGGATAACTGTTATTTATCAGTCTGCCACAACAAAGCATATCACGTCAAAGGTGATAAAAGAAAACCTGCCTAGTGACAGGATCACTTTTATTTTCTTCAAACAGTGTGGGGCAGGGATTAATGTATTTTGTCAGGCAACCCAAAAGTTAGCACCACATTGGTTCTATTAACAAAACGGTTAATGGGTTTTGCGCTGAGCTGAGTACCATTATGCTTTTAGAAACAGGCTGTTTAAAGGGCTTTAGCCTGTTGACCTTTACAGCACAGCCTTCCCATAAGCAAATGAAAGTCTGTGTATTCATTTTCATGAGCAGCAGTCATATCATGGTTGCTGAGCATTATGCAAAAGACTAAATTGGGTTTTTGAGGTATAGCTCTCTGATTGCACGACTCTTCCTCTCCCAGGGGTGCTTTCCATATCTGAGGGTGTTGATTAGAGAGAAGCCCACACCCGTTTTTGCAATTTGAGGCCTTGTTATCCTCACACCTCCCTGCACTGCTTGTTGTGCTGTGGCTCAGCATGCTGAGGATGGTGTTTAACTCATAAATGATCAATATGATGTTCATTTTTATTTAATGTTTTACAACTGTGGAATAAACTTCAGCATACTTAAGGCATGGATGTTCCTCAGATTTACAAGTCCCTTCTTGCCTGTCAGGATTAAACATTTTGAATTCAAAAGCACATGAGCATTTCCACATTTAAGTTTGTTACATTTTGGTTGTGTCATGTCGTTGAAACAGACAGTACATTTTTACTATGCCTGGAGTATCAAGAAGAGGGCTTGAAAGCGGCATAAAGTATGAGCCAATGCCCTGCCAGCAATAACATTCACTTTAGCCTTTTCATAGTTGCACAAAATTCCTGAATATTCCCCGAATTCTTCTGAGTAAGTTGCATGTGTAAATGCAATTAGATAAGTTTTTCCACACCGACTTTTTCCATGCAAGTTCTTATATTGTATATAAGAATATTGTCCTGTTCTTCAGCCCTCCTTTGCTCGACATGTAAACTGTTAGAAAATTCCCCAGTGAAAGAAATAGTTGTCAACAACTGAGCCAGAACATTTCTGGTGTGGTTACCTTGACATTCACCAAGAAAGTTCCAGGAGTACATGCGTGAAAAGGGCTCATGTGCATTTCTCTCTGACTGACAAACTGAGAGGCAAATATCTTGCCTTTCACTCTTCAAGACTGCCTGTAGAATCTGCAGGAATATGATTTTGCTGCTGAATTGTAAATGACATGCACACAGAGTCCCTTGAAAGCTGCTTTTTGCCCCCAAGTGTCAACCTTAAGTCTTGTGTTTCATTTGGTTATGCACTTCACATTATGATCATCACCAGGTGTCTGCATCTTTACAGACCTCTTTGTACCACCAGAAGGCATCTGCACCCCCTCCAGTCTCAGTTTAGCCGTCTGTGCCAAACGAGCAGCACGCTCTCCCACAATAAATCTACTGACGTCACTGACCATCCTTGGACACATGCTGCATTCAGGTTCTCCTCCTAGTTCGTTTTCTGAGCACTTTTGTTAAAGATGTTCAAGGCATGGAGGAAACGTAAAAATACTGTATTTCTATGAGTGAGGAGTTTTGTTCTCATTGTTACAAATAGTTGTTTGGTCCATTTACATTATGGTTGGATTACAATGGATGTGAACATTTTACATAGCTTGAGAGCAATCAGACTTAGTCAAGGATATATAGGGATCTTTTGGCATAGGGTTATGTGATCCCCCAGCCATTTGCCTTAAAACTGTTAGTAGTATTCAAGTTTTTTTTAATGCCTATGTGATTTTGTAATGTAGGCACCTGGTTTAAACCAAACACTGTTTCCCATATTGTACCAGAGTTACTAAGTGAATAATCTGTAGGATACATGTATCCTGCAGGAATCAATTGATTGAAAAGGTCTTAAAATTATATATCTGTCAATAAGAGTTTTTTTTGTCTTAAAATACCTGTAAACCATTGTCTGTCTTGGAGGCTTAAATTACAAAAATGTTGAATTGTATATTTCATGACATTGACACAAATATGATGAGACAAGGGTGTTCATTTCACAGATGTGTTAGCAGAACCCCACAGAGACTTCATGTTTTACATACTGTGAAATCCATGCCAGCCCAGTAAGGTAGGGGAGACCGGGAACAGTTGCAGACCTTTTTGCATTTGACTCTGTTACTCAGACATAGTTTGGATTAGACAAACCAAATTTTTATACAATAAACTTACATCTGTCTGTTAATAGTCAAAACCATTTAAAGATGATTACAGAAAATAAGACTTATATTCCAGTGTTAATGAAAGGATTATCATCAAAAATGTAAGGTAGAGTATATTACAGTGTTATTATGTCGAAATGCTCATTCAGCAATTCAACATATAATTCTTCTGTTTAATTTATTTATCAGCTTTGATCTGGTGACAATTATAGATTAGTTAAGATCAATACGCCTAATGTGCAGATGTCAAAGATTCAAATATATAACATACAGTAGGCTTTTATGACATAGGAAGAATGGAACAATTTATGAGGCAATTTAAGTAAATCATTAATTACTTAATTAATCCTAATTAATTTAAGTCCCCCAGTGTGGGACTCATCTTTCTTCTTTTTATTATTTTATTGAGCCTATTACCAGTATATGCATTCATAATGCAAATTTGAGAAAACTGGCCCTCCAAAAACAATGTGGAAAAACACAACTGTAGAAGATGCATCTTGGTCTGTTTTTATATTAATGCATTGAACGGGGACAGTTGCAACACTTGTTGCAACTGTCCTCGCACCTGTCAGCTGTGATAAAACCACATGTGCTAGCTAAACAATATGACTTGATGCATGCTAACTAATATTAGTTAAAAGATAACATATCACTTGTTTAAGCCATATAAGTTTGAGCTGAATCACAAAAACAGTGGCAACAGTTTAATGAAAACAAAGTTCAAGAAAAAAAATACTGTCATACCTCAAAAACAGTTTTTTTTACAATAAATCCTAGAGCAGCTCTCAAATCTTATCTCTTTTTCTCTGCAAGAGGGAGCAGCCAACTGAGCATGTGCAGTGTGAGTGACATCACTCTAGCTTTCTTCTGATTGGAGAAAAATGACATATTGCCCTGTTGCAACTGTCCCCGGTCTCCCCTACTTAGGGACGTTCAAATGTCTGATCTTTGGAACAGACATAAGACTAATGGTTTTGCTAGTTGGTAATGCCGGCCGTCCATCAGTATATGAAATAAGTAATTTTTCAGACAACCACATCCCAGAGAAGCTGGTTCATGAAGATACATTTATATCTAATCAAATGTTGAATATGCTTAGGGGGATCAGAAGTGACTTTCCATTCTTGTTACAGTCATGTTTACAATGCTGGTATTGCATATACGGAAAAAAATACTCACAGACCAACCACTGAAAACATGCTGAATAGTGCAAGGGGAGCAAATGTTATCAAGCCTTCTTTCAGAAAAATATCCAAACAGTAAACAGAAGATGTTTGAATTCATGTGGAGACATTTTATGTTTTGTGTCAACAGTATAAATTTGTTAGATGGTCAAAGAAAATTACTGATTCATATGGAAATTATTGGAAAACTGCAAATCATTTAAGCTTTTACTTGGACTTATAACTTTAAAATTAAACAGTTACTGCAATAAAAAGTAATGATTTTCTTTTGATTGCCATTTTTCATGGTAGGAAAACCTTCTTTGTTTTGTTTATGACCTTTTTTTGTAACTCCATCTCCCCCATGAAAAGATAATAGATTCAGCCTTTTCCCAAACCAGATCTGATCTGCAGTTTGCCAGAGTAAACTTCTGTAAATCAAATTGTATATTATTGTATTATAATATTTTTTTTAATGGACAACTCATAATTATTACAGTTTTTAAAGACACAAATAAGCTATAACAGAGGAGAAAACACTCAGCTGAAATATTCAGCTGAAAATAATAACATAAACGATGAATTAAACAGGTTACTATACAACAGATTTCTTTCATTTGGATCATTTTAAGCATTTTAAATGTTTATATTTATTACATAATCAGTCTTCATGAATCTCTTATCGTTTAACCCTGTAAAAGATTAAAAATGTATGCAGATTATAAATTGGTATTGCTCTACCTATAACCTGTTTTTTTCTAAAGACCCAAATATTTTAACATGCTATTTTGTACAACAAAAGCATAAACAAAACTAAAACCCTCTTTAAAATGTTCAAAATGGCCTGGCATGACAACATATTTAAAAGGCCTATGATATATAAACAAAATACGATAATAAAATTAATGATGATAATGATAATATACGTATATACAATAAACAAGGTCATTGTAGAAAAACAATTTGGGTAATATTAAAGTCTATGCAAAGGCAGAGTAACCTGAGTTATAATATACTATGCTACGTTACAGCGTACCATGAGAGCCTCTCATATGATTGTGTTGAGGACTTGCTTCAGAAATTCCAACGGTCTCTGAACGCAGCAGGCTGCACTCTGCTGTAGCCGCGGTGATTGAAGGAGAGCAGAGCGGCGGTGGCGACGACGGCCATCTTAGAGCTACCGTGGTAACCGACACTCATCTTCTGGATTGTATTTTTCCTGTACGGAGAAACATTTCGATCAACTGACGGGGGGGAAAGAAGATTTTTTTTTTACTTCACCGCCGTTGAACTCGAAGTCGGGATGCGGTTCCGAGGAAATAAACAATTTGCATCCGCTGTCGGACTGGTCCTCGGACTATTATACGCTGTGGAGGCAGCTAAAGGTAACTAAGCTGGGATTTATATTGTGCGTTGTCTGCCCGCTCATGTCGGACAGGTTTAATATGTGTCGTGGGAGCTGAAAGTATGGGGTTGTCCGGGTATTTCTGGTTGTTTCCGAACGTTGAAGGTTAAAACTGAGACATAAGTGTGCGGTCCAGAGGGTGATGCACGAGACCAACCTGCTCAGGGATGGTCAGCTCGCGACCCGCAGCGGAGGATGATCCCGCCGACAGCAAGTGCATCCCGCAATGACATGTCTGATAAAAGCAGGAATAGGCCTAAAATGTCACATTATCTTTTCAGCCGGGGTATTTATGGTCGTATACGAAAATATGTTTAATATTGAATCATTGAAGGTGGCCGCTTTTAAGATGATAACAAGGCCACAGTACGACCCCTTTCTGACATTATCTGCATTCGGTCTATTTTTGGCCAGTGTTTCCCTCTGTCTCCTCTTTATTGCATGATCTTAAATGGAAACATTCCCCTGCCTCTGCAGGGTTTGTGAGATTATTTTTAACCTGTCAGTGTCTGGTACTCACTGTTCCTCCTAACAGAACTAACCTTTTTTTCAGTGCATCCAGTTTACTTAAATGTTTATCAGTTTATCTAACCCCATTCTCGATACAGTGTTAATAACCCATACACGCGTTTCCCCCCGAGTGATAGGCCCAATTCGTGGTTTGGCAAGGATATGGTCACACCAGGATGGAGCTCGACTGGGCTACGCATTGCAGATCCTCCTCAGCAGCTTGTGTTAGTCGGTAGATTTAAATATTTATGTTTTGTGATCACAGGTTTAAGAGGAAAAGTGCACTGGTGCTCTGGGCATATGTATGGTCTGAGTGCGTAGAAGAGTGAAGGTGCTACAGTGCTCTTGATACGCAATGTCACTGATGGACACACGTACGCACGCATACACGAACTGTGCAGAGAGAGAGAGAGACATGCCTTTATTTGCTGCAGGGCGGTCCACCTCCCTCCTTCCAGCAGCTCTTCTCAGACATGATCCTCCTCACTGCGTGAATTCATAAACTGTTTTTTAACTTAATCCACTAACTCTCTTGAGTGAGCTTCCTGTTAAAAGGGTGTGTAAAGGCAGGTGCATATTACTCCCTTAACATGCCAGGGTTCAGTGTGTGTTGTTTACTTTTTATGTTACACTCTTTTTTATCAGTACTAATGCAATAAAGCCCATGAAAAGACAGCCATAAAAGTCAGCACAGGGTGTCTGACATGCCAAAGTAGCTGAGAATCCCCAGCAGTAGGAGGTTATCTTTAAGCAGTAACTTGATTTCTTTTTCATCAATCATAAGGGGAAAAGGCCTGCAGCAGTTGGTTCTGTAGCTCATGTGTTTGAAAACTGGCTTTTTATGTTGAAGCCAAGCTTGTGTTTGAAAAGTGCACCTGCTGGTTTCCCTGCCCTTATCAGAGAAACAGACCTGTGAAATCGCCAACTTGGTGGGTGTTTATCTCTTAATAACCAAAGGTCTCCTGCAAGGCCAGGTAGGAAATTGAACTTAAGGGATATATTGATATATTTTCAAACAAGATATAGGGCAAGACAATACTGCTGATGTTAATACAGTTTGTTTATTGTTAAAATTATGTTACATGTTTCTTCTGACTTCATATAACCGTGGATGAGTGCATTGTTAAATAAGCAGATTTTTGTTAAAAAAAGAACAGACCTAATGCATGGTTAAAAGATTGTTAACACCAAAAATCATTGACAGTGACAGTTTAATGATTACAAGATAAGATTTAGAAAAAATGATATTCTTGATAAAGAATATCAAATGATATTAATATGTCTCATGCTATGGCAACAAAAGTCCTAACAGACAGGGGTGAGTACTGGTAAGAATCTGACAATACAAATTGGATTGAAATACAGAGGCAACAACCCAGTATATCATAATATTTTGGGATATACTGGAATAATAAAAGCTGCACAGTATGTTGTAAAATTGTTTTACAAAATAGTTTATTTGAAAAAAATATAGTATAAAATAACCCACAATGTTACATGCATACAAGTGCAATTTCCAATAAGGTATATTTACATAAAGCATGTTTTCTGCAACATGGGTAAACTCTAATGTCTGTTAATGATAACAATAAATGTAGAGAGAGACAGAGGCTCAGATGGCTCAATGCATGCTGCCAACAAGCTGCTGTAAACTGAATTACAATACAAAACAAATGTGTGGAATTACTATTAAGTAACTATAAACATATTGATACTTGGCTAAAAATATTAATGTAGTATTGTGCTGCAAAACGTTCTTATATAATGGCATATCAATATATTCACACCTACTACACACCCAAAATTTGGACAATTTATTGGTTTTAATGAACGAAAAACACAGACAAATTTATGTATGAAATTGACATGTCTGTGGTGAGCATTTGGAAAAGTGAGTAGAACCATCTACTTTTTTTCGAAATTATGTCAGTGTATTTGTCTAATTTAGACAGATCTCTCACTCTTTCAGTTAAAATATGACAGGATTGTAAGTTTCTTAATTTCTGACACCACCAGTCATTAAAACAATTAAAATGTTATCTTTTAAAGCTCTTGGTATTTAAGAGTGTGGGTGTTGAGAGCTAGGTAAGGTTCAAATTAGTTTCAATAATCATTATCAACTGACTTAGTGCTTAACAATTCCCTTATTGATGCCTCTTGTCTCCTGAAGTCTGCAGTAGGGTAGGGTATTGTTTGACTTTATTTTCAATACTGGTGCTAAAATGATGTTTATAAATTGGAGTTGGTGCCTGAATGGCCTGAATTGATACCTGTCATAGAAAAAGAGCAATATAATGTTTTTTGTTCTTTTTGCAGCCCGTGTGAGGCATCTGTTGCAATGTGAATTTCTTTTACCTCAAGGAAAGATTTCTCACTGAGCAGTAGGAGCAGGAAATATTCAGCATCTTTGACTCTAAAGTTTAGGGAATGGTACCTAAATAAAGCAATAAAACCTGTTGCAACTTGGTTTGATAAGTATCGGATGAGTTAGCCCCCATTCCAAGTCTGCAGCATTGTTATTGTGTTGTTTTTTGACCTTACTGCAGGCGTCCTTGCTGTGGTTCAGAAAACATATCATATCTAGGTTGTTGCAGTGCTTTGTACCTGTAGTTCAGATGTGTAAAAATGATTAGATCCTATCGCCGAAGAGCAAATGGAGACTCAGAGCTTCATTCAGGTGAATTATCAGTATCTACTGTGGATGTTGTGTCCCTCAGCTACTTACCCACTCAAACATTAATCACTGATGACAAGACTACAACAAACCTCAGAGGATCTGTTCAAGAAGTATGTTTTTGATTCATGTAAAAATTCTTATCTTGACTTTATGATTCATTACACTGCATGCAGTGAAAAGTAGATGTATAAAACTTATGCAAATTGAGATCATCTGTGGGAAGTCTGTGAAGCTGTAAAGCTTTTTTTACCCCCTCAGTGCTTTGATGTTGTCCAAAACTGGTAACATTTTTTTCATGGGCACCTGCTGAGTTTCCTGTCTGATCCACCATTTTCATCCACTCCTTTTTCAAGGTCTCTTTTTTCACTTGTTCCCGCAAGCAGCTGCTGGGTGTCCTTGTCTTCCACAGTCAAACATGAGCCTCCTCTGTGCACACAAAGCCAGACAAAGCAAAAGCTGGCCGCTGGGAAGTTTCATGGCTCGTTCATCATCCAATTAAGAAATCGTGGTTGAACAAATTGGAGGCCCTGCTTTATGTGGTGCAAAGTTAACATCACCTGGTAGCGAAGTGTGTATAAAAGGTTAGATGCAACTGTTCTCCGAGTCCTTCTCATATTACTTTTATTGGAAAAGCCCTCTATTGACCCACTGGAAAATAACATGTCAGTTACGGTCAGAGCAATGAATCAGGTCAATATTAGTGTATAATATATTGATTAGTGGTTCGGCACAGGTCTAAGGATCCTCCGTTATCACAGCCTTATTAGAATAGGCAGTCAGTTTTATTTATACAGTGTAAATACAAAATACCCTAAGATGAAAGGAGTATTTAAAATAGAGGAGTGAATAAAGAGACCCGAGACCTTTAATATGCTGACATTGTACCACTTACACCACTTACATTGCAAAGAAGCCGGAGGTTTTTTTTTTTTTTTTTTAGATCAGATCCCTGTAATAAATGTAAACACAAGATTAGGACTTATTAATTTTTATGTGACTTAAAATACGTTTGATTTTGCAGCTTATTGTGTCTAACTAAAAGTGGTCTCTTACAAGTCGCAACCAAGCACTGTAGAGTTAGTCAAGGACATTTAACATCATCATTCAAACCAAGTAAGCTCAGTAGTGGTGACACTGAAGTCAGTCCAAAGTGGAGTGGTCCCTTTAAAGTGAATATTTAGCTTTTTACCCTTTTCAGCTGCTTTACACCAGGCAAGACACCTCTATTATAATGTTTGATGGACCCACATTATTTTGGATAGGCCTGTTAATGTAAGAAATTATGAAAGTTTCTTTTTGTGTGTACTACAAGATAAAATATGCTTTTTGAAAGAAAGTGCTTAAAATGTTTCTTTGTAACATTTAGTCCAAGACATAGAGACAGCCTTCAAATGGGGACTAATCATGACCTATGATGGGAATTGATCCGAAAGAAGATGAGCTCTGATTTGCTGTATATTTTTGACAGCTTCTTCTTTGAACCCTGAGCTACCAATAATTTGCATGATATAAGTCCCCTCTCTAGGTTATGGCAAGCAGAAACTATGTGAATCCACACAGCTGACAATGATAGCATTGTTTGTCTCCCATACAGAGCTTGTTACATGGTCATACGTCATCATTCAGCATTACTCCACAGAACTACCCCTCTTCAGTAATATCATCAATAAATGTCAACGGATGACAGCTAATGTCTGAAAGTGTGATGGCTTAGAGGAGGAAGGGCATCAGTTTAAAATGTTTTACTTTGAACATGGCAGAGCTTTATCAGTTGTTGTCACTGGAGGTTGTTTGATTGATCGGACCCATTTTTAATGTTGGGTGATCTGCTCCATGTTCTCCAAGGCTTGTCACTGGAATTGTGGCTCTAGCGTCATCCGTCATTAACCATACAGAAAAAACTATGAGGCAGATACTTTTGTTGATCCAGAAAATTAGCTTTATCTTTTATTTTCATGGTGGACTTTATGCCCTTAAAGCAGCACTGCAGATCTTTTGAGCCTTCAAATATTCTCTCCAAAGTCTGTTCAGTGGAGCTTGGCGCTGTAACAGAGAGAATGCCCCGCCCCCTTCCCCCCACAGCGCTTCCCTGCTCCGTTTAGGGGCTATGTAACTTTTGCTCCCGTGACGGGGACACATATCGCAAGATGCTGCGAGAAGTGCAAACTGCTTTACGGCACTACGCGAGATTTGGCTTCCAGCTAAAGAAGCCGGTGTTTTGCATGTAGTAGTAGCAGCCATGGCATCCGCAAAGTGTGTGAGGAGGACTCTTTCTCCAGATTCAAGGGCCAAAAAGAGACTATCGGACGACGCAAGGAACAAAACTAGAATTAACATTGGAGCCCACTTTTGCTCGGTGGCGAGAGCGTCGGTTGCAAGACGGACGCCAAGCTTGCAAAGTTACTGCTGGAGAGGTAAGTTATGTTTTCGTCAGGTTTTCCCCCGTTCAACACTTGGTTTCAGTCGGTGGTTGCATTGCATGCTTTGTGTAACTTGGCAGACGTTGTTTTTTCACTAAATGCTACCAGTGGTTATTTGCCGGCGAGTTTCTCAGATTGCTGGAGATATTCATGGCGCCGTGACGCTCGGTCATTCACTATTTTACTATTTCATCTATGTCTTCGGACGTCCTGTCGACTCGCTTCTCCCGGCTCTGTATGTCAACAAATGCACGTTGCTGTGAGGCGCTGTGTTACGACAGTGCAATTACACCCAACGACAAGAGAGGCCCCTCGAGAGCAGACAAACCTGAATCTTACATAGTGGGGCTTTAATTAGTTGAGAGGACAGTAGATACAGAAGCCAAAACGAGAGAGTGAGTGTGGAATTACAGGAAGGAGAGGCAAAAGGTTAACAGCTCGTGCACATGGGACAAGTGGAGGTAGAGCCCCCAATTCAGCCCCTGTTGTTTTATTTGTAACTGAATGAAAGCCCTCTATCTAGTTAAGAAATTCACCAGAAACATACAGGCTTTGTACATGGATAAACGCTGTAAAACATCCAGTAAGATTTTTTTGCAAGTGTGAACTTTAAACTTAGTCATACAAACTGTCACTGAATAACTTGAAACAGATTTTCAAAGAACTTTGCTAATCTCAAACCAAATATAAGTTAAGAGCATAGACAAGGGTTGGATAGATGAGTCTGTACAACTACAGGGGAGAAAGTTCTGAAATTTAGAAAGATAGAATAGGTATGTTGAAGTGAAATTAAAAACTGGTTGCTGATTTTGTGAATAAATCAGCAACCAATTTCCTTTCCCTTAAAATAACAGTGTACTTGTGCAACACAGTGCCCCTTATCCTTCAAGTTAACTCTTACATTTTTGGAGTATTTATTCAGAGTTTCTTGCAGGAACAAAGAGCTTTTTTTAGGCCAAGACTTCAGGGTCGGGATCTTGACTTAGTACATTACAATAGGGTCACTGTTTGAAGGATCCCAAGTCAAGCTCCTCAAGAATGTGTGCATGAGATAATCCTCCCCTGAAAGTGCAAAGTTGTTGAAGCATTTCAGTTTGGTCATATGCCAGTCATTGCTGGGAAGATGGGCTATGAGAATCCTGGACTAGATTGGGGTGTGTAGTGACTTTGCTTCCATTGGTGCATTTAGGGCCTGAATGGATTCAGTGAACTGTCACCAATGGGTCATTCAGTTGTGAATATTAAGTTGTGCCAGATGACCAGGATGTTGTGCCGGCCACTAAGTAAGCAGTTTACAATCACATGAGCCCATGCATGGTTCATGTCCTGCATTCAGATAGCAAAGCAGAACTTGGTGCTCAGAAAAGCTGGGAAATATGTCAAACTCTCTGGATAAATCAATGTGTTTTCAAAAGAGTTATTGCGAAATAGTTTAAATGAAGATGGTCTCAAATGAATGATAAGGCTGCAGACCTTTTACACAGTAAAAAGTTTGATTACAGTAAGAACCCCAGTAAGATGCTTAGAAATGTTTAATCTACACTTTGCATCATCATTTCACTTGTTACTTTCAATAAATGAAGCATTTTAATGATATCCTGTATTAAAATTGATCTTTTTCATTTTCAGGCACATGTTGATATTGTGCAGCTGGCTTTGAATAAAAATGCCTATGTGATTCTAACTGCAAACTGACTTTGTTCGTGCTTCTCAAGAGCATCCAGAAACATACAGTATTTATATTAATATCCCAAAAGAGCTAAAAAAAATTGACATATGCTTCTTGCTTCATGTTGCCTAGCTCTAATATTTGGAGACAAAAGCATGCGTCAGAAAGTGTTAGAATTTATAGGATTAAATTGTGGATTCCCACAATTATGATCTTTTAATGCCACTTATTAATTTTGGTAATGGGAAATAAGACTGTCCTATAATGCAAAAAAGACATGATTGGGATTATTTTGACAGATTGAGATCCCATTCATAAAACATGATTACCTACTAATTTTACAAAAAGCACCACATGCAACCCTTGAACTTATATGCTTTTAACATTATGATTATGAAAATTCAAGTATGGGCAATACATAAAAATATATCACAAAAAATACAAATACTTGATATTGATGGTAAAAGTAATGATTGAAAAAAGATGAAAGAAAAAGAACATATTAATAATTTTTTGATCTTGATTGTTCAGTTTTCATATTTGTAGGATGCTTAGCACTAATGGCAAAATTATCTATATAATTTGGCGATTTTTTAGTAAGACTATAAAAATAAAAACCAGATCACAAAGGTGTTAAATCAGCCAATATCTGCTGATTACGAGCAGAAGCCACTCAGCTAGCTGTGGCTTTTACAGCAAAACAACAATGCTGAGCATAAAGTGGACATGGAGAACAGCAAACACTACATCCTATTGTTTTTTTTATTGCACATGCAAATGCTTCATGTCTGCTTCTCTGGTTTTAGTATATGTCTGTGTCAGCGTTATAGCACCACTTACAGGCCTGGCATGTACACTACAGCATTTTTAATCAGTGGTGTCCCGATCCGATATTGATATCGGATATCGATCCGATATCAGAAAAAAAACTGATATAGGATTATACTGGCCTGCATCTAAAATCTCTGATATAAGCACTCCGATACAAGCAGTCCATTCTAAATTAATTTTTATTTATTTAATTCAGTTGTACAATATGCTCATGTTTAAGTTAAACACAGTGGTTATTTTGCAATTTAAAAATAACTGTTTTTGTTTTTATTGAATTTATTGAGGTTACTTACTAATTCTAATTTATTATTATTATTTATTTTATTTAATTGTAGTATATTCTTATGTTAAAGGTTAAAATTTATTTAACCCATTGGTTAACAAATGGGTCAGATTTTCTCATACCTACTATTGCTGACTACTGTTCTTTGTTTGAGTAATCTCACTTGATCAAGCCCTTTCTTACAGTCCATACTACAAAATAAGTAATAAAAGTATGTATGATTCCTGCTGATATCATATCGGATCGATATCGGTATTGGCCAATACTCAAGGCTGCAATGTCGGTATTGTATCGGAGGTGAAAAAGTTGAATCGGGACACCCCTATTTTTAATTATTTTGTTTGGACAGACACGTTTCTTAAAGCAATGCCTTTGTTACGTTAAACTTTTTAAAAATGAAAACAAAATAGATTGTTTTAATCTCTGTGTGGACAGGGCCTGAAGCTCCATGGGAAACAGGTAACCAGAGAGCACATAACCTGCCTCAGGTTAGCAACACCCAAAGCTGCTTGGGCTGAGCTCCAGCCTCTCACTCTCACTCCTCAACTCTCACTGGCTCTTTTGTGTCATTCACACAGAGAGGTGATTGAGTAGCATTCAAGGCTCTATGAACTCCCCACCCCCACCCTCAGAGGAGCAGCGTGCTGGTTGAGGGTGTGTTCGTTCTGATGAGCGGTTAAAATGACTGAGAGGACAAACAAATGTTGTTGCCTGGCAGGGAAACTGAGAGGCTCTCCTGTGTGAGCACCATGAGGGCCCCTGAGGTCTGGGTTTCCTTGAAGGGTCTGCACAGCTTACTAGAACAGTCCCTGGCCTGTAATAGAGAAAGCCTGCGTCAACAAGCTCAGGAGCTTGTAAGGCAACACAAACAGAGACGTGTGCCCACTGTTGCAGAGCGAGAGCAAGTCAGTGATTGACAATTCCAAGTCGGTCAAATCAAAACAGCCACTCAGAGTAATTGCTTCTTTTCAATCTGTATGTATCTCATTTTACCATCTTTTTGCAAGCATATTTACTTTGTTTGGAAGTTATTTTGGATGTTTCTGATGGTGTTTTCATTTGGCATTTCCTTGCACAAAATCCTTGCTGGTCAATTTGCTAAGTTGACTACACCGCATTACATGCATTCACAATTTGCTTTGACAAAATATCTCCAGTATTGAGTTGCGATTTGAACTCACTTTGAACTAACAAGCAACCTACATAATTGATTTACTCAGTCGTATTTTATTTTATTTTAGAAGCATGTTTATGATGAAATGAGGTAAATAAGTGTATAAAGTTTACCATAAGCCCCCATCTTGATGGTCAAATCCCTATATATAATGTAAAGCAAAGCTACTTATTTGAACTATCCTTTTCTCCTTCTTTCATAATGTAGCTTTTGAGGAGTCATACTATTTGGCAAAAAATACATGTGGGGCATGAGAGCTGGGCGATATATTTAATTTATAAAATATATCAAATATTTTTGAATGAGTTATGGGGTAAGAAAATATTGATTGACAATTCCACGTTGGTTTCCCATATTGTATGGATAAAAGTAATTTATTTGCATTAAAATAATTCAGCGTGAGCTGCCATTTCAGGTACTTCTCTTGACTCTGTGCTGCTCTTTGTCCTATCTCGCCTCCCTCCCTCTCCAAGACTTGAGGAAACTTGATAACGTAACAAGGGATGCATGCTATTGAACTTGCAGATGTCCAATATGCTGCTAAATCTCAGCTCTTCAGGTAACACCGATGCCAGTATATATTGTCAAGAGTATTAAGCTTTGTTTGCAAACATGTATTTGTTCCTATTAATGTGACATTTGATTGATGACATTGTTTGCTTTTAAAGGTACATTAATACATACTGTGGTAAATACAACTGAGATATGGGATATATATGGCTCATATGTGTGGCCAATAGATCAACTGCAAATATCTGCAGAAAGTTTTATATCTGCTGATACCAATTATCCAGTTTTTCAACATATATCTGCTGATACTGATATTGTGCCAATAATATCATGCACCCCTATATTTTACAACAGATAAAGAGTGCATAATAGCCATTACTTAGTGCCCTAATTAATGCTCTTCTCTCATTCAACACTTGCGGCTGCAAAATTATCTTTTTCAAGCTCTAAAGAAATCTAAGGTCATTAAGGATATTCACTAGAGCTGGGTATCGATTCAGATTTCCCAAATCGATTCAGTTCGATTCGCTATTTAATTTGATTTGATTGATTAAGATTCAGTTAAGGATATTTCAGCCAGAGTACCAATTTTACTTGAATATGGACGAGATTCTCAGAGAACTAATGCTGTAAATAGTAGAAACTAACTCTAACTTTGTGCATTATTAAAAATATTAATGTTTACATTAAGAATTGAGCCCAAAGCAGTTACAGTAGTCATGTACTTGTTATTAAACATAACCTGATCAAAACAAAAATGTAATTATTTAAATCAAATCAAACCACAGGGCAGGCAGTGTAAATAAGGTGGCTACAAACAATGCTATATGGTTGTATGTCCTTGCCTATGAATGCTGCGACCGCAGTGGTTATTTTCTGGGCTCGTGGAGAGTTTGCTGGTAACTTACAAACAAATGCCCTCACAAACTGCGTTTGCTTCGGGTCTGACGTCTTTGCAGACTGTGTTTCCAGCTAGTGTCTCGATAAATGATTTCGGAGATTTGTTGTGTTTCCACATTATGTCACCTGCATGTTGCATATCTTGCATATAGTTTTACTCTTGTCCAGTTCATTGCTGCCTTCGTGTTTTGCAAATCCAAAATGCATCCAGACATCTCCCTTAAAGTTTGTTGGCGATGCCTTCAGTGCTCCCGCAATGATGTTTTGTTTAACAATGCTCCTAGCCGAGTGACGAGATCGTGCGAGATCTCTGGTCTGGTCGCGCGAGAAGTGACATGGCATTATGGGAAATGAATGGCACGGTTCGTTTGAATATATATGAACACAGCAATCGATCCCTGTTTCAGAACAAACAACTATGTCAGGCTCACCTGAAATAGGTAGTCTCGCTAAAGCAAGAGAATTTTTCTTTTTTTAAAGCTGCTTTAAAAAGAGGTTGTTTCTGATTTACCATGATAAGTTCAGACTGGTACAATGTGTTTATTGCAAAGGCGCAAAACATGAAACTGCAGTGATGGGACCTGGGGTTTTTAGTAGCACTATTGCCTTAAGGGTTAGCATGGTAATCATAGCACTGAACAGTTCAATGGTATGAGCCCATAGTTGCCCTTGAGGACTGTTTACAGGCTGAAGTATGTGGTATAATTTCTCATGGCTCCAATTTTACTTTTTTGCTGTTTATAACTGCCCTGCTCTCTACCCTATTGCCATCTCCCTGGGAATTTCTCAGGGTATAACTATCACCTGAGCACAGAGAAACCTTTTTCAGTGTACAGCTTAAGATAATTGTACAAAGAGGAAGAACATCCTGGCAACAGAGAGGCTTTACTTAGTCTTAACAATAATAAGACAGCCTGCATTCTTGGCTTGGAGACTTCAGTTCTGTTGCCTGTGAGTGACAGGTTTTGCTACAGATCTGATTTATTCATGTTTCCAAGTAATCAAATATTTGCACCAGAGCTTGGAATACTTATTAAGAATTTTTAATCAGTGTTGAACACATTCATTTGTTACTGTCACTCTGTGTCCAGTTAGTGTGATGGTTTGTATTTTGTGCTGTATTGTTGACTGAAATCTAGGGTTTAATTATTTGTGTCAAAGAAATTAATATTTGCATATTTATTATTGTTGTCCAGTGCCAAATGTGAAAAATAAGTGACACTGATACATCAGAGCTCCACAGCATGTCACTCTCTGACATTTGGCTGCATCGTGGTTACACAACGTGCCCCTAGAGGTTTCCAGTCTTCATGTAATAATTACGTTCTGATCATCTGCTGCACTGATGCTACTCCAGGATGCACAAAGCTGCATCATGTTTTTGTTCCTCTTTAATAGTGACCAGTAGCACGGAAACTGTCTGGTATTAATGCTTCTGTCCCCAACAGATGTTAGAGCCGCACAGTAACTGAACACATGCAAAGTTCTTGGCAGATACTTTTAAGGCAGAATGATTTTATTGCCCTCTCCATGAAGAAGAGATATCCCAGCTTGGATGTGAGGGGAGAGAGTGAGTGTGTGCAGGCATGCCTTTGAATCTCAGGATTAGCAGGGGCTATTGTGGCCCTAAAATTTTACACAGGAAGTGTTTCATCACGGTTTATAGGTCACACTGTGAAGGTTTTTCTTCAATAAAAAAGCCCGGCAAACATAAAGGGGCTTTGTCTTTGTGCTCATGTGAATGGTGCGTATGTTACCCCGTTATTTGTGGGGGTCACTAAAGAAGTCAAGGAAAGCATCAAACTGCTGAATAAATTGCCTCCCATTTGGAAAATGTTTATTTTGAAAGTTTGCTTCATGGCAACCCAGGATTGTTATAAAAATGTAAGAGACAGCAGTTTTACAGTGAGAATGGGGTGTGAAATATTACCTTTATGAGCTCAAAGTTTCCTTCCACAAAATCCTTTTACATCAAAGAAGGCTCAATGGTATCTCATCTGCTTTTGTTGTCTACCAGTTTTGTTTAAGGGAGTCATCAGATATCTAAATATTCATATCATTCTTATTTTGTGCTGTTTACCTGTGTGGACCACCTTTAATCTCTGCCTGCTGTCTGTTCTGTCCCCCAAACGTCCTTCAGTAACTCCATCCCCCAATCCCCGTAAGTTAGCAGTTGAACTGAGAGCAGCTGCCTCCTTTGTCCACCTTCTGTGTTACTTGTTTTTAGAACTGAGGACTCTCCATGGGGTTTATTCACCGCACAGAAAACCAACACTTCCATTTGACGGATTAATTTCACAAAGCAAGGGAAAATATGCCTCTGAAAGTCGACTTCCTGATTGCGAGTTTATAGCGTGAACCAAGAAGTTCGTCTATAAATGTTTTTCTTTCTCATTATACAAAGCTTTTGCACAAACGGAAATGCTTGTATTCTATTTAGGCCCTGTTTACAAGAGGCTGAATCCAGCTATATCCGAAGAGTTTTCATTGCGTTTTAGCCTCCCATTTACATGGGAACGGTGCCTGGAGCACCTGAATCCCCAAACTTTTGAAACCAGGGTCCAGAGCTGAGAGTTTTGAAAACGCATTGCCACCCGGCTCCATGTAAACAGGATTTATCGTTTCAGGGGGAAACGCTGACGTCATCGCATGCGCAGTACTCTTTCACATGAAGGCTGCGCATACCAGGAACAAGAACAGCTTCAGCCTTCTACTGAGTAACGTGTGCTGCTTACTGTGCTCGGTTTGTTATCCAGACAGATTTGTTGGCCCGACAGATTTGTTGTCCAGACAAGAAACTCCTGTGTCTTCGTTCATCCACTCGTCATTGTTGTTTGTGAAAAGTTTTTCTTCTTCCTACGCGTGTTGTAACAGCGCTGTTTCTCTGCAAACCTACATTGCCATCTACTGGACTGGTATGCACACTACAGCGTTTTAAGTTGTTCTGGCATCTTCCTGGGAACGTGGATTGCTTTTGAAGACGATAAGGTTTCGATCTGCGTTTCAGGTCAGAGCGTCTCCGTGTAAACAGGGCCTTAGTATGAACACCTCATGGAGTGATGTTTTTGTTGAATAGTCTTGAACAGTAAATAGTGAAGACAGGTGGAGGTGACAAGGTCATTACGTCTAGACTTATCCGTGGTTATTTTGCATATGGTAGAGCCCATTTTTGTAGAGCCCTTAAATTTTACATACTGTGCCTCTAATAATATAAAAAAATAGAAAAATTCTATATTCTATTCTATATGTCAGCATTAAATTGATTTGACACAAGTAAAAATCTTCAACTGATATCTGTTTTTGCCACATTTTTGCTGGTATATACTGAATCTATTTATCAATAATCTAATGGGCCTCAGGTGAAAATCAAACCCAGGCCAACAGAAGCAATGCTGTGACAAGCCTGGTTGCTTACTACTCCGCCAAACCAGCACCCCATTTGTCAGTATTAGCAAAATGAACTGATATCAGCAGCAACTAATATTTAACTGATGCATCTGTTTGTTAATAAATGTTTTGCAGTAAGCATTATTTTGGTGAAAATTAAGCCACATTTTTTTTTTACCACCTCTGTTCCCTGTCTTCTATGATCACGTCTTTGACTTCTTCAAAGTAATTTCTGCTGATCTCCTCTTATGAAAGCAGGACGTCCTTGATTTGCATGGCATGCAGGACAAAGTGGAGGGAATTGATAAAGGAATTGTTAAGCATAAAGTATAATATCCATTACATCAGGGAGTTGTCATTGAATCTCAAGTGAAATTGGGTTTTGATTTCCATCTGTAGCTAAATCGATTTATTGATATTTAACACTTTATCTAAAACCAATTGATATGAATTAAACTAGGTCCCTGTGTATTAAGATTTTGTCTTTTTCATGTTATTCTGTTTCAGTTGTTGAGTGAGTAAAACAGAATTGTTTGAAACCCTCAACCTTAACAGTGACCTGTTCAGTCAGTATGTCACAAATGGAGGAAATAAACAAGGCTGCAAAGGGTTGGAAACTGCCCAAAGACTCAAGAGGTTCTTGTAGTAAGAACGAACTGAGCTATATAAATAGTAGGGGTGTAAATCACCAGTTTCATGACGATACGATACGATATCGATTCTTTGGACAACGATAAGATATTTTCCGATATCACAAAGTCTGCCACAATTTGATTTCGATACGATACGATTCAGGGACCTTCGATCGATTTAAGACGATATTATGTACTCATTGAACACAATCAGCTACATTTCACCTAAAGCAAGAAAGAAATACAAAGCAATTTCTAAGTTTTGACAATTTTATTACTGAAATGTGAAACGATGTGCCGACCTTTGGGTATGATAGGTTACTGACAATAACCAATTTATTGCATAACAATGGCTACATTTATATGCAGTCAATATTCAGGTTAAGATCAATATTCCGGTTTCTGAAACATTCGGGATACCCCGGTTTACATGCGTGAGCAAACAGGGTTATTCCTCTGTGCATGGTATCCCGAAAAAAACAGCTACGCACGGAGAACATCATGACGCAATGCGCGTCATTTCTGCTTCTTCTTCCTGTATCCAATAGCAACGAGAACAACAACAGCAGCTCGGCGGATAATGAACGGCCCGGAGCAGCTAACAGTCGGCTTCGTTTGTGCTTTGGTGATGGTACTGACCCACCACCAGCACTTGACACTGTTCTTTGTCAGTTTCTTCATTAATGGAAGGCGAGGACGTGAAGAAATAGTAAATCAAGCCGGAGTTGTGCCATGTAACAACAAGTACTTCCTGTACTCAAAAGACCAAGATTCCTTGTGAAACGAACATGTGCAGAACATAACTTAATGTTCCATTTGATGGGGATATCCCGATTGGTGTATACATGACCAAATATTCGGGTTAGAAAAGGAGCAACCCAGGGGTGATATTCCGAATTTTAAAAACCGGAATACGAGCATATTCCGGTTTTTCAAAAGGTTTTTTGGTGTTTACATGGCTTCACGCAACCGGGTTATTGCTAATAGAACTCTGTATTACAATATCTGTAAGTTTTACATTATCAATTTTGGAAAAAAAAAGACCCACCTGAAATGTAATAAATCCCCAATAATGTAATAAGGTATTACATTATCGGTTAAAATGTTATTACAATATCAGTCAGGATATTTTATTACATTATTGGGTTTTATTATATTTTTGATTGAGTTAAGTGCAAATTTTATTACATTTTCAGGCATTATTACATTTTCAGGAAATTATTACATTATAGGGTGCTACAGGGTCCTATAAAATCTGTGATCACGGAATCGCGGACGGAATCACGGAATTAGACATCAAACTTGGAATTCAATATAAACACAGAATATCACGAAAATGGTTGACATTTTATGTAAAAGTGTTTTTTTTCTGACTAAAAAGGAAAGTATCTCTCGGTAAAATGCCCCAAGGGGGTCACTGAGACTGCGGACAGTACACGCTTCACCTCCTGTTCCCCTCCTGCTCCCCTCATTAACAATGTCAACATGTCACAGCAGCCGTCTGAGACACAGATCAACCCTGTGTTCACACCAAAAGTGATCCGTGCGTCCTCGGCGTCCAGCTGCCATTCATTTTCAATGATCGCTGGCGTTGACGGGCGACTAGCTGCAATGAGCAGCGCGATGCGGGTGACATGTAGCTGCGCGTAAGTTGGCAAAGAAGCTCCAAAACTCTTGGCTAACTCCAGAGTACAGGGCAGAGCAGTTCGCCAATGATTATTATGTGTCAGGATATCAAATGTTCTGCAAATTTTGTCCACATACTGTTGACTGGACGCATAAAGATACGTGCAAGGACCACCTGAAGGGTGGGTAATTATTTTTCATTACTTTATACAGTGTCTCTGGGTTAAATTTGCGTAAAATACTAAAAAAAGGAATTTAAAAAAAATTAAAACAGAAAAAACGGAATATGGGAAAAATTAAAACGGAATTTGGGAAAAAATAACACAGATTTTATAGGGCCCTAAATAGGGCTGGACAATTAATCGAAAAATAATCGAAACTGACATTTAGACCTTCTAATACTGAGATACTATTGCCCAGCCCTAGGGCTGAATGCTATTTTAAAAAAAAAAAGGCACTGAAATAATTTTTCCTCCTGCAATATAACATTGTATTTTTTTAAGGTAGATGCTGTGTCTTTTTATGTGCATTTCTGAATGTTCAAAGTGAATTCTTCAAGAGCAACCCAATGTTCTTTATTTCGTAAAGGACACCATTTTATTCTGCATTTGTGGTTGTCCCAGTAACACCCACACGCACACACACACACAAAAAGGAAACAAAAAGTAAAACAGCTGTAAGTCCTTATTTAACAAAGTCAGTCTGTGTGGTCTGTACTATAGCTTGTAGATTTTACATGCTGGAAACATGCAAACTATGCATGCACTGTGGTCAGATCTCAGTGAAGATGATACCAGACAGACAAGGAAACAGTCAAGGAAACAAGATCATTGGCAGTTTTAGTTTCCATCAAATAAGGCATAAAAATGGTGGCATGGTGTCTCTGAGTTGTGTAACTGACATTGCATGTCCTGCTGTGTGACCATTGTGCACATTGATTGCTAT
The DNA here is from genome assembly GCA_037902135.1 of Cetoscarus ocellatus. Lineage (NCBI taxonomy): Eukaryota > Metazoa > Chordata > Actinopteri > Labriformes > Labridae > Cetoscarus > Cetoscarus ocellatus. The sequence goes on along the minus strand of JBAMNC010000454.1, from coordinate 860,703 downwards.
TGCGATGTTTCAGCGTTATGTTGCTTAGCCCTAATCTGTACCAGTTTATTTTTAGCACAAAGCCTGAACATGTCGTGTTTAAGCATCGATGGTGTCCAAAAAAACCCACTGGGGGTGAAACAGATGTACAGGTGGCAGACACACTGAGCTGATCAGTAGATGGTTTGGCACAGAACACCTTGGCTCACACAGTCACACCAGGTTCTTAATCCTGGTCCACCTGTGTCAAAAGTCAGCTGACGCACACCCTGCTTTCTCTCTCTCTTTCTCTTTCTCTCTCTCTGTCTCTCTGTCTGTCTGTCTGTCTGTCTGTCTGTCTACACATATGTATCTATCTATCTATATATATCTATATCTATCTATCTATCTATCTATCTATATATATATATATATATATATATATATATATATACATATATATATGTGTATATATATGTATGTATATATGTCTTGCTCTGCTAAATGTTCTAGTTTAATTGAGCTCCCCCTTTATGCATCATTTAGTCCAAAAATGATCACTATCAGGCTTGTTATCATACATGCATAAAAAATTATGTCAGTTGTTTGCTTTTTGCCGCCTCACTTGTTTTGTTTTATGTCATGATATTGTTAGACCTTGTCAGTGAAAGAAATAGAGACATCCCATTATAGGATTAAATGCCACTGGCTTCATTTGCTACATAACAAGGTTAAATACCAGATACTGTGTTGAAATCTGTGTTTGTAGTGCCGGCTTGATGTATGTGTTGCCCCCAGCTGCTGAGACATCATCATTGTTATCTAGCCTGTGCTAGCCAGATTGGGTCCTATATGGATATTTGTGGATAACATAAAATGACAGGTTCATGTAATATGGGTATGAAATTACGCTAATGAAATGTAGTGTTCTCTACAAAACTTTGTAACAATTAGAGTAAGTGTCTCATAATGTTGGGCTGGTCTGTTTTCTGGCACATATTTTGTGGTGAATGATTTCTAGTAAATTGATTTATGACTGGAGCCATGTGAAAGTAGACAACTGAATGCCAATGACACAGATTTTTAGCTGCGTTTCCACCGAACAGTCCGATTCAGTTTGCGTAGTGCAGTATGCAATTACAGGTGTTTCCAATTTCAAATGAAGAGAAAGAGGAGCCAAATAACAGACGCTTGCCGTTCCACATTTTGCACCCCTCTGAAGGGGTGCTGAATGTGCCAAACTGACCCTAAAGGGTGGAGCTAAAAGAGCAGCAGCCTGTTTATTGGACACAAAAACTGTTAAGTCCCATACGACAGCAGCTAAAATGAAAGCACATAACTCACCATGTTTAAATAAGCTGTGGATTTAGTGTGATTTGTTCACTGCAATGTCTGCATGAAACAGATCTCCACAGAGTACTAGAGTGCTGGAAGTCCTCCATTCTTGCTCTTTTTTTACAATCCCGCTCTACTTCTGACAGCTTCACTGTGTCGTGCTGCTGTAATGTCACGCAGTCACGTAGCCAGATCAACCCTCTTTTGTCGGCTCACATCCCTGCCCTCAAGTGAAGTTACACCTGATGGTGGAAACACAATCAAGACCAGTGTTAACCGCTCCATACCGAACCAAACTGTACTGAACCAAACCAGACCACTCAGTGGGAAAAGGCTTTTATAACACTGTCTTCACTTGTTTAAACACAATGTGTTGTTGTGCTACAAGAAGGCTAAACCAACATTACATCACAATGATAGCTCAAGAGCTCGAAGTACCAGCCGCCTTGGAAGGTAAATAAAAGTACTACAACAGTGAAATTTGTGACATCTGTTACAGCTCAGTCTGAGGTCTATCTTTTGCATGTTTTCTTTGACATTTAAAGAGCAAAGCAAGGTGCACAAACACACAGTGACCACATGGCACAGTGGCCACCAGAGTAAAATGCTGGTGTTACACTGAAAGTAGGTTAATGCACAGCAATGTGGTAAACAAGTTATCTCTTCTCTCCATGTCAAATACTTACATGTTTTAGTAATATAAAGTGAGGGTGTTCATTTACTCTTGCTTGGCTACATCTCAGTGGAATAAATCAGTGTGTTATTTTTTTATTTCATCCAGCGTTGCAATTAGAGTACTCATTGCAACAGCTTTACTGTATGGGATTACTTGTTTAGATCCTTTTACAGCTTTATTCTTCGCAAGGAGCTTTTTAGTTCAGCATTTTCTGCCTTTGGTGTCTACGACCAATACCAATACCCACAGATACTAGCCTTATTGGGTGTGAGAAATTGTGCCAGCTAATTAATCTGAATTTATTGTAATTAGAAAAATTATCTGGTTTGGGTAAATCGTCATCTGGCTCTAACAAGAAAGACATCAAAGTGCTGGCTGGAGTTTTATGTTAGTCAGTGTGAGAAAAAAATATCATCAGCCATGGTTTTTGTCCACTTGTAACATTTTTCAACTTTTAACATTTAAAATTTGACATGAATCAGAGGGGCACTTACTATTTCCAGTCAAGGTATCAGAAAAGGAAGACGTCAAATTAAACAAGTTATTTAAAGAGGCATTTTTTTCTGCCGGAGCTTGAGATGATTATCTCTCACTACTCTGTAATATTTTCTTTCAGAGTTAAGTAGAAATAGTTATACTTTTTTTAAATGAACAATTATGAAAAAAACAATCAGCCCTATAGAAATGTGCAACATCCAAAATAGACCCATTAAATAGCTAATTTTAAGGACAGATTTTATTTCTTAATATTTCTTCAGGATTTCAGATGATTGTCTGGTGTCAATCATTTATTAGTTTCTTTTTCCCATTTATCTGCTTTTATATGAATGATGCACTGAGTCTGTATGTTGTAACTGGACCAGTGGTGAGTATGCATCACATTAAATGAATTGGTTTCTTAATCAAGTTAAGTTAAGAAAATGGCAGTCTTCCATGCTGAACAGCCACAGTTCTTCCTCAGTGAGCACCTCTCAGACTGCCTCAAATGCTACAAAGCCTCTTTCCTAATCTCCTTCAATCCTAAATCCTAAAGCCTTTCCTCCAAAAAAACCCCATAACATCGCTTACAAATCAGACAGGCCCAAGGCTTTTACCCAGCCTCCTATGATATATAATCATACAGATTATTCAAATAATTACATCTATATACACGTCACATCTTTGTTACTCTGATTCAGATGTTCTCTAATGAGCTTGTCACAGAACAACAAATGTTCTTCCCATTCACAGCGGGCTCACAGGAGGATGATGAAGTCGTCTTGTCAAAAGAGCCTTGTTCGCAATTTCACGCGATGTATGTGAGAATTTCACGCTTATAATAAAACCCTGCTTCAGATATCACTTCATAGGAGGTGTGTGAGTATGTGGGAGCAAAGAGGGGATTTAATGAGAAGTACAGATTGGTTTTGAATTGGTCTAAGGCCTTGTGTGGACCTCCTTTTCTACTCCTAATACCAACATATTAACCATGTTTTCTCAGCTCCAGTGTTGGCCATCTGTGGATTGTAATCATGTCTTGCTTCTAGGGATGCACAATTATTTATCTGACCAATAAAATATCGGCTGATTTGGGGGAAAATTACGTCATTTTTTTATCCATCCGATGGGTATATTTTATCTGATAAAAAGATCGCTATCGCGTCTTACCAGAAGGACCCAAACCTGCCCCCGTCTCTGCCAGACTAATAATGAACATGGCTTCACCAGTGTGGTTGTTTTTCTCAGTGACAGAAGTTAACAACAGCATTGCTGTCTGCAAAACCTGGTCAGCGAGGATTCTGAGAGGAGGAAAGAAGACTTTAAGTTTTAACACAGCAAATCTTATAGCTAAGGCTGAAACAACAACACGGAGCATGGATGTCCCCATTCAGCAGGCGTTTGAAAACTGAAAAAACTTTTTAAGAGACAGTGAAACGGATGAAGCCATTAAGGACAAAGTGATGGATTTCATAGCCATCGATGACCAGCCTTTTTCTGTTGTTGAGAACCAGGGTTTTTGTAAGTTAATACTACATTTGGAGCCACGTTACACCCTCCCAAGCTGTTGCTTCTTCTCGGATGTGTCCCTCCCTACCCTCTATGATATTGTTGCCACACACATCTACAACTTGATCGACAGGTGGAAATCATTTTCATTTTTTTATTTTGAACTATAAGATTTCAGAGAAATCTCTACTATGCCTAATGCAGTCAAAGCATTAATAATTCTGTAAACCTTTGGTTGATGATTCACTTTTTTCATTTGATTAGATTTTTTGAGGTAGACACATGTCAATGAATGTATTTTTGTATTTGAAAAACATTTGACTTAAAGGTAGGGTCTGCAGGATTTTCCTTAAAAAAAATTATCAACTTTTTCAGGAGAAGTCCTGCTCAATCGTCTCCTATGGGTCTCTATTGATGTGTGATGGTGTCTTTGTTTACCTCACTCCCCTCATGAACCTGTATTTGGATGTTTTGGTTGCCTCGGGACACTTTTGGGTGGAGAGTAGGCTGGGATACCCCAGCCAATCACAGCGCGCCCAGTGCGCAAGCGACTTTGAGTGTTATAAAATGCACTAACAGAACGCTATGCAGACCGGTGTTCTGTTAGGCTTCCCCGTCGAAAAAAGCTACCCTCACCCCAACCTTTACCCTAAACCTAACCAAGAGAGAGAGAGTGAGGACGTAGGACACATGCACAGAACTACCGGCGCATGCGCAGAACTACCGGCGCATGCGCAGTAGCGCTAGGTAGCTCATCTCTACAGGTAGTGTGTTTCAACAGAACACCGGCAAAGATGGCAGACGCTACAGCGAAGAAAAGAAGATACAATCAGGCAGAGGCAAAATGCCAAGAGCCCTAGGTTCACTCTGGTCTAAAACAAGAGTGAACCTAGGATTGCCTTTCACCCGCTTCCGAGCTCTGAAGGACCGTCTCGGGATGAAAAGTGACGCGGAGTTAGCCGTCATGCTGTTGGACAAGTAGGTTATTTTCCTGCTCGGAGCCGGCTGCAAGGCTATCGGGCTGGGGAGGCGTGCTCTTCATCTGCCGGGTGGGCCCCTGCATCAGGTAGAGAGGAGTTCAGGGGGAGGGGCTTTGTTTGAATGTTTAGTTTATAAACAGTAACAAAAAATCCTGCAGACCCTACCTTTAACTCCACAAATAGCTACATCATCCTCATTCACTTCAGGTCGAATGTATGTATTACTTAAGCTTAAATACTTGAATATGAGTCTGGTAAGTTGCAGATAAACCACTCATAGTTCTGTTAAACAATTTTCAAGGGATGCACTTTTTTGTTTTAATTGTGTAATGATTTGATATGTCAGTGCATTTGATTTATTCATTTCATATAATAAGTGTTTTGCCTATGACTGTCTATTGCTGCTGTTATTGTTTTTTACAGCAAATAACTACAAATATTTGTGTGATACAACATGAAAAAATATAGGAACATTTGAAGAGACAAAACTTTTGTTTGCTGTTGTAGATAGGCAGAGCTACTAAAATATCAGTTTTTCATCGCTGCATCCTGCTCAAACTACAGATTATATGAAGATTATTTTAAACATAAAAATATGAACTTATCAGTATCAGCCATGAGAAGCAGGAAATCATCGTTATCGGTCTCGGTTGAAGTTTTTCATATCGTGCATCACTACTTGCTTCACCTTTATGTTGTTGTTGTTATTGTTTGTATCTGGTCATTTAGGAAATTAAGGCCCTGTCCACCACAGGCAGATGAAAATGTTTTCTTATTGAAAATGTTCTCTGTAGAGATATCATCATTTCAAGAGCTGAGTCCGTCCACATGAAAATACTGAGAACGCTGCTGTATATTTGCCAGGCCTGTAAGTGGCATTGTTACACTGCTGCAGACATACACCAAAACCATAGAAGAAGACATGGAGCATACGCATACATCATGAGAAATGTAAACAAACACTGGCGTGTGCTGTTCTCCATGTCCTCTTATTGATCACAGTGGTCGTAGAAGAGCAGAAGATTTTGCTGTTAAAGCTCAGTAGCTTCTGCAGCACAACGCAACCTCCACCATTGTGTCTGTTGCTGTCTGGGTTTGGGCATGTGGTGTAAGGGAGTGGTGGGCCAATTATGTCATTTTTTCTGAAATAATCTTTATTTGTGTCCACTCAGCCGGCGTTTTCAGATTTATCCACTCTGAGACCCATTTTGAAAAATATGCGTTGTTGTACACCCAAAACGCTGTGTCTGTGTAGACAAAACATCCTGTACGAGTAAAAACTTGTGCGGATACGCCTGAGTTCATCCCTGTGTGGACGGCCCCCTCACTTTCTGAGTAAAACTCATCTTGGAAGTCTTTGTAAGATTTGTGTCCTGGTTAAGGATAAGATGGATGCATTCAAATGTCCAGAATAACATTAAGGCAGACTTACATGTGCTTGGTCTCCTGCTTTAATTTCCTAAATGGGGTAGATATGGGCTCCATATTATACCATTCAATGCTGGTTCTGATTCAGTGCTGCTCTGTTTTGAGGGCTATGAAGCACTCATGGAAAAAAAGTGAGGCTGGCATGTGACCTGCTAACAGTTAGTGTCTATCTGTAGGAGCTAAAGCAGATTATAGTCGTAGTCTGGCAAGGCAATCTGTCTGAAGACATCCAACACACTTTTAGTCTCAAGACACTCAGCTAATAAGACTCATTGGGTGTGACAAATTCAAAAATTGGGAAAATCATATCCATGAATTCTCACCAAATTTTAGGGCTGCACGATTATGGCCAAAATGATAATCACAGTTATTTTGATCAATAATGTCATCACGATTATTAATCATGATTATACATAATGTTAAACATCTGTATTTTTATTGCACTCCCTTTAAACAAACAATATGTGAACAGTTTTAATTTTTTTGTTGCTTTAACTTGGCATTATTGTTATACTGTATTATATTGCATTAATTAATTTAGAAAAGAAATGACAACAATGGTGTGTTTACTTTGATAATAGAGCTTGTCAGCAAAAATAACAGTCAATTAATATTAGCCTGTGTTCTCACTGTTATTCTTGTCGTTGTTACTCTATTTTGTTCGTCAGGATCACGTTTTACTTGCAGTGGGGAAAATCATAAATATTTATCTGACATCATCAGGTGAGATGGGGCTCAGAGGGTCTTCCCCTGACATTTTTGAACTTAAATTATTTCTTTCCTGCATTCTGATCACTTTTTATGCACAATTTTATAATAATCATGAGGTAATCTTGTGATGTTGGTGGTGCTTTTTGAAATCTCAGTGTTTTTGAAGGTTATCTCACTTAAATAATTAATCAATTTTGAGTTTGATGTCAATCTTGAAATCTTTTAAAACATATGTTAGACAAACATGTAACACAGCTACTTACACACACCTGAGTTTGTAGTTACTGAATCAGACCCCTGGTACAAGTAATGCAACTTTGGAGAAATTATTGCGCGAGGTGATAACATAATTCTTGTCCAGCGTTATGACCATTTTTCATCTGCTGTACTTTCTTCTCTCGACACGCTGTCATCAGTCCACTGAGTGACTTGAGGCTGCCACTGCAGGGTTTGCTCGCTTGTTATTTAGGCAGCTCAATGACGCCTTAACCATGTGTTCAACCCCTGGTGGGTTGGCTGGCTAATGGTTGAGAAAGTGCTTGGTTAGATATGCAGCAGTGCCCTCATTTTAAATGTAAATATCGCCAATGATCAGGTTAAATTAATCGTGGCAGCCAATATTGTGGTCATGATTAGAATTCGATTAATTGTGCAGCTCTACCAAAAATTATGTCTTAAATTATTTCAGGGATTTTGTGTGAACAGGAAATTGGGGTAAATGTCAGATGTTCTGTTTGTCTTTATTAGTGCTGGAGTTGCTCATGGCATTACTGGACAGTTTATCATATTTTATTTTATAAGTTTGATTTTGGCTTCCCACAATCATTAAAACAAAATTATGGATGTTAATTAACTGTGCTACATGCTGTGATGTGCTCATTTTGTCCACAGGTTTTTATAACTTGTGAAAAATATTAGGGATGTATACTATTGGTTTGTTAGATTACTACTGAATTCTCATGAGACAAGAACTTTAAATGTCTGAAGCTGGAGGATCCTTTTTAACCTGACAAACCAGATAGACAGTTCAGTATATACAACACAAAATATGTTTCAAGTCACGTTAGTCACATTCAATACGGGCCAATCATATGCTGTAGTAGTCAAGCATTGTTAAGTGCAAAACATAAGCCAAACATATCGGAAGTGTAGCAGAATTTTCTTTCTATCAGGGAATGTTTTCAGTCTTGTCACTTGTTTTTCAGCAAATAAAGAGATGCTGTAAGGATCTGACAAAGCTGCGATTAAAGCTGGTAGCATCTATGCTAATCTCTGCAAGAGAAGTTGTTACCTGTTGTTATCGCGTTTGTAGTCCCCACCTCTTCCGGCGCTGAACGGACGGCAGCCTCTTACAGCAGCTCCGCGAACTCTAAGGAGTTTTCTTTTTCTTACTATGTTTATTGTATGTCCTTTTTCTTCTTTTACCTTTTTGCTTACTTTTTTAATACTTTTTAAAAAAATTTTATTTCTATTTTTACATTACTGTATTTGATTTGTAATTACCTTTTTATTTGCAGTATAATGCTTCTTTCTTACACTTCGCTTGTATCCTGCAGCTGTTGAATATTTTGGAATTTCCACCTGTGGGACTAATAAAGGAATATCTTATCTTATCTCTTATCTTATCTTCCTGCTTTAACAGATGCTGATTAATCTGTGCCTCCTCAGACTCAACTTAAGTGTTTTGGCTGGGAGCTCTGCAAAATAGATCTGTCTGATTATAGATAATCATATTGTGAGTAGGGCTGAAAGATATATTGTTATTGTATCTATATCAAGATATGAACATTCAAGATATTAATATCGAAAAAGCAACTACATAAACGATATAGATTTCCCCCGTGCTTGCCCTGCATGTACAGCTCTGGAAGTCACAACAAATGTCATTTTTACGATTGCCCTTGAATGCAACGCTAAGGCCAGCCAACCACAAACCTTTATTATTTGCTAGGGCTGTAATCAACCAAAGAATTTGTTGGTCGACTGAAACCCTGAAATTGTCGACCAAAAATCAACTAATCGGGGGGTGGGGGTGGGGGGGGGGGGGTGGGGGGGTGGGGGGGGGGGCGACTCTGTCGGGAAACCCTACTGCGCGGGGACGGCTCGGCCTGGCTCGGTGGAGCGCGGCTCGGCGGAGCGCATCTTGGCGGGGGTAGAGGAGGATGCTCAAAATAAAAATAAATACTCAGCAAACCACCGGATGTTGAATAGGCTAACGTAGACGCTTTTCAGACCTCCTGTCCCCAGTCAGGTCTCCAGATGGTGGGCGAATCCAAAGTGGTGAAAACAAGGGGGTGTTCTGAGACAGGCAAGTTACCTGTGAAACCGGGGTGGTCCAAAAACACCACCATTAGCACTTGAAACGTTCCTCCTGATGACTGTAAATTGCCGCGGGAAAAAATACATTGAAGCGGAAAATAATACGATTGGTCGACCAGTCAGAGTTCTGGTTGCCCCAGCACTAATAGACCAATGAGTCGACCAGTCGACTAACACATTACAGCCCTATTATTTTCAAACCGTTTGTATTTTTCTGAAAAATGCTTGGTTTTCACCGAACCCGTAGTCATATCTTATCATATCGATATCAAGATATCTGCCATGAATATCGAGATATGATATTTTGTCCATATCGTTCAGCCCTAATTGTGAGGATGCTGGAAATTCCCGGCCCTACACTACATTCGTGTAGCTGATGTGCATGCCGGCGTGAGATTGCTATGGCATGAATGTGCTCTGTAGTGGCTGTATCTTTCTGCTGTCACAGCTCTTTTTTGCCATATAGTTCACCCTTATAATAATATATCATCTCACAAGATTTACTGAGGTAATATGGCTCTCTATTTTTTTATTTTCCTGTCTGTTAAGGATGAGAAATACGCATGGCTTGCAAAAAAATTGCAAAACCTCCTCCTCTTAAGATTTCAGGCACAGGAGACAAGCAGCTCACGCTTGCAGTTTGGAAGCTCTGACTTGATAACATGCACATTAAAATGAAAACATGTATGTAACACTGCTGTCATGCAAGTAAAATGCATCCAGTGTGAAACAGACCCTAGTCTTTTTATCAATCAAAATAACAGTTATTGTTTTTTTTTACCATTGTAAAGCAGCCTTAGCTCATGTCCAGTCTGCCACTACACTTTGAAAACAGTTGATATTTGTTGACAACTGTGGTTTTCTTACACTTTCAGTCATCCTGTATCCATCTGATCTTTAATACATGCATAAAATTACTCCAAAGGATTGACCCTGTTCACATTGCAAAGAGAACGTACTGTTTCCTGCTGACACACACACCTATATTTTTGCTGTGCAGTTTTTATAAGCTAATGTCACATTGCCATCATTAATAATGCAAAGCAAGCACATTTTTTAAGTCATAAAGGGGAATTTTTTGATTAATTCATTTTAAATATCTGCATCTTACAAGAATAATTTAATTTGCTTGATGCACCTTTTGTGTGCTTAAAACCTGTGCAAGAAGCTTGCAATTAATTTTCATTGATCTTGTAATTAAGAATTGCACTGAAGTATGTAAAGACTATGAAACCTGAGCAATTTGTTTGGCTCAAGTTGGATTTGACGGATTGACATTGGCGTCATTTGAAAAAATACTAGTCATTTCGTTATTTCATTTTGTTTCTTTTGTTGTTTTCTGTGGTCACTGTTGGAGCATCAACTTTAGGTTTTTATTGTATTCTTGAACACCAGGTGTCTTCATGTGAGACACATTATGACTGTGTAATGTTACAGCTTCCTGCTGTGTCACATGGCTGTGTAGTAATTTCTGTTTTATATTACACTAGAATTCAACTCATGTAGCATTAAAATATTTTGGGTTTTTTTGTAATTATTGTGAGTATAAAAATGAGCTATGGAAAATTAAGATAACATCCTCAAGTTTCAGGTGGTTAAGCTTTTAGTTCAGAAATGAAAAAGAAAAATATATTGTGACCAAGGACATGTGTTGTAACCTTGCGCAGCAGCTGGAGCAGCCTGATTCAATGTCTGTAATCAGGCAGATCCATCTTGCCAAACTCCAAACTACTACAATTGTGCTTAGCCCAGAGCAGCATGGCCCAATCAGAGTCCTTTAGAGCAGGAAGAGGTGAGAGAGACAAGCGAGACCACAACAGCAGGTGACTGCACTTATAGAGATTAGCATAAATACTAACAGCTTGGCTAGCAGTTTTTTCAGATTTTGACCGCTTTCTTTATTACATGAAAAGCAAATATCAACATAACAAAACTTCCCTGTAGTAAGGATATTTTCGCTTATCTTCTACATGTTTTGACCTGTTTGTTTTCCGAATGTTCTGTAACGCAGTAGCACCCACCAACTGCATTATCTGATTGGCCAGTAATTAATGTTGATTGACGGTAGTCCAATCAGCTGCCTGATAGCTTCTGAAAGGTTCTGCCCCACTTTCTATGGGCTCTCTCCCAGATGTACTAGTGATATATTTTGAAAGGTCCATCTGGTGTGTCAGGTTACGTGTTGTCGGAGAACTGCAATTTGAAAGGTATAAAGAACATGCATGATTGGCAGACTCAACAAATCTTCAAATTGAGGGCCTGTTTACACAACTCCGTTTTCGGCCGAATCCGAAGGGTTTTGATTGTGTTTTAGCCTCCCGTTTACATGAGACCAGTGCCCGGAGTGCTTGAATCCGCAAACTTTTGAAACCAGGGTCCAAGGCGGAGAGTTTTCAAAACACATCGCCACCCGGCCCCATGTAAACAGGATTCATCATTTCAGGGGGAAACGCTGACGTCTACGCATGCGCAGTACTCTTTCACATGAAAGCTGCACCAGGAACAACAACAGCCTCGGCCGTCTACCGAGTAACATGCATACTGCTTACTGTGCTCGGTTTGTTATCTTGACAAAAACATTCAGACAGATTTGCTGTCTCGACAGATTTGTTGTCCAGACAAGAAAATCCTGCGTCTTTGTCCGTCCACTCGCCATTGTTGTTTGTGAAAAGTTTTCCTTCTTCATACGTGTGTTGTGACAGCGTCGTTTCTCTGCAAACCTACATCACCATCTACTGAACTGGCATGCACGCTACAGTCCAGTACGCAGATCGTTTTTGAAGACGCAAAGGAAAAACCTTTGCATTACAGGTGAGAGCGTCTCCGTGTAAACAGGGCCTGAATCATCTGTTACAAGACTGACTAAACCACAATCAGTATTGAAACCGTGCTAGTGGAGATGATTTTTTGTGCTCACTATACGCCATTGTGCACCAGTAATTGGATGAATGTAGTCTAAAAGTGTGCTGTTTCAGTTAACAAAGCTGGTAGTGTGAGCATTCCCCCACACATAGCTGCTCAGCAGGTATTAGATTCAAATTCTGAGGTGGAAAAATACATTTGGTTTCCCCTCTGTGTTTTTGTGAAAATTAAACTGGCCTTTTTTTAGTTGCAAATGCATTTGTGCACTTTGGGCAGTGCTGTCTTTCTCTTTTGTTTTAAAAAAAAAAGATTATTTTTGGCTGTTAAATGTTATTATCTGCTGTCCTGTGTGGTTGTTGATGTCCTATGTAGTTTGGGTTGTTTATGCTCTCTGTGCGAGTCAAATTCCCTTAGGGGCAATAAAGTTTTCATTCATTTATTCATTAAGTTTCTGTCCTTTCTTAAAATCAGGGTTTGATATATAAAATGAGGAGTTTGCCAATTTAAAATTTGTGGTCAATTTGATATAACCAGTGGTAGTCCTAGGCTTAGAGCATGCCATGGTGCATGCAGAGTTTGTGTGTTTCCTACATGTAAAATGCACAAGCTCTAGATAACACAAGAGCAGGAGGCTGCTCATTTTACTTTAAAGTTATCAGTAATGATTAGAAACAGAAGTTTTTTAAGGTTGAAGGAACAGGTAAATCCACTCTACCTCCTCTTGGTATGAATGACTGAGTGAATCACAGTCAGTTGCTGTCTGGAGTGTGCAGTGGAAGAGGGGGCTCATGACAACTGGAACTTAAGATCCAACTTTAACTGTTGCACATAATAAGTCACCTGGAAAGTGTCAGTGTTGTTTTTTTCTTAATATCATTCAGCCCTAGTTGCCACTGTTTTTGTACAATTTAGACAGTGTGGAAGACTTTGTCTGCAATTCTTCAAAATATTAAGGCATTTCCCAAAAATGAATGTCAACTGTTCCTCTTTTTGATGCTGTGGAATCAATTAGGTATCAATATCATTTGATTTTTGCTTGGGACTTTTTGAGTAGTCTAAGCTCAATAAAGATAACTGTCAAAAGTTAGCTTTCTGTATTTGTTACAGGATCACGCTATCGGTTGGTAAATGGTGGGAAGTTTGTTTGTTGAGTGGAATGTGGCTATTAGTACTATATGAACTTTATTTAACCAGAATTGCCTCATAGAGATTAAAAATCTCATTTGCAAGAGTGTCCTGGCCAAGACAGGCAACAGCACATTTACAAAGTTACAGACATAAAACAATTACAGACAACAAATACATACATATGAACCAATCAAGTCAGAGTCACAGAGCAGCAGTTTTAACAGTCAAAGCATCTACAGTCTGCTTCTTCCTCCATTGCCTTTAACCTGCACTTGAAAATATTTATAGAGACCAGCTCTCCACTAAAGGTAGTACTAGCACCCCTAGCTTGGTCCTTCTGTCAGGTAAACATTTGCATTTCTGTGCTGAATGCCGTCCCTCTGGCAGTTGAATGCATTTTAGCAGTGTGATAGCTGTGGTGCATGCATGTTTTCATTTCAGTGAGCATGTTTTCTAAGATTATTTTTTGGGCATTTTTAGGCCTTTATTGAAAGGAGAGAGAGACAGTGGATAGGCCTTTGAAAGGGGGTGAGAGCAGGGGAAGACACTCTGCAGACAGGCCACAGGCTGGACTCAAACCCGGACTGGCAGAAGCATGTATATGGGTCGTGCCTGGATGCCCACCACTCCACCAAACCAGCACCCCAGTGAGCATGTTTTCAATTCAGAGCTTTCAGACTGCCAGTGGGAGCTACATGTCTCACGCACTTAAAATCTCAAAAACAGGAGACCTGCGTATTTTTAGTCAAAATCCCTCAGAAATTAGAAAATAGAAAACCATATTTACTTGTGTTTTAGCTGTGTTTGTCCACATAGGTGAAATCAGAGTGTACTCTGTGCCTTTCAAATTAAAAACAAGTTTGCCGCTTTGATGGAAAAATCCCTTTGTTTGTACTAAATACTTTAATTCAGAAGTTTTGTAGCACCAACTTGTCAATAAATCATCACTTTTGGGTAGATAAATTGTGGCTTATCCTGATCTTTCTATTTAAACTCTTCCTGAACTTTTTATTTGCACTCTATATTAAGGTGAAACTTACAGAGTTATGGCAGCAAGGAGAGGCGGGCATAATGTTTATACTTGCACCAAATGTAAAGACTGCAACTTCCTGAGTTGGAGTCAGCACATTAACAACCATCCAGTGTGTCTTTTTTTGTAAGGCAGTAACCATTATACAGAACAGTGCTTACCAGATGGGTCTCTGTGTTACAGATTATACAGAGCATTTGACCTGGATTTATTGCTTGTAGATTAAAAAGATATTAAGACTTAGTTTGAGTGACTAGTAAATCTGGTTCTGGCTATTTGATTACCCAAATTGAAGTGTTTTATCCATGCAAAAAAGTTTAGATTTGCGTTGTGTACAGCCATTTAGCAAAAGTTTTTATTTATGATCCATGATGCCCAGCCCTACTCAAAGTATTTATTTGAAGTCCTTTGTAAGATTTAGACATGAGTATTCTGAATACTAACATTTTGTTTTAAGGCATAATATCCCAGAATCATATTTTTATATAGTCTTACGCTGTGCCATTCTTCTCAATATTGTATGAGGTTGTTTTGGTCTTTATGTTAACAGAATCTTCTTCTCTATAGAGAGAAGTGGAGGGGAGATGAGTCAAATGGCAGAAGGCCTGCTACCAGCCATCAGCCTGATGCTAAATACAAAAAATTAAAACTGTTTTGTTTATATAAAGAATATTAATTAATTAAATGTTGGCACGCTGTTATAGAGAATCTGTACCCTACCATGTCATGATATTTTTCAGTGTTTTAGTGCACAAGTATTGATTTGTAGACTAGTACTGGAAATGGTATAAGATTTGTACCTTTGACTGCAGAAAATATTTGACAGAACCAAAGTGACATCAACCATTTGTTCTCATGAAGTGGTTTTTGAATCAAATCTGCTGCAGCATTAAAAATAGTGTCTTATGCTTGCTTCAGATCAACCAGTAACAGACAGAGAGGCTAAGTTGGTGCTGGACTACTGGATGGCTGACAAATAGCAACACAACACCGGGATGTAGGCATGCAGCCATACCCCTCACTATGCGCTGAGAGGATTAAAAGGACAACCTGGAAAGTGCATCAACTATTAAGACCAATGCCATTGTTTAGACCAGACTCAAAACATGTCATTGCCTGCATTTACTTTATTTTACAGTGCTGAAGACTGCAGCTTGACTTTGCTTGACTGTTTTTGCAGCTGCCTTAAGCTGCATTCCCACCAAGCAATCTTGTTCAGTAAGACTCGATACTGAACACAATACTGGTGTTTCCACTTTTGAATAAGAAGAGGAGGTGCCCATTTAGGCAACATGTTTAGAGCTCTAAAAGGTTGAGGTAAAAGTGCAGTAGTGCGTTGATTGGTCACAATAATAGTCAATTCTCATGCAATGACAGCTAAAATGAAAATGTAGACCTGACCATGTTTAAATAAGCTGTGGATATAGAGTGATTTTTTTTTCTCTGCTGTCGCTATAAAGAAACAATGCTCCATGAAGCATTGGAGTGCCGAAGTCCTCCATTGTATGTCTTTGTTTACAATCCCGGTAGGGACCACTTTACTGTGTTGTGCTCTTGTGACTTCATGCATTTACGTAGCTGGGGCGACCCTCTCCTCCTGGCTCACATTCCTGCCCCCAAATGAAGGTACAGCTGTCAGTGGAAACACAAACAGGACCAGGGTTAACCACTCCATACCGGACCAAACTGTACTGAACCAAACCAGACCACTCAGTGAAAACCAGGCTTAATTGTCAGGCTGTGTCTGGCCTGGTTACTTCTTCGTGAGTTTGTGTCCCTCACAGCTCACTGTCAGCTAAAGTTAGCATCACCTTTACAGATCAGTAACACAACTGTCATCCCTCCCTCTGCTTAGGAGTCAGCTAATATTGGCTGTAAACGAGCTGCATCTCCCCTGCATCATGCCATTTCCTAAGCCAGCCCAAATATGTCACTCACTGCAGCTATTTCTCTGCAGCCCACAGCTCCAGCAGAGTCCTGCGTGCAGCAGGGGTGCTTCGCAGGCAGACCAACTCTCAAAACTTTGTTTAATAAGCCCGACTATTGCTCCTCAAACTATAATCAGAGCCTTTATCAACCTTGCAATGCTCCAGTCAAAATCGTGTTAACTGATATGGATTGTGAATTTGTCTAGCTCCTGGAAATACAGATTATAAAATCATACTGAAAGAATAGTCTTCATTCTTGATATACTGAACAATAACACATAAAATTTGATAATTCCTTTGTATCAAGGGTGGAGAATTACGGTCAAAGGAGATTTTCTTTTAGCCAGACATAGCACCAGCTGACTGATACCCCTTTCAGACTGGCCAAAAAACCTGTTAAACGCGGTAACTTGTCGGCAGTTTGAAAGGGTCTAATCAGCATTTTGACCCTGGTCGACTGACCCTGCAAGCGACATGGGATTTTATCGGCTCGCCTCCGATCGGCTTCAGCGAGAATATCACACCTGGGTCAACCCGCTAATTTACGGATGACGTCGGAGTAACGTGCCCACGGCATAACAACGTGCCCATCCCCTCCGTCTGTAACTTGCGTGACTCTTTGCCGTCTCAGCAACAAATTCCATCCACCTTTGTATCATCAGCGCCGAGTTTATACATTTTTAAAGAGGGGCAAAAGTACAAAGTACAGAAAACCATGCTCCTTTCCATTGTTTGCGTGGTCGTGTTTTGTCGTGCTGATGATGTCATCAACGTGATGACATCAGCTTGATGCGCCAGAGGAAAAACACAGCCACGCAGCTCATCTGCTGCCGATTAGACCCGGGTCTGCTGGCAGTGGGAAATGAGTCACTTGCCGATTGTTAGCGAATTAACCCGCATTGAAAAAACCTGCGTTGACCCACTAATTTTAGTGTGAAAGCAGTATGAGTCTGCATTGTTGGAGTTTGGTTGTCTGCTGCTGTTTTACGTCATGCCTTCATTATAAGCACTGTTTCTAAAAATAGTAATAAAAGTATCCAGAAGCTCATTAAAAGTTTACCTTGGCTGCAGCCAACTGCCTGTTTGAGTGAACACTGGTAATATCTGATTATTGAATGAGGGAAATGGCACTTGAATTTCAAATTAGGGCTGGTGAAAGAAACACAAGATGCACCTATGGGCAGATATAATTAGTATGATTTTTTACAGACACTGACATTTCTTTTTTCTGTTTCTCACAGTCAATAAGCACAAACCATGGATCGAGACAACATACCATGGGATCGTAACAGAAAATGATGACAAAGTACTCCTGGACCCCCCTCTAATTGCACTGGACAAGGATGCTCCTCTGCGCTACGCAGGTGAGAGAGGAAATTTAACTTTATTCTGTTGCAGCTTCAACTGTATTTCTGTAGGCTTTTTACTACAGGGAGCCTCTCATTTTCACTCATAGGGAGGAGATGTGCTTGCTGTTTAATCTTGCATTTGTGCACATATCAGGCTGTGTCATTGCTGTAATCGTAATTACATAGTACTTGAGTCTGGTTAATGCAAATCTCTGTAGAGCATACAGGAGAGGCTGGATTCTGTGTTTAAGGCTGTATTCAGTGACCTGTTTAGGAGATGTAAAGTATAAACATGCTAAACATGAGAAATCAACAAAATGTTAATTCTGGAACAGAATTTCCTTAATAGAAAAACTCTCAATCATCCATAACAAGAGATCAACTCAGAGCAATGATGGACAGACAGTGGTGGACACAACATTTTGTTTAACAAAGGCAGAGGAGGGTGTCTTACTCACCTTTATCACTCATCAACAATGCAGTTCTGGGGCCTCATTTATAAAGCTTGCTTATGCACAAAAGAAACCATACGCCACTTGTAGCAATGTTTGGGATTTATAAAAAACAAACTTGACGGGAGAATGTGCGCACCTCCACGGCAGCTCTGACCCTGATGTACGCACTAAATCTAAAGAAACTGTGACCCCAACAGTAGAAGGATGAAATTAAAAACAGCTCTGTGAAATTGATACATTTATGTGAAATATTTGAATATTACACATTTCACAACATCATATATGAAAGATATATTTGCGCATGCCCACATGCATGCGTGCGCTCCCACACATGAAGCCTATGTTATTGAACCAGTTATGTTCTGTCCTTCTGCAACAAACCTTCCATGTTTTTAAGAAATCCATTCAAATAAACAATAAGGCGGGCAGTACATGTGTTCCCAAAATGTGCCATACAAATAAAGCTTTATGTTAATTATTGTAACTTAAACGACATGATTGTTGCACAAAACTACTGATCATTTAGGCTACAACACCTATAGCTGTTCAGGAAATGAAGTGATGGTTAGATATAAATAGGCATGCACTCACAATGCGTAAAGACGCACAAAGGCTTATGTGGCACTGCTGGAGGACATGGCACATGGGAGACTCCGGTGCATTTGGTGCATCCGTGTCCCCCGCTGCCTCCATCACCACACCGCTCAGGAGGGATTCCTTGATGATCCCTGACAGCTTTTAGTCTATGGGGGTGAGCTCCTGTGTGCCCTTTCCCCCACCTGTCAGTGGGGGAAAGGGCACTGGTGTTCACTGGGAATTTAAGCCAACAGAAAGAATCATACCATATGCCTGTTTGCTTAATTTTTCATCAAAAGTCGAAATATTCTCCTCATACATGTATTTCATGAAAAAAAAAATACAGTTGTATTGTATTGGCTGTGCTGTAACAATCACATATTGCACTTATGCAGATAGTTGTGTACTTGGTCTATCACAGGGGTGTCCAATCTGTGACCCAGGTTCCATTTTAGATGAACCCTCAACAATCTCTAAAAATAGAGTGGAATAAGGCCTGAATCAGACCTTTGAATATGTGCTTGATTGGTGAACTGAAACGAATAGAGTACAGCAGCTAATAGCACAAATCATGCTTCTTTGCCCTGCTAATCTGCTCAGTCTACTGTTCTTTTTCAAAGATTTTTTCTTTCATCATAAATTTGTGCAAGATTAATTAGTCAATAAAGCATTAAATTTACTTAACATAATTAAAATATGCTGTCAGTTCTCTATCAGTGAGTCAATAAAATATTTCCAAAGACAGAAATACTTTTGCTCATGAATATAATCTATAATGGTTCAATCTGTTGTATCAAACCATGAAATATTTTTACCCCAAAACAGTAAAATGTGCCTAAATCTTTAATTATTGTAATCTGTTGTATGAAATTACAGAATTACTTTCTTACAAATACATTCAGAATTTGTAAAATGACAGTTCTAATTACATTTGTCATTAAATAATACTTGTTAGTTTACAAAACAAACTCAACTTTATTCATATGGTAGTTCTCATATGTAAACATGCAGGCTGTAAAAAAAGATCCCATTTCAAGGTCTAGTTTGTAATTTGATTGTATTTTTTTGCTGCAGTATCGAACAGGTATTGAATATTGACATTTTTTACTGGTATCGTATCGAAGTTCAAATTCTGGTATCGTGATAACCCTAGTCCAGACAAAATGCAATGGAGTGTGATTTAATGTGCAAATGGTCATTTTTTCCTATCTTAACCACCAGTAGATAGTTAGTTGGATATGTTGGTTAGAGTTTACATTACATTTATATTTATTTAGCCTAAACGTCAATTTAAGTTACACACTAGATGGCATCGCTTTTGACGTCCATATGGAATGGATTGGAGTGTAATGTAACGTGCAAAAGGTCAGTATTTCTTATTCTGACAGGAGCAGATTTAGTGGTAGCCAGGGGCAGCCAGGGCCCCCTGAAATGTGACCGGCCACCCCAAAATCCCTTCACAATTATTGGCTGTTTGCCTGGTCAATGGAGAGCTTTGATATGACCGTTATTTCCCTTTAAGCATATCAATTATCAACATACCTTAACTTACATTCAAGTGGTTTTACTAACTTGATAAAGTTAAATGTGAGGTATACCAAAATGATACATGTTATTAAGTTAACAGCAAGTTTGTCCCCAGCCTTACTCAAAAGGATTGTTCACGATTTTTGTGTGGGCTGTTTGAGGCACATGGCACTGGCCTGAACAGCCTGGACAGTATCCACAGTGACAGAGATAAGCTGTGTGTCCATACAGAAAAAGTCAGCACAAAAGATAAAGCTACATATAGCTGGACATGGGGCCACCTTCTCCGCATAATTTATAGAGTGTTAGGTGAAAACAAGTCAGTTTGTTTGCTGTATCTAATTTCTACAACAGCTTACTTTTCCATCACCAGGTAACTTTGTTTTGGCACTCTTTTGGAACATGGCACAGTCAATTTTTTCCGCGTTAAGAAGAACTTCTGTAGATAGAGAGTCAACAGTGACTGATCTTCCTCACTGTGCCTAATGTTTAGGCTAGTGCTGTGTACCTTATACATCACCACTACAAAAATCTCAAACTATGCCTTTTAAGGATAAACTCATTAGTTAATTCTGTGTTGAGATTATTTTACTATTAAGATGCAAGAAGTGGTTTTGGTCTGAATGGTTTAAACATTCATTAGATTTTGATATGCACAATGAAAGACACAATCAAAGACATGAAATCAGTTCAAGATTGTTCACCTGATCATTTCTTGGTATTTAACCATAATAGCTTTTCATTACAAAAACTGCAAGACACAATCTAGTCTTAGCTTTATGCCTAAATATCATTAATAGTCTTTTGTCTTGAAATCCATTGCTGCCGATTGTATTCAAGCTTTCATGTGCTCCTATTTAAATCATATGTTTGCTCCATTTGTAGTAAAGGGAATAACACTGCTAATTATTTAATAATTCTTTCCTGCACTTCTGATATGGGATTTTGTGACTTGATGTCATTTTGCTCATTACATATTTATGACATGCCTGTCATACTGTCACACATTTGGCTACCACATCCTCCACATTTGATATTCTGATACTCTTTCATGTTTTTTTCCCTCCTCCCAGTAGAGAGGCACAATTAGTGTGCTTTATGTACCATACCAGAATAAGCTCTGGGTTTTTTAATCACACCAGGATTGACTTTGGCCAGGATTCAAAGCCCCGCAGTGCTTGAAATGATTTCCCACCATTTCACATCACATGTCGTGTGATCTCTCAGCTGACTCTCACTCCACTTCATGTAGCCATTTTTATCTCCCATGAATTCTCCTGATTAAGCAAGGGTTAGTTCAACATCTTCATGTCTGTCAGAGGAGAAGTCAAGTGTAGTATTCGTCACAGTTGTATGAAAAATGGGTAGTTCTGGAGAGCTGATGGGCCTCACAGCACATGGAAAACTACAGCAAGGGGCCCATCATTTCTGAAAGGCAGCAAATTGAATAACATAGCTATTATCTGCATGATGTTTACTTCCTTTCACAATTGAACACCAAGCTTGGGGCTCCCTTTTGATGAGCAGCAGGGTTTTTTTTTGTTTGTTTGTTTTTTTTTTTTTTTTTTCTGAACGTTCTGTGTGTCCCTTTGAGCTCGCTCTCTGGTGACTGGGTGAGCAAGCCGAGTTCACGTGGCAGCAGGAGAGAGCAGCTCTGTCGTGTCAGCCTCCTTGTGGCCGGTCAATCTGTACCAACAAATGAAGTTCACTGTAAAACTGACCTACAGGCCAGCAAGGGGCCAATCACAACTCTGGACTCAGCTTGGTGATTAGTTTAAGGTTTAGCATAAATGAGAAACCAGTGGTATATACTGGGTTTTTGTAGGTCTTCTGTGTGTTTTGGGTAAAAATCAATATGATGAAAAATAAGTAAAAGCCCTTGCAAAGCTTTGAACCAATACCCACCTGATCAGGGTGATATGATTCATACACTGTTGAAACATTACACATGGTGACGGCTACAGTCAAACTTACTGTTGGATTGTAACTCACCTCATTTATGTAGTAACAGCAGATACATAACTACAGGTCAAGACTGTAAAGTCAATATGTAGCAGTCATTGTGAAGGCTGACTCAGCCCAAGCTGAGAGGCTCGTGTAATGAGTGAATAGCAGAGGAATTTCTGAAGCCCGGGTGTGAGCCAGTCATTAGGGCTGTGCTGAACACGGAGGCCCACAGCTTCCACTGCATGACTGGCCCTGAACAGCACGCCCTAATGTGAAATCCATTTCCAATTGTTTAGTGGGTGATAACAAAATGACCAGAGCACCAGAGGCCCTGACAGGGCTTTAAAACAGACAGCCAAGCAGAGAATGACTTGATGGTTTAAGGATTGGTACAATTTGTCATGAATTTTTTTTTTAATTCTTAAATTTTAACTTTTAATATATATGCTTTTAGAAAAATACATTGAGTGAAAAAGAACAAAGTAATTTCTTTAAATTACCTGTCAATTTTATGCAGAATTATTTTTTACATTAATGGTAAAACCAAACTCACCTGTCTTTTACAGAGCCACTTACAGCACTGATACAACTAGCTGACAGGATTAGGGCCAGGCATGACAAGTGATTACTATACCATGTTTATGAGCCAAAAGAGAAAGAGTTTCTTAGTTAGAAAATCTGATTCTGAAGTAAAGCTTCACCCAATGATCTATACTGCTAGGCATTTTGTAACAGCATTGTCATGTTCTGTTTACTACAGTAAAGCTAAAATTTAATCCAGACATTTAATGCTGACTTTTTTCTTGAATTTTATTGCTGACTTTAATCTGGACATTAAATGTCATCTTTTTCTCAAAATGTATTGCTGACTTTAATCTCGACATTGACTGCTGACTTTTTTCTTATCATTCAATGCTGACTTTTTTCTTGTCATTTTGACTTTTCTCAACATGTATAACAGAAAAAACATTCTCATGCCTGGCCCTAGTCCTCTTCCGTGGACAAAGAGTGAAGTACTGCAAAAAAGAAGTTTTCCCTTTTTTATGTAACTCACACGTAAAAGTAAAATGAACTCTCCTGATGTACAGAGTCCTTTCCTGAGACAGTCCTGTGAACATGCTTAAAATAACACACAAAAAACTTTTTTCTCAAGAGCCAAAAGAAACAGCTATTGTTCCGACCTAAAACTTTGGACCTTAGATGTCAAGATGAAGGAAAGCTACAGCTGCGTTTGGTGTGTTGGCTCTGCTGTAAACACCACAAACTTGTCTTTTATTTACACACACTATAATATCATTTGAACAATAATATCTTCAGAAATGAACACATGCCTGTTTGTACATGATAACAGCTGATTCCAGATATGAACTTTCTAAACTATTTTCTGCTGGTACCAATGTATTCATACAGTTTATGGCCAGTAGTTGGTGATATATTTCCTGTTGTTGCTAGGTGGATTAATTAACTCTTAAATATTTGTGTGGATTTATTTTTGAAAATTAAGATGAACTTATTGAGGGACCTATTCTCCAGAAAATTTTAAAGATGCTTTCATTGAAAAAGGGAGTTTGTTTTTGGTCATTAATCAATGTCCTGTCTCTTTATCATGAGTTTTTCTTCCACAAGGAATTGGTGAGCAAATTGAAAAACTGCAAAGACCTTGCTACAATGTGCTTTCTGTTTTATTCTCCCTATTTTCATCTTGCTTTAACTGAATCTGAGTTTTTCTAAAAGATTTCTAATCTTGTAACAAGAGTATATTTCCTCTCTGTCCTCTCTGTTTCTTCTCTGAGACCCTAACTTTTCTCCAACTGATCTAGGTTTATCTTTTCTCCCCCTGCCTTTGTAGAGAGTTTTGAGGTGACCCTCACTGAAGAAGGTGATCTTGGGCTCTTTCTCTTGCCTTGTGCTTAGTTGTTTCAATTAACCCACTAACGCAATTTAAAAAACAGCATCCACACTTTGACACAGAAACTCCTGCCATGCTCTATAATCTCCCCATTTGGTTTTTCTCGACTTTTCTGTTTTTTCTCACCCTGACTTTTTCGGAGCTCCAACAGCTGGATGAAAAGTGTGATGTGGGGCTGACTGTTCTTAGAAATATCTGTGCATGAGACATCCATTGCAGTTTGCAGACCCTAACAGTTTTACAGCTGTCACCACAAAACAGAAAATTAAAACCAATAAATCAGGAGTGACTTTGCTGCATATCAGTCCAATTCAGTATTCTGAATTTTGAATATGTATGAAAAGCCCAAATTTTTCTCTAAATAAAACTAACTTAGTAAAACCTTAAAGGCCCATAAGAGGATTTTGCATTTCACCTCTTTTACATCCACTGCAATTGGGTCAGAAATTGATGCTACAATTCACATAAAGAGGATTAAAGGTCAGTCAGTTGAATGGCCTCCCACATATTTTGGATGCCTCTAATTATGACTATTAGATCTGAGCAGCTCCTAAGACTCCTGACATTTTCGTCATTTTCTGAAAGCTGCTGAGATTGTTAACCAATGCAAACTCTCCCTGCTACAAAGTTTGTTTTTGTTTTGCACCTTTGCCTCAGTGGATCTGCTGAGTTAATTCTCCACCACAAATCTCTACCATTAGCATGGCTGCAGTTGTCATTTGATGTGGATGTCAAGCAAGCTGATATTTCTAACCCCAGTTCTCATCCAGCACTTTATCGTTTTTAATGTTGTTATCATAGAGGATTGAGTTTTCTATGATTTGGTTGATTTGAATTCATTTTGCAGTGTTTTTGTTAAGGGGCAATATTACACAGGAAGACCTTCTTTATATTAAAACAATACTATGAGATGTTGTCACAGGTTTTGTTTCCTTTCACAGATTCTTGGGTTATTGTAGAGTGAATTGGATCTGTAGTATATCAACAGTTTGTAAAAGAGGTCTATTTTGAACCTACAGTTTTGTTTTATTTTTTTATGTTAATTATTCTTTCTCTTTTAAAGGGAAGTCATTTTGGAGTTAAATGGCCTTTACTTCAAGTATTGTTCTCTTTGTACTTCGTTTGAGGCTTGATTTAATAACCTTGATTTCAAAAATCGTTGAAGTGCTCCTGTGAAATGCCTGTCCACATCTTTTCAGTTTCTGCCTGCATGACTGGATGCAAAGTTTTCAAGTGGCTTGGAAAAGACACCTTCTCTTCTCTGATACTAAATGTCCCACACCCTCTCCCAGCTCCCCCTCCCTTGTACTCACCCATATGACAGTGCTCTTGGGCTTCCTCCACAGCCACAACCCACCCCAATCTACAACACCCTGGCACTCAAAACCTGTGGCTGAATTTTACTTTTGTTTTGCGTGATATTATGGTTTTGTTTTTAACATAATTTTTCATTTTAATATGTTTGTTTATCACCTGTCGCCTGTCATTCAGAGTGCACTCTCCTATGGCTTTTGACATGTTCAGGTGAGATTTGCGGCTTCAGGATCCATGGACAGAATGTCCCCTTTGAGGCAGTGGTCCTGGACAAGTCCACTGGGGAGGGGGTCATCCGAGCCAAGGATAAGCTGGACTGTGAGCTGCAGAAAGAGCACACCTTCACCATCCAAGCGTACGATTGTGGAGAGGGTCCTGATGGAGCCAACATGAAGAAATCCCACAAGTATGTCAACAGCTCTTTTTGTGATGACTTCTGCAACAGCGCAATCATGAGGCTCTGTTATCATCACGCCTTTGACAGTCATATTGTTCCTTGATGTCATGATATTGGTGTGAATTCACAGTGCAGTACAGTATTGTGGAAACATCAGAGAGCATGGCACAGCGTGAGCTTTACATACACTCCATGTCAGACATGCACACACAGCAGTGCACTCCTGGCTAGTTCCACTGACCCTGCTTTCAGCCTCTAAAGGCTGATTTAAACTTTGGCGATGCAGCTTTGCCATTGTCTTCACTCTGGCTCTGTGCAGCACTGAACTGACACTGAACTACACTCTGTGCACGGCCTGATATGCACATCCCTAAATATGTGACAGCACATCAAAGCAATGCGGGCTGCAAGCCTTGTGATTGGTTCAGTGCACAGTGCCAAGTGACTGCCAGTTTCTGAGTACATTTCTGAGTTAAATTTACTTGCCGACATGTCATACGTGTATTTTTGTATTATTAGCCCTTTTCACAGTGCCTTTATGCAACAGACCAGCAACGAAGCTCTGTTATCGCTATACCTTGAAACATTCACTAATTAATTTGTTAATTCCGTGAAAGTGAAGTGTCTCTGTCAGTTCACAGTGCAATATTCCTTGGATGCGCTGCTGCCCCCACACACTAAGGTAGAGACGCTCACTCATAGCACTCCTATCTTCTGCTGAGTCAGTGTGCATCCCTCTCTCAAAAGCCCTTTTCCAAAGCAACCCTGATATTAACAGGATAATATCAGGATATAATATTATCAGGATAGGGAGAATTGGGGCTGGTGACCGGTTGGCTTGAATTGACGTCAAACATACTAAGCGGAAGTCGGTGCTTCTAATACAGCAGCAGGACAGAGTGAGCTTTACATGATTATCACAATTTACATCTTAACTTTACTGATACATGTTAAAAAGCCTATCAAGAGCATCGACGGAGCACTGTAGCAAATACGAATATGAAGTGAATAAACCCCCCAGAAAGAAGGCGACAGTGTTTTAGCTTCAAAGACACAATCTATTGTCTTTTTGCAACAATAATATTGTAGTCAACTACAGCTTGTTACTTTTTGGCTCTTAACTTTGACATTTTTGCCCTAATGCTCAAGATGGTCTGGGTATAGTTTGTGCTTTGAAGCAGAAGTATAAACTAGGCTTTACCGTGACCTCTGCATTTCCTCTGTTACCACCTCTAAGCTTGAAAAGTAGTGGGATCACTTTATTCTTTCATTATTGCATCACAACCTTTATAGTAAAGGCAAAACATGACAGGGTGTGGATACAAGACCCTAAAATGGCACTGTGAATTCACCTTTACTTTGCTGGTTTAAAAGTGTCTGCTGAATGATCTGAGCATTTATTGGGCAGTTGGCATACATTTGTCTTATCTAGTCATTTTTTATCCACGATTACATAATAATAACATGTTTCAAATTTCAAAGAAAACCTTGCTTTGTATTGTTTTGAATGTAACAGCAGCAACCAACCATGGGACTTTTAACAGTAAAGAATATGTTCTACCGTTTCTTAAATTAAAAGTTTTCAGTTGTAAATGTATTTGTATTGATCAGAGAGAATTTAAGAAATAAGTATGATGAAATTTTGTTCCTTTTTTATTTTAAGTTCCCTAACAGATGACAATGCAAAAAATGCCTGTTATCTGTTTCCTGTAAGGCTTGAGACGCTACATTTTGTTCTGTTTGTAACTTTTGTCTAAAAATACAGATTGGTAGCTATCTAGCTGTAGCTGTTTTTTCCTGTTCTTGTCCCCCACAGAATGTACATTTTTTCTGTACTAAATTAATAGTCTGCCCAAAATGGACAATGTTCAAGACTGAACAGCAACAAAACCCATAGAAGCACAGATAGAATATTAAGGCTATACCTCCCACATGTCTGTTTGTTGGTTGGTTGCATTAACTTAACTGTTTGTCTAGATGCCTTTTTGCATTTGTTTAAGTGGAAAATACTCAATAAAAAACTAAAGTGAAAAAAAAATTAATAGTCTGCCATCAGCAGCAGTTTTATCACACTGTTGAGTTATATTTGACTGTATATGACTATAACTATGTGGCCGCATCCTAACTAAACTCGTAATCTGACAAACATCCATATATTTCACTATACTCTCTTTTACTGTTTTAGGCAGGAAATTGACATTGTTTTCTTGAGAACCTGCCTTAATGTGTCTACTTTTCTGAAATCAACACTGCTGTTTTCTTGTGATAACCTATTAATTGTTTGAGAGCTCCAAAAAATAACTAAACGCACTGGAAAACTGCATCAAATAGAACTGTGTGCATTCTTGTCCTCACAGAGTTTTAGGGATACACAGGCTTGTATGGGCAGGAGGTTTTCCTCCAGCAGCCTGTCTGGGTTTGAATCTGGCCCAAACTATTTTTTTTTTTTGCATGTCGGCCCCTCCCTCTGTCTTCACTTTCAAAGTCTGTCTACTGTCCTCCTCTTCACTATCATAAAGACAGAAATTGTTTAAAGACCATGCTTATTTTATTTTGTTGTTCCTATTCGTTCAGATACATTTAAGTTTTTAACTGAACTTTTTTATTGCATACATTTTAGTGGTTATTATTTGGGTCAAAATGTCTAATCAAAAGCAAACAACTTTTACTACTTTTAAATACTTTTTATTATTGTATTACAGCGGTTATGCTTTAGTGAACTGAGAAACAAGTCAACAGAAACATGTAGGGAGGTACAGGATTTAGAATGATTTCTGCTAAAGCTGCTCTCCTTGATGGCTGTAAGCTTCTCATCACTGCACAAAAATTAATCCTCAAAAGTAAAAAGTTTTGAGTGTCAAGGAGGTCTTTTCTAATTGTAGTGGTACTGACACATTCAATGGTTTGTTTGATATTCACTCTTAACATGTACAACCTCAAACTTCTGGTGTTGTAACAACTAGGGGTGTCCCGATCCGATATTGATATCGGATATCGGATATCGGTCCGATAACAGCAAAAAAAACAAATATCAGATTATATTGGCCTGCATCTAAAATCTCCGATATTAGCTCTCCGATACAAGCAGTACATTCTAATTTATTTTTTATTTATTTAGTTCAGTTGTAGAATGTGCTTATGTTTAAGGTAAACACAGTGGTTATTTTGCAATTTAAGAATACCTGTTTTTGTTTTTATTGGATTATTGAGGTTACTTTTCAGGGTCTTCTAATTTATTTTTATTTATTTAGTTCAGTTGTAGAATATGCTTATGTTTAAGGTAAACACAGCGGTTATTGTGCAATTTAAGAATATATGTTATGTTTTATTGGATTATTGAGGTTACTTTTCAGGGTCTTCTAATTTATTTTTTATTTATTTTATTTAATTGTAGTATTTTCTTATGTTTAAGGTAAAAAATGTTTTAACTCATTGGGTAATAACAAATGGGTCAGTTTTTCTCATACCTATTATTGCTGACTACTGTTCTCTGAGTAATCTCACTTGATCAAGCCTTTTCTTACAGTCCATACTACAAAATAAGTAGTACAAGTATGTATGATTCCTGCTGATATCGTATCGGATCGATATCGGTATCAGCCAATAGTCAAGGCTGCAATATCGGCATCGTATTGGAGGTGACAAAGTTGTATCGGGACACCCCTAGTAACAACCCTACCATATCAGAGTATGAGTGAGTATATTAGTATTGGTTGGTTGCTGTGTAAATCATCTGTTTACAGTCATCATGTAACGTGACATGAAACTGTTAAATGGTCACTGAATGTTTTTTTTCTAATCTGACTTTTTATTTCATTAGGGCCACTGTCCACATCCAGGTAAATGACATCAATGAATATTCACCAGTATTCAAAGAGAAGTCCTACAAAGCCACTGTCATTGAGGGAAAGAAGTACGACAGCATCTTGAAGGTCGAAGCTGTGGATGCCGACTGCTCTTTCCAGTTTAGCCAGATCTGTAACTATGAGATCGTTACCCCTGATGTCCCCTTCACCATTGACAAAGATGGTAAGATCTTCCTTGAGAGATCTTTTTCTTATTGCCAGTCTGAGACAAACTTCAGTGTCTGCCAGAGAGCTATGGTTTTATCGACACAAATCACACAGTCTATCGATCTGTGTGAACAATTGAGCTGCAAGTCTCCCATGTAGAATTCGCCACAGCTTGTAACCTCACCAGGAGATGACAGTCTCCTTGAAATGTCTCCTATGTTTGTTAGTCATTCTTGTCCTGCTACGGGATTATTCATTATTTTTGTCTTGTACAACAAAATAAAAGATCCAGTAAAACGGTATAAGATATCCAGGCTTAGCCGTGATGCAGCCTGGCTCTGATAAAAAGTAAACGCTGGCAGGTAATTAGGTCTGGAGAACAATAAGCACAAGGATACATTATATTGGTGAGTATATAATGTCTTGTGGAGGAAAAAAGAAAAGAACTTCATATCTGATCATTTTTAGCCAGACTCCATCACTTTTGTTAACATTGTTATGGAAAATTGTCTCACTGTGCCATTTAGCTTGGTCATGGACTCTCAGTGTGGTATCATGAAGAAAATGTATCCATTCATAATATAATGTCAGCCAGTTTTTTGTGCTTTACGTTAAGCTTGACTTTTTGCCCTTTCAGCATAGATTTCCATGGGGCAGCTCATTTTAATATCTGAGGAAACTTAGTCTGCTGTTAGCAGCTTAAAAAGCTTTTTTGGAAAAATCCAAGCTCAGCTGCAATCTCAGTATTAAACACTGACCCTGACACTGTTTTTTTCCTCCTTCTTAGGGTTTATCAAGAACACTGAAAAACTGAGCTATGGCAAAGAGCACATGTACAAGTTGACAGTGACTGCCTACGACTGTGGAAAGAACCGAGCCTCCGAGGATGTTCTGGTCAAGATCAGTGTGAAACCCACCTGCAAACCCAGCTGGCAAGGTATCAAAGTCTTACAACTGTCCCAGTATTTTGCAGACCATGACTTATGGGGTGTGTCTCTTTGTTTAATGTCCTCCACTGTTGTTAAAAAGCTTGTTTAATGCTCTTAAGCCTCAGGGCTTTTATTCACATTCAAAAACCTGAATGACTTCTCAGTGAGTAATTATTATTGATACCCCCTTTAATGACTGCTCACAAGTTATCAGCACTCTGCTTAAGGGCATCTTTTCATTTCATCCCTCTATGTGAACTGGTCTGTCAGGCTTCAACAAGAGGATTGAATATGAGCCTGGCACAGGTAGCCTTGCCCTTTTCCCAAGTATGCACTTGGAGACCTGTGATGAGCCAATCACATCAATCCGAGCAAATATTGAACTGGAAACCAGCCACATTGGGAAGGGCTGTGACCGTGACACCTACTCTGAAAAATCACTACACAAGCTGTGTGGTGAGTAACTGCCTCACCAGAAATGGTTATTCCCTCACTGCAAAGCAATCCAAATTCTTTTTTGAAGACAGCTCTTTATAAATGGCTCTTCCCATTTGACTGATTTTAGGAGCCAGCTCTGGCACTGTGGAGCTTCTGCCTGCACCCAGCAGCTCCTCTAACTGGACGGTAGGACTACCCACTGACAATGGGCATGACAGCGACCAGGTGTTTGAGTTTAATGGCACTCAGGCCATCAAGGTCCCTGATGGTATGGTGAGCACCAGTCTGAAGGAGCCCTTCACTATCTCTGTTTGGATGAGGCACGGCCCTGGGGCCCATGAGAAGGAGACCATCCTCTGCAACTCTGACAAGACAGGTAATGTCTGAGAAAAGGGTGGAATAAAATGTAGTTAACGTCAAATGTATTTCAAACTGATGGTCAGCTGTTTGTGGAGGGACCTTAGATAATCTGTTTGTATGAGGTAACAATTACTAATGGGCAATTAACTCTGAAAGCAAGATTAAAAAAGCAATATGAATTTTTTTTTTTTTTTGTGAATCAGTGGTTTTCAAACTTGCATTGACCAAGGCACACGTAAAAGAAAGCCAAACTCTTAGGCCACACTATATATATGTCCATGCCAAATAGCCTCTTAACATGTATCAAAGTATATCAGCTTGTACACATTGATTTTTATTTTCTAATGCCTAATTATTTAAAAAAAAAACCATGATGCTCATAACATATACAGTTATAATAATAATAATTATAATATATATATTTTTTTATTATTATTCATTGACAGACAATTTCATCATCATGTGTGAAATTTTGCTAAATCTTCTAAATTCACCAGCAAACATAAAGAAATTGACTGATTGAATTCTAAAATTAGGTGAACTGATAAATGGCAAAGACAGAGAAGGTTTACTTTCCCCCAACCATAGATTCTGTGAGCCCCATAAGGTGCATTGCCTGATTCATAATAATGTCCATAAAGCCACAGAATTTGCAGCTATAAATGGAAACTGATACAACCGAAGAACTGATAGTGTATAATACAGACTCATTCATTAGTTGATGTATAGCTGCTACATTAAGTTGTGGTTGTACCGATCCCAAGGCAGACCAAGACTTACCCCAAGGCCCACCAGTATGCCTTTTCACACCATTTGAGAACCATGCACAGAATGGAGAAGCCATTCTCTGTATTTCACAAGAAAAATGACAGCAAAACAAACACACTGTAAGTAAAAAGCAGAAACACCTTGTGTCATTGCTCACTACGTGATTGCTCAGAGATAAAACTGCCCTCGAGGCAGCGGGTTTGTACTCTTGTCAGTCATGTTTTATTGTTGCTTTAATCTCGTACATGTTGCTTGTATGATCAAAAACTCCAGAACCACAATCTGTACATTTTTGTTTGAAAACTTAATGTCATTCATTCAGTTCAGAATTTTTACAGTAAAAACTTACTTCCAACTGATGCTGCTAAGTGATAACTTAAACCATATGAATACATTTATTTGTTTGGATAAATAAAACTGTTAACATCCTACATTACAAGGACTGAAGCACATTTGATATTTATGTGTTATACTTGACATTGTTGCAACATGCATCAGTAACTCTGGCTGACAGTTGTGTTGGTGCTCAGGTGGCTGATTAAAAAATGAAGGCTGATGTCCTATTTTGGCTTCTTTACCACCTCACTGGATTTTTTATTTTGGTCCCTTGTTGAATATTTTTGTGTGTAGTCTCATGCTCCTTGATCTTGTTGACAGTAAAGTCTCTGCCATGGCCAGCGTGAGGCAGCTCATCAGCCTCTGTGCAACTGCTTATATAAGTAGGATTACATCAGAGTGGCTGTGCACTGGACAGGAAGCTCTCATACTCATGATCACAGCACCGTTCATATCCTACACTCACTACAGCGTCTGCTTATCAGATGCTTCAATTTAAAATACTTCCTTATACACAATAAACAATACACAAAAAAATACTAGAATATGAATCACTTTTAGGGCTCCGTAATCATGGCACATAAATTATGATTGTTGTGATAGATGTTTAAATGAGGATTTTCAAAAACAATTTCTCATTGACTTTACAACATCTACCTCACATGACTTTATTAAACTTAAACACTTTCAAGACTTGGACATTCTGAACCATCATAAAAGCAAGCAACAAATTCATCCTAGTTGATCTTTCAGGGTGTTATATTTTGTTCCCAGAAGCTGCCTTGTCAGAAGAGTCATTGTTAGTAAAGAAAATAACAACTGTCCATTTTCACAAATGCTTCTTTTGAAACATGACAAAATACTTTTTCACCCAAGAGAGGGATATTTTGTTGATTACCCAGACAAATGAGCTCTAAAAGAGGATATTAACATGAGTCCCTTTAGATTATCTTGACCCATAGCCTGATGTTTTCTAAGTATGGTGCATGGCACGTTATGGCAGATCCCTGTTAGGTAACAGTCAAAGCCTCCACATTAGAAAGTCCAGTAAATCTTTCAGCCTTTTCAAGGATTACTTGATGTTTAATGCAACCATTACATGGTCAGATGAATCTTGAGTTTTTGCTTTTTTATAGCTAACCTTAGCTTAACCTGACATATCAGTGTTGGAGGACATCACATTTGTATGGAGGGATGGGTCATAGAATTCAGATATAAGCAGTTGTAGAAAATCTGATCTGAGATGATTATGAGTTACAAAACTACTGATGCCTCAGTGACACTGTTTCATAATACTTTGTTTGAACTTTTTGGGGGTTTCTAAAAGTAGTGCAACATTTCCACAACATCAGGATGTTTTACTTTAATATGTTAGTGCACCCTGGAAGTTTGTGTTTAATACAGAGGATACAAGTGCCATGAGTTGAATTTTTGTCTTACATTTTGATTTTAATGCAAGAGTTAAGATGCATGTCTTGGTTTCCTCTTTATTCTTTTTGTAGAGATGAACAGACACCACTACTCACTCTACGTCCACAACTGCAGGCTTATCCTTCTGCTAAGACAGGATCCATCTGAGGCCGAGAACTACAAACCCGCTGAGTTTCACTGGAAGCTTGACCAGGTTAGCCACTTCATCTGTAAACTTTGTTCATGTTTAGAGAATGATGGTCAGTAAAACTTGATATTTATATGTAAAATTAAGATAGATTAGATACTTTCTACTTAGTTACTTGTTGTGTAATTCCATGCTGGACTTACCTTGGCTTTACTGGTTTTTGTTTGTTTTTTTTGTTTTAACTTAAGTTTTTCAATAGGGATTATATCAAGTACCTTTTTGATATCACAAAATGTAACATAAAGACAAGACCTGTAATCAACCAAAGGTAGAGAAAATTACACCAGCTCACTGAGAAATTAATTGGTTCAAGAAAAAAGTGATCTTTGTCAGTAAAATAAAACATTGTCTTTCATCTCTTCAGGGAGAGTCTTAGTCCAAGTGTCTGTTATAACTCATAAATCATATGAGTTGATAATTTATTAATGCGACTTTTACCAAGTCTAAGAAGACAGTAAGAACACCTGTTATCTATTACAGAGGCACCGAAGATGATTTTATTAAGTTGTGTTTTTACTTCTCTGTATAATAACACATGCTTTCACTCCCTCAGAGGACGCTGCTGCACATTGTTTCCCTCAAATAATCAGCACCTGTGGTTTATAAACAGTAGACTTCAATTCATTTCTATCCCTAAAGTATTTCCAAAAGAATAATTCATGCATTTTTGAACTGAAGGTTGCTGTAGATCTTGTCATGAGTGGCATACATTGTGGTGTAACTTCAGGTGACCAAAGTGCAGTGCCATTATGCAACATGCAAGTATTAGCACTCCACAAGTGTTTCCTTTTTTGTCTTGGCAGGTTATATCCATGAAAATTAGACCTCAACTATTTACAGGAGCTTTGTCGTTATTTGTGTAACATCATCAAACTGAGGCAGCAGTGCTGCTGCTAGAAACAGACACAGGCTTTTGAGGCATTTAAACATGGGTACACTAAAAAAAACTTTTTTTTTCAAGGCATATTTGAAGAGTAACTGGGTCATACTTATATACATCAGGATACTTTATCAACCTTTAATTGATATTGAATCTAACACAAATCACAGTAAAGAATACCAGGTCTCTCTCCCACCTCTGCCAATAATGGATTAAGACCCTCTCTTCTATTTGAGTATCACATGTCTTGCTTAACCGATAATATTTTTGGTTTGAAAAATAAAATTTTCCAATTGACCTTTTGCAGACATCTGACTAACATGATGTCACTCAGTTCTGTTGGATGGCAGAAGAACTGCTGTTGTCAATAGATGCAAATGAATTTTAGCTGATAATTACTGTGAGGATGCATTTTTAAGCCACTAAAGTAACAGAAAGTATTAATATGGGGAAAAAAATGTCACTGAAGCTGTTAGATGAGCTTGGTCGCCTTAAGAAGTCTCACAAACAGAAAAACAATTTAAGAACGGACTAAAATAGCCACTGCACAGCAGTCAGACAGCATGTGGATCGGCCGTTTACAGCGAGGTTGAATATCGGAAAAAAAAAAAAAACAACCACTGCCCTGCAAGATAATTGGGTGATCTTTCCAGGGATTATGATCACCATTTGTTTTGGATAGATGAGGATACAAGACTTAGCGGGTCCAGCTGAAATGGAATAGAGTGTGACGTCATGTGCAAATGGTCAATAGACAAGAAGGTGTCAGCCCAGGTGATGACACTGAAGACCGCTGAATGGTCAGAGAATATTTTCACAAGGTGTGCCATGAGTGGGATGTGTGAGGCAGGAATCAAACCCTTCTCATCCTCAGCTTGTACTGTTTTGTACTTCTAAAACTCTTCTATTCCTTGTATATTTTTTTCTTGTTATTTCATCTGTCTGTGGATAAACAAAAATCCACAGACTAAGGACCAGGTACACTTTTATCTTGATGTGCTCCATTGTTTTGTGTTAGACATCATGGTGGTCAAGCAGAACAGTATTGTAAGTTGATGAGGTGCTATTATAGTATATACTTTGATGTAAAACTAAGTGCCTAGTACCAAAACATGAAGAGCTGGGCCAAGTTGAGCTGGTACTATGCATTGAAATGCATCATTGGAAGGTCTGAGGTCATGGTGAAATTGCCCTCTTCTCTGTTTATTTCAGGTGTGTGACAAGGAGTGGCATCACTATGTGCTGAATGTGGAGTTCCCCACTGTGTCTCTGTTTGTGGATGGAACTACATTTGAGCCCTTCCTGGTCACCGAAGACTACCCACTGCACGCCTCAAAGATTGAAACTCAGCTCACCATTGGTGCCTGTTGGCAAGGTAAACTCTTTAGAGAAAGTGTAAAATTATAATAAATATAATTAAATGTGACAAAACGAGTACCCTCACAAAAACACGGTTAAGAAAGATTTGACTCTCTTCTACATGCTTTATGCAGTCCCTCCAGGATTTTGCAGGATTTTTTGTGATTGCTGCTAAAGTTGAAGTTTTTCAAGAAGTTGCAGCAGAAGTTGCTGTATTTTAAAGCTTTATTTTTATAATGACATGACGGGAGCAAGTAACATTAGCAACACTTTAAGCATTTTTGATTTTTTTTCCAAAATCTGATTATAAATACTATAGCCTAAATGTTTTCTAAAATGTGTTGTATTTCCAACAGATATGAGTGTTTCCTTTGGTTTTTCTGTTAGGGGTCCCTCTTAGGGGTGACTTAGTGGAGAAGGGTGGCAGTCACGCTAAAAATCTTTTAGTCTGGGCCTCAGCCAGCCCTACCGGGGGGTTAGGATTAACCCATGCTTATTCAACTATTATACTTGCAGGCTCATTAGCCTAATTTTGTCCAGCAACACAGAGGGCTCTGTAGATCTGTTGTTGGTGTTATACATTTTTTGAAGAAATAGGCCCATATTAATAAAAAAAATAAAAAAGAATATGTTAGAGGGAAATAGGAGTTGTTTTTTGTAGGTAGTATTCTGAGACCTTATCAGGGTCAAACACACTCTCAGTGGAAACACACGCGTAGATTAAGAGACGTTAAGCAGAAAAATAAAATGTTTGAAAGCAGTTAATGCTCAGCTGGAACAAAACAAGTGCACATAAACTACATATAGTCTATACAGTACCATAAATTTCTGTTGTAAT
Organism: Cetoscarus ocellatus; assembly: GCA_037902135.1. NCBI lineage: Eukaryota > Metazoa > Chordata > Actinopteri > Labriformes > Labridae > Cetoscarus > Cetoscarus ocellatus. The sequence goes on along the minus strand of JBAMNC010000454.1, from coordinate 823,349 downwards.
GACAACTAAATTTGACAAGTCAAACACCAAGTCTCATCTGACGCTTGCGCTTACACATAAACATACATGTATGCAAACGCGTGCGCACACACACAACCATCACCCAGGGTTTGTGTTTCACAGTAGAAGAAAGCTTGTTAGGTCATGGAGGTTATTAGTTTAGCATCACAAAATGCTTGTGATGTAACAGGTGTTTGCCCTTGATTTCATGTAAAGACTTCAGGAAGCTGCATGTAGAAACTTTATGGTGGATTTTGGCTGTTGTTTTAAGCTTTTTGTGACACACGTCCTCCCATTTGCAAGCAAGGATGTCAAACTGAAATTTGTTGATGACGATTGAACAAAATTAAGAGGTTATGTTGAATTTGCAAGGACTGGCGAAATTTGTATTCATTGTTGCGATTGTGAAATGTGATTTCCTTGAGGGACTGTTGTTATTTGGTGGCTATATATTAAGAAGATCCTGTGATACTACCTGATAATGAGCTATCATGGTTTGCTTTTGAACTCTTTTTTTCTGATTATCTAGTGTTTTAGTAAATGCACCTTGTCCTCTCGTGTAGCATCTGATTCTTTTCTGCAGATCCTCAACCTTCCTCCCTTTCTCTCCTTGCTCTCTTGTCTCTGTCCTTTACAGACAACTCAGGACATGACAATGACACTGAGTCAGTCTCTGAGCCCGCCTCAGGTTGCTGAAATCTTTCCCTTACTCCTAAATTATGTCTATTTGTCTGCTGATGTCCCAACACCCTAACTGCATCCCCATACCATTGTCACTAGAATGATATTCACACATCCCAGATGCTGAAAGTTTTATTTTTATTTATGTGTTCAGCATAATGCAGTATGAATGAGTATGATGTGATTTTATTTTCTGTCTACATCTTTATTTTTGGTATCTCCTAATGTCTGTGTATACACTGTTCCCACTGAAGCAGCTGGACCCTTGTTTTTGACCGCACCCAGTTTCAAACCACAACAGAAAAAGACATTTAACAAGCACAAAGCTGTGACCTGGCTGTAGGATTTTAGCTGTGATTTTGGCACCCCTCTCAGAGCATAATCTTTAGGTCAGAATCAGTAGCTCCTCAGTAGCAGATGACACTGCATCAGCAAAAACACACACACAGGCACACACACTGAATGTAGAAATGTGGAACCTTGAGATGTCAAAGTCCAGATTTGTCTTAGGCTCTGTAGTTGCCCAGGCATATGCTCATTTTTCTTTTGAGGCACGGTTTCATTCTTAAATGGTGAGGAAGACTGATTATTCAGTGGCAGGATGACTGGATTCTCTTCTTTGAGTTTCCTTTTTGGTAATGATTTCTTTAGACCTCTATACAAGAAACAGTTCAGCTAATGCAGATGTTGCATGTATCTCAGGAGTGTGTAAGCTCATCCATCATTTTCCTGTCTCTTTAAGTCTGCCTCATGGCCTGTGAGGACACACATACTAACTTGCATGAAGACCATTTATGCCACCTTTGCACATTTTGATTGCATGCCAGAATTTTCAGTCCAAAAAAGTTTAAGTCTCTGAATTTATGTCTTAGGAATCACATTTCTTACATGTTTGTTTTTATTCTCTCCCTCATCACGCCTTGATGTTCACAGGTGCAAATGCCAGAATGGCTCAGTTTTTCCGTGGCAACCTGGCCGGACTGATGATCCGCTCTGGAAAGCTGGAGAACAAGAAGGTGATCGACTGTTTGTACACATGCAAGGAAGGACTCGACGTGCAGCTGCCTGAGGAGGTAGCCTCAGCAGTCAAGGTGAGAGGTGTCTCAATGATTAAACACAAAATACACTGTACTTCCATCAATCTGGATGTGAGTTAGGGCATCAGGAACCAGAAAGTCATGTCTAAAACAACTTCTTTTTACAGAATATAGGGTACACTAGGAATGGGTCAAAACATCGATATGGAGATTAACTGCTGTCTTGCATATACCTCATAATTATAATTTCACTGGCCCCAAGTATCAATATTTAATGTAAAAGATACGGTTCCATGTTTACCTACATGACTTGAATATGTTTGCCAAATATCTTTTATTTATTGTATGTCTTAATTGTAAGAAGTGTATTTTAACACTAATTTGCTCTTGTTAATTTAATTCAAAAGAATTAAAACATAAACAGTGTTTATTCCAGTCTTTGTCAAAGTCTGTCAGTATGACACTAAGTTGCTGAGTAAATAAGTAACTGAAATCCAAATCCTAATCGTAAATACATTCATGCTACAACTTACCTAATTACATCCATTTTATATCCCTTAGTCTCTTAGATATCATGATATATCTTTGCATGGGTGTCATGTATCAGTAATTATAGTATGGCTATATCATTATACTATCAGTATCAGGGACTGCATATCATTTCTTCTCAAACCAACATCTGCACAAACTATATTGATAAAGACAAAATTGTCATACATTGTATTTTACACTGCCTGGCCAAAAAAATAGTCACCACCAAAAAAAAAGGTCACACACTCTAATATTTTGTTGGACTGCCTTTAGCTTTGATTACAGCACGCATTGTCACAAGATTTATTTCCATCTAGTGTTGCATTCATTTTTCACCAAGATCTTGTATTGATGATGGGAGAGTCTGACCACTGCTCAAAGCCTTCTTCAGCACATCCCAAAGATTCTCAATGGGTTCAAGGTCTGGACTCTGTGGTGGCCAATCCATGTGTGAAAATGATGTCTCATGCTCCCTGAAACACTCTTTCAAAATTTGAGCCTGATGAATTCTGGCATTGTCATCTGGGAATATGCCTGTGCCATTAGGGAAGAAAAAAATCCATTGATGGAATAACCTGGTCATTCAGTATATTCAGGTAGTCAGCTGACCTCATTCTTTGGGCACATAGTGTTGCTGAACCTAGACCTGACCAACTGCAGCAACCCCAGATCATAGCACTGCCCCCACAGGCTTGTACAGTAGGCACTAAGCATGATGGGTTCATCACTTCACCTGCCTCTCTTCTTACCCTGATGCTCCCATCACTCTGGAACAGGGTAACTCTGGACTCATCAGACCTCAGCAAACTGAAGCCTTTTTTTCCGGTCAGCCTTACTGATTAGTGAATTTCTTAAGGCTGCACAGATGTTCAGTCCCAATCCCTTGAGTTCCCTTTGCATTGTGCGTGTGGAAATGCTCTTACTTTCACTATTAAATATACCCCTGAGTTCTCCTGTTGTTTTTCTTCGATTTGGTTTGGCCAAACATTTAAGGATTTTTTTCCGACCACATTTCTTCCTTGAAGACTATGGTTCCCCACTATCCTTCCAGTTTTTAATGTGTTGGACAGTTCTTAATCCAATTTTAGTTTCTGCAATCTGCCAATGATTTGACCCTTCTTAAACAGACTAACATCTTTTCCACTTCCACAGGATGTGTCTTTCGACATGGTTGTTTAAGAAATGAGAAGCTACTCATTGCATCAGCTGGGGTTAAATAACTTGTTGCCAGCTGAAAGATAATTGCCCATGCAGTAATTATCCAATAGTAGGCTCATATCTATTTGCTTAGTTAAATCCAGGTGGTGACTTTTTTGGCCAGGCAGTGTATTTAAAAGTAGTTATTGATGTATCTTTAAAAGTCAATATATATTTCTAGCCTCTTATCTGAGTTTTGAGTCAAGAGGATAATCCAGTTCAGCAGTGCTTTAACATTCAAGTTGGTGTTTATTACTGGAATTATTGCATTATTGCAATGTACTTACCTGTATGGTGAACAATTTGATTTGAAATAATCAGCACCAACTATAGAATCATTACCAGGGGAAATCAACTATTTTTTTTTTTTAAATAAAATGCATCATTTTGAAAAAAAATTAGGAACAACAAATTATTCCTCATTCTGTCTGTCATTCTGCAGCACTCACAGAAACTCTTTGACTTCCATTTAGGATTTAACACAAGGCTTTTGTAAGGAGTTTTTAGCTGGTTATAAAATAGACTAAAATAAGTATTGACTCTTCTGTTTGACCTACCTAAGCAAACATAATGTTCATCTCAGTATTTCCACATTGTCATAATTAGTGCCTGAACCACATGCACAGGGTTGGTGTCAGAGGAAGTGATTTACAACATGCTGCAGGAACAACCTTTTATTACGTTTTCCATGGTAAAATTGTTATCAGTTTTATATTCAGTAATTAGTAACAAAATACTCAACGACTAATGCATTTTACTGTTGACAGAAAGCAGAACAGGATTGTTTGTCAAAAGTACGATCTAGAAACCGGAATAGGAACTCTGTTAAACATGTTTTGGCTTGCACACCACTGAATACATTTTTGGCCTCCATAATTGCTCTGCTTACTATTACCACAGGTACAACAATTCCATCAGAGCCAGAGATGAATTCTTTTGGGAAACACGCCTAATAAACATGCCAGTTTACAAAAGCTCAAACTAGTATGAGTTTGCCATATTACTGCCAACAAATGTACAGCCATGCTTTATAAAAATACCTTCATTTAAGAGAAAAGCTAATGAATTAACATTATGTATCTAAAGTGCCAAGATACTTTCTAATCTAAGGTGCAATTCTGGAGAGTTTAAAATTATCTTAAGAGATTTTTTTATACTTTTGAGACAAAACTTGGAACTTCACAGTCATTTATTACACATATGAGTAGTGATTCGTGTTTTTATGTCATTGGTATTTGTTATTATTTTTTTGTTAGTTATTTTCTTCAATACATCTATTTTGAAATCAATTTGTAACAGGTTTACGACGTAATAACTCCTTGGATCAGTCAGTTATTAATAAATAAAGATACTTGAGCCAAAATAAACCAAAAGCATGAAGTTCCACATTTGAACTGTTGAAACAGATATACAGAAATAAAGTTAATTTCATTAAAATAATGTTAGATGTAATATCTGTTTATGAATGTAGATATCAGCCAGATATTGAACCATTTGGGATCTGGTTTTATGTGTTCCATTAGAATGGGTGCATGTGATTCATAAGTGACTGTTTGAAGGCTTAAACGAGTGTGTCCTATAATTAACCAATGGCTCGGCTTTAGTCTCGTGGGACACACTTATTTTTTAAAGCAAGCATGAAAATAATTACATTGGCCTAAAACCACAAAATTTTCTCCTTGATACCTTCTTTCAGGTGGAGTTCAACCCCAACCAGTCCTCACTGACTGTGGAAGGCGACGACATTGATGCCTTTGACAAGGTCATGCAGCACATCTCCTACTTGAACTCCCGCCAGTTTCCCACCCCAGGCATTAGACACCTCCGCATCTCCACCACCGTGAAGTAAGCAACCAAAAATGACTCACCTTTTGTTTTTCTGATTTCCTGCTCGGTCTCAGGTGTGTCACCTCATCAGTCAGTCAGCAGCAGCAGAGCATTTGTGAAACCAGTTCTTCCTGTCTTATAAAAGTGCCAAGAGAATGCTTCTCTCTCTTTTTTGTCTTAAGATGTGTGAAGGGATAGTGGAGGTAAAGTAGAGGTCATGAGTTTTACCTAATTTCCATTACAAAGATAGTCAACAGGAAATGTTTCAGCTGGTAAATGACAGGCAGAAGATTTTTATTTTGTCCTTCAGCTCTCTGATGCAGATTTTTCCAATAACAATGATTTATCCAGAGACTGAAATGTGAATATAAAACAGCATTATTTTAGCAGAAGATGGATATATTGAATATATTAAGACTCACATTTCTGCCAAGCCTTTTTCAAAATCAGCTACAGTACATGGTGCAGTTTAACATTTGCTCTTACTTTGTTTGTTTACACACTTGCATCATGGGATTCCTGACTTGGCAGACTAGGATCAAATAAGATCCTAGTCTGCCAAGTCATTTAGTAATTTAGTTTATACTTGTTCAGGCAGCTTCATGGGTGTTGATGCTATTACATGTTAATTAATAGACCCTCTTTCAAGCCCTTCCCTTCCCAGGTTAAGAAAATCTGTTGTTGCTGGGATTTTTACCATTTAAACAACTTGATATACACTACTGTTTGACTCATATTTTATTGACTGATTCCTCTTTTAACATTGGCTCTATAAAGTAAGATAGACAGTGTTTACAGTATTAAGTATGAGGATAAATAAAAATCCTTAAAACTCAAATTGTTTGAAATATAACAGATGCCTGATGCTGGTGATGTGGGTTAATTCAAGCTGTTCTGCTGGGGCATATAAACAAAGTGCTTCTAATGCAATTAGTGATGTAAAAATATGTAATGCTTTTGATAAAAGTGCCCTGATTAAATGCCAATCAATATTTACCAGTATGTCTAAAATACATGATCAACAAATCAAATTATCTCTTGAAGTCACCAATATGATCTCCTGTGGTTCAGGATGTCAATAAATCATCCATCCACTCTTCTGTTGCTCCTGCTGCTCGGTCAGCCTCTTAAATAAACTGTGATAGAATCCTAAAAACTTTGTTTTAGTCCTTTTACTCAAAATATAAATACAGCGTTGAAGTGTTTTTGTACATAAGGCAAAATTTACAGAAAAAAGAACAAGGTTATTGAAGGAGGAAAAAACATGTTTTATACTAAAACATTGCTTTATTGGGTGTATTTTATGATAGAAATTAATAAATAAACATATCTTTTTTGTAATTACTCTTTCATAAGATTAAGTATTTCTTAACCTGTCAACCCACAGCTGTTATATCTCTTTGATATTGCTGAAAACAAACAAACAAACAAATTCAATCACCAAACAGTTTTAACTATTCAAGTCTCTTGTCAAAAACTCAATTTTCCTTCTCTTGTAGATACATTCAAAGGCATTAGAGTTTCATTCTACTTGTAGTTCTCAGTCATTCCCAATGTTTAATTTAAACATATAAAAATACCATATGTACTTGTTGGGTCATCAATTAATGCCCATAAGTGCCATAGCAAATTCAACATAGATTTCAAGATTGTCTTAATATTTTAAGCCATTGGAAATTACAATTTGGTTTGGATGCAGTTTTACAGCTGATTGGGCAGATTTAAGTTGGAGATTTTTCTGCAGCTAAAGAGTTTGGTGACAGACCATTAACAGTTTTTTTCTCCTGCTGGAAAAATGTGCATTGAAATTTTGTTCAATTCAATGCACAAAGCTGATGTACTTGGAACATCTGTTCCCCTCGCGAGAAGAGATGAAAGTCCATGCACCAGTTGTATGATAGAATGTCATTGTGTCGCAAAACTCTTTAGCAATACTAGTTTGCCCCAAAATAAGCTTGCTGTTAAAGGATTGTTATTCACTATAAAGGTTTTTATTCCAGCTCATTTACTCACAAAACTGACCCAAAACAGAGAAATGAAACGCATTGCAGATAGTTTATGAGAAACCAGAGATAAGGCTTTTCACACATGCTTATTGAACTGTGGATGTTGTATCCAACTAGTCGATATTTTGTTGAGAAGTGTTGCATCCCTGATTACTATATTTTATATGTTTTTTCCGTCTACTTCTGTTTATATCTGGCCTTTTAAAATGATGATGCAGATATTGTCAATGAATGAGTAATAGTGTTAATAATTATGATGTTAGTCAACATAAGTGTATGTGGTGTAATGTTAGTCAAAACATGGTGATTATGATTTTGCCATAATCTAGCAGCCATATTTTGGTATTTTATCAGTTGTTCATCACATAAAAAAAAAAAAAAAATTGTATAAATATTTTCCAGGTGTTTCAATGAGGAGGCCTGTGTCACGGTGCCAGATGCTGAAGGATACGTGATGGTGTTGCAGCCCGAGGAGCCAAAAATCAGCCTGAGTGGCATCGATCACTTTGCCCGCAGTGCTGCTGAATTTGAGAGCCAGGAGGGTGTGACACTGTTTCCTGAGCTCCGCATCGTTAGTACCATCACTCGCGAGGTCGAGGCCGACACAGAGTCTGAAGCAGCAGAGGGAGCTGATGATGACCCTACAGGTAAGAAAAATGCAGTCAGATAATGTTACAATGGATAACATGATGGCACAGCTAATTTGTTCTTCAGTGTATTCATTGTGTGAATGTACAGCTAATAGCTTGATTGATAGTTGCTGGTGATGGTTAGGATTTGTAGACTGAATGCAGGGCTGAAAATTAGAGGCAGATAGGAAGGAGATTAGTTGTTTACGACTTAAGAGTGGGGTCAGTGACCAGGCATGCCATCTGTTCGGCTTGTGTACCCGCTAATACAAGACAGCATAATAGATGTGCACAGAGGTTGACACAGATACAGGCAGATACTATGTCCTTTGGTGAATAACAAACCATATGGGACAAAGGGGTTAACAGAGATCTGTTAATATTACCTGCATTATCCTGCCCTGCCTTTACCTTTTATCAATTAATCAGTCTTTATTTTCATAGTGCCAATTCATAACAAGTGTTATCTCAAGACACTTTACAATAGAGCAGGCTGGAGCCATACTCTTTATTTTATAGATATATATCATAAAATACACATATATACACGTACATGTATACATAAACATACATCCAGGCCCAATAATAATTCACCGTGCCCGCAGCACTGGGCCAACCTATAGGAAGCTCCCAGTGACAGTGGCAAGAAAAAAGCCTGTTTAGATGTTGGAAATCTTGAGTGGAGCTGGTCTCATGTTGAACAGCCGCCACCAAAGATGTGTTGGGGGTCTGGGCAAAGGAAGGGAGGTGGGCAGAGACAAAGGGACTTAAGTAAGAACTGAAGGTAGTGACAGATCCATGGGCCAATCATCAATCTGTCCTCATCATATTTATCTGTACTAGAGGTTAACCCCATATTATGAAGGTGTAATCATTAATAACCATGGATAGAGAGGTCATTCTTATATTAACATTAACATCTCTAATGATTATAAACTTTTTACAAATATAAGAATCATTCGGTTAAGAGCTCAGGCTCCTGGGGCCACAAGTGACAGGCAGATGAGGGTGGACCTGAGCAAGCAACTTAGGTTCCAGACCAGAAACAGAAATTGTTCTGTTTTCTGCAACATGGAAGCAGGTTGCCCTGGGAGGAGAGGATGGCGGAGGCTAGCGAAAGAAGAGGGACAAATACACAGCTGGTGTGGCTTGCAAGGTGCGTGCCCATTCAAGTTGGGTGCACAGGCTTTGTAGGAAAGTCTCTTTGCAGGACCTACAGCCTCTTGGCATCACTGGAGCTTGCGAAAGACAAAGATATCAACAGAGCCTCAGAAGCTGCTGAGAAAGATGGCTGTTGATTTAAATGGACAAGCTAATGCTGTTAAGACAAAGGCTGGGAATCGATCACGCCCAACTGGGTTGCCTGAATGAGGAGATCTGAAGTTGAAAGACCAGAAACCCTCTATGACCCCAGGCAGTTCACCGATGATGTGTCCGAGTGCATCAGGAGATGTATGTTTCAACCAGTACAGAGGAACTTAATAATCAGTAAACTGACAGTGACGAAAGGAGACGTTTATATTGAGCTGAAACAGTATGCAAATGGTCATTCTCCATGTTTTGTCTCCTATAGCCCTCATACCTTTTCTGATAACCCCCCCAGCTGATATCTTGCTCGGACACATACTTTATATCTCATATGTTGGCAGAATGTACAAATGTATGATAGTGGTTTACCTCCTTGTCACTGAATGTCCACTTTTTCATAAGAATTTTTTATTTAAGAATATAAATGTGTTTCTCTTGCTTCACAACTATTTGTATCCCAAATAGACTGTCACCACTGTCTATTCTAATAAAGTGGAGGCTTTGTGCTCTTGACAAACAAAATATCTAAATTGGTGTCAGTGATAATGAGTTTGAAATGTACGTCTTATATATAAATATAATGTTGTGCATCCCTAAAAGAATGATAATGAAATCTTACCTTACAATGCCCACTTTAAGCAGAGCTCTGCGTCTCTAAATATGTTTTCTTCTGTGTTCCCTCAGTCCAAGAGACAGTGGTGTCCGAGGAGATCATGCACAACCTGGACACATGTGAGGTGACTGTGGTGGGAGACGAGCTGGACGGAGAGCATGAGAGCCTGGAGCTGGACATGTCCCAGCTGCAGCAACATGGCCTGGAAATGAGCTCCTCTAACCAGGGCCTTGTTGTCACAGGTACAGTTCACTGATATGTCTGAACCAGCAGTGGCTACTGGCTTTAGATATTTGATAACAAGTGAAGCACTTGGCAGAGAGAAACCAAACTTCAAAGATTTTCTTCAATCTGTATTTCACTGGGTACTAAAGGAGTTGAATATGCAATTTTTTTTACACACATTTGTACACATTTAGACTTATCAAGCACTTATCCAGTGATTTGTTGTCAGATAAATCTACAGGATACATTTTTAAGCAATTTTAAAACTCTTGAAGCATGCCACTTCAAAACATCACTACCATCCTCTTAAATGAGGATCTTTCTACTAATACACTCTTCTGTGTGATTTAGGTGTGAACACCATGGCGAACTATGAGCAGGTCCTGCATCTGATCCGTTACAAGAACTGGCACACAGAGGCCCTCTTTGACAGGAAATTCAAACTTGTCTGCTCTGAACTCAACGGTCGCTACATCAGTAATGACTTCAAGGTCGAGGTATGACTGAGCATTTGTTACATTTCCCACAGCGTACTTGAGCGTCATCAAAAGTAAAGATCTATTATCTTCTTTTTGTGACCAATTTCTTTGTGTTTTTCTTTTAAGGTAAATGTCATCCACACAGCTAATCCTGTGGAGCATGTCAACAACGCCATGGTGCAGCCAAACTTCATTAACCCTGTGCATCACGCCTCTGTTGATCTGTCAGGCCACAACCTGGTCAATGCTCACCAGGCCTCAGGTACTGCAGCACCAGTGTCTAACATGTGAAGTATAAAGTTCAAAACAGAAGGGATTTTCCTCCCTTTACACATTATACAAAACAGCTTGGATCCACTTTCAGTGTGGAAAGGCTTTAAAAGATCCTTTACTTGAAAGTATCCACATTTAGAGACTACAGTAAAAGAATAACCAAACTCTTTATAGATTATAAACCTTTGTACATTTAGTTTTACAGTTGATCAGTTATAATCTAAATCTTGATATTTAAGCCCACAGTGTTTAAATTTATGTAATTTGTTCTGAATATGCATAGTAGCTGCCTTTCACAGGAAAAATAAAACTAATGTAATATGTTTTTACCTATTGACAAGTTTAATAACATACTCCTGTGTTTTCCCATTTTTCATCCAAAATATGCAACCCCCAACATCACATACTAAAACATAACCTTTTGCCATTAAAAGTCTGCTCCCATTGACTGTAGCTTTGTGCACTGATCAAAATGATCATCGAAACAGAGATGGTGCTAATTTTAAAGAGGATTGCTTTGTCATGTAGTCATAGTCTTGTATCTGAAAAAAAACAATGGCTGTACATTGTGAAGTAAATACACCATGTGCAGCGCTGATTTGTCTGAATCTTGGTCAGAGCAGTTGGAAGTGGGCAGTGTGACTTTCACAGGCTATGGATCTGCCCTCCACAACAGTTCCTGCCCACAGGCTTAGAGAATTGAGAGCTCAACCACTGTAATAAAGAAAACTTGGTGGATGCTCACAGTACCAAAAATGGCATGTTATGGACTTTTTTTTCATATGTATCTTTATTGGGTTATCAAGACAAAATACAAGTCCAATCAGTAAGGATACTTTTCACCCTTTTTTCCCTTTTTTAGAACACCAACCCCAAGACTAGAGAGTCACATTCACATTTAAAAGCAAATAAAAACAAGTATTGATTCTAAACAAACACAACTCTCTCTCCCTCCTAAAGAACAAAAAACAGGAGGGGTGAACGATAACCAAAACAACAGAAAACAAAAAACTAAAAGATAGAAAAGGGACTTTTAGAGGAGTAAATCAATGTGGTTAAAAGCACAAAACAAAGACTGACAATAATAAGTTGCATATGTTGTGTCTCGCCTCTTTTAATTAATGGTCTACTTCAGCATCCTGATTGGATAGTAAAGAATAAATAAACCGAGTGATATAAAAATGACATCAATTTATCTTAATAGATCTATCTTTCCTAATCATCTAGGGAGGAAGTGGAGTTAATTAAGTTAAGAAAAGGATTCCAAGTTTTATAAAAATTGTCAGAGCACCCCCTGGTGCAATATAATTTTTTTTTTAAGTGCAGGAATGACATAAGATCTTTTAGCCAAGAGTTAGGGGAAGGAGGGTTCTTATCCTTCCAATGTAGTAATATACGTCTGCGGGCTACCAGAGACGCAAATGCAATAGAATTGCTTTCCCTGTTTGTAAAGTGTGTGTATTTTTCAGGCACTCCGAATATTGAGGTTAAAGGGCTCAGAGGCACAGGTTTGTTTAGAGCTTTTGAGAGAGTATTGTAGAAAGAGGACCAGTATGAACTACGCTCGGACAGGAAAAAAACGTGTGTTTGGCTGGCTGGTGATAGAGAACATCTGTCACAAATATCACTTGTATTAAAAAGTTTTTTAAGTTTAGCTTTGGAAAAATGAATCCTGTGTAGGACTTTAAACTGAATTACTGTCAAACTGGCACAAGATGAAGTGGAGTTAACCCTGTCAAGGGCCCTCTGCCACCATTCGTCTGACAAAGTACCACCTGGCTCCTTTTCCCATGTACTCTTAATTGCCAGTGGGTATGATAATGATGACAAGATTTATTTTACCACAATTGAAATGAACCCACGGACAGCAGGGAGAGAAAGAATTGTTTCAATGAGGGTACGAGGAGGTTTGTGGGGGAAGTTGGGGAAGTTGCAGCGAACAAAGTCTCTAGTTTGAAAATATCTAAATAAATGAGTTTGTGGAAGGGAAAATTTAGATTGAAAGCTATCAAAAGAGATAAAAATGTCCTTATCAAAAAATTGCTCAACATTCATAATCCCTTTCGCTTTCCACAGATTGTAAGCTGAATCAAGGGTGGGGGGTAGAAATAGATGGTTATCATAGATGGGCATTGGTGGGGAAAGAGAGGTGATTTTGTAGTGCCGTTTAAACTGTTTTAGGATTTTTATAGTAGACAAGACAGTTGGATTGGCTGAGAATTTAACAGGATGTCCATTTATAGGTGCACATATTAAAGCTCGTAGAGACATGGATTTGCATGAGTGGGCCTCCATCCGACACCAGTCTGTATTGGGGGAGTTATACCAACTATAAATTTTTTGCATATTGGCTGCCCAGTAGTAAGCCCTGAAATTTGGCAGAGCAAGGCCACCCTCATCCTTGGTTCTTTGTAAAATTGAGTGTTTTGCCCTTGGAGTCTTTCCAGCCCAAATGAAATGTGAAATTATCTTGTCCAATTCATTAAATAATGCTTTGGGCAGATATATAGGGAAACACTGAAAAAGAAATAAAAATTTAGGTAATACATTCATTTTGATAGAATTAATTCTCCCCAGAAGCGACAATGGAAGAGTATTCCAGCGAAGAAGATCTGCTTTAACCTTTTTAAACAGTTTAACTATGTTGTGTTTATGTAGTAAAGGAAGACTATGTAAGATATTAATGCCTAAATATTGAAAACTACAGGGGGCTAATCGGAATGGCAGTGTTTCAGCTGGGATCAGTTTTGCAGCATTATTGATAGGGAAGAATTCACTTTTATTAATTTTCAATTTATAACCAGAAAAGGAACCAAATGTGTGTAAGATGTTCAGAATCTGTCTGTGCAAACAGTGGAGCTTGAGGCATAGAGTAAGAGATCATCAGCATAAAGTGAAACTCTGTGTTCAATTCCATTCCTAAAGATACCAGTGAAAAGCGGAGAACTCTTAAGGGCAATGGATAGTGGTTCGATGGCGATGGCAAACAGTAATGGTGATAGCGGACAACCTTGGCGGCAGCCGCGTGTTAAAGGAAAGAAGTTGGACTGTGTAGAGTTGGTTCTTACACTAGCAATTGGCGCACTATATAACAATTTAATCCACAAGATAAAATTTTGACCAAATCCAAACCTGTTTAAAACTGAAAATAGATAGTTCCACTCCACCCTATCAAAAGCTTTTTCCGCATCCATTGAAATTACCATTTCAGGGTCTTGTGAATCAGATTTTGACGTTATTATATTGAGCAGACGGCATATATTTGAGGATAACTGTCGGCCTCTTATAAAACCAGTCTGGTCACTTGAGATGATGTTTGGTAGGCAGGGATCTAAGCGACTGGCCAGGATCTTAGCTAAGAGCTTTATGTCACAGTTAAGCAAACTGACAGGGCGCCAACTGCTGCAGTCTTCCATGTCTTTATTTTTCTTTGGGATGAGTGATATTGATGCTTGAGTTAAGGTCATAGGGAGGGTGTTGTGTTGCAAGGAATCATTAAACATGTCCAATAACAAGGGAGCGAGTTGATCAGAAAACTTTTGGTAAAAATCGGATGGGAAGCCATCTGGGCCTGGTGCTTTACCCTTCTGTAATAATTTAAGACTAGTCTTCACCTCTTCCAAGCGGAGAGGAGCCTCTAGAGCATTTTTTAAATTAGTATCAACTGAAGGGAAGACTAGGTCATCTAAGAATTTGTTCATTGAATTGGTATCAGATGGGGCTTCTGATTTATATAAATTAGAGTAATATGAAGCAATTGATGAATATTCACATAGCTTCACTGACGGTAATAAAATCTTATCAAGAAAAAAGTAGTCAATTTGAGAATATGTATGATGATGAAGTCACAAAATTGGGGCAGTTCCAGCTGGGGGCATAAACACAAACCATAATGACAGGAGTTTGAAAAAGCACACCAACGACAATGATGTAACAACCATTGGGGTCAGATATGACCTGTTCTGTTGAGAACTGTACTCACTTATGCAATAAAATAGCTGTACCTCTTTAACGACTATTGAAACTGGAGTGGAAAACCTGTCCAACCCAGGGTTTTCATAGTCTGGTGTGGTCACATAAATGAAGGTGGGTTTCTCGGAGAAACGCAATGTCTGTTTTCACACTCTTAAGATGTGAAAGTACTCTTGTCCTTTTAATAGGTCCATCAAGTCCCCTGACATTCCAGCTTGTGAACCTGATGGTCCGTAGCATGTCTCTCTGATTTATGTCAGTCATAGAATCAGTACCAAAATATCAACCTACTAAATGCTCTGATGAGATGGTGCCAATTGGTAACAAGAAGCAAAGTAGCAACAACATATACAGAGCAAACATGAGAGTAAAAGGAAAAAAAAGATTACTCCTCTAACAAAGATAGACAAAAGAAAAGAAAATGTCCCAAACACAACAAAAGCAGATGTCCTTGATGACACCTTCAGCTTCAAAAGATCCTTACATATTTTTCCTAACCTTATCATTAACACCAATGAGCATGCAGGAATTACTGCTTAACACAACCGATTGATTGATAGGAAATTGCTTCCTGTTCAACTGTGAAAAATTGTACACCTCAGATATTTACCATTAGACAGCATAGAAACCTTAGTGTAATAGTTTTTCACACTTAAAAAAAAAAAAAAAAGTGCTCCTCATAGGAAATCTTTGGCCAAGTGTTTAACAGCACACTCATATCTGTCTGTCATAAATTTAAGGCCAAACAAAAATTAAAAAAGGGAGAAGAGGAAAAAAGTTTTTAACATTTTACATCAGTGCAAACCAATGCTGATTCATAACAAATAAATGAATAGAAAAAATAATAATGATAATAATAATAATAAAGATTATGTATTGGGAGTTTAGTTGTAAGTTTTTTAGGTAATCTTAGCAGGAAAGCGTGGCTGAGTCTTCAGCTCCGCCTGTGTACCTTTTAATATTCCTTTAACTTTGCACAGAAATCTCTTTAACAAAAATGAACTGTGTTCTCAACAAGGATCAATTACAGTGAAATGCCGCGCCGTACGGTTGCGAATGCCTATAACTACTGTCTAGTTTACAGAGTACACCCTGAAAAAGTTGGAAGAGATATGAAAAGAGACATCATATTTTCACTTACTGCTGAGATCAAGGTGGAAACACTTCGCTTCGTCCACAGAGTCAAATATGCGAGTCTGTCTGTTAACAGTGACCCGTAGCCGCGCAGGGTAGATCAGACTGAAGCAAATGCCATCCTTATAAAGGAGAGACTTCACTTTGTTGAATGATGCCCGTTTCTTGGCGAGTGAGGCGCTGAAATCCTCAAAGATCCTTATGGGATGACCCTGGTATGAGATGCTCCGTGTTTTCTTCGCCCATAGCAGCACTCGCTCCTTCTCGATGTACCTATGAAAGCGAACAAGAAAGGGCTGGGATCCTTGTGCTGGTTTCAGTCCAAGGCTGCGGTGAGCTCGGTCCAGTTCAAAGGTAGTATCCGGTAAAGTGTCTCCGGTCATCCCCTTAAACAGTGTAACCATGAAACGTCGAGGATCGGTCCCCTCCGCTCCCTCGGGGATGCCAATCACACGGAGGTTCTGCTGTTTGGATCGCGATACCAAGTCCTCGTCAGCCAGCTGCAGTTTTTCGTTAATCTGGGTGGTGGTCTCCATCTTGGACTTCAGTGTGGTCACTTCACGCTGCAGAGTCGTCAGGTCATGTGAGTGGGATGTGAGGGCTGTCTCCATTGCAGAGATGGTAGCTGAGTGTGAGGCTATGGTACCCGCGATCTTTTGGAGAGATGTTTGGATCTGAGCCATGGCAGTGTTCAGGGAGGTTACAACTTTGCGGAGTTTCTGGAGTTCAGCGATGAGCATGTTCAGAGTTAATGACTGGGCTCCACCTGTTGCTGCAGTGTTAGCTTCTGCCTTTCTAGCATCTTTATCGTGCAGGCTCGGGCTGAAGTGTTGAGTCCTGTTATGGACTTTTATTATGAGGTATAAGCTATCACACAGAAACACAGCTAATACCCTTTTCTCTCAGGGTGAAAAAGAAGTTACATACCAGTTTGGCATTTCTACAGTAATTCCTCTGGAGAACTAAAACAACTTTAAATGTTTTTTTTAAGTTCCATTAAAGGCAGCTTATTGCTGAAGTTTGCAGGCAACTTCAAACTTTACCAATCACAGATGTCTGTGTAGATTCAAGGATGGGGGCAAGTGTAGTTTGCCATAAACCATGTGTTTATTGTTACAACCTTGATAAATGCAATCAGCAGGAGCATATAACATTGTTTCTCTTCCGGGTATATTGTTGTTAGTCTGCACTGAATGGTAATGACACCATGGCAAATAATTAAATACACAAAGGAAACATGGGCTCTGTGCTGTGGCTGATGAAGGAGCATGAAGGAGTAAGCGGGCATGACATATCCCTCCCCCTTCCTTGCCCTGTTCATGATGTTTGTGCATTTTTTGAAAAGAGCCAAAACTCTGGGGTTTAGTTACTCTATAAATAAAACCAAAGGTCAGAATCGAACCAGCAATCAGCTTAATTGTTGCAGAAGAAAAAACATGTGAGTCCTCTTATCTGGCTAGCATTACCAAGGCTGGATTATAGTCTATTAAGCAGAAGTAGGACACATATCACTCGCTGGTTGTTTGGCCTTTTTTTTAATGGTTCAAGTTTAGGGATTATTCCTGAGTACTGTCTGTGACATCTGTGCAGCCTGTGGTCTGAGCAAAACCTTTTATTCCCAGCTTCAGTAATCCTACAGGCTTTCAGGCTCACTAAGCCTGTCAGCACATGAGAGAGGCCCTCTACTGCTAATATGGGACAGAGGGAGGCAGGTTGGCAGTAGACAGGCAGATCTATTTAAAGAAAGACACACCTAGAGCTGCTAAAAGCATTTATCCACTGTTAACTAAGGAGCCATTATCATCAGTCCCAGTGCTCCAGAAAATGAAGCAGTAGAAAACACCCCTCAGAAAAAACAATGAAGCTGCATCATGTTTGTCTGTCTGAATGTGTGCTCCTAAAAACAGAACATAGTTTACATCCAGACACTCATTTTGTTTTGTTGCATGTTTGCTTCCCCACAGTGGTTCCTAGTGCTGCCACCATTGTCATTGTGGTGTGTGTAAGCTTCCTGGTGTTTATGATCATTCTGGGCGTGTTCCGCATCCGTGCTGCACACCAGCGCACCATGAGAGACCAGGAGAACGGCAAGGAGAACGAGATGGACTGGGATGACTCAGCGCTCACCATCACCGTCAACCCCATGGAGGTAATAAAAAAGCAAACACCCAGAACGTTGGCTAGAAGGCAGCTTAGTGATTCTTTTCCTGCAGATAAGCCAATGAAAAGATGTGTAGACAGAATTTAACTTCCAACAAAATTTGGCTCTGCTGAAGGGCAGACAGCTAAGCATATGATGAAGCTCTCTGGGCAATGTTGCCACAGGGGCCTTGTTTGTAAGCCCAGGCATGGATAAGGGGTACACTTTGTAGTTATTTATCATGTGCTGACTTGCCAAGCAGAATTAAAAATCAGATTTACACTGAACTAATTGGTTATTTTGGACATTGAGGGAACTTTTTTGTGCCATTGTCATTAAATCAACACTGAAAAAAGGGAGATTTAAACATGAATACATATGTATATATATATATATATATATATATATATGTATATATATGTATATATATAGATAGATAGATAGATAAATAGATATAGATATATAAATATATATATGTGTGTGTGTGTGTGTATATACATATATTTATATATATATATATACGAACACACACACATATATATATGTATATATATATATATATACACACACACACTACTGGAAATTATTCAGTTTAATGTCTTATTGCACTCTGAAATGAAAGCATAGTACAAATAAGCAATTGGAGTAAAAAAAGAAATCATGAAATCAATTTAGAGGCCAAAACGTATTCTGAACTCTTGACTCATCAAAGTGGCCACCTTTGGCAGATATAACAGCTGAACACACTCGAGGCATTCTTTCTACAATAGAAATCAAACATTCTTCAGAAAGTTCTTCCCACGTCTGTTGCAGAAGTTCCCATAAATGTGTGGCACTTGTAGGTTGCTTTTCTTTTACTCTTCTGTCCAGTTCATCCCAAACCAGCTCGATGGGGTTCAAGTCTGGAGACTGTGCTGTCATGCCATGTTTTCAAGCTTACCATCTTGTTCTTTTCTCCTGAGGTAGTTCTGGCATAGCTTGGACTTATGTTTTGGGTCATTATCTTGCTGTAGGATGAACCCCTGACCAATTAGGCTCATACCAGAGGGTATTGCATGGCGCTGCAGAATGCTGTGGTAGCCGTTTTGGTTCAGGGGGCTTCTCACACTGTACAAGTCACCAACCCTGGATCCAGGAAAACAGCCCCAGACCATCACACTTCCTCCTCCATGTTTGACAGTTGATGTCACACACTGTTGAACCATCCTTTCACCCACTCGCCGGCGTACCAAGATCCTGCGTGATGAACTGAAGATTTCAAATTTTGATTCATCAGTCCATAATACCTTCTTCCAGTCTTCAGTAGTCCAATGGCGGTGTTTCATGGCCCAGGCAAGCCTCTTTGTCTTATTCTGACGTCTTCGAAATGGCTTTCTTGCTGCAACTCGTCCTGTCAAACCTGCAGCTTGAAGTCTTCTCTTCACAGTTAAACTGAGACTTGCTTACTACGACCACTATTAAGCTGTGCTTGAAGCTGTTTTCCTGTGAGCCGCCTGTCACGCAAACTGTTAACTCTCAGAAACTTGTCCTCTGATTTAGTTGTGGCTTTGGGTCTGCCAGACCTCTTCCTGTCAGAGTTTCCCCCAGTTTCTGAGTGCTTTTTGATGGTGAAGAAAACTGTACTCACTGACACCTTGACTTTCTTTGCAATTTCTCTGTAAGAAAGACCTACATTTTTAAGTTTTGTGATTGTCCGTCTCTCTTCCATTGTTAATGGCCAATACTGTTCAACTGATTCTCAAAATGGTATGGTATCACAGGGTATGCTTTTGTGCAGACAGAGGGGGCTGTAAGCAATCAAGAAAAGTTGGAACACCTGTAGGAATTAGTAGAGTCAGCTTTCAAGTCTTGACCAACCTTCACTGCTGAAGAACAGCTTTAAATTGTTTACCCATTTCATGTTCTCTGAAAGAGGCCTTTTTGTATAATTCTGAAAATGTACATCATTTTTCAGTTTTGAGTAACCTAACTTTTTCTTTTAAGCTATGGCAGTACAGCACTTACCTTTGTGACATTTCAAGCTATTCATTGGACTTGCACGACTTGAGTTGCAATAAATAACTGGAAAAATTGGGGTGTTCTAAAACTTTTGACCGGTAGTGTGTATATATGTATATATATGTTTTTTTCCAGGATAATGCCATTGATACAATTGTGACTTTATAATAACTTGTACTTCAACAAAAATAAGACAGAACAATTAGCTTTCATCTGGATTTACAATGGCTTTTTTGTATCTGAAACACAGCAAGTAATCCTAATTCAAAAGTTTTACTCATCATGTTATTTGGCATTTGATCTTTTTGCATGCTGCTGTATTTGCTACTCAAGCTGGACATTTCAGCATTCATAGATACGTGAATAAGACTCGTGGTCCACATTGAGAGCAGAGGACGGCTGTATGAGGTTCTTGGGTTGGTAGTTGCTCACGCCTGATTTAAATCATCGAAACATCGCAGTGGTAAATGAGGTATCTGACATCAAAGTCAGGATATCCAAAATGGTCTCGAGTCTGTCGGAAAACTCTTAAATAACAAATGGAGTTTAAAACAATTTAGGAACTTCACTCCTTAAAGATTAAAATATTCCTTGATTCATCCATCTTGGGTTCATTAGAAGCTGAGTGTTTATCTATGTTTTTAATTTGTGAAATGGACAATATCCAGAAGGTGGCTTTGTTTCTCACTAAGGATGGTCAATTTTTTTGACAAATGATAAATGACTTTTATGTTTCCACAAGCTGGAGTGTCATTTTTTTATTTGATCATGTGACCATGTGAAGCATTTTTTTAACAGTTTTGGTAGCACTATCTTTTTATAGTAAAAATGCAATGTCAGCAGTGCAGGGTAAAGGGCAGTGGTAATAAACTCAGCTTTGTGGATACTAGGCTGAATTCAGTTCATGTTTCATTGTTCACCATTTTTTAGGTGCTGTTAATTATTCAACTGCCTATTGATGAGAAAAATGTGAACTTACACCACACTAAGAAAAAAACAGACGAGCTTCAGGAAAGCCCCACACAGCGCTGTGTATGTTACACTGTGAGCATATTCAGTAAGTTATACCTCAGGGTTAAATAAATATTTTTTAAATGAACAGAAATATATATCCATATGTTACAAGCCTTCATGTCCATGACTATTAAACATACATGGGAACAAGGACTGGAGAATGTATAAATGCCAACATTAATTTTCATCTGATAGCAGCTGATGGCCAATCAAACACGTATTTTAAGTGTGGTCCAATGTGTCACTGTACTGTTTAATATCAGTTGTCCTTGCTGTCCCTGTTATCAACAATTTGTTAAAGCAACTATTAAGATTTTTTTTTCAACTCTTAATTTCAAGATTAAAAAAACTTTTTCAATAAAGTTGAACATTTTCTTTAAAAAATCTTAAATTTCATGCTGAAAACTCGTACATTCAAGAGAACAAACTTTAAAATTTTAGTATTATAAAGTATAAAAGGTATTTTGCACAACGGAAAACTAAACAAGATGAAACTGTTTGCCTCGCGCAGTTGACACCCTGATCAAAATGTGGTTTGTACTTGGGTTGAGTTATAGTGAAATACTTCTGGTTTTGGCAAAGAATATTTGCATAATTATCAGCATCAGGATCTGAAGAGACATGATAAGTAAAGTCTTTTCAGTAGAGAACAATTGAGTTTACTGGACAAGGTGACGTCTTTGTCCATTAAGAACAGCAACGCACTTCATAGGTGCAAGAGGAAACTGTCAAGCTTAAAAGAAGAGTTCAGACATTTAGAGTTTCAAAGCATTCAATTTTCTTTTTTTTTCTCATGAACTTGTGACTTTTTAAAGTGAATAATAACGACAGAGCTTCCTATCCTGACCCTTTTATCACAGAAACATGGATACCCTGGGAATATAGTCTATTTGAACAAGGCAGATTAATCTATGTGTCATGATGAAAATGTAGCAAAGTTAAACAAATGTCATCTGAAGGTCTGAGGCAGGTTCTTATAAGACACAAAGCAGACCTAACAATCACAGGATAATTCATCAGCCTGCACACAAATGCTCACTCACAAATGAACAGACAAAATGGATGCATTTGTTACATAACAATCATAAACACCAACATAAACCAACGTAAACACCAACTGGATGTGATGCTGGATAAGGCAAAAGCCCTGGGGGATGAGCACCAAGATAGGAGGCAGCTATTACGCAAGAGTTCATGACTGGATGCTGACTTGTTTGTTGTTTTATTAAAAGTTGCTCAGAATTTTCAAAAATTGAGGGAACTTAACATTAAAAAATGCACTCTAGTCTCTGAATTAGTTAATTATTGTCAAAAAGGGTCTAGTCTCAAACCACATAACTTTTTTCATCTCCACCATCTATGCAGACATACGAGGACCAGCACAGCAGTGAGGAGGAGGAGGAAGAGGAGGAGGAGAGTGAGGATGGAGAGGAGGAAGATGACATCACGAGTGCTGAGTCAGAGAGCAGCGAGGACGAGGAGGGCGGTGAGCCAGAGGACCAGCAGGGGGCCAGCAGACAGCAGCAGCTGGAGTGGGACGACTCCACCCTCACCTACTAAAGCAACACACACACACACTCACACTGGCATTGCAGTTAACACAAGCACACACACATAAGCAAAACACACTCCTTGCTCTGCACACACTCACGTCCCCCGTACAGCTTCATGTCCAAGGAGGCATGATGTAAAAAGAAAAAAAACACAAAAGACATTGAGAATTCCCTTCAGCATAAATATGGTCAAGGTTTTCCTGTCGTTATCTTAGTGGTGGTACTCAGTGTAGTGTAGTCATCACCGGATTGCTGATTTTTACTGTTTATTTTTTTATTTATTATATTTTAATTCCCGGGAAAACTTGGCCTATATTTTTTTTGAACTGTGTGAGGAAGCCAACCCTGCACTTTTTTGTTTTTCTCTCAAACATAAGGCTCTCAAATGGAGAATTTCTTTTCCTGATGTATATTCTTTGCTCAATGCTTTAGAATCGTTTGCCACTTAACTCACATATAGCTTTGACTTGAGTTTTCTTGACTTGTAGTCCTCAGTAAACTACGCTTTTAACAAGTAGACTGTATTTTCTTTTATTTTTCTTTGTTCTTTTAGTGCATGAGGGTATTTGAGGAGGCATATGTGTAGAGAAATCAATTGCTTTTTAAAGATTTTGTAAATATGAAGAAAACATGTAATTAGTCAATGTGTTAGTGGAGGCCTTCTCAAACAGGGGTCCAATATCTAAAATGACGCAGTACGTAATGTAGAATATTTGTGTCACAAAAGGCTGTCGCATGTCGCTAAATTCCTGCAAAAGCCGTACCATAACGCTTGTACTAAAAAAAAGTGTCTGCTTCATGATGAGAAACCCTGGACTTCAAATGGAGGTTGTCATGACAAAGTGGCGTCCATTTTGTCTTTCTTTCTTCCTCAAAGAAGGAAAATCATTTATTTTTCTTCTCAGGTAGGATCGATGGTTTCAGCTTCATTTATGCTTTGCTTTGCTTACACAGGCATCAGTGTATTTAATTCCTGATAGATCTCACTTTTGTACAGAAGGGATTTTCTTTTATTTTGTTCAGGGTAATCACGCAAGTTAATGTACAAACCAACATTTTGAGTGGAATGGTACGACCCCAAAGGCCAGCAGAGACTGTAGTGCTGTTGATCTGGAAGAGTGGTACCATAATTTCTGCCAGTTTGTTTAGAGAAGTCGAGATCTCCTCAGCAGCTTTAAGAGCTTTTCAACTGTATCCCAGTCCTGCTGTGCTGGCTTAAGTAGGAGAAGAAAAAAACCCTTCAGACTGGAAGAGCAGATTTATGACTGACAGAGCTTTAGTGGAGCCATTGGCATTGTTTACTGGGGGAGAGAAGAGAAATAAAAGTACTTTTAAGATTTGCTTTATTGCAAGTTTATTTATGTGGCACAGCTATTTAACCCGATACTATAAAACAAATACAGGATGCTTTTAAAGCTGGTTTCTACAAAGGTGTACCAAGGCCACTTTAAATTAAGAAAATAAAAGAGGAGCTGTTCATTTTTTGGGAAAATGCACATTGTGAGTTTACAAGAAACCAAATTTAAACTCAGTTGTGGTCAAATTAGAGCCACCAGTTAACCTTAAAAAATGTTTTTTGGTCTGTTGGAGAATGTAGAAGTACCTGGAGAAAACCCATGCATGTGCAGGGAAAACATGCAAACTCCACACAAGCACGAGCTTTATCTGTTGCACAAGTGCAGTTCAAAAAAATTCAGAATCTTTAAATGTTGAAGTCTTTTATCTCTCTTAGATCTGTTTAGTGTGCTGTTTTCCTTGAACACATGATGTAAGTTCATCCGGATCAGAGTGTTGTTCCTCTGAATAGCCTCAATAGCTACAATTCCTCCTCAAAGTCCAGATGAAAATGAGAATGTGATGATTCTGGTCTAAAACCACAAGGATTTCCTTATTATTCAGTCCAAGTAAGTAATTATAATTTAATCAGACCCTCGGCCTCAGGAATGATACAAGGCACAAGGCTTCGTCTGGTATTTTTTTCTGTCTCTCTCCAGGCTAGTTTGTTTCAAGTAGTTTTTCCCTCATAAACAACCATTTAAGTTTGAAAATTCTGAGCTTAGTTCCTCATAAATGTATTACTTTTTGATCTCAAAAATATTTATTTTCCTTGAAAATGTTTGGATCACTTTTATATTTTTAATGTTTTTAAGTGGCCCTTCTATGTCCTTGTAGGTGTCCTGTTGTGAAGGAAGCACCATCTGCCTAGTTTACAGTAGAAAAACAAAAAATTGATCTTGTTGAAATCTTCAAATGAAATATTTTTTTGCAGTAGACCACTAGATTTTATTGTACATGAAACTGTACCGTAGAGTTGTTCTAAAGATATGTGTTTACATTTGGTAAACTTATTTTCCCTCTGGTAATAGTATAAAGCTTGTACAAATTGATTGGGAAAATGTGTCCGACCTCTCAGACTTTGTGTCCATCACTTTTGTAAATATCTTTCACAAGACCAGATACAAATGTACATTCACACTTTACTGTTCAGTGTTTGTGTCTAGTTCTTTTTTTTTTTTTCTTCGGAGTACCAAGCAAATGTAAACACTTCCCAAACCTGCATATAAAAGCAGTTAAGATTTGGGCATTGAAGTGAACAGAATGTGGCATTATCAGGAGTAGAAATGTTGATGTTGTGAGTCTTTATTTTGCATGCAAATCTGTTTTCAGAGGCCAAAATTATTTGAAATGAACAAAGGTGGTTTCTTCTGGGTGTTTGAGTCCCATAGTCGGGCATTTTAGAATCACTTAATTTAGCGTTTTTTGGATGTCTGGGGTGCAAAATGAATAGTTAAGTCTCCCCTCCATGATGACTTGGACTTTTTAAAGAGTGCCAGGTCTGAACCGGCTGAGATGGGAGTGCCTTTTTCCAATCATAGCGCATTTAGCAGGTCTAACAAAACACTCATTGTGCGCTTTTATTTGTGATAACTTTTTTTTTTTTTTTAATTTGTATTTGTTAAAAGCTATAGATGGGGATTTGCATTATTTCTTTCAGTTTGTTGTAACAATAGTCCACCGCTAGTTTGAATTAAAAGTGGAAATGTTTGACATAGATGTCATGTGTCCATGTTGATGTTTAGAGGAACTAGATCCATGTTGTATCTTCTATAGATATTGTACTAAATCATTGACGGAATCCACCTTTAAAAAGATGTACAGTACATTATGAAATTGCTTTGGCAGCATACATGGGTATACTGTTAATTCACCTATTTGTGTATAGTGAAAGGTCATTTTGAACAGTGTCCTATTGCCTGAGTTGTTGAGAAATGGTTTCTCGGGCAGCATGAATTTCACATAAACCAGAGATACTGAAAAGCCTGTCGACTTTCAAAGTTTTATTTTGTCCAACACTTGATGTCCACGTTTCATCTACAGCTTAAAAATACAAAAGCGAGGGTCACTGCTGTGCACACACTGGCTCTACAGTCAGTGACTCCATCATCTCCAGTTTTCTGAGTGTAATGCTTTGTGATCAGCCCCTGAGCTAAGTGTTCGTTGGTTGAATTGAATGTCACTGCCTAACAAACTGAAATGCAGCCATACTGTAACAACACTTCAAATGTAAAGGGGAATTTTACTTTGCATGAACCACAGACTTTGTGTTACCTTCCATGTGGGCTTGTGAGGCCAGAGTGAGAAAGAGGAGAGGAGATCACGGGACTGATTCTCAAGATTGTCTGTTCCACATGTCCAGTTATTTTTTTTCCCGTTTTTTTTTTTTCTTTAAAAAATTTTGCTCAGAATGGAGGGTAACTGTTTCCAGAACGACCGAATGCTTCCTTTCTGCTTGTTGGAGCTGCTCTCACTTTTCTACCAATTTAAAAGCAAAGTGTAGTGAAGTTGATGCTTGCTCACAAACAAAATAAAGGATGATGAGACGGGGTATAACTTTTGTCTGTGCTTGTTTCCTTTACTTAAAATCAACCAACTGTACATCAAGTGAAATGTAAAAGAAGGGGAGGTTGCTTTATTAATTAATCAAAGTTCAAACACAGGGATCAACCAAGGTGCTTTATCACTACAAAATATTAAAGAAAATGGGTTAGAAAATGAAAATGACTTTCAAACCAACAGCAAATGCATATAAATGGAATAGAGGTGGATGTAAATGTAGACACTGCTGCTCATACCAGGGTAGCAGTGCCCCCTGGTGGTAAAATATTAGGCCAAACCATCATAAAACAAATCAAATGAATAAATAAAACTTGATTTTCTTCTACCTTAAATAACAAAAATAAGCTAATTGCATCAAATATTATTCTGATCTATTGATATCCTTAAATTATCAATGAAAACAAAGACTAAATAAATAGTAAAAACAGGACTCATTAAATACTCAAACCTAAAGAGCAAATCAAAATGCTTCTCATCATGTTTGATGAACATCAGCTTACTTTTCTATGTCCTTATATTTAAAGGAGTGGTTTAGTATTTGTAAAGGCCTGGGACCTGCATTAAGTTGTTGGTTTAAGAGCTGTTGATCAGAAATCTTCTCAGGGTTGTGTTGGTGCAGTCAAGTTTGATTGACAGCCTCACAACCCTGTGAAATGGGTAGAGCCTGTATTGGTGGGAGGACTTGTTGACCTGTTATCATTTTATTTGATCCTTAAACTTATGACGTCATAACTCCCACCACAGCCACACGTTTTCGACCTCTCCTGGTCTACCAGAGCGACAAACACACCTGTGAGTGTCCAGGGCCTTTAACATGGGACTGTATGCAGGACATGTCAATGATAAATACATAAGCCACATGATGGTGATGGACACAGAGGCAAATGCTGATGAGGGGGTCAATAACTCTGAGTACTTCCATGAATTTAAAGTAAAAACAAGCTGAAAAAATGATGTAAGGATAACTATATACAGTACAAATCACATCCACAATGCTTAATTATTTGGGCCGGCAAGAATCTCTGTTTTGGAACTCCTTTCACTAACCCCAAGCCTGTTTGTCCTGCCTGGACTGAAGAGCACCAAAAAAAAAACAGGGCAGGGTTGGTCAGTTCACATATATGTTCGTTGATAGTCGAAAATGTCTTTCTGTTTCAGCAGGAATCAACACTTGATGTGTTCAGAAAAAGGAACAAAAAGGGGATGTCATCTGGAGTAGCTGTAAGAATTTAAAATGTTTCATTCAAAAATGTTGGCAATCAATGCCCTGAGACTCTACTGAACTATAACAGAGCGAACCAAATCCCTCCCTCAAACTGCTAATAAGGACATCAAAAATGACCTGGGATCATACTGCAAGCACTTCTGATCATTTTTCAATAAACAATAATTCATACACCATGAGGACCATCTTGATCAGATCACTGGATTAAGAGGTGACTTTCAAACAAGAGGGAGCAGCATGACATTATATGTTGGAAATATGGTACCTGAACCGCCATGTTGTAGTTCCATAGAAGTTTAATAGTGGCTTTTTACTCTTGCTGATTACGTTTAAGCTTTAAAATTGTTATAAGTAGATTTGTTCATTAAGATGATCACAAAGAACAGAACGTGTATGTCTCATAACTTTTTTTTTGCTGCAGACATTATTCACAGCAATGATCCAGAACATGGTGGAAATCCCAGGCTCTTAGTATTCTAAATAAGCAAAACCAGGAAACAAAGTTATTGTACAGCACGTTTGACCTCTCACTCCACTTGATGCAAAATTGTAAGCGTACATTTAAGACTGCAATTGGAGTACAAACGGACTAAATAGTGTTTATGATTCAGCTTTCTTTTTTTATTTTGCTGAAATCCTCACAAAACGTGGTTAATAAAAAAAAGACACCCTGTAATTGTGCTAAACTATAACAGAAAATCACCATCTTGAAAAGCAAAAAAAAAATTATTAAAAGCTTTGAAGATGAAAAAGCAGTCCAATGAGAAAAACCAACTAAACTATTTCTCTGGAACAGCTTGGTCACATTCTTGTACAGACCTTCACATTCAACAAATCAAATGCTTGTACCGAAAATACAATCAACACCTATGTGGATGAATAAGAGGAATTTAAAAATCTTAGGGTTGTAAAACAATATGATCTAAAAAGGTTAAGGATATTAAGAAACACCTACAAAAAGTAGTTTACAAAATTAATTGGCACATTTCTGTCTGTAAAAACAAAGACCACATATCAACATTCAGTAAAAAAAAAAAGACTATGCCTTTGTTTTCACCCCTGAGCTGGCTAAAGCCATTATTTTGTCTTCAGAGCCTGAAAGAGAAAAGAAAACAAGGTTAACATTCAATTTAGGTTAGAACTCGTAATGGCAAACAGTTCAGTGAAATCATGTTATGTTTCTCACCAGAGTTTGCAGTCACTTTTTCAAATTGGCTCAGAGTAGCTGTTGCATTTTCAGTGAGAAAAGTCTCATCCTCTGCAGTCAGCTGTCAAACCAGACACAAGCACAAATAACAAATATCAGGGTAAAATAACATATTTAGATGTGACAGCTTCCTCCGAGGTGGTGGGACTTAGGCTTGTTGTGGCATCCAAACTGTCTGCCTGTTGATAATTCCATGGATAAATAAGTCAGAGCAGCTTGTGGTTTCATGGTCACAAGTATCTGAATCATCCACTGAAAATAAATCATCTCAATGTGATCCTCACCATCTCTCCAAGTTTTCTTAGGGCTGTGAGGATTTCCATTTTCTGCTGCGTGTACACATGCCGCGATAGTTTCCCCACCATAACATCTCGATCCATCTGTGGAAAATGTCACATGAATGTTGGAATCTTACACTTAAACCATGATGAGACACTTTAGACTGACAGAGAAGGTGGACCACACATACAGTGCACACCACGACTTTGTGTTAAAGGTGACACATCACATCCCCTTCTAGATTATTTCCCACAGTCCACCATGGTGTAAACGAAGTGTCTTTATAGTGCTCTGTTCAAAATATAACATGGATCAATAACCAGAGGAGGTTTTTGACTCTGTGTAAACAACATTCTTCAGACCTTGTTCACACAACAACAGTCCACTGAAAGCATTATCATTTTGGATTGTGTTTCAAAGACATCCTACACCCAGACAACATTTTTAGTACCAAACACCATGCACACAATCCCATTAAAGTGACAAAAATGATGTAGTATACATGCCAAACCAGTAGTTGGTGGTGCGTTGCTTTCTGTAGGTCTTTCTGTTTGGGTTGGCAGCCTGGTCTCGGCCCTGGGGGGGGTGGGGGTATCCAACCTTTTTAAAAAATATTGTGTCCAATCTGTCTTTTTAAAACTTTTGTCCAACTGTTTTTCTCAGACCATCAACTTAGTATTAATCCTTATGCCACCCCTGCAGAAGTTAAACCAACACTACATAGTTTTTCCACCCTAATGTAATATTTCTAGAATCACTGTGATGGTACATCGCATTATAACAGGTTGAATGACACCTCTGTCATGGTCTGACGGGGTCTGTATCACCTTCACTGGCACTATGTAACTTTGATGTGGATGGTAGGAACACTTCCACACTAAAAACTACAAATTTTTACTGCTTTGACTGCTTTACGGCATACGTCACTTCCCCCTTGAGGCGAAAGCTAAACATTGGGAAAAGGAGAATATAAAGCAGTTCATGAATTTTTAAAACAGATTTAATGAACAGAATTTAGTTTAAAGTAAATAGGCACTTATTTTTCTAATGGAAATAGGGACCTCTGGCCCACACTCCTGCATAGAAGGTGGCAGTAATACTCCTGTGCCACCCGCCATTAGAAGAAGAAGAAGAAAGCTACATGTTGTGTTGTTATCATGGCAGAAAAACCCGAAGAAAAGATGTTTTATCAGAGGAGACGAAAAAAAGAAAGCTGGAGAGTAACAAGCTAGGTGCCCGGACAGGGATAAACATTGGCCTGGCGTTCACTCACTGGCGTGAGCTGAAAGACGAGGCGGGATGTCCGACCGATGCTAATTTAGCCCTGGTACTATTGAACTTGTAAGTACATGATGATTTATTCAAATAGAAACATGATCAGACTGTACCTTATCAGTCCACATGGTTTATTTGTCTCTCGGGACATCCTGTCAGCTCGCTTCTCCTCCCTCTGTATGTCAACAAATGCACGTTGGTGTGAGGCGCTCTGTTTTACGACCGTGCAGTTACACTCAACGACCATAGGGGCCGCTAGAGAGCTGAAAGCTGGAATCTTACATAGTGCTGCTTTAAGGCCTGGGCCACCTCAACCAAATCGTACAGATTGGCCCCTGCTTGTTATACTTGTGCACTTACAGGCACCTCAAGTTACTCTGGCTAACAGCAGAGCAGAGTGAGAGAATAACCTCCATTGATGGAGCAGAGCTTGGCTAATCACCAGAGAAGAACAGGGACTCTTCTTACCGAGGTCAAAGATGGACAGCTACAGTCTCATTTACTTCAACCATCTGATCCTTGACTGATGCTGCTTCTCCTGAGATATTCACTGTTTTATAACAGTGTTTCTCAAATGGTGGGGCAGGACCCCCAAAGGCAGTATGGAAACACCCCAGGGGGTCTTGTCTAGACAGGGTTGGGACCAAATCAAGGCATGGGCCCCCTGGAATTTTGATTGGACACCCTATGTGCCAATCCAAAATTCTGCACTGTGATTGGCTACTTGCTATGTCAAAAGTTGGATTTACGTAAAAAATCAATGTGCGCTGTGTACCAACTGACTTCTGTTGGATTATTTGGTTATTTTGTTTAATGTGGATATTTTTATTTGTTCAAGTTTGAAATTATGACTCTGGACTGTGGGTATTTTGTATTTGAATCTTAAAAGTAGTATATGAGTTGTCACAAAGCTGTTTTTATCTTTTTAAGATAGAATGGGGGTCAGAAATTGTTATATCCTCACAAAAACTATTGTGAGGATATATAAAAGACAAATGGATCCTACTGATGTCTGCATTAGCAATTCAAAACTTCATAAGGAAATTAGCATTCACATGTTTGGATGTATTCAGAAAACTCCTGAATATGGCCTATAATTCATTCTGAGGGTGGTGGTGGTACATAAAAAGATGTTGGCACGACAGTAAGTAATTAAGAACCACTGTTTTTTGGTAACCTGTAACTTTTGTATGCCATTGTTTTTTTGGTCCATCTAATGCGGAGTATTAAATCAAGTGCAATAGCCGTCTCATGCATGGCTATCTGTTGAAACTGTAGTGTAGTCATCCTTTTCAGATGCACTTGGTACCGAAAGTACACACAGAGAAAGAAAGTTGAGTTTTCAAAAGTTTGCACTCTGGAAATCAGTTTCAGCGACCAAAAACATGATTGTCATGTAGACAAACAGCCAAAAACAAAAGGCTGGCTTTCATCTAAACAACAGCTGGGTAAACAGAGCCTCAGAATGCTTTTTTTTGTGTCTTTAATGGCAAATGAGCTCCTTCTCATCCGCCCTTCTCATCCAAGGGTTCTGCTGACACATATGCAGCTGAGTGCTTCCACTCCTGCAGCAGAAGATCTATGAGTGGAGACACCAAGTGAGGGGCAGGTTTTGTTAAAATGATTCATTGTGATGTCACAGGGAGAGCAGATATAGAACAGACCATCCGACTCCAAGCACTAAGACATAAGTGGACCATGAGCGAACTGGTTTAGTTTATCTCACCCTTAGTGAGTAGGCACATACTCCGGGCTCAAAAAATACATGCGTAAATAATGAAAAGTTTTTATTCCACATCATGTACGCTTAAAGATAACCTCAAAAATAAAACAAACAAACCTCTGCCAGTCTGGTCCTCAGCTGTCCGGGCTGCTTCTTTGCAAAAAGTCGAATCACCTCTGGGGTTTTGAATGCCTGGCTAATGGCAGCCTGGATTGCCTGATGAAGACAGTAACATTGAATAAAAAATAGTGTACTTGTACTTTAGACCCATAGTTCTCAACTGGTCCAGCCAAAGGACAAACTATCACTTCCATTTGAGAGATCACAACCCATATTTGTGAATAAAATTCAATCGCCTAATTTTGTTTAATTTACAAATATTGCAGTTTGAACCTGAAAGGAAACAAAAATATGTTTGAATAAACAGAAAAAAAGGCAAAACAAGTCATTAAGATCATGACAAAGGAGGACAATTATGCATTATTTTTTTCAACCTGTATCTTTTGATAACATAAACAACTTCAGTAGTTCTCAGATCTAAGACAACAAAACATTATTACTAGAAATCCATTGTTCTTATCAAAAAAAAGATGCATTGATGTCTTGGAACAACAACAAAGTTTTCTCATTATCACAGCAAACTAAAGACAAAAAGCAATGTTTGCCTGCTTGGCAGGCATTTTTAGTGAAGCATTCACAACCAACTGAAGCAGCTCTATGACCCACTATTAGGTCCTGCCCCACCACTTGAGAACCACTGTTTTAGGCTTTAACCTATAAACAAACAGGAGGTGAAATTTTACTTTTATGAGAGTAACAATTTGTTGTAATACAGTTATTGCATCCAATAAAAGATTAAAAATTTGAGCTGATTTGAAAAAAGAATATGGTGGGCATTCCACCCCAACCTGTGTATTTTTTTTTTTGTTTGATTAATAACAGAAGCTGAAGAAGATCTGCTGACAAAAATGACAGAGGTAAGTAAAGATTTTGAGGTTTGGTTTGATCTGGAGTGTATTTCTATTGTTTGAGAAATAATAAAAGAGAGTTATAATGGTCATGTCGTCAGCTCAGTGTATTAATCAGTACAGCCCTCTTGTTATTTGATGGTCCATACCAGCTGCATGCCACTAAGTTCATCCACAAGCGTCATGTCCCCGCTCATGACCTTCTTCAGGGAGTCGTTGAATTCACTCAACTGTTCCAGTGTTTCTTTCTTTGTCTCTTCATACTCCTCCTCATCCAGTTCTTCTCTGAAGAAGACATAGAAAGAATGAGCAGTTCACAGCTTCAGGGAAAACAATTTTTATGCATCATAATATAAACTCCAGCGATTCTATTTGAAGTAAATTTATAAAAATGGACCCCACAAGAGGTCTTAATAATTATTATACATTATATATCTATATCTATATTATATATATATATATATATATATATATATATATATATATATATATATATATATATATATATATATTTATTTATTTTTTATTTTTTTTAAGGAAATGACTAATACCTTACCAACCAACTATTGATGATTGGACACAATTATGAAACACAATTATACACTGCTTTTAAAACATGCAGCACATGCTTTCATTGACTGTACACCGATCAGGCATAACATTGTCATCACCCGCCGCCCTGCCACCATTAGGCTATACAGCCCCATATGCAACAAACTGTGACGCACTGTGCATTCTGACACCTTTCTATCAGAACCAGAATTAATTTATTTAGCCATTTGAGCTACAGCAGCTTGTCCGTTAGATCTGTTGGCCAGCCTTTGCTCCTGGCATACATCAGTGAGCCTTGGCCATCCTTGACCCTGTTGCTAGTTCACCACTGTTCCTTCCGTGTATCACTTTAGATAGACACTGACCACTGCAGACCGGGAACACTCTTCTCTGACCCAGTTGTCTTGTCATCACATTTTGGTACTGGTCTAACTCGCTCAAATCTTTGCGTTTGCCCATTTTTCTTGTTTCAAACACATCAACTTTGAGGACAAAATGTTCACTTGCTGCCAAACATTTCCCACCCACTGACAGGTGCCATAATGAAGAGATAATAAGTGTTTTTCTCTTCACCTATAAGATGTCATAATGTAATGCCTGATCAGTGCATGTCTGTTTTCATCATCTTTTATATGTACCTCACTTGACAAAGCTCCCCTTTGCTTGTTAGTAAATACTGAATATAAATGTTGTTGTTTTCTTTAAAGAGCAAAACAGTATAACAATGTTGGGTGCACTGCAGTTCTTACCTTTATTATTATTTGTTTATATGTACCTAAATGTACAAATTGTGTCTTGTGAGGATACTGCACTAATTTGCAAACTGATTTCCCTAAACAGAAAGTTAAAAAGAACTACAATGATCCTTTCCTCCACTCAATAAAACAATCTAAATTGGTATTTCAAAGTCTCTTCACACCTTGATGTAACTCATCATACTAATTTACAGTTTCTTTTTTGCACCTGCATTCCTCCAGATCCTGAAGCTGTTGCATCAATCTGTCAAGCTGTTCTTCCATATTTTGCCTTAATTTTCCAGTTTCCGATTTCCCTCTTGAAGCCATCTTTAGATAAAAGTATATTTTCAACCTTCTGAAAGGGCAGGACAAAACAGAACAGGTTACAAGAGTTAGTCTTACAATGGTACTTTATTTAGTGTGCATCAAAAGCAAGTTACCTAGTATGCTTTTTAAACCAAATCGGAATGACGTTATTTGGCAATAGTTAGGTCTACCTGTTCCAAATTTAACCAAACGAAATTTGCCATTTGCAAACTGAGGATAAAAACACTAGCTTGAAGCGCTGACAGTGTTAAGTGCGTGTAGATGTTGTCAAGTTAGCAGACTATTAGCCACAATACTACAACAAACACTCCTTACCTGGGCTCTCTTTGTAAACAGCTGCAAATCGGCTGTTAAGTGACTGACGGTTTTTAAGTAAATAATCAAATACACTTATCAGGTATCCGGTGATGTGAAATAGTTACCAAAAACTTTGAATTATATCAGTTTCGGATGTAAAGGCTTTAATGTTCTTCTTCTTCTTTTCTGTTTTACGGCGGGTGGGACCTCGAGTTAAGGTGCATTATCGCCACCTATTATGCTGGGGTTTCATGTCTGCTGAGGTTGTTCTGTAAGTAGGATTGTGGTCGTGAATGTAGCTCAGCGTGTGGGTGCGGCTCCAGCGCTTCCTGGTCGGTTCTGCCCAATCAGATCTCTGTAATAGAATGACGTACACGACGCTCATACCGGAAACTGTGGCACATTACGGAGCAGCAAAAACCGGGCACCGCTGTTTCTTTTGGGTAGTACAGTGAATACTTTCATAAAATATACAAATAGTTTTATAATTACTTTTAAGAAACACTCTGTATTATACATTTGGAATTGTGTCTTAATGTTTGACTTTGGTAGGAGACGCTTACGCCGAACTCTACAGTAAACCTGCGTTGCATAGTAACAGACGAGCTAACGTTAGCTTTGACGGTGTAATTTGATGACAGCGGTAATGTTTGATAAAGGTCGTATGTGCTGCACGATTTTTGATTTTTGCCTTTATTCAATATACCGAAATTCCCAAACTCATTATCACCAGAACTTACAGCCATATTTTCTGTCAAGTGCAAAAGTTTCCACGTTACTAAAAGGAACCATTTTCTTCTGTAGTGTTGGTCTCTTAGAAACAGATGTGAAGTAAGAACAAAAAGAAAAACTCTACGCTTTAATACTAAGAGTATTGATTTATAAAAGTGGACATTCAGTGATGGTAAGGAAAATCGTTATAATACATTTGTACATTCAGCCAATATTACAACCAGTGTAAGGGGTATTGATGGCTAATTTGTGCGGCCAAAATATCGGCAAAAATTTACATATCTGCTGAATACTTACAATTACCCATTCTGGCAATACCTGCCGATACTGGTATTTTTCAGATAATATCGTGTATCTTTATAAATTGTTGTGACTACATACCGACCAAACTACTGATTCTATTCGTTCTTTGTTATAAATCAGCGCGCCAGGAGATCGTCATGTATTTAGTTGCATGTTGTTGTGGTTTTAGTGTAAGTCCAGTCCCAGCATGAGGCATGGAGGGTCAGGATGTCACTAAAGTAGTTCTGCTGGCCTGTGGCTCATTCAATCCCATCACCAACATGCACCTGAGGATGTTTGAACTCGCCCGAGATCACCTGGAAGACACAGGTTGTGTAGAAATGCACCACTCAAACATGCTCCTTATTTTCCTCTGTGATAGTCATTTACGTAGACTGTAGGATTTTCATCACATAAATATTTGTTTGAAATCTAACACTGCTGATGCACTGGAAATTTGACTTGGCTGCCAAGTGCTCAGACATTTCACATCATTTTCTGCTTGGTGTTTTAATTCTGGTGAAAATGGAATTCAGTTTAGCTCCAGCTGTACTCAGATATTTGTATTAAGCTCCACTGTTGCTTCAACAAGGCTGAAATCTGAGAGTGAATGTCTCAGAACTGAGGGTGATGGAGTACATGAATATTGTACCCAAGTAAAAGTACAGTGCTTTGCCAAAATTGTACTTGAGTGCAAGTAAAAGTAGCATTCTGTGAATACACTGTAGGGAGAAGAAGTAATTATTTTTGCAATGTACTCAAAGTGCTGAGTATTTTGGGTATGTTTTCCTGTCTTGCAAAAGAAAAGAGCAATAGCTGGAGTTTGATATGTCAACCACCTATTTGTTTCAGAATATAATGCTATTGTTTACAGTGACATCTGACTCAACTTATATAATATAATTAGAGAAGCAATTGCCATCAATTCCACAACACCAATAACAACCCTGCAGCCACCTAGACACTTAGAGCTGACTCATTTTGCACCTGTAACTGTCAAAACTGTCCAAGAAATCATCACCAGTCTGAGTTCATCTACATGCTGCCTCGATGTGTTACCCACTAGATTTCTAAAGTCTGTGCTGAGTAGTTTGTTACCACCACTCGCTCACACAGTTAACATGTCACTACAATCTGGAACATTCCCAAAAGCCTCGAAAACTGCAGTCATAAAGCCTCTCCTAAAGAAGAGCAGTCTTGATGCCACAGCATTGAACAACTACTGGCCCATCTCAAATCTGCCGTTTTTCTGCCGTGAAAAAGTTGTTTACCAACAGCTTACTGACTTTCTCCTAATGAACAACTCCTTTGATGTTTTCCAGTCAGGTTTTAGACCCTATCACAGCACTGAGACCGCTGTTATCAAGGTGACAAATGACATCCGGCTGAACACTGACGCAGGCAAAGTCTCAGTTTTAGTCCTGCTAGATCTGAGTGCTACTTTTGACACTGTCGCTCATGAGATCTCTGTTAGAGACTAGAGGACTGGGTGGGCATCTCTGGCACTGCCCTAAATTGGTTGAAGTCCTATCTAGAAGACAGGAAGTACTTTGTTGAAATTGGTAACTATGTCTTAGACCACATCACCTTGCCCTGTGGGGTGCCCTAAGGGTCAATCCTGGGACCCCTTCTGTTCAATCTTTACATGCTGCCTTTAGGCCAGTTAATACAGAGTAATAATGTGTCCTACAACTACCACAACTATGCAGACGACACTCAGATCTATGTCTCACTGGCAGCAGGTGAATATGGACCAGTGGATTCACTCTGTCACTGC
Source organism: Cetoscarus ocellatus (assembly GCA_037902135.1). Lineage (NCBI taxonomy): Eukaryota > Metazoa > Chordata > Actinopteri > Labriformes > Labridae > Cetoscarus > Cetoscarus ocellatus. Next base: position 785,454 of record JBAMNC010000454.1, on the reverse strand, counting down.
ATCCAACAGGTCAGTGTGTGGATGCAAAAAAACTTTCTCCAGCTAAATTCAGACAAGACTGAAGTCATCATATTTGGTCCACAGAAACAAAGAGAAAGTGTCAGCAGTCACCTCCAGTCTCTCTCTCCCTAAAACCCTACAAATAAGGTTAGAAATGTCAGGGTAATAATGGACTCAGACTTGAACTTTAACAGCCACATCAAATCAATAACATCAGCAGCCTTTTACCATCTAAAAAACATTGCCAAAATCAAAGGTATAGTGTCTAAACCTGACTTGGAGAGACTTATCCATGCATTTGTCTCTAGTAGGTAGGGGTGGGAGTTGATAAGATTTTATCAATATCAATGCTATTAATGATCCTGCTAATCGATCCAATTCTTTAACGATTCTCTTATTGATTCCTGCAGATTTTCTGTGTGGGCAAATATTTGCCTGTAGATTTTCATTGGCAACAATGTCAAACACACATCACAGCATAGATAACTGCTTCTGCAAGTTGCTGGTGTTTCCACTCTCTGAAGGTTGTGCAGTAGGCACCTTTTGTAAAAATTAAGCCACAATTCTGACCGCTTCTGAACCCTGTCAGTGGAAGGAATTGATAAGGGAATTGTTTAGCAAAAAGACTCATGATATCGATACTTTGATGGAGCTGTTAACAATTCTTAACTGGAGTTGGATTTTCGATTCCCATCCCGACTAGTAGGTTAGACTACTGTTAACGGCCTGCTCACTGGCCTCTCCAAACGAGCTGTAAGACAGCTGCAGTACATCCAGAATGCTGCTGCTCGGGTCCTGACCAGAACCAGGAGGTACGAGCAGATTAGTCCTGTGCTCAGGTCCCTACACTGGCTTCCTGTGGCTCAGAGAATAGACTTTAAAGCAGCTCTGCTTGTGTACAAGTCTCTCCAAGGCCTAGCACCAAAGTACATCTCTGACATGTTAGTGCCATATGAACCATCTCGGACTCTGAGGACCTCAGGGACCGGCCTCCTGCTAAAGCCCAGAGTCAGGACTAAACATGGGGAATCAGGGTTCCAGTTTTATGCAGCTAAAATCTGGAACAGTCTTTCTGAAGATGTGAGACAGGCCTCTAGACTGACAATGTTTAAATCTAGGCTCAAAACAGCTCTATTTAACTGTGCATATGACTAAAGGGATCTTATCTGCACTCTTCTCTTTTAAAGTTCATTTTATAATGATTATTTTTGTTTTTATTTTGTATTGTGATTTTAATGCATTTTTTTTGTTCTGTAAAGCACTTTGAATTACCTTGTGTACGAATTGTGCTCTTCAAATAAACTTGATTTGCCTTGCCTTGCCAATTTGCCTTATGCATTTGAGGTAGGATATCAAAAATTTGAATTGAAATGCATTTTGCACCCTCTCTGAGTAGCAGTCTTAAAGAAACATTATATTTGGCAAAGTGAAAACAGAATGAGCAATATATGAACGAAGATTAACACATGGCCAAATAGATATGAAAGAAATGAAAGAGGATAAGCTAAATGTTTTTTGTACTTAGTGTTGTTAATAAACAGTAATTTCAATGGTTTTTCCATTGGTTAACCAGCATCAAATCACAATTAAGAATTGTGATGGTAAACTTCTGATCAGCATCAGATTTGAAATTTGGGTATCATGGCAACGAGGGGTGTAAAAAATAGAAGGATGCAAATATATCGCAATATCAAAGTATCAACATTTTACCGCCCAAAATAAATAGTTCATTAGCTAATGATGTGTGTAGATTTAGGACGTCTGTTTTGTGTTGTAATTCAGTCTTTTGCAGCTAGATGGCATCAGGCATTATCACTGGGACAGGCAGTTCAGTTTATTCATGCTGTATATCAATAACACTGATTAGTAACTGTGTTTTTGCAAATAATACTGGGGGATTTTCATACCATGAAATCTTAAAGAATAGACTATTAATAAAAAATAATCATGTATATTGCTCTGCTCGTTGTATTGCACTCATTCAATTTAATTGTATTATCAATAGATCATGATTCACATTGCATGATAAGATTTTTGCCAATTCGCACCAGGAATGACAACACTGACTGATTTTTTTAATTTACTCAGTACTCTGTACTGCTACACTGTACATCAACACTTTTAAGCAAATTGAAGTGAATTACAATACGTTACTTAGAAATCACTCAAGTAAAATTACTGATTGTAAAAAAACTTTTCAAAAAAGACAATTATACAATTTTTTTTTCTATTAAGTACAGTCATTTGACTATAATTCCAAAGAAGGAAGAAATATCTTAAAATGTGGCAATTCTGAACATGTCAAATTAACAAACACCTCAAAAATAGAGTTGGTTAAATGTTTCTTTTGAAGGAGACACATTTTAAAACATGACAAAACATTTTTAAACTTCAGATGTGTAAATAATTAGTAAATTCTTTTGTAGCTACACTGTAGAGGAGTGTAACTACTATCACACGAAGAGGCTCAAACTTGGTCATTATGCAAAGTTTAATGAGATAACTTTTGTTGTTTTATTTGTTATTAATAATGCATAATTAATGGTTGAGCTGTCTGTTGACAACACTGTTTGATGTCAAAGGTCAGTACAGGGTGGTGAAAGGCATCATTTCTCCGGTGGGTGATGGCTATAAGAAGAAGGGTTTGATTGAGGCCTGCCACAGGCTGGAGATGGCCCGACTGGCCACAAAGGACTCTGATTGGATTACTGTGGATGCCTGGGAGAGTTTGCAGCCAGAGTGGGTGGAGACAGCCAAAGTTGTTCGGTAAGTTTGAAATTCTCTTGAGGTGAAAGAGGCAGGGCTTGTGCTCACTAAAAGTTAAAGGAGATCCGCCACAGAAACAACTAGACTACCTCAAAGATCTTTTAGTATACTTGATATATACTTTTAAGATATAGTTTTTTTTCTTCACTGTGTTCTTTTTTCTTCAAACAACTTTTTTGCACATCTTTGCGCCGCAGAGGTTAAAAAAAGTTGTGATAAATTTATGATTAATGACTTGTTGCAAGTTCAAGTCAAATCTCCAGGCTTCAAGGCTGAGTTCAAATTAATTTAATTTATGCATGTCCTTCCCATTCTTCAGAAAAAAATATGTTAGTTTTGTTCTCTTTCTTTCTCAGTCATATAGTTTTATTGGCATGTAAGGTCCAAGCTCGAACTTTTCTTTAATTAAAGTTGAGTGGTCGAATATATATTCAGAAATCTGAGTTTCAATTTCTCATCAAATAAGTGGTGGTGAGACTAGATCATATGTGAGCCACTGCATTTGTAACATACACACATAACTGCATCTTTACACTAAACATTTGATCTTTTAAATGAAATTTACTACAAACCAATTTAGTCGAATAGTTTAAACTGAAGGAGAACTTAAGACAGTGATGTCAGAACATGGTTTCTAATGCCCATCCCTACATCAAGGAAAAGCAGCCCAATCCCTATCCATTTATTTACAACTTTCAGCTTTTCACTGAAGGACAAAGGAACACTGTCCTCTGTGCAAAGAAACACAACTAGAAATGATCATTTGTCCAAGTTGTTTTAATCAGTCAGGACACTTTAAATTCATCCTGACATCATGCTACACAAAGAAATAAATAATTTAACTTCCCAGCTCCTTGTTTTTAGTGTGGCTCCACTGCTTCACATTCATTTTCACTTCTTTGGATGTTATACCTTATTTTATTGTGTAAATTTGCACACTCGAGTCAGATAAATTTCTGTTGAGGAATTATTTCATGCCTATTCTATGTTTTAGTCCAAACACTAAACTGGGGAAAATTGATAGTGCTCTGATTGTGCGTCTCGTGCATGGCTGTGGTCCTCAGGGTGGATTCTCTTCAGTGTGGAGTTTCACATTTTCTCTCCCTTGATTTCTGACTTCATCCACTGTCCTGTAAAAAAACACAAACACTGATTTTTGTTGACCACAGAAGCCTAATTTAAATTTTTATTAACAGAAAACTGAATTTGTGATCATGACTTGTAATGTTATTTTATTAAACAAGAATTAATGTTGCAGAATCAGCAGGAATAATGTTGTTTGACACAAGTTTATTAATAGGTCAATCAAATTTCAATGAAAAATAACTTTGAAAAATGTATAAACTTCTAGTATGTAAGTAATAATAATTATTTGTTTCTAATCACTGTACAGTTATGTTCTATTTGAATGTCAAGAAGACTTACTGAGATACAGTATTGCCCTTGTAAAGCTGTCGGCTGGTACATGTCAAAATAATGTTTTTATTATGCTTTATATTCATTGTATTTTATATATATCTCATTTTAGGCATCACAATGATGACCTGCTGGCAGCAGAGCAGAACACTGATGATGTGGACACAGTCAAGTACACCAAAAAGAGACGTATTGAAGAGAATCATGTTGGGGGTTCATCTCATCCCAAGACCACTGGTAGGCCAAATTTTAATCAGTATGATTGTGTAACTTATGTACGCCTTTTTCTGCTTTCACTACATCTCCTCCTTGTTTGAATTCATGATTCTAGTCAGCCAGTCGGATTTTGCTCACTCTTTATTTTGAGTAAACTGCATTCAGCTCAACTCATCACAGACGACAGTAGTTCAACGGTGCGGTATCAATTTACATCAGTGATTGAACTAGATTACACAACTTATCTACTACGCAGCGTCACAAAGGCCAGATGTCAGGTGGGAAGAAAGAAGCATCAGTGCATCAGTGACACAGATTAATTCAGCCAGCGGCCAAGTTTCCCACATGGTTATACGACATTCTTAGAGCTCATGACAAGAAGTTAGACCATGTGACTCCAAAGTAGGCAGGTGCAGTAGCTTCTACTACATGAATAAGAAAAGTGCACACACCTTTTAATAAACTTATGCAATGTGGTAATTTCTTTTATTGATACGTAATTAAAACTTGTTCTGTGCCCAGCATTGAGTGCTGGTGAAACTATAAAATATAATTCTATCTGGAAATTTTCTGTTGACCTAAAGCTTTTAGAAAATACATAGCATATGTTCACATTTTTATGATACCTGGGAATAATAAGGTAATGACAATTCTTCATTTGATGCATCTGTAAGGGCTCTAAAAAGGGATTTGTCAGTGGCAAATTATGCAGTTTCTTTTAGTCAGCATTTCTGTGGACCTCCCTATGGCCTTTACTAGAGTTGACTGTTGAAATAGGTTAGGTTATAATTAACATTATTGCCCAGCCCACACTTCTGTAACAGGATAATGATTAACTCAGTCATAGGTATGATAGGCAAACTTTAAGTAATAATAAATGGCACTAAGGTGTGTCCTGTCAATAGCATCACAGGTGTCTTTAAGCTTGTAATCAGTCAGTCTGCCTATTTAAAGGCTGAAAAGTAGTCACTGTGCTGTTTGGTATTGTGGTGTGTACTACACTGAACATGGACCACAGAAAGCTAAGGAGAGAGTTGTCTCAGGAGATTAGAAAGAAAATTAAAGACAAGCATGTTAAAGGCAAAGGCTATAAGACCATCTCCTAGCAGCTTGATGTTCCTGTGACTACAGTTGCACATATTATTCAGAAGTTTAAGGTCCACAGAACTGTAGCCAACCTCCCTGGACGTGGCTGCAAGAGGAAAATTGAGGACAAATTGAAGAGACTGATAATACGAATGGTAACCAAAGAGCCCAGAACAACTGCCAAAGAGATAAGAGGTGAACTCCAAGGTCAAGGTACATCAGTATCAGATCGCACCATCCGTCGTTGTTGGAGCCAAAGTGGACTTAATGGAAGGACACAGCTGCTGAAAGCAAATCATAAAAAGCGAGACTGGAATTTGCCAAAATGCATATTGACAAGCCACAAAGCTTCTGGGAGAATGTCCTTTAGACAGATGAGACAAAACTGGAGCTTTTTGGCAAGTCATATCAGCTCTATGTTCACAGACGCAAAAATGAAGCATACAAAGAAAAGAACACTGTACCTACTGTGAAACATGAGGAGGCTCAGTTATGTTCTGGGGCTGCTTTGCTGCATCTGGCACAGGGTGTCTTAATCTGTGCAGGGTACAATGAAATCTCAAGACTATCAAGGCATTCTGGAGCAACATGTGCTGCCTAGTGTCAGAAAGCTTGGTCTCAGTCGCAGGTCATGGGCCCTCCAACAGGATAATGACCCAAAACACACAGCTAAAAACACCCAAGAATTGCTCAGAGCAAAACATTGGACTTTTCTGAAGTGGTCTTCTATGAGCCCTGATCTAAATCCTATTGAACATTTGTGGAAGGAGCTGAAACATGCAGTCTGGAGAAGACACCCTTCAAACCTGAGACAGCTGGAGCAGTTTGCTCATGTGGAGTGGGCCAAAATACCTGTCGACAGGTGCAGAAGTCTCATTGAGAGTTACAGAAATTGCCTGATTGCAGTGATTGCCTCAAAAGGTTGTGCAACAAAATATTAAGTTAAGGGTACCATCATTTTTGTCCAGGCCAGTGTCATTATTTTGTTTTTTAAAATGATTCCGTTGAACTACAATTCAAAAGCAATGTCTGATTTTCATATGTTAATTTTCAGTAATTTTTTATTTATTATTACTTGTCAGGTTCAAGTTATTTCAGTGACCATTGTGGGTTTTTCTTTCTTTAATGGAAGGGTACCAACAGTTTTGTCCGTGTGTGTGTAGATTTTACACAAAGTCATAGCTTCATTGGAATTGGGGTTTGTACTTATCTATAAGACATACAAAAGTGATCATCCTTGTTTAACTATTTCCACAGATGTCTCCCACTTAATGCTCCTCTGTGGAGCTGACGTGCTGGAGTCTTTTGGGATCCCCAACCTGTGGAAGCAGGAGGACATTGCTGAGATAGTGGGCCGTTATGGTATAGTATGCATTACCCGCAACGGCAGTAACCCTGACAAGTTCATCCACCAATCAGACATGCTCTGGAAACATCGTAAGAACATTCAAGTGGTCCATGAGTGGGTGACCAATGAGATATCAGCCACTCATGTTCGCCGAGCGTTGCGGCGTGGTCAGAGTGTCAGGTACCTGCTCCCGGACAAAGTGGTTCACTACATACAGGAAAAGGGGCTCTACAGTGCTGAGAGTGAGCAGAAAAATGCAGATGTGGTTCTAGCACCCTTTCAGAGGTACACAGGGGCCTCATCAAGCTGAGCAAGCTAAAGCTGTTTACCTTTAGTGCCATGGGTTTGCAGAGAATTTGTAGTAATACAACATCAAGTCTGCTTCTTCAAATTTCTATTCGTGCCTGCCAGACAGAGTATTTTTTCAATTGAGAGTGTGAATTTACAAGTCTTCTGTAAACCTGCATTAACTGATAAAAACAGAACAACTCACACTATTGTCTGCTTAAAATGAGGCATTCCATCTAAAAAAAAAAAAAAATAGTGCAATAGTCATAACAACAATAACCAAACAACAGCACAACTAACTTTCAAGTCATCTGAACCGTTGGGTCAGGACCAAAATGTTGGTCAAAAAAAGCCAAAAGTCAATGAAGTACAGAACACCAATGTGACATGAAGCCATGCAATTTATTTTGGTCTGCAGCACTGACTTCATTCTGGTTGTTCACTCAACATTTTAACTTTTGGTACTTATCTTTATATTTTGGGATAATCAAGCTGGCTTTTCCAAAATAATGTGTTTTTAAAATCTACAGAAAAAAAAACATGTTATCATTGGAAACAATAAAATAAAATGTGGTCACGCATTCTGCAATGAGGCTCTTTTTAAACATGTGTGTTTTGTAATTTCTCTTTATTCAGTCATAAATGTTGCTCCATCCAAAGTCCAAACTGCTAATTTTTTCTGTATATTCACTTGAGTGGTCTTATTGTCAGGAATTCAGGCTGGTATTCCTCATGGAGGAGTTGATGGTGACTCTGAGGCTGGACCAGCTGAGAATCACAAACCTGAAAACTGCCAAATAATCAACACTTGGTTATCAGTGTTTGACATTATACAGTTATTTGTAATGCATTACTACTTTTTCATACATCAGACTAAAGTAAGGAATTAAATAGAGTAATGCTTAATTATTTAGTACTTTTTGTTCTTGATGGGCTTCTATTATGATGATGTGAATCAACAGTGACAAGCAAAAATCGTTTATAGCATAAAGATAAGAGGAAAAGAGTTAGATGTACTTTTAACAACTTAAAGTTTTGTCGTTTTTTTTTTTAGTTTGTGTTCATGAAAGATGAATGAGATGATTGTTGTCTGTGGGAAACTTTTTTTTTTTTTAGATCTGTCATAGGTCAGTTTTTGAAGAGGGCAAATTAATTAGCGACTAAAACATAAAGTAATTTTACAACTTTTTTTTAAGAGTAATAAGTCATTTTTAGTAATTTGACCATCACTGGTGATTTTTCAACAAGACATTGATTGTGCATCACAGGGCCCAGGGGCACCTTTCCTCACCCGATCTAGCCCAGATTTAATATCAAAAAACATAGCAAAAGGTCTCTTGGAGGAAATCAAGATTCAGTTTTCACTCCATGTTATACTGTTTGCCTTACATTAGAGCAAACTGTAAATAAACATATACAGTAAAGTGCTCAACACAGTTATTACCTCTGTCAAGGAGGTTATGTTTTCGCCAGTCTGTTTGTTTGTTTGTCTGTTAACAAGATTACTCCGAAAACTACTGAATGGATTTACATGAAAATTTTACCAGAGGTTTGGTTTGGCCCAAGGCAGACGCCAATTCATTTTGGTGCTGATCGGATCCAGGTTGACGTCACAAAAAAACATGGAAGTTTATGATGAAGTCCCATTACTTTACACTGGGCCGTCTTTTGTCCCACCCACGGCACCATCCGATTGGTTACACGCTCTGGTTACACGCAGAGGCATGGCAGAGCGAACAGGCATACAGCGTTCTGCTCATAGACACAGAGGAGAGGAGGAAATGTTTTGCTGATGGAGAAAGCTCAGCGCTGTTCCTGGAGTCTTGGTTTATCAGCAGACTCTCCCGAAATTGTAATAAACATCCCAGTCCTCTACAACTCACTAGTAACATTGCTGTGAGCCCATTAACGTTATAGCAACATCTCTGCGCAGTCCCTCCAAACGTGCCGTTTAATCACTCGAAACATGGTTGCTGATAATGTCGATACGGAAATAGTCCATCATAGCAGAAGTCTGTGTGTGAGTGTAAAATCCTAACCCCCAAATTCCGCATAGAGCGAACGTGCAGCGCGCCGTGGTTTTGCTCTGATCGACAGGCTGGAGACATCGCCCACTGGAAGCGCTGCGGCACGCACAACACCAACATCTGTACAAACAGCAGCAAATTGGTTCAGTCAACAAGTTACAAGACCCACTACTAACTAGGTCTCTCTATTGGATGATATTTATATCAACAATAATCACACTTCTTGCAGATTGATATTTTTCATTCCACAATGTGCGTATGAAATAAATATAGGACAATATTGTTGGGTGGAAATCACAATTTATGGGTGGAACTGAACTGTTTGGCAGAGGTCTGCGTTCTCGAGTGCTTTTCTAGTTTGACTATGTGTCATAAAATTTGAAAACTTCAATACTTTCAAACTCTGTCTTACCGGGCTTCTCTGAGAAGTCAGCGATCAATCAACCATAACATTCAACCTCATAGACTAATTTTTAGTATAAACATAAACACACACACACACATATGTATATACAGTATATATATAGTTGTGTATAAATATAAATTGTGTGTATATATACAGTATATATCATAAAACAAATTTTAATAGCAGACAAAGACAACCTGAGTAAATACAAAAAGCAGTTTTTAAATGTTTGTTTCATTTATTAAGGGAGAGAAAGCTATCCAAACTAACCTGGCCTATGTGAAAAAGTCAATTGTCACATGGACATAAAATCCAATTGAGATACTGTGGCATGACTTTAAACAGGCCGTTCATGATCATGCAAAAACCCTCCAATGAGACTGAATGAAAACAATTCTGCAAAGAAGAGTAGGTCAAAAGTCCTCCACAGCAATGTCAAAGACTCATTGCCAGTCATCACAAACACTTGATTGCATTTGTTGCTGCCATGGGTCGCACAACCAGTTATCAGGCTTAGGAGCAATTACTTTTTCACATAGGGCCAGGTTAGTTTGGATAGCTTTTTATTTACCTTAATAAATGAAATAATCATGTAAAATGGCTTTTTGTATTTACTCAGGTTGTCTTTGTCTGCTATTAAAATTAGTTTTATGATATGAAACATTTAAGTTTGACAAAAAAGCAAAAACAGAAGAAATCCATAAGGGGGGCAAATACTTTTCACAGCACTGTATATATACACATAAGAAGAAACCAGCAGATATAGTTGACTTTTTTTGTAAAACTGTGTGCTTTGGAAAACATATGGAAATGTTTATTAAAAAAATACTTCAATAAAAGCATAATCCTCATCTTATTGCACTGAAAAATCGCTTACATTTCTTTTCCTGTCTTTTTATCTCCTTTTAGCAACCATTTTAGTGTTAAAAAATTGTAGCTGTTGTTACAGTAATTTTTGTAAAGCTGTGTATGTACCCTTTTCATTAAATTACAATTTGAGTTTGCCCAACCAGTGATGCTGTGTTAATCACTTCCATTCCTGGTAACTGTTGCCAAAATGGTAAAAGTTTGCCAAAACCTCTCATTGCTGCACTTCTTACATTTAAAACGTTGAAACTAGAATTTCAACAAGACAGCACAAACCTCCACTAAGGCATTTTTAACATCGTCGAGTGAGTTATTGTCAAAAATGTGAGAAACTGCCCTATCTCGCACTGTTAACAAAACCCTGAAAAAAATCCTAGATCACCACTAAAATCTAATCACTCCTCCCTTGTGTTATGACCAACATTTCCCTGGAAATTTCATCTATTTCCATTCATAACTGTTTCAGTTATCCTGTTAACAAACAAACACACTAACAAATTCAGGCAAAAACATAACCTCCTTTGAGTAGATAATAAACCACAATTTTAGAAATCTTATTTATCTTAAAAAGTTTTGACTGAGCATCTGTAAACAAATAAAGAAAAAAGTATGACAGTGTTTAAGTATTTTTGTAACGGTCAATCAGATTGTCAGTATGGTTTAATGTTAAAGCAATTTTTTGGTTGTCAACTTTATGTCATGTGAAGACACTGATTTAAGGTCACAGTTCAATAGAACAAACATGGACAATAGCTTTTGTAACAAGGAATAGCCCTGCAACATTTGCTATGAGGTGTGGTTCTCTGATTGGTGGGTCTGCAGATGAATCAGAGCTGACAAAGGACCGATTGAGAATGTCCAACAATATGCAAATAAGTTTGGAGTGACAATAAAGTGAATGTGCCCTTCTCAGTAACTAAAAAACTCAACATTTACAGACTTGTCGGCAAACAATCTGCATATTTTTTTACCTCTTGTTAAATGATTTAAAATAATTGGGTGTAAATAGTTGCACTTGGTCAGAGGCAGGTTGCTTCCATCATGCTCTCTCTTGGGCAAAAGAGGGCAATTTGCATTTAATATATTAACTGTTTTCTGCTGATTTAAGAAAGAAGGTTTGATCTTTTTTGAATGGAAATGAAATGAACAACCCTCGTTTTCCATGTTGGGGACATATCATACTTTTACACTCTTTTAGCACTATTATCACACAGATAAGCAATTAAGTAAGTGTGACATAGACTCCTTTCCTATTTGGTTACAATGCTTAGTGGAAAGTTAGAGGTTAACATACCTTTTAGGAAACCTTCCTGATTCTTTTCCTGAGTATACAACAAGTGACAGCTAACTATAGATGCATTGTGATCAAATGAATGTGCATCTGATCACATCACATCTCAAAGATATCAGAATCAGTGTGTATTTATTTGTAGCTTAGGTGTGTCTGTGATATTATTACCAGATAAGATTAAACAGATTAGTATAATCTATTGACGTTTAAATGACTTGCAGCAAGCTAACAAGTCATGGGCTTTGTTTTATTGTTATTACATAATAAGGTTGTGGCCAGTATATAAAAAGAGATCAAATCTGCATCCTTACAGGGTGGACAGTTTTATGTTGAGTTAAAAACGGCTGACGCGTGTTTCTCAGTCACATTTTGAACTGACCTGCTTTCTGCTTGGAGAGGATTGTATGGAGGAAGAAAACAGCAACTGATTGTTGGACAACTTCCACATGATTTACTGAGAGGATGATCTCTCAAGTCACTCAACACTGCACGCCACTCTTACTGCAAACGTCTGTCTTGTTTTCTGCCTTTCACAGAAAGATGTGTCACTATTACAGATGTCATTTAACGAAAGGCTAAACTAAAACAAGACTTCAATCAGGGGCAACTTTAAGATTTGACTTCTAGGGAGGCTCAGCTCCTACAGTAATTGACAAGAACACAAATGTCGTTCCTTGTAAGTTTTCAGTTCTCTCAAATTACCCAATTCAAGAATTATTTCACTACATGGGAGACTTTAGATGATAGCACTAAAAGTTATGTGGAGCAGCATTAGTTTTTACATCATTAAAAAAGTAACTAATTGGTTCGGTGTTTTCAACAGGTAGGTCAACATATTGTTAAGTCATATTTTACACCTTTTACCATTATATCAACAAACTTTTGAATGCAGGATTTGTCATGCTCCAACTTCACATTTTACATCGTAACCACATAGTCTATAGTGTGTTATACAAGTCCTTTTCAGAAAGCATTTATTTTTATACATTTCCATTAAATCAAAGAACATAGAAACCTAATAATTTCTCACCAAAACAACTCAGCTTTTGCATTACCAACCTCTGGGTTTTTCTGCTATTTATTAAGAAAGGAACTGATTTCCACTGCATCCTGACATGAAATAATCTTCTATCTTAGTGTTTTGCTTAATAAAAGATCACACTAAGAGCTTTGCAGTTTGTTCATTTATTTATTGTCATATTAAAAAACATCTATTGGAAAACTGGCCACATGTTATCATTACTAAAGGGGGTCTTAGTTGGAATTCAAGGAGTGCTTCAGCACCCCTAAAAAGGGTCTAAAATTGCCTATGACTTCAACGCACAAATGATGCTGATATTTGGCGAACAGTTATTTACAGTGTTTACGCATACATTTTCTGAAGTAAAAACACAAGACAAGAAAAATTGTGATAAACCAAAAAAAAAATTGCATTTCTGCAAACGTGTATATAAACATACCTCTTGGGTTCATGGTAATGTGTGAATTTTGTTGCAAGTGTTTGACACCTCGGGGGAAATTTTGGAGGATTTATTAGTTTGTGAGATGAGCAGTGAGACCAGTCTGACTCGTCTGTCTTTCATCTACACCCTGGCACTGATGGAAACACCTCTTTCAGTCTGACATGGTCGTCAGGTGTCGGCGAATCACATAAAGGCACTCCTTCCTTTAAACCTCCACGATCTAGAGGAAACAACATTCGCTCAGAAACATCTCATAGCTCAAGGGCCTTGCACTTTTAGGGTTGCATTTTACATCTCTGTGGGATAAAGGAAGCCATCAACATGCCAGCCAGCCTCTGTGGTACATGGGAGCTCATTAGCAATGTTAACTTTGAAGGCTACATGATTGCTCTTGGTGAGTCCTGCTCTGTTTTTTTATTCCAGCAGTTTCCAGACATTAAGTATAATCAGGTATGTAGAATAAAAACCTGAAATACATGTGAAACTACTGTTTTTTGCCATTTAATGAAAACAATATTCAAGTAGAAAACAGCCACTAAAAGGAAAAATATCTGACTGTGGTTTTGCAGCACTGCTATTCATGGTATGCATGTGTGTTTGTGAGCCAGAGGATATGCTAGCAGTTTTGTTTGCAGCCTGTGCAGGATTTTTTTTTCTCTGGGCTCTTACAGGTGCTTTGAATTCTTTAAAGAGCGTCAACTTTTGTTGACGAATTATAGTAATTGAACTGAGTATTGAGTTGATGTGTGTGATATTATGCAGTGCCATTGTGGACAATTGTTTTCTATGTATTCAACCAGGCTAGAAAGGATGAAAAGTCTCCTGTCAGGAATTAAAGGTACAATGTGTCCTGCAGGGAATTTGCAATTTAAGGTAGTAACCCAAGATTTCATTAATTTTCATCCACCAAATGTTTTCCAGCTGAGTTGCTTAAAGGAGGAAGCTTCATGTTAATGATGTCACATATCAAAATGATCAACACCAATGTTTTAGTGAAGGGGTCACCAACCTGTAACTCTTAATCTTCAGGTAGATCTCTTAAACATTTATGGTAGACCTTTAAGACTAGTTGTGTTAAGCCATTGTCTGACACAGAAAATGGACTGTTTCACTTATTAGTGGTGTGTACGGACTTGATGAATCCAGTTGCTTTGCAAGATTAATTGAGGCTTACTAACTTCCCTTTACTCCATTAGTTTGCAGTATGAGCAAGACATTCATACAGTTTAAGATGTGTCTGTGTAGATTCTCATTCATCCAGGTCATGGTCATTCTGAAGATTCAAAAGCAAGGCAACTGGACTGTGTAGAGTTTGTTGGGAAGACGTTTCACTTCTCATCCAAGAAGCTTCTTCTTCAGTTTCTTCAGGAACTGAAGAAGCTTCTTGGATGAGAAGTGAAACGTCTTCCCAACAAACTCTACACAGTCCAGTTGCCTTGCTTTTGAAGTTTAAGATGTGATTAATGCTTACACCGATCCAGTCTTCCACTCTTGGAGTCGTGAGTTTTGTTTAGGAATGGGCTGCATAAGTTGAAGAAAGAAAATGTAACTTCAGATCCACTGACTTTCTTCACTGATGGATTGACAATTGTATCTATTGACTTGAATTAGAGTAAAATGGTATAGTAAGCATTGAAAAGTAACTACTAGTTGATGTTTCTCAGTGAACTTTGGTAGGTGTATCTCAATTCTCCTTTAGCATCAGAAGATCTTCAGCTGAAAAAGGTTGGTGACCTCTGTTTTAGTGTCACCAAAAATGTATGCAAACAAGCAGCTGCCCTTACAAAACAATCCACTTTCAATACAGATGGAGAGGCTCAAAAATAACAAGAACATTCACTGGTAGCACAATAATAATAAAAAAAAATCTCAGTTTGTGTTCTATAGTGTGTATATGTGTGTATCTGTGGGACACATTGAACAGACGTGAAAGGGGTAGAGCAGGCATGACGTGGGTGTTTAATAATAGATGCCATCATATAGTCTATTTTTAACAATGTAATTAAGGTGAAGAGTGTGTGTTTATTAATAGATAACACCACATAGTCTATTTTAATTCTAAAATAAAGGTGAAGGGTGTGTGTCATTAATGTGGCTACATTAATTATACAGCACCCAAGAAACAGGTGTACATATTTTGAAACTTAAAACTTATTTTTGTTTCCTTGTCTTCCATCTCTCCTCTAAAAATGACTACTCCAGAGTTCCTGCAGATTCTTAAATAGTCTTCAGACTGATTTTAAATATTTAAGGCCATAAAAAGTTTTCATTTCCTTCCTAAATCTTATGGATTTTTTAAGAGCTGCTTTTATGAGGCACTTTCCATCTCTTTGGAGAGCAATGAGACTTTGACATCCTGTTTTAAATTAATATGAAGCACCCAGGCTTGTTATGTTTCAAAAAAATATTTTTCTTATTTTAACAAATTAGTATATTATTGCAAAATAGCAACAAAAAATTTCAAAATACCATATCTGTATCAATTGCTGTTTTTTCTACAGTTGAAAATTAATCTTAATTTTTCAGTTCTGGTCTGAAAAAGCCCTGGATTTGAATGTTTGCAATTGTAAGAACCCTTGTATCACAAAATATAAAATCAGTCATTTATTGTAGCTTTTCTTAAACTTTTCAGCCAGGGGCATCATAACATAGTGCCCTCCCTGTTAAGGGGAGTTAGGGGGTTAACAAAAATGAGTAAAACATATCATGGGAAATAATTTCAATCTATCTTTGTTTTATGGCGGGCATCTTGCATACCCCCAGAGCCCTTTTGGTTTTATGTAACACACCCACCCCCACTTTCAGAACCCCTGGTTAAATAATGTCATCTAGTTTCCAAGACCAAACAGCGAAGTAATCCTTTTTTTGGATTTATATGTTTTTTGTATGAGTTCACAGTATACAACAAGTGTAAGGTGCTGGAAAAAAAACTTGAACTCGACCTCTTAAATTCTACACAAACTCTGTTGCTTGTGCATGTAGGGCACACATTGTTCTGCCATTCCAGGTATCAGCCCCTATGTGCGTAAGATTGCCCTGAGGCTGAAGCTGAAGAAAGTGATTGAGCAGCAGGGGGACCAGTTCATCATCAAAACTACCAGCACCTTCAGAAACTACACTGTCTCCTTCAGAGTTGGTCAAGAGTTTGAGGAGTTCACCCAAGGACTGGACAACAGGCACGTGAAGGTAAGAACGAATGACCAGTGACAGATGTCACATGTTATTAAATGTTAATTACCATTAGACATGATAGAATTTTATAAAATACAGAACCATAAAATGTGATACTTAAAAAAAAAACATGTTTTTGTGTCCTTTTGTTGGCAAGTGCCATAGAATTGTTTTTTTTTCTTACAAATACTACTGTATGCCATTGTCTGGTTTTTATGTTCATTCTGTCTTCTTCTCTGCTTCCTTTGCAGTCACTGGTGAAATGGGAGGGGAACAAACTAGTGTGTGAACAGACTGGAGCGAAGAAGAACCGAGGCTGGGCTCACTGGATTGAAGAAGACAAGCTGCATCTGGTTAGAACAATAGTATAAACATTTACATCATTTTTCATTGTCAATTGAATGTCATATATTTTTTTACAGAAATTTTATTGTACACAACTTTACACCCCCTCAGGATCTGTACTGTGAAGGAGAAGTCTGCAAGCAAGTTTTCAAGAAAAACATAAATGAGTGAAGGATTACAGGAGTAGCTGTGATACAAAGCACGTAGGTTTAATTTGAGTAAAAACCCTGTATAAGAAAACAACACTGAAGCAGGACTTCAAACATCTGTCCTCTCAGGGGTTTGGATTCACACCACTAGATTGCACTAATGCATTGCTTTTGATAGGTACTTGTCCACATTTGTTGATATAGCATTTAACCTGGTGAACATAAAATGATATGATGAGCTGAGTTTGGCAAATATCATCTGACTGATTGCCAGATTCTCTTCATTCTCAGGATGAATTTGAGGTACTTTAGGCTCTGGTGTGGAGATATTAAGTGTCTATATATTTTCATATTATAGATTTTTAATATTGAAGTATCTTTATAACATACAAAAGCCAGCAAGACTGATATGTTTCATAACATCATTTTTAACTCTTGTTAAAGTTGCTGAGTGGCAGGGTTGTAGTGTGAAGTATCAATTACATGCCACCAAATCATCCTTTCTTACCTGTGTGTGATCAGCTGAAAACAGCTGGGTGCTTTTTCAGGAAAAAAAGACCTTCACATGTACAGGACAAAATATGTAAATGGATATGAGGTACCACTTTGTCCACAATGTCAAACTTAACACAAACTTAATTTTCTATGTTCTAGCTTGTGCTGTCCATTTGGCTTTTGTTTGAGCTTTATGTAAATACATAAAGCCCTCATAGATGTAAATACATTGATAACAACTGTATGACATAACAGGGTGGAGGATGCTTTATATACATACACACACACCCACACTCACACTCACACCCACACCCACATATATATATATATATATACTATATTGCCAAAAGTATTCGCTCACCTGCCTTGACTCGCATATGTGACATCCCATTCCTAATCCATAGGGTTCAATATGACGTCGGTCCACCCTTTGCAGCTATAACAGCTCAACTCTTCTGGGAAGGCTGTCCACAAGGTTTAGGAGTGCGTTTATGGGAATTTTTGACCATTCTTCCAGAAGCGCATTTGTGTGGTCACACACTGATGTTGGACAAGAAGGCCTGGCTCTCAGTCTCCTCTCTAATTCATCCAAAAGGTGTTCTATCGGGTTGAGGTCAAGACTCTGTGCAGGCCAGTCAAGTTCATCCACACCAGACTCTGTCATCCATGTCTTTATGGACCTTGCTTTGTGCACTGGTGCACAGTCGTGTTGGAAGAGGAAGGGGCCAGCTCCAAACTGTTCCCACAAAGTTGGGAGCATGGAATTGTCCAAAATGTCTTAGTATGCTGAAGCATTCAGAGTTTCTTTCACTGGAACTAAGGGGCCAAACCCAGCTCCTGAAAAACAACCCCATACCATAATCCCAAACTTTACACTTGGCACAATGCAGTCTGACACGTATTGTTCTCCTGGCGACCGCCAAACCCAGACTCGTCCATCAGATTGCCAGATGGAGAAGCGCGATTCGTCACTCCAGAGAACGCGTCTCCATTGCTCTAGAGTCCAGTGGTGGCGTGCTTTACAACACTGCATCTGACGCTTTGCATTGCACTTGGTGATGTATGGCTTGGATGCAGCTGCTCGGCCATGGAAACCCATTCCATGAAGCTCACTGCGCACTGTTCTTGAGCTAATCTGAAGGCCACATGAAGTTTGGAGGTCTCTAGCGATTGACTCTGCAGGAAGTTGGCAACCTCTGCGCACTATGCGCCTCAGCATCCGCTGACCCCGCTCCGTCAGTTTACGTGGCCTACCACTTCGTGGCTGAGTTGCTGTCGTTCCCAAACACTACCACGTTCTTATAATACAGCTGACAGTTGACTGTGGAATATTTAGGAGTGAGGAAATTTCACGACTGGATTTGTTGCACAGGTGGCATCCTATCACAGTTCCACGCTGGTATTCACTGAGCTCCTGACAGCAACCCATTCTTTCACAAGTGTTTGTAAAAGCAGTCTGCATGCCTAGGTGCTTGATTTTATACACCTGTGGCCATGGAAGTGATTGGAACACCTGATTCTGATTATTTGGATGGGTGAACGAATACTTTTGGCAATATAGTGTATGTGTGTGTGTGTATGTATGTATATGGGCATATATAATTTTTATGCAAATGTTATAAAATAAATGGCAGAACTGGCAAAAAAGTGGCCCTTTTTATCCTATGTGAACCTAACATGTTCTTATGGTTGAATGCAGAAAGGTTGTGATTAGACAAGAACTTGGGTGTAATATAATTAAATTGCACTACTAACCCACCTGCATCTTTGAAAAGTCTTATAAACCATCTCTGTAGTGACCAATGACCCTTTAAATTAATCCCACACTGACTTAAACATATTAAATAAACCACGTAAATGAAGAAAGTATTTATCGAAAGCGTTTCATTACAGCTGTTAAATGCTAAAACTTAAAGAGAGTGAATTTTTACACCACAGCTCCCTGCAGAGGGTTACCAGGGCAGTTTAATGCTGTGCTTGACACGAACAGAACTAGGTGTTGGCAGATAGACTCAGTCTAGTGGTACGCTCAACTAGTAATCAAATGGTTCAAGCCCTCTGTCACATGTTGACGTGTTGTTGGGCAAGACACTTAACACCAAGTTGCTCCCACTGCTGTGTCAGTTTCTTGTAAATGGGTATTAAAGGGCATAGGTATGTTAGCTAATACTGATGGATCACTTACACAGACACTCAGAACCATCAGTGAGTAAATGTGACTTAAGAGCTGTGAATGGGTATGTGATCTGCAGCGTAAAGCTGCTTAGAGTAGTCAGAAAGACTATAAAAATGCTATATAAGCTCATTTACCATAAACCCTGAGAAGATCTTTTAAGATTTTTAGACAAAAACAGTTTCAGTAAGGTGCAACTAGAGATTTTCTTTGTGCTCTCTGAAAGTGAAAGACTGATGCCAGTGACTTCAGAGCCATGAAACATGGTAAGGCACACATATACTCCATTTGAGGATATTTTGATATGTGTTTTGAGGTCTTACTTTTGCTTGTACATTCTTTACTTCTTTTACCCTGTATTTCAACTTTACCTAAGATGTGCTACCGTCACCTCAGAAACAAAAACAATGGATAAGCAATGACCCGTCATGCTCATTGTGTTCAAGAACAGCCACCTTGAGACATTCTGTCAGAGTGTCAGACTAGCTTGTCACAAAAAGGTGGTTTGAGAGAGTGCAACCAGGTACGTCTAAAGAAATGACTTTAGAGCAATTTATAAGGGCATGAAGTGCCATTAAAGATGACAGGAAGTCAGCAGATGTGTTTTCAAGCTCACAGAGTGACCATGATTGGTTCTGCTCCTTCCTGTTTATGTTTACATAAACACCATATTGGCAATCACACCTCTTGAGGTAATTTTAAGAGATTTAGCATCACCAAATTGCAAGCTTGGGATTGTACTTTGCTAATTCTAGCATAGATGATGCAATTCTTAGGTGTCAGCTGGCTTGCTAAATATTTCCATACTACTTAAAATCAATGCCAGCCAAATAAGACAGATCAAACTGTACAACATATCAAGTTTATCACTTGAACAAGCACAATGTTGATATGCCTTGGAGGGACAGCTTATGTTGGTATCACCAGCATCAGACATGATTAATTTTTTAATGACATGTTTTTGAAGGTCTCATGCTATCCTAATACATCTTACTGTGTATATGTCCTGATTCTATAACTAAGGCCAAGTTTAAAAAACTTTTTTATGACATTTTGATGAACGTGGTAACAGTTGGCCAAAAGAGGCTGGCTTGAGAAAGGGTGATCTGAGCTTCATCACAGTATAGGACAACTAGCTCTACTGTGAGTACACCAATGTACAAGTGACAACTAACCAAAAACTCAAGGAAAAGTTATGCACAAGTAGACATTCCTGCATAAATCATTTTTGAATCGGGCAGTTCTAATTGTTTTGTAAATCCAATGACAGAGACTTACCAGTCATCTAAGCTGAGAAGATCCAATGACAGAGACAGACCCTGTTCAGGGTTGGACAAAGGCTTCAGTTCCTCCAGTTTGATATCAGTAGCTGCTTGTGGTTTGCATGGACCTACTGGGTTCTTGACCTCACAGGTAGTGCACTGCTGATGGATTCTTTAGAAGGGGCTGGTTTTCGAGGTGGAGTGGGATGGAGAGTTGCCTCAGAAGTTTCTGTGTTTCTCTGTGCTGTGTTTTGTAGGAGAAGCCAGGTGCAGAGCTCTCTCTTGAGTCTTTGAGTTCCTTGAAGGTGCAGGTTTTGGAAGAGGAGTTGGATGTAGAGTTGCCTCTTATGTCACCATGTTCCTTTGTGGAGAAGATTTTAGTGGTGGAGTTGGATAGAGTAGTGCCGCTAACATCCATGTCTTCTGTACAGGGAGTGGAGAACACTTTTGATCCATTTCTTTTCTGAGATACTGGGGGTTGGGGTCCTTGGGCAAGAAACTGTGGTAGATCCTCAAGCCTTTTATTTAAAGGCAGTCTGCTGTCTCGACATGGTATCCAACATCAACATCTTCGCCTGTAAAGTCTAAAAAAAGAGGAACATCAGTAATGTGGAAAAATTGGGATGAATGCTATTCAAATCATGTGAGAAGTCTGGCACTTTATAAGAGACAAAGGTCAATGCACTGATACATCCCTGCTGAATAAAGGATTTTCAAACGTCAATGTTCTACTTATTCAGTAACGGCAGTTTTTTTGAACAAAGAACTTTGTTTACAAATGATTTGGGTAGTAATTTATATGTTTGCAAACCAGTGATATTTGATTTTCTAATCAATACATCTGAGCTGTGAGATGTATTTTTAATTATTCTTTCGCGCATCCAGAAGTACTTACTTTCTCCACCCATCCGGGACTTCAGCACAGGGAGGCAGACACTCTTCTGTTTGGTCCTTTGGCTGCTGAGGGAGTAACATATATTTGAGGATGGGGTATCTCATCAGGAGTCCTTATGTAAGGAATGGCCCTCAGCTGTTCAGGAACTAAGGAACCCTAACTTTGTAAGTGGAATTCTTACTCATTCTTGCTTCATGTACAGCTTCAGTTGCGCAACAGTCTGGGGTCTCTGTTTTCATATTTTGCGATTCATAACGAGCCACACATTTCTAATTAGAGACACGACTGAACTGCAGGCAGGCCAGTCCCGCAGTCTTTTACTTCAAAGTCACGCTGTTGTAATGCATGCAGAATGTGAGTTGGAATTATCTTGCTGAAACAGAAAGAGACATCTCTAAAGAAGGTGTCACTTGGATACTCCAAGTCCTGTATGTACCTCTTAGCATTAATGGTGCCTTCACAGATGTGCAAGTTACTCATGCCATGAGCACTAAAACACCCCCGAGTGCTATCTGAAGATCGAAGGTCAAGAGCCTTCAGTGCTAGTTTTTTTGCTTGATGCTTATGTACAGAGATCTCTTTGGATTCTTTGAATAATAATAATAATGTTATGGACCGTTGATGATGAAATAGCTAAATTCCTTGCAACTGTGTCTTGAGAGATGTTTTTAAACTGTTGGACTATTTCCTCTCACAGTTGTTCACAAGTGATGAATCTGGCCCCATCCTTGCTTGTAAATGACTGAGCCTTGTGGGATGCTCCTTTAATATGTACATAATACCCAATGATGACATTCACCAACCTGCTCACCTGTGGAATTTTCCAAACAGGTGTTTACTAAGCATTACTCAACTTTCCCAGTCTTTTGTTGCTCCTGTCCCCACATTTTTGCAACATGTTGAAGGTATCAAATTCAAAATGAGTCAATATTTACAAAAAAAAAATCAATTAAGTGTATCAGTTTGAACACTTAGGGCTCTAATTTCCTGGCACAACTCAGGGTGGCTCAGCCTGGCGCACCCCGCGCAGTGGTAATTTTGTCCAGCACCTGCCCTGCACCACATTGGCTTTTGTCCAGCCAATTTAGTGCAGGGCAGGTGCGCCGCGCCTGCGCCTGGTCTACGAAATTAGAGCCCTTAATTTCTTTCACTAAGTTTCTTTTCAGTTAAATATACAAGAATATACAGTAGGTCTTAAAGGATTTGCAAATTGTTGTATTCTGTTTTATTTACATTTTACACATATGCCAGTTTGCATTAGGTAGGTCACTTTTTTTTTTTCAAAAAAATATATATAAAATTTAATATTTCCTAGGTACATAGTCTCAAAAGATTGCCATACATTTTTTCATCAATTATTATTTCTTTCTACTTTTAGGGCATCAAATATTTTCATCCAATCCTGTTTTTGACATTTAAAAGATTTTTTTTGTATATTTAAACATTTTTATGCCTGCTATTGTATGGTAGGTCTCTGATATTTTGTTTGTAATAACACATAAAAAACCCCTCAACATTTCCAATGTACAAAATGCTTGGTGAGAAATCTTTTTTTTTTTGGCTTTCAGAGTCTGAGAAATGCCACTGACCAACAATAAACCTGATTTTGTTGCATCGTAAATTTTTATGTTGTATCAGCTAAAAGTTAAACCTGCCCCAGTGACCTTTTTTTTTTTTTTTTTTACCCAAGTCCAGAAAGTGGATGTCTCAAAAGAGAGCCTTGGATTTTTCACAAATTAATATTGGTCTCACTCTGTGTCCATGACAACTATTTTCATAACAATTAAAGAAACTTCATAAGTTTGCACTTATATAATAATAGTATTTTTTTATGCTTCATTTTTAGCAGGACAATAATTTTTATGATTAATTCTTAGATAACATCAGAGATTTGCTTTAGAACTACTTTCGGCATTACATAACTAATTCTATTTAGCAATGCCTACGTAAGTAGGCAGTTACCACTAGTAGCAGTCCATTAAGCATTAATGATAAAGCCTAATGTGCAAAAATTTTAGGATGGTGCGATAAAAAAAATGATGTTAAGTAAGATTGCTGACATGCTGATATTCTGTCCAGAATCACAAGGTCATGATATCAGTCCTTAAAAGAGTGATAACATAAAGTTTACCATTAAAACTCTGTACAATCTGTTAAATCCACTGCCTGGCCAAAAAAAGTTGCCACCTGGATTTAACTTAGCAAATAGGTACGAGCCTCCTATTGGATAATTACTGCATGGGCCATTATCTTTCAGCTGGCAACAAGTTATTCAACCCCAGCTGATGCAATGAGTAGCTTCTCATTTCTTAAACGACCATGTTGAAAGACACATCCTGTGGTCTCGGAAAAGATGTTAGTCTGTTTAAGAAGGGTCAAATCATTGGCATGTATCAAGCAGAGAAAACATCTAAGGAGATTGCAGAAACAGTCCAATGCATGATTAAAAACTGGAAGGATATTTGGGAACCATCCTCTTCGAGGAAGAAATGTGGTCAGAAAAAAATCCTGAATGATCGTGGTCGACGATCACTTAAACGTTTGGCCAAATCAAATCGAAGAAAAACAACAGTAGAACTCAGGGGTATGTTTAATAGTAAAAGTAAGAGCATTTCCACATGCACAATGAGAAGAGAACTCAAGGGATTGGGACTGAACAGCTGTGTAGCCTTAAGAAAACCACTAATCAGTAAGGCTAACCAGAAAAAAGGGCTTCAGTTTGCCAGGGAGCATAAAGATTGGACTCTGGAGGACTTGAAGAAGGTCATGTGGTCTGAGTCCAGATTTACCCTGTTCCAGAGTGATGGGAGCATCAGGGTAAGAAGAGAGGCAGGTGAAGTGATGCACCCAGCATGCCTAGTGCCTACTGTACAAGCCTGTGGGGGCAGTGCCATGATCTGGGGTTGCTGCAGTATGTCAGGTCGAGGTTCAGCAACACTATGTGCCCAAAGAATGAGGTCAGCTGACTACCTGAATATCCTGAATAACCAGGTTATTCCATCAATGAATTTTTTCTGGTCATCTCAAGATGACAATGCCAGGATTCATCAGGCTCAAATTGTGAAAGAGTGGTTCAGGGAGCATGAGAAATCATTTTCACACATGGATTGGCCACCACAGAGTCCAGACCTTAACTCCATTGAGAATCTTTGGGATGTGCTGGAGAAGGCTTTATGTAGTGGTCAGACTCTCCCATCATCAATACAAGATCTTGGTGAAAAATTAATGCAACACTGGATGGAAATAAATCCTGTGACATTGCAGAAGCTAATTGAAACGATGCCACAGCCAATGCGTACTGTAATCAAAGCTAAAGGCAGTCCAACGAAATATTAGGATGTGTGACCTGTTTTTTTTTGGTGCCGACTTTTTTTTTGGCCAGGCAGTGTATATGGTTGCTTCTTTTTGAAGCAGAGAATTCTGTTCTCTGATTATCATATCAGATTTACCATTGATGTGTTGATTTTGCAGTGAAAGTGGTAAGTAGATGAATAAATAGACAAATATTGAACTCTTAAAATAGATAAATGATTTACCCTGTTAAATTTTCAATTACTAGAGCTGTGCATTACTCACAGTTAATGAGATAAACTGTCAGTTCAGACATGTGACCAACCCTTGGGGACATCCTCTTTCTGATCCATTTGATACCAAATAAATATTGCCCAAAAACTAAGAAGATTTGAGTTTGGTAGATTACTTCTATTACTACTGTTGTAGATTACTATGCTGTTGGAAAGCCTGTTCATTTCCCTTTTCAATTGTGCCACATTTGTAAGGAACATGCATTTGCAGAACTGAATATGTGGGTTGCGCCTATGAAAAAATTACCAAATCCTGTCTGCCAATGCCTAACAGCTTATTCGGCTAATGACTCTTGTTTGGTGTTTGATGGATTGGATGATTGAAATCTGAAGAAACAAGACATATAAGACATAAGACAAGACATAACAATTTATTCATTTCTCAAACAGGAGTCTCGGGAGCATGTGAAAGAACCATACACAGCCACAACAGTCTGGCACCTCCTCATGCTGGTCCCCAGCCTGGTTCCACACTGCTGTGGGATGCCATCCCATTGTTCAACCAGCATTTGTCACAAGTCAGCCAATGTGGTCACTCTGGCACCAACAGCATGCACAAGCTGATACCACAAGTGTTAAATGGGGTTGAGGTCAGGTCATCCCCTTCTCTCCACTCCCAAATTCTGGAGACATTCTCTGATAAACACTGCTTGGTGGGAGCCATCTTGGAGAATAGAGTTCTGCTCAAGACTTTGGAGATATGGTATTGCTGCTGCAGAATCTCATCTCAAGATATCTCTGCATTGAGAAGCTTCCAATGATGACAAGCCTGATTTTTCAGTGAAGGTGATGCTGCCTCATACTATCACACTGCCTCCACCAAAAAATGTTACTCTATCGGTGCAGCAATTAGCATATGTTGTCCACATCCCCTCCACACTTTGACCTTACAATCCAAGTGCCATTGACAAAATCTGGACTCACTGCTTAAAATAATGTTGCTCCACATGTTCAGGTTCAAGTGCATAAGTTGCCAACAACCAGGTCAAACAGGCCTGACAGTAAAGGGCAGTCATGGCAGGCCCCATGGCAGCCCTTTAAGACCTGAGTTTTGGGACAGCCACTTTGTGGCCTGTCTCTGATATTCCCTGTTATATGGAACTTGACCTTCAGTTTGGAGATGTTACTAGGGTT
Organism: Cetoscarus ocellatus; assembly: GCA_037902135.1. NCBI lineage: Eukaryota > Metazoa > Chordata > Actinopteri > Labriformes > Labridae > Cetoscarus > Cetoscarus ocellatus. Next base: position 759,072 of record JBAMNC010000454.1, on the reverse strand, counting down.
CTTTCCAAATTATGCTGAAACTTGTTTTGTGGAACAACACTTTGAAGTTGCCCCTTTGCATGGGTCCTATCCAGATCAGTCAACAGTGGCATGCAGATTCTTGGAGCAGACACCAGCTGACCACTGTAGTAGGGCTCATGCTCACAGGTGCAGACCCTTGATTGTCAGAACCTGGGAGCTCAAAACAAGAGTCGATTGAAACAGCAAAAAAGGTGCGTGGCATTGGCAGAGAAAATTTGGAACATTTATTCATGGGCACAACCCACATACTCAGGTCTGCTGCTCAGCCCACAAATAAATGTTAAAAATGTGGCACCACTGAAAAAGAAAATACACAGGCTTTCAAAAACAACAACAAAAAAATAAATAAATAAGATTTATTGCCAAGGTCATTGTTACAATAAAGAAATAATCTACCAAACACAAATTCCCTTAATTTTTGTGCGTGGTTTATATCATGATTCGGTTTTACATATTATTTTAGTATCGTGAATTAAACTTAGTCTCACTAGAAGTCGAAATTTTGTAAAATGCCAACACTAGTTGATGGAAAACCTTTAACTACAATTTACTGTTACTCAGTACTCAGATGCTAAAACAAATCATGTGTCTAAGTATAATACTTCCCAATAAAACTGTTCAAGTAAAAGTAAAAGCACTGGTTTAAAGAAACTACTCGAAAAGGTGCTTAGTGCACCAAAGAACTAGTCAAATACAGTAACTTGAGGAAATAATAGGTTGTTTTCCACCCCTTCTGTGTGTTAATGGCTCTTTACAAACATCGCGGCGCCTAAACAACCTCGGAAAGCGATGTATTGGCCTGTATTTGAACGGATGAAAATTATCAGCGCTTAAAATTAATAAACTGACATAACGGAACATCAACTCACACACGTATATATGCTACACAGTGACGTCTCACACCTCCCAATGTAGTCTTGGTCACGTGACGCTGAGTAGAACCAAAATGGCCGCTGTTGTATTTTGACGTATGATAGCTAGCTACTTTTCTTTTTGTTTCGTTCTTGATTGATAATTAGCAAACACAAGACTTTCTGGAGGAAACATATCCTTCCAGCCTCCACAACTCGGTCCTCTAGTTTTATCTTGTAGACAATCAAGACTGACACGTATTTGTTGAACGAGTTAGACTATGCATATTTAGCTCTTCTACAGGCTAGCTAGCTGGCTCTGGCTGGCACCATTAAAGCTGTTGTAAGTGAAATAGCTAGCTTACTTGGCTGCGATGGAGGAGTTGAGCGCAGATGAGGTAAGGTGACAATGGAAACAACGCACATAATGAGCATTGACTTACAACAAAGATGTATTCTCTGGAATTAAAAGTTTAAAATTATTTTATCAGTGTTGTATTTCCATTCTATGCTCTTTGGAAACTGAGATTCGCCTGGTTAGCCGACTTGCTAATGGGGCTACCTCCGAGACTAGCATAGTGTAATATTGAAGAAAAGCACCGTGATCAGGTAAAACATTCATCGTAGCATCGGTCCACATGAGTGTGTAAACCATGGTGACACCTAAATTACAACGTCGGAGAGTCACTGTGGAATACTAGAATTGGAATTCAAGTCGTGGGTCATATTGTCCTGTCACGGATAATAGTACTTTAATTTTCAGCTCAGGGACAATGCTAACTTGCTAACGTAATGCTAGTAGCTTCGCTGAAGCTGACCTTTTGATTAAAACCAAATCTTGCGTACAAATACATTTTTAGACATGGATGATATTGTTGTTATCTCGGTGATGAACTTTTCACGTTGTGTTTTTACTATCACGGGATAGTGTTTGGTGACTGAGCTGTTCTGATACAAATTTCCTTTGGGGATCTCTTTGACAGCTGCTAATGTTGTTTTGCTAACAGACAGAAATTAGCTGCTGGGCGACTCAGCAGAAAAACACACCGGCCACCGTTGAGCAATCGACTGTGTGGCTACTGCAGCGGGATGATATGGACCAAAAGTCATATCTCGATGTTATTAAGCTTAACTCGGGTTGCCCACGATAGAAAGCTCTACACTCCACACGTAAAGATCCAGTTGTTTCCCTTTTAAATCCGCATAAGCCAAATATTGATAGCAATTTCGAACTTTTATTGAAAGCCAAAGTTAAAAGGAAAGAAGTACAGAATTTTGATTTTAAAAAGTAAATTGTTAATGGTAAATAAACTGTTTAACCCCCAGTATATCAATTACTGTGCCAAAGAACATGTTGCATTTGTTTTGTGATTTCCAACTTTCATTATTTTTGTTATTGCTTTTTTTCCGCAAAGATTTCTATATAGTGCCGGTCATTGATTATTCAGAATTATTGTGTAGTGTTAGGAGTGTTAAGTAAAATGAATGCCCGTGTTGCGTGTTTAAAACCAGTGAGTAATTGTTTTTTAAAAGAGTGATCTCAGTATCTATCAGAATAATTAAAATTCTGTTTTTTTTTGTCGTACTGGTGCAGCTCTTATTTGACATGTGCAAATATGTCTTTATTTTCTGTAAAGAATCTGAGTGACAGAGATCATAAAGTGACAAATCACAGGCCACTAGGGGAGAGGTGGGTGGCCACTTCTTGCAAGTAGCAAATGACATCTTTTTAAATAGCATGTTGACTGCCTTATATGAGGACAGAAAAAAATGATTATACAATAATTTGCCCAGCCTAAGTTGTCACTAAGCTGCTTCCCTTAACCACAGGAGGGAAAACAAAAACTTGTTTTTGGCCATCAGTTAAAAGCCAGATGTGCACTTGATTTGCCTTTGCTAAGGTTTGTAGCTGCACTATTGGTGCTCATGCCGTAATTTGTTTATAATTAGGTTTCTAATGATAATTGTTGTATCTATTTCATTATACCAGTCTTTCAAACTTAAGAAACTGTTGCTGAAAATAGGATTAAAAAACGGTTTAATTGTGTCTCTTCTGTTTGGTTCTTATGATCAGTGACAATTAAATAAATTAACTCATTGGCATGACTGTTATATCACATCCAGCTGGAATCTATGAAACAACTGTCCAGAGGAAGAAAATTTGCTTCCCTCTCATGGCAAAATATCTTTAAAGGTTTCTGTTTTGTTGCATGCTCATATTTTATTATGTTAATAAGAGAATAGTGCTTTAAGTGAATGTTGATCTTCTGGGGTACTCATTCAAGATTCGCAGAAGGCGGTTGGCACGACTGGCAGGGGGACAGACGTCACAGCCTAGCACCCCTCTCAGCACACCCCTGACATCTCCACAGAGAGAAACTCCCCCTGGACCCCTCCCTGGACCCTCAGGTGCCACACCCCAGCCCCTGCCACCAGCTGCCTCTCAATCATTGGGGTTAAATGTCCACAGTGGTACCCCTGCCACATCCCCTATGGGCACCTCTGGTAAGAACTGAATTGTATTTGCATTTTTTGTCTCTTAATTAAAAGACACTTTTAGATTTTTTTTTTTTTGGTTTAGATTTGTAAATAATGACAGGTCAGGATTTGGTCAGTGTTTTTCCAGTAGTAAACCTGAAAGTACAGTTGATTATTTTATGATCTGTAGCCTTATCCAATCACTCTTCACAAATAGGTCTGCAGTATATTGCATCTCAAATGAGGAAGATAAACAATAGTTGTTTGAGTTGAACCAAACAATGAAAGGAGCCCTTACATGCATTATACTGTAGACCTTGAATGACACCAACACATACAAAAGCTTATTGTTGTGATCATCTGTATCCCTGTTTGACACAAGAGTTTGGCCGGGACACAGAGTTAGAATTTCTGCTTTGAGGCACTTTGCCAGAGAATACTGATAAACCTTTAATGGATATAACAAGGTTTTCTCTACATTTATATGTCTCGAACACAACTCACTACCACTCTAAGGCAAAGGTACAAAATACTAATTTGACGAACAATACCTCATGTGCACACTTCTTTTCTGTAGAACACGAACAGAATTTACTTGTTTGAAAATCCAATTCTTTAGACTACAGTGACAAACTGCCAGTTTCATTTCTAACTTCTGTGTGGGCTTGCAGTATACATTCAGTGTACATTCAGTACACTCTTTGTCCTATTTCCCATTGTGAAGTCATTTGACATCAGTGTAAAAATCTAGTGATGCACCAATTGTGATAACCATGGCTGATGCTGATACAGTGTTAAAAATAACAAGTTGCCAATACAGATGCTGCTACACATGGTTTTCCCAGTACCTCCCCTGACGTAACTCCCTCACAATGCCAATATTTTCTGTCATGGTTGATCATAAAAAACAAATCAGAGTTTGTCCCAAAGGTCATTACCTCTGCCCCCCTCTAAAAGCTCGACTTTGTATCAGCAGTTAGGTTTGCCAGATTTCAGCATTACATCACATCTAAAACTGATATCTGTTCATCACACATTCATTTACCAGTTGCCAATGTTTGTAAAAGGCCAATATGGGCCTATACAGATGTTAAACTGATGTCAATGTGCATCCCTATCTTGATCTATGGTTGGCATTTAGAATACTACTGAGATGATGGTATGGTCCTGATCCAATCCATTATTATCAAAGATCTGTTTCTGTGATGTGCCGCAATATCAACACAGATTGAAAAACAATAAGACCAAATGGCCTGTCCATAGTGTGCAGGTGTATTTTGGTAACCTTGCAAAGCAGCTGGATTTGCCACATTCCATGTCTGTCATCTGGCAGATCCACCTTGCAAAGCTTCAAGCCAAAATTATTGTGCCAAGTCAGAAAATGTCTGGGCTTTTCAGTGTCCTTTCAAGGACAAAGAGGCTATAGTATGAGGTAGAGTAGTTTGAAAGTGAGAAGGGACCTCAAGCCTCTGACTACTGCAAAATAAATGTAACAGGAAAACTTGTATGCTTCATTTAATTGTCCTCCGTTTGTTCTTGAACAGTCCTGCCCTTCTCAGTCACTTTCCTTTGGATGTTTCCCAGATGACCTTGTGTGAAAACACGCAATGAATAAAGGTCCATCCCAATTCAAACTCTTCCAACATTGAGACTCTCTAAATGCTTATCTAAAGATTCACTTTATGTTTGCCCATAGTTTTGACAAAGTCAGAGACTTCATATTATCACATGTAAAGGGGGTGGGAGTAAAAACAGATTTCACAGACTAAAAACCCAATCCAGGAAGGCTGCGAGTTCTGAAATTTAAAGTGTACATAGTTTGAAGAGACAAAGAGAAGAAAATTGTAGACCACATATGTTCTCTTTTTATATGTGGGTCTCTCCAAAGCTGGAAGCTCAGTTTACAGGATTTGAATCCTTAAACACCCAGAAGAAATGGGAAAGCAAACAAAGAAGATCCAGTTCAGCAATATAACAGATATCCCAGAATCATTGATAAAGAAAGATTATGAATTACCTAAATCAAAACATAATAAGATATTCTTGACATGTTGAATATTTCTTTCTTTAAGGTGCTTAGTTGTTGTTTTTTGCCTTTGCAGGGGTGGCCTATGGTAGTCAGAGCAGTGAGGGTGTAAGCTCTCTGTCCAGCTCCCCCTCCAACAGCTTGGAGACTCAGTCTCAGAGCTTATCCCGATCGCAAAGCATGGACATTGACACTGCCTCCTGTGAAAAGAGGTTAGTACCTTCTTTATAATTAGGGATGCACAATATTGGATTTTTGGAGATGGCACATTTGCTGACATTTCCAAACCTATTATCACCAATACCAAGAGCGCAAAGCCTGAACTTAACAAAAATTGACCTGTTCCTTTCATGATGACAGTCTGTTTGTGTTAGAAACAGGTGTGAAGCAAGAGAAACTATTATTAATTTATAATAAATGATAAATTAAACGTTTGATTTCTAAAAGTGGAAATTCTGTGATAATAGGGTAAACCATTATGATACTTTTGTTCATTTTGCTAATATTGCTGCCAGTGGGATCTACACTGAACAGACATAACACTATGACCACCTGCCTAGTGCCCTGTTGGTCCCCTATACAGCCCCATACGCAACAAACTGTGATACACTGTGTATTCTGACACCTTTTTGTCAGAACCAGTATTAACTTCTTCAGCAATCTGAGCCACAGTAACTCTATTTTGGATGGAACCACAGCGGCTAACCTTCGTTCCCCACCTGCGTCAATGAGCCTTGGCCATCCATGATCCAGTCGCGGGTTCATCACCATTCCTTCTTTGGACTTCTTTAGATTGATACTGACTGCTACCAATAATATCCCACCCACTAACAGGTGCCATGATAAGAAGATAACCAGTCTTATTCATTTTTATCCTGTCAGTGGTCATGATGTTTTGCCTGGTGTGCCAAAGTTGTACTAATATATCGATTACAAGTAAAAGCAAAAAAAAAAAGAAAATCTGCCGTTACCAGTAACAGCTTTTTAGGTAATTATCTGCTGATAACAATATTGTTTTGGTAATATTGTGCATCCTTAAGTACAATATAGTTTACTGCCATGTTCAAAAGGTTAAAAAACACTGAAAGAAACTTGGTTAACTTAAAATTGCATGTTATCAGTTAAAATGTATCTCAGGTGGGTTTTAAAAGGTGCTGCAAAAAGTTTCATAAAGTTAGACATTTTTGACTGTGTAATTTACATCTATATTCTTAATTTCCTTGTTTCCTTGACAAGGTTTCTGTTTTTTTAAAGTGTCGGAAATATTGTAGCATATTCAGTAAATTCTTTGGATCTAGTTAGGTTACTAATAATATAATCAGAGTGCTTGATACAATGGCAGTAAGTATTACTCATGGATCTGAATAACTGTTGAGTCAGAAAGTTAAGCTTCATTGACCCCAAATTTTTAGGTGTGAGCATGGTCTGGTATCCTTAACATGGTGCCTTTCCATCTTTTTCAGCATGTCCCAGGTGGATGTTGACTCAGGGATTGAGAACATGGAAGTGGAGGACAGTGATCGCAGGGAGAAGAGGAACTTGACTGAAAAGGTAAACAGAAGTAAACATCTCTCAAAAAAACAAGGTCTTTAATTCCTAACTTTGCCTCATGACTCCGATATTGCTCTTATGTAAACAAGTGAATCAGTAAACCAATGTTTAAAAGTAAAGTCGGTTATGAAAAACTGTCACTGTCTTCTGCTTTTTTCTCTGCACTCCAGGAAACCTCTGCAAATTCGGATGTCTCAGAAGAACAGGCTCTGCAGCTCATTTGTAAGATCCTTCGTGTATCTTGGAAGGAGCAGGACAGAGATGTCATCTTTCTCCCTTCACTGGCTGCTGACTTCCATCAGAACCCTAAAGATGGTACGTCACATAGTGAAGTATTTATCTCTGATACTCTAAAGCCCAGTTCAGACAAGGGCTGGGCATTGTTAAGAACCTCACGATTATTTCGATTTCGATTCTTTGGGTGGCGATTCGATTCAGTATCGATTCAATAAGAAGTAGAAATACACAAATAATTAAAGAACCTGTTGACAGTTTCTGACTTTTTTTATTTATATATATTTATTTATATGTGGTATGTCACCTCATATTTTTGAGCAAACATCGGAAAATAAAAAAATGCACAGTAATAACTTATTTGTGCATATGGAGTACAAAAGTAAAAACATGACAGTTAACACTATAATTATAAATGTCCACCTGGTCTTTTTTGTCAATAAATGTGTCAGGAATTGTCCTTTGAATACATTTTTCACCCTTTTTTCAGGAGAAATAAAAGTAAACAATCCTTGCAAGTATTTGTCCTTATTATGTTATAAATACTTAAAACAGTGTGTAATTACAAGAAAGAATAAAAACGCATATATTCAATTCTGTCATCAAGCACACCTACCTGCTGATTCATGGAAAAATGCTTTCTTTTGGATTAAAAGGTGAACTCACCTGACACACCAGATGGATAGTTCAATATACTGTTTTTCACTAGTCTTTCTGGGCGACTGCCCTTTGAAAATGTTGGGGACTGGGCAGAACCTTGCAAAAGCATATTTGGCAGGTGACTGTAAGGTGGTTCTGCCAATAACATTAATCACGGGCCAATCAGATGTTGCTGTTTGCTGGTACTAGGGCTGCAGTGGCAAGTACAAAACATAAGCCACTTTCTAGAACAAACTCATGCCAAAACATGTCAGAAGTGGAGTAAAAATATCCTTTCTACTGACTTACTGCTTTGGACCCCGAGGCGTTAATTGGTCATAAAAACATACGACCTGGCACATGATCGAAAGCTAACCTCAGGCTGTACAATTTGGACTCAGCAGGATTTCAAACTCTTACCCTTAACTGAATTTAATAACTTGATTGTTCCCATTTCTGTTGTTCCTGTAGTATACTGCGATTTCAAAGACCTGATCGGCCAGATCCTTATGGAAGTCTTAATGATGTCCACACAGTCACGTGTTCACAACCCGTTTGCCAGCTTAACCGCCACCTCTCAGCCGATTACAGCAGCCAAATCCCCAGACCATCGTCTGACCCTAGTGCAGCCCCCCAGCCAAGGTGGCAGCCCCATGGGCCCCAGCGCAGGATCCTTTGGAGCCAGCTCTCTGTCCAGGCAAGTACATTGACCCAGTCATCCAAGAGCCAGAAGTGATACTTTCACAGATGTTTTAAGACCCTGGAAATCCCAATTTTATACATCAGTATGTGTTTTTTGTCTTATTTTTTCTGATTTCATGGAGCTGAAACTGTAGTCAAACTATTTATGAATAACGAGATTGACAAACAAGTACACTGATCCAAGAATGTGTAAATAGATCCACAGATGCATACACAGCTTCACAAATGTGTGGGACAATTAATATATTTAGGATAATTATAAGTAGCTCAAATCTCAGTGTTATTGCTATTAGACCTGAAAAATTGACATTAATGATTACAATTGTGGCAAGTGTCTCAAATGACTCTTTCCTTCTGTAACGCTTCAACTGGAAGCAATCTCCTTTCTGCGTTAACATTTTCTGATTTATTCATGCTGATGCAAATAGTTTTGCAACAAGAAAAAATCAATATGTTTATGTTTTGATCATTTCTGTTTTCCAAGTTATTGTTCTTCAGAAAGTGCTGCCACTTATTATCTCAATGTTGTTCACAGTCTGTATGGGTGTAGTAATCCTCACCCAGTGGCTTCGGATACATCCAAGAGTTCCTCCCCATCTCTCTCCACCCCTACTACACCCTTGGTACCTTCTACACCTTCTACCCCACAATTCATTGTTTCTGCTAGCCCACCTGCCACTGTTCCTCAGAGACCCAGTCTCAGTTCCCCATCTGTACCCATGCCCATCTCTCAGCGCTATCGGCCGTATTCCGTCACCTCCCCCTGGGGGGCTCCTTCCCCATCTAGCCCAGCAAACAGAAGCTTTAGTTCCTTTGGACCCTTTCCTGGCCCTGGAGGGCTCTCTGTTCCTCCCAACACCCCTGTCTCTTTGCCACCACCAAGCCCCCAGTCCCTCCATTTGAGCTCACTCAGGGCTCGCAACCCTCCCTCCATCACCCCCCTTCCCACTGTTCCCCCTTCTCCCAGATCACGCACTCGACAGGCTACATTTGCTGCCAGGATTCCACCATCTAGGTATCTTCTCTGTTGTATGCCTGTCAGTGTGCTGTGCTTACAAAAGCAAACTAAAACATTAATTTTTGCACCACAGAGTTTAAAAATGTGTGCATGCCTAAAGTTTTTAAACTTGAGGTCCGGCCAGCTCCTTTTCTTATCGAAGTTGAGGGTCAGCCTAAGGTTACTGACAGAAACTAGTGGATAGCTCAGTTCTGTGGGATGTCTGATAGTTGTCAAGTCAGTGACTTTCAGAAGTTGTGATTGAAATGCACAGATTCAAATTGTCAGTATCACACATGAGGAAATTATGGAGTGTAAACCATCTCAGTCCAGCCTGTCAAAAGTTATAAAAGTTTTTAAAAAATCAATAGATTTATATAGTATGGTAAATCTTGAGGCAAACAGTTCTGGATCTGCATTTAAGTAGATTTAACAGAGGCACTATCAACATTTAGATTGGGAAAAAGCCTCAAAGTTCACTCTAGCTCACCCCAGTGACAAGTTTTCAGTAACTGTAAAACAGTCATAAACAGACCAAAGGCAAAACAGTCATAAACTCACTTATCAAACATTCACAAGATCAAAAAGTGGGTGTACTGTCATTTTCATGCACGGATTGGCATTTATCCTGCTGAACCTGTTTTGAACATGAATCTGTTTTGAACATGAACACATTGAAATCCCACATCAGTACTTAGGTCATGTATGCAAATTTACACTCACTGTAGTCCTAATTCTGCAACAACAAAAAAAATGTATGTAATGAAGAAGAATCTCTGTACCATAATAAGTCTGCATTTGTAGACACAGGTTTAAAATTTTAAAGCTGAATTTTGATATTAGATATATCATTGAAAATTTATCTTAGATTACCCCCCACCTCAAAAAAAATACACAGTGTGTAAGAATGGTGAGCAGTGCGGGCTCTCAGCTGATTTCTTTTTTAGTATTTAATGAATGAGTGTTTTCATTATCAGTTTATTTTAAAATAAGAGGGACTGCTTTTAGTATATATTTTTTTCTGAACACTAAAATCTATGCAGTACATATCATGAAAGATTTAAGAAGAAAAACTAAAAACTGTAATGATTTGACTGACAACTCGAGGAAGTTAAATTTGTAGAGTGAATTCCTGCTCAGTTAGGCTGTCCAAATCTTCTAATTAAGGAGTCTGATCAATTAAACCTACAAAGTTTATCCTTAAGATCTGAAATTATACCTTTGTTTTCTTTAGATGCACCTGTTTAACATTATTTTTAGACACTATTTTGTTAAAATATTGCTGCAGCCTGATCCACGCCATGAGGACAGAGTGGTGGTGGAGGCGATCAAAAGTGAGGGAGCGGTTATGCATGGAGGTGGAGATAAGAAAACACAAACTTTTATTTATTATCCAAATTAATTAGTTTATCAAGGAATTGTACAACAGCACGACAGTCTTTTATTTTTGTTTGTTCATAAATAATGTCTCCCTGAACAGCTGCAACATCCCCTCAGTGGACATTTCCCATGTGCCACTGTCCCTGCTCTGATAATCATGATCAATAAGCCTCTGATATAAAACGTGCCTTCCACTGTGTGTTTTGGCATCTGTTAAACTGTAAACTGTAATCTGTCCTCAAATAAGTTGCCCCTGGGAGCTCCACAAGATTTTTATACCCCTGAACTTTAAAAATAGTTGTTAATTAGTTTTATTGGGCCGCAGACACACTGACTTTCTCAATTAAAATATTTATCTTCAAACAGGACTTTAGCCTTGATTTGCAGACTTGATGTCTCTGATTCCCATTAACATCTCTTTCCAGATTTCCAAACAACAGTAATTTATTCATTTCCTCTTCTCCTGTGACGCTGTTGGCCTCTTGCTCTAAGAAGTTTTCCCTCCTTTAACTGCTCCATGCCCGTCCATGTCATAAATTCCGGGTTTCATTGAGTATTCAGGGATGTGTTATTTCAATGGCGATTATTTTCAGCTGCCACATTTATCAGGACACTATTGTTTGCTGGGATTTGCCAAATATGCACATTTCATGAATCACACTTGGGAGCTGGTGTAAGGTCACCTCTTCCCCAAAATCTGTGCAAGTTTCTACACCAGATTCATAAATAAGGGCCATTACATTTTAAGATAAATTAAGTCATTTTCATGAACATGAACAAACATTTTTCATTAATCATGTCTGCATTACTTTATGTATTTGTTGATGCAAGGTGAATGGTGATGGCGAAAAATACATTTTGGCCACTGTAAAACAATCTGCATTAGGAACAAATTCATAAAGTATGAACTGTGTTGCATTTGTATTTTGTGCAGCCATGCATGTGTCAGATAATTATTTGATACAATCAAATGTAAAACTTCACAATGCAAACAAGTTGTGACAAGTTCCCCAGTTTTACAATTCCCTTTAATAGATAAGAATAATTAATTTCTGACAGAGGATCTTGGTTTTCAAATCACATTCAATGTTGGCAAATATCCTGTTGTCAACCAATCTGTTCTCTGAGTCAAATTTATAACGTCTAGTATAATTTGAGTTGAATGTTTTGATTCATTTGTCCAATTTGTGACCCTACACTTACATTTTCTAAGTTGATACGGCTCTCTAAAAAAGGTGTTGTCCAGCCTTGGTCTACATGAACATTGTCAAACATTTTGATAACTGTTTTTTTAATTGTCGATTACATTTTTATGATATTAAATTTTAAATTTCTTCTGGAGCATACTTTTCATGATTATTTTTGAGCATTTATGCTCCTTGTTGCTTATATTAAACTTCTAACTAATAAAATAACTAATCAAGTTTTACAAGCCTTATGGGTCTTGTTTAAAAATAGAAAAAAAAAAAGATTAGCCATATGTGTCTTCAAACTGGCTTGTTGTTTGAGTCCCTCAATTTAATTATCAGTTTAAAAAATGTTATGACAGTGTGTGAAAGCTGCAAACAAAATAAAATATAACAACACTATAGTCTCAAACAGGCATGCAACCTCCCTGTGTCCTGTCCATTGTGCTTTCCTTTTCCAAGTCCTTTTTTTCTTTCTATGATCATGTCTCCTTTTCTGTTTACTCTCATTTTGTCCCCAACATCCTTTTTTCTGTCAATCTTGTTCTCCGGTTGTCTTTTCCTCATCACGCTAGCCCCTTGTCGTTGCTGTTCTTTGCCCTCTCTGACGTGTCTCAGGACAGCAGTGATGAAGAGTCTGAGGAGGAGGAGGATTTTACACGTGTTCAGTTTGGGTCCAGGTACACCCCTGCACGGTGTGTGCATTTGTGTGTGCGCTTGCTCTGTCATGAGCCCACTGCATGTTTCAGTGGGCCCAAAAGGGCCTAGCACTAACTGTGTGCACTTACAACAGGAGAGCAGGGAAATCTGTGCGTTGGTTCTAAATGTTTTGGCCATCGGATGTTCATGTGTGATGATGTATATGAAGTATTAAATTTGTTTTGTTTTAGAGCTATAGGCTTGCATAAATCTGTATTGGCTGTTGTCATCAAGCTTGTGTTTTCCATATCTCTGATGACATTTCCCAGCTCTTGTAGTACCTATGTCTAAGCAAATGTTGGAGTTCAGTTTTTGATACTCCTGAAAATCAGTTGATACTTATGCCAAATGCTCCCTGCACATTTTAAAGAAAGGATCCTTAACCCTAAGCCAAAGATAGATGTGACTGTAATGTTTGTTTGACTTGAACTGTTGATGCCTGGTTCATGGATCTCTGGATTTTTGTCTTTGCTGCATGGATGAGTGAATCATAGCTGCATCTATGACAGGAAAATATAGATTTTTGTTTTCAACTTAAACCAACACTACGTAGTTTTTCCACCCTAATATGATATTTCTAGAATCATTGTGATGGTAAATCGCCTTACAACAGGTTGAATGACACCTCTGTCATAATCTGAGGGGGTCTGTATCACCTTCACTGGCACAACGTAACTTCGATGTGGATGGTAGGAACACTTCCACATTAAAAAACTACAAATTTTTACTGCTTTGACTGCTTTACGCCAGACGTCACTTCCCCCTCGAGGCGAAAGCTAAACATTGGGAAAAGGAGAATATAAAGCAGTTCATGAATTTTTAAAACCGATTTAATGAACAGAATTTAGTTTAAAGTAAATATACACTTATTTTCCTAATGGAAATAGGGACCTCTGGCCCGCACTCCTGCAAAGAAGGTGGCGGTCATGCTCCTCTAACGCTGGATGCCACCCGCCATTAAACAAGAAGAAGAAGAAAGCTACATGTAGTGTTGTTATCATGGCGGAAGCAGAGAAAAACCCGAAGAAAAGATATATTTATCGGAGGAGACGAAAAAAAGAAAGCTGGAGAGTAACAAGCTCAGTGCCCGGACAGGGATAAACACTGGCCCGGCGATCACTCGCCGGCGTGAGCTGAAAGACGAGGCAGAATGTCCGACTGATGCTAATTTAGCCCTGGTACTATTGGACTTGTAAGTACATGATGATTTATTCAAATAGAAACATGATCAGACTGTACCTTATCAGTCCACATGGTTAATTTGTCTCTCTGGACGTCCTGTCGGCTCGCTTCTCCTCCCTCTGTATGTCAAACAAATGCAGGTTGGTGTGAGGCGCTCTGTTTTACCGTGCAGTTACACTCAACGACCATAGAGGCCACTAGAGAGCTGAAAAGCCGGAATCTTACTTAGTGCTGCTTTAAATTTTTTAACAAAAAAGTAAAGGGCCCATATAAAGTAATATTTTGGTATCAGAATGGTTTCATGCTGGGTAAGTTCATTTTAATGCAACAATGGTAAACTTTTCAACCTTAAATAGTGGTTTTATAGTTGAGTTCAAAGATTCTCAACTGATAGAGGGACTTCCATCCTATTCTCTGTCTCGGTTCTGTTCTGTCTTGGATCTTTAGCCATTGTTTGAAACAGCATTTAGGCTGACTAACTGGCTTCCTTTAAGTTGAATGATGATGTGTGGCCTGGTGCTGTAAAGACATAAACACTCCTCATGGCTTAACCTTGTTTTGTCTTGTGGCTAGTGGAAGTAAGCCCATTGCAGAGCACAGACCTGAGAATGAATGCTGTGCCACTGACGGTATGGACGAGGCGAAGGAAGCCATAAAGGGACAGGAGCTCTTATAGAGCATCTCAGACACATAGAGATTACAGCACTATCAGGGGTAGCCAGTTTATGAAAACATAAGTAGTTGTGAGCATACCCTAGCAGCCATCAAAATGGATATATAAACCTGATTTAAGATGAAACATGACTTCTTTAAGATCGATTTTGAAGCATTTATTTATGGTGAAAATGTCCGATATTGCTGCTTTAAACTTCAAGTAAACTGTAACCAAGGGCAGATGTGTCATGCTTTCATTTACTGTTTATGATAAACCATTAACTTGTTAACTGTGTCTCAAAGGTTGGCACACTTGATTCAGCTCGCACATAAATTTTGCAGCTAACACTAACAGCAAGTAAATCTCAAATATTTGGGTGAAGTGTGACAATCTGAGTACTCATCTTGGCTCCAAAAACTTGTCAAATGGTCCTTAAATCTTTTCTGGTGGTATATAATTTTACTCTTCAAATGTACAATACTGTTTTACTGTAATATTATTACTCATTGCTTGAAGTTTGTTTATTTCAGGACCCTTGGGAGTGGGTTTGTGTCTGTTAACCATACATTAATTACTTTGTTTGATGCTAACAACATGTTCCCCTGTGCTGTGGTGTTTTTTCTTTTTCTTTTTTGTATTGACATCCTCTCTGTCTTGTTTTTGTGTTTTTCCCTCATAGTCTTGGTGCATGTGGAGGGTCAATGTCCTGTGACTCAGCCAGCGACCGCTTCACCATTGAGACTTGCAAAGAGACAGAGATGCTGAACTACCTCATTGAGCGATTTGACAGTGTTGGCATGGAGGAGAGGAAAGCCCCCAAGGTAGAGGTCAATGCTTTGATAATGTAATGATTCCACTTAAAGTCACGACCAAGATCTTTTCAATCTGAACTGGATACAAAATGCCCAGAAGAAAGGGAAACAGTGTGTACTTCAGACACTGGCTGCAGGCCAGATGGTCTGGATAAGAGTGAAGATTTTCTCCTCAAAGAACAGTGTGATTCAGTCTGGAGAAAGATTCTGTGAAAATTCTAGCTTACATTTCAATCACACCTCCAACCATTTTCTCTCCCCTCTGCATCTTTTCTGTTTCTCTTTCAGATGTGTAGCCAACCAAACGTCAGCCAGCTTCTCAGCAACATTCGCTCTCAGTGTATTTCCAATGTTGCCCTTGTCCTGCAAGGCACCCTGACCCAGCCACGGTATGAAACCTGGTCACACACTGTGACAAATTTTGGCTCTTTTTCTGTGTCATTGTATGTGTGTTCCTCCTCTGAATTTAAGTCTCCATAGCAACTACTTTTTCACCTCAGTTGTTAACATATTATTTATTTAATTTTAACACTTGTTTGTGTTCAACATGCAGGAGTCCTCTTGAGCAGTCTTTATTGGTACCCTACATGCTGTGTCGGAACCTTCCTTATGGCTTTATTCAGGAGTTGATCCGCATTACCCACCAGGAGGAAGATGTATTCAGACAGGTGAGTTTTTACAATAACAAAAAATACGTCCCAAACTAAGTTTGCCAAAAAATGATACTTCAGTACTTTTTTTTATACCATAATTTCAAACTGTACAATATCATGACATTTTCTTTTACACAAAATCAAAATATTAAAGCTAAGAAACAGCTCTAGGATCAGATTTTTCAACCCCAGGGCTGCAAAAAGTTTTTCACAGAACAGAAAAAAAATACTCAACTCAAATGCCCAGTAATTTTTTAATATTTTTTATTTTTAATTCATTATCATGCTTGTATTTTTTTTATGTGATTTGAATTTAGTTTGTTAAGTAGACTTTATACAGAATAAATCAATGTCTTGATTTAGTTAAATCTCAATCTCAGTATTTATTTTAATTGAGATGGACTGTATTCTTTGGAGACTTACAGCCCAGAAAACTAATGAGAATTCTTCTCCCAGGACACTCAGGTGTTGATTTAGAAACTGACTCTTTAGCTTTATGTTTATTAGTGAACAGGAAGGCACGTCTTGCAGGGGAAGTAAAAGTGCCGTATTTTGGGAAGTCTGTAAAGGCCATTTTAAGTGTTTCTTCAAAAACATACTTGCAGCACTGGCTCCTTTAATCGCAGTTGCACAGTAGATGTGAAAGTCAGAAGATGGCTGTTGATGTTGTTGATGGCAATCTTTTAAGAGTATGAAGAAATGGTAGCTATACCAGACGAATGCAGCATATTTTATATACATCAACCAGATTTATAATCACAAAATCTTAAGTTATTTTTTTTTATTCTTTATTCAGAAAGGGTCAGGAATAATTTACAAACATATAGCTTAATTATTTCATCATCACATTACAGTAAGTAATATCTGCACAAATTACAGTTGTTTTTGATTTTTTTTCATGATCCTCTTTTGGGTCTCTTTGCTAAATAACAATCTGACTAAAGGGATTTGCTTTCTTGTTAGTTAACATGTGACAGTAACGAAATAATTCTTCAGGTTTTGATTCCCTCAAGGAAAGTCCCAAAGTACAATACATAGAATAATCAAACTATACATTATATAATTCAAATCATACATCTATATTCTGCCAATGCACATTCATACATTTACGTTCTTATGTACACTTGTTCACAGTATAATCACTGTTTAATAAATCCAAAGGGGAATGGTGATGATTGTCATTTGTATGATAAACATAATGACCATGATTGTGTGGTTCTGTCCATTTGTATTCAAAGTGAGAAATTATTTTTTTCCATGACAGAGATTTCTTAAACTATTTCTTCCCACTCCTCAATTGTGAGGGGTCAAGATGCAGCCAGTATCTTGTTATGGTTATTATGCTAAAATCATAAGGTATTTTTATATTATATATGATTTCTAAAGCTTTATGGACTGATGACTACAACTTTTTAGTTTTTGTACATTTATTGAAACATATGCCAGTGGCCCGCATCCTGACCCCCACATTCTTTCCAGCATTTTGAGTTTCAGTATTTGTTTGATTCCTCCTTTTTAATAATAATATCTCCCATTTATTTTGATGTATTCTGTTGTATTAGATTTTTTTTTGTTGCAGAGCCTTTATATAATCTGGATAAACATTTTCTTTCATCTCTGATTTATAAGCTCATAAAAAATTTTGGGTACTGATTCATCTGCATCTGCAGGGAAGTTTCCCATAACCTTTTCATATTACTGGAGCAACTGCAAATATCTAAAAAAAAAGTCTTGTTCTTCCTGAGAAGACCTTTCTTTCAAAGAATGGAAGCTCATCAGATGACCTTTTTACCTTCGCCAAGGAGGTTATGTTTTTGCCGGCGTTGGTTTGTTTGTCTGTTTGTGTTCAAAATAACTTGAAAAGTTATGGACGGATTTGGATGAAATTTTCAGAAAATGTGTGAAATGGGATAAGGAACAAATGATTAGATTTTGGGACTGATCCGGATCACCATCCAGATCCAGGAATTTTTTAAAGGATTCTTTAACATTGCAAGATACGACCAGGGGTGGACTAAAACTGCTTGGCGGAGGTCTGCGCTCTCTGAGTGCTTTTCTAGTTTAGTCGAGTAATACCTTTTAATTATACAATTTTAAAACCTAGAGTCTAACTAATTGGGTTTAAATTTAGGGTCGTGGGCACACCATCTTAACATACCTAGTTTATCTAAATGTTGTAATGTTACAATGTCGTTTAGCAGATGCTTTTGTTCAAAGCAATGTTTATCTGAGAATAAGAACAACACAAGCAAGAATCTAAACTTGAGGGGACAACATTAGTAAGTGCAACAAACTCTGTTTGGACACAGGTGCTGTCATATACTGCTCAAGGCAGTGCCTATTTTTGGTTTATTTATTTATTTCAACTAAACAATCAACAGTAAACCTTGTCAAGTCACTGCAATATCATGATCAGCATCATCAAGTCCCCATGTCATTGACATTGACATCAAATCAAGCATCAGTATACTCAATGCTGAGTTGATCACAAAGAGCTGGGTCTTAAACCTACTTATTCATTCTACCAGAGAAGAATCAGACAAAGTGCATAAAGTCGAGCCTTGAAATTTCTCTAAAAAGTAGATAGGGACTCCGAGTGGAGTTGGGTAATTCATTCCACCACTTCGGAACAAGACGAGAGGGAGTGTAGACCTGGATGGGGGATTCCAGGTAAACAGGAGCTGTTCTTGTTACTGTTTTATAAGCCAGAAGTTGAGCTTTGAATTTGATTCGAGCTGCCACAGGAAGCCACATAAATGTTCAACACAAACACACCCTTAAGGTATTCTCTAGATCTATAAAGGTCTTTGCACAGGAAACTGCATATAAGTCAATTTTATTTATTTATTTTTCCACAAAAACAGTTGAAATCGATGTGTTAGGAAGGAAAGAAGTCAGGAACCACTGCTTTAAAAGACAGGCCATATGACATTAACTTGAAGTAAAGCAACAGCTCACCATGTCCAGCTTCCTTACTCTCACCCTGCAGCACACACCTACAGCTTCTCTCTATTACTGGGAAGTATTAAAAAGGTATCTTATCTGTGCCATTACCAGGCTGTGTATTTGGTCCCATCACTAACAAGTATGTGGATGAGATGATCCATCTCATCTCATCCACATACTAGTGGATGAGATAATGATGATGATGATAGCAAGAAAACACTCATCAAAGGTCTTTTTGGTGTTATTGCCACCAGGTCATGCAGCACATTGGTGACTCTGTATGAAAAGTGTTCAGTGCTCAAACTACTATTGATAATTTCAGGCATACTGTTGTTGAAGATTATAAAACCAAAAAAACTGGTGGTTTTGGTATCTACTAATCAACACACAAGTAGCAGCACAAAGTGCCTCAGGTTGTGTGACTAACATCTGACGTCCTGTGACCTGCCTTTTAACTATCGCCCATGTGTACATAGCAGTTACAAAACAATTCCTTGTTTAGCCCAAGTAAGAGCTTCGCCTGAAAGGATGGCTGTTATACTTGGACCTTTATCCAGCAGTTGAATGAACAAATGTAGAGTTCAAAGTAACTGTCATTAAACATTGTGTTTTTCTTATTCAATGCAATATATTGAAACTTTGTGTTATGTTTATTGCAAATATTGTAATAGCTCTAACACAAGCTTATAGTCTAGTTTAAGAGCTGATGCATGCTTTTTCTCTTCAGATCTTCATCCCTATTCTACATGGACTGGCTCTTGCAGTAAAAGAATGTTCTTTTGACAGTGACAACTTTAAATTCCCGCTCATGGTAAGTAGG
Organism: Cetoscarus ocellatus; assembly: GCA_037902135.1. Taxonomy (NCBI): domain Eukaryota; kingdom Metazoa; phylum Chordata; class Actinopteri; order Labriformes; family Labridae; genus Cetoscarus; species Cetoscarus ocellatus. The sequence goes on along the minus strand of JBAMNC010000454.1, from coordinate 739,239 downwards.
TATTTACTGGCCTGTCTTTAATGAGGTCACAGTAAGAGAGGATATTCTCTGCAGAGGCCCAATGAAGTCCAGTCACTGCAGCTCCAGATCCACACAGTACATTAACCATTTAGTTTTCAATCATGTGTTTGTATTCAGAATTGTTGTGCTGCTCCCCCTTAAGACGAGTAAAAGAGAAAATTCTCCTGTCATTTTGACAAGCCTATAAAGTCATGCAGTATCAAATGTGGCTTGCCGCTAGCACGCACAATGATTAGGTGCTAGTATCCATCTGGGAGTTTTTCTTTTTTTTATTCAATTCATTTTGGGTATGTTTTAGGGAGCATGTTATGTTGTATTGCATGGTGATTGTTTGGTTATATTGTAAAGTAAATACCTGATTATCAGAAAATCCTCTCTTTCAATTACTTTTTTAAAATAAACCAAAGTGAATGCAATTCAGTGCTGTTCACTAAACTTGTCACTTCATTGCTAATTTGAAGCATCTATTCAGCTGTGCTTTGTTGTTTTGTTTTTAAGGCATTAGCTGAGCTTTGTGAAATCAAGTTTGGGAAGACGCACCCAGTGTGCAATTTGGTGAGTAAACAGTTCAATGATTATGGCTACAGTTCATGTTTCTTTAGTTAGCAAGACTATGCGTTTCTAAAGTCTAATTACCAAAACATATCTTTTTTTATTTTTTTTTTTTTTCATTTAAAATTTGTGTCTGGCTTTTGTATTGATATATTTCCTGCATTATTAGCATGGCTGCTTAACTGCAACAAAGTTCTTTGTTGTAAACAAACAATTAAATGTAACATTTATACATTTACCTTAAAAAGCCCCAAACATTTTTCTGCAAGTCATATCTGAATATTTATCTTTTCATAGGGAATTGAGCTTTGGAAACAGTTATATACACATTTTTTGCTTAAACAGAAACATTCTGATTTTAACTAGGATGGCACATTGGCCATTCCTGTCACGGTATAAGGTTTAAACAAAATTCTTATTGATAGATGTGTAATATAAGCGAATTTATTAATTGCATAGTCATGGAGGAATACTCAGAGGCCAAGCTGAGCCAGTTGCTGAGGGACATGAAATATTACTATGCATAGAAAAGGCAATCTTGACTTTGAAAGGGAAAGGTGAAACTTATGAGCACATTTGGACCCCTTTTTCCCAAATGCTGAATAATGTTAGCATGTCAGATGTATTTAAGAGTGATGGTAGGAATCCTGAGGTACTTGGTAAACACTTCCCTGGGACAACAAATAATTCGGGGCTTGCTGTAAGTTTGCTTAACTCTTGACTGTCAGTAATGAAATGCAATGACAGATAACAAGGAGTGTACCTGTTTTGGGTTTTTATATTGTCTTGTTTATTGTTTGCCCTTATTTGCGTACCGCTTGCAACTTTCTTTATACATTGTTGTAGGTGTGTAAGGTACTCTTTGTCGTGTTCTGTAATAGTGTTGCTATATGGAAATAAACATACTTAAAACAAACTTGCATTGAACATTAGTTTAAAGTCTTTTTGGTTATAAAACAAACAAACAAAAAGTGTACCCCATGCATTATTCTTTGTTTTGGTTCCTCTGCACAGGTGTCGTCGCTGCCTCTCTGGTGTTCCAAACCTCTTAGTCCGGGTTCTGGAAGAGAGATCCAGAGACTGTCCTACTTAGGAGCTTTCTTCAGCCTCTCTGTGTTTGCTGAAGATGATGTGAGTTTAAAGAAATAGATACATACTTAACATAACTCAGGAGCACTAGATAGAGCAATGCACCATCATCATTCAAGAGAGCAGAAAGCAGGCCTTTGGCAAAATTCCTGCAAAATCAATATAAAAAATACACAAATGATAAAATGAATAACATGATTTTAAAAAGTGTTTAGCCAGTCCTATATAAGACTGCAAACTCTGTTGTTTTCCCTTAGACCAAAGTAGGAGACAAGTATTTCTCTGGGCCAGCTATTACCATGGAGAACACACGAGTTGTCAGCCAATCATTGCAGCATTACCTGGAGTCAGCAAGGGTAAATCGTAGCTTTATAATCACTCTTCTTGCTAACGTTGTTTGTTTTATATATAAGAATGTTTAAAGTTTTTCTTTTTTTAGGGTGACTTATTTAAAATTCTCCATAACATCCTGCTAAATGGAGAAACACGTGAGTCAGCTCTTAACTACATGGCAGCTCTAGTCAACTACAATGTGAAGAAAGCTCAAATGCAGGTAAAGTGTCAAGTTCAAAATTACTTTTTTCCTTTAAAACACATACAAGATTTCCTGTAAATGAAGAATATCTGTCATACGAGTCAAAATCTGCATATATTTTTAAATATAAAAAGTCATAGAAAAGAGATTATGCAAAGTTTTATTCCCCCATTATGTCATCATGTTTTGTTATTGTACATAAAAAGGTTTTAGTTTGCTTTTTTTTTTTTTTTTTTTCCAAATAAACTCTTTCTCTTTCAGACGGATGATAAGCTAGTGTCTACAGATGGTTTCATGCTTAACTTCTTATGGGTGCTGCAACAGCTGAGCATGAAGATCAAGCTGGAGACAGTGGACCCCTACTATATTTTCCACCCTCGTTGTCGTCTTGTCGTTAGCTCAGAGGAGACACGTCTTAAAGCCACCATGGAGGAGCTCAAAAGTTGGATAACTGAACTTCGTAAGTTGACTAAGTAAAGATATACTGCTTTACACATGCACAAACAGGGGGTGCATTGTTCCTGGTGTATAAGGCTGTGTCTAACTAGCTTTTATATAAAAACATTTTTTTTTTAATTTCAGGATGGTTTTGGTTTTATTTTAGGTTGTAGCCAGTTTATATTTTTTATTGTTGTCAGCTCGCAGAGATAGTATTGTCAAAGGTGCTGGAGATTGATTGGCTATACTGTATGGAAAACTGCATCCAGAATAACTAACCAGGCCCTTTTCTGGAACTGACAAGCACAGAGGAAAATCTTTTGTTAATTATAGTTACTGTACTGTAAATACTGTGACTTGAAGTCTTCTAATACTTGTTTTAATTTTTTTCAGACTTTAGGTATGTAATTGATTTAAAGCAAAATTTATCAGCTTTAAATGAAGGAAGGAAGCTATGACAATGTTAGGAGATAAAATAAGTCTTAGTTTAACTCTTTCAAAAATCACTCACAGAAAACTGCTATGGATAGTGGTGCTTGTTTTCTGTAAATAGTGAATTCCTCTAAGCATATGCAAACTTAGTGTCCTTACTTAAGTGTTCTTCTCAATCGTCAAATTATGCCTTAAAATTGCCCCCAATCTCCTATAACTTAAGATGGAACAAACTGTGTCCTGCTCCACTGCCACTTCATATACAAATAATCAAGAAATAACAGACACTTTGAATTATGCTGTTGTCTGCTATTTCAGTGTTGAACCAAAACCAGGCCTAATTATGACTAAGAACTTGCTAAACCATGAGCTCTGTGAGCTGTCACACCTCTACATACCAATTGATACTTTTGTTTTGTCTTTTTGTTATCAATGGATACTTGCCTTTTTCTGATTATGTGACCAGATGAAGACCCCTCCAAATTCTCAGAGCCCAAGTTCCCTACAGAGTGCTTTTTTTTGACTCTGCACACCCATCACTTGTCCATCCTGCCTGGCTGCAGGCGCTACATTCGCAGGTTGCGAGCCATTCGAGAACTAAACAGGTATGTGCATACACAGTCACACACAGGTTTAGCCACTCAAAGCATGATCGGTATGGTTGATTTTTCACTGGTGTTTTTCCATGTTAGGACTGTAGAGGAGCTGAAGAATAGTGAAAGCCAATGGAAAGACTCTCCTCTGGCAAGCAGACACAGAGAAATGCTCAAGCGATGCAAAACTCAGCTTAAGGTAAGTTTCAGCTTCTTTAGGTGCACAGTGTTGATTTTCATGATGATTAAAATTTGAACACTGGTTAAAAGGCACAGACCTGTTTCTTGTCAGCTCCAATTTTCCTGAGCTACCCTGAAAATGCGGAAGCTTGCAGGATCCCATGACACAACATATTTACAGAGACATGATCTTTACTTTATTTGACTTTGTCCTGACAGAAACTGGTGCGAGCCAAAGCTTGTGCTGACGTGGGCCTTCTGGATGAAAACCTGCTGCGCAGATGTCTGCAGTTTTACAGCACTGTCATTCAGCTCATTCTCCGCATGGTGGATCCTGCCTACCCAAAGTGAGTTGCCCTACTACTGAATGATAATGTTCCTGTTTGCTGTTACATCAATGTGCTAGAAAGAGTCACCATCAAAAAACAGTTTTGTCTTTTATAAGACCTTTGACTTTGTTGTACATTGTAAATCAAATGCTTTGTTTGTATTTGTTTGCAGTGTCACCCTGCCTCTGAACCCTGAGATTCCTAAAAGCTTTGCTGCTCTGCCTGAGTTCTACATAGAGGATGTGGCAGAGTTTCTGCTTTTTGTTGTACAGTAAGTTCATGATTTTATTTTAATTTAGTCTGATGGGTCACCCATGTCTTACCAGTCAGATTCTTTTACATCGAGATGTGGTCACACAACACTTTTTTAATATTTAACAATGTTTTACAAGAAAAACAAAATCTACATTTTTGAAAAACTTTGACCCCAGGTGAATGGTACATTTACTTGTTTATTGAAACAGGTACCCTGTTTGGGTATTTGCACTGGTCTCAGGGTTCCTGCAGGATTCCTGAGAAGTCTTAGGAGGTCTTGTCTAAGTTTTTTTTATACTGAAGGCCATTAAAAGTCTTAAAGTGTTACTTTAACGTGACTTTCCAAACATCAGATGGTATGTTGACGAAGGCTGTTTTTCTATTGTATTTTTTAGCCAGCTCAAGGGCTTCTTCTAGAAACACAGATAAAACTTTGGCAGCAACATGTTACTTGTACAGAAAGCACATAGTTTAGCACATAGCACATTGTACTTGATTTTTAAAAGATGGTGAAACCCTGTTTGCGTATTTTTTGGGGAAAGGTAATCACTTATCAGCATTTGAAAGACAAATGTCATACTTTTACGTCACTTTATTTTGACAAATGTTGTCCTTTCTTGCCACTTTTGCTTGGAAGTCATCCAAATGATGATGATCTGTTGTCACAAACAAAAAGGATCTTATTGCACTGTCTTATTATCAGAAGGTAGAAATTGTATCACTAATATAACCAGCTGGAATAAAAATGTAGAAGGTCTGCAAGTTTATATAGAGTCTTAAAGATACCTTTTAAATGATTAAATTCATTCCCAACTCCTTTTTTTTAACAGAGAGCAAATGCAGATCAAATTCATTTACATCAGACAGTTAATTTGATGGTGCTGATGATGGTTGTGGCAGAGAGGGAAGAACATTTTCCATTTGTGCACCCTTGGCTACCTCATAAGCCCATATTTGAGGTTTTTGAAATGAGGAATTATTTGTGTAGTTTTAAGAATTTATGTCTATTTCCTCTTGACAGCACCCATGTTTTTGGAAATATAACAGTGCTCTGGGTTTTTTTTTCAGCAGTTTAAGTATTTTAAAAAAGCGAGTACTTCAGTCTTTAGTAAAAATTTGACTGAGCAGCTTTTACTTTTACTGGGCTAATATTTGACCAAACTTTGACTTGAGAAATGAAGTTGTGAACCTTGTCCATTATTGACTGTGGAAAAATGCTTTGTGTAGTAAATGAGTGCTGTCATGTATCCATAAGCTAAAGCCAAAATGCATGTTTAGTCCCCTTCTACACCTCACCCACATCTCCTCTCTCTTCAGGTACTCTCCCCAGGTTTTATATGAGCCATGTGTACAAGACATTGTCACCTTTCTGGTGGTGTTCATCTGCAGTCAGAACTACATCAGAAACCCTTACCTTATTGCGAAGTTGGTGGAGGTGCTGTTTGTCACCAACCCTGCTGTTCAGCCTCGTACTCAGCGATTCTCTGAAATGATGGAGAATCACCCGTTGTCTGTCAAACAGCTGGTTCCTGCACTCATGAAGTTCTACACAGGTGGGTGGTATTTAAATTTCAGCTCTTACGATATTCAGATAAGGTCTAGATTGTAACCCATTCAAGATATAATATGGGGTACCTATCCTTGTGAAGCTAACATATTTGATTCCTTTGTCACTTCCTAACTCCTAATCTCTTGTCAGATGTTGAGCATACTGGTGCCACTAGTGAGTTTTATGATAAGTTCACTATACGGTACCACATCAGCACCATCTTCAAGAGTCTTTGGCAGAACCTGGCCCACCATGGCACCTTCATGGAGGAATTCAAGTGAGTTTTCGTTTCAGAACCAGTTTATGCCAAGTACAAAATGTAGGTTTAAAGCAGTATCCGTCTGACATGCTCTTCAATCATTCTCACTCCCCTGTAGCTCTGGTAAGCAGTTTGTGCGCTACATCAACATGCTGATAAATGACACCACCTTCTTGTTAGACGAAAGCCTCGAGTCCTTGAAGCGTATACACGAGGTTCAGGAAGAGATGAAGAACAAGGAGCAATGGGAGCAGCTGCCCAGGGTCAGTGCTGCATGTCATAAGCTCCTGTTTTCCATGTATCATTTTCTATATGTTTGCATTTGGGCCATTCTTAGCTATTGGTGACTTTTGAGTGCCTTAGCCTTGGGTGAAAAATAATGGATTTATTGAGCTTTTACAGTTAAATTTTGAACATGACATGTTTAATCATAAGGAACTTGAACTGAACTTAAGCAGAGAAGTAATTTTGTCACAGATCTTCCACTAATAATATTTATGTACCTGACAGTGAAACCTAACTGTTGGGAATTTTTAGAACAAATAAGCCATTGCTGGGTCAGACATATAGACAAATCTTTGCCAGCCTTCCACAGGTAGATACTTACAAATTAATTTAAATACATAAATGAATTAATTGCTGACCAAATGTATCATTTCCTAAATGTGAGTTAATCAGAAATGTGGATGTTTCTTTGTTAAACAGGCAGTATACCTAAAAGGAAAAAAGGATGGAATATGATTTTTGTGAAACACAGTTAAGCGTTGAAAAAAACACTTTTTCCCATCTGTTAGGTTTCATAATAAAAGAGATAAACCTTCTCTATAGTGAAGGATTTTTTTCATTTATTCACAATTATATAGAATTTTTTTTGTATTTTGTGATAACATAAAAAGGAGTGTAAATGCAATAAAAGATATTTAAAATATAAAGTCAGAACATACATGTGCTTTTTAAAGTTTTTTTTATACCAAAGACATCATTCTATAAGTAAAAGCTTTTGTTAAATGCATTTATTTACTAAAAATAAAATACAAAGAGTTATATACTGGTGAAGAAATGTGAACAATAGCCAGACAATGACCTGTCTAAATAAGTCCTTTTTCACTTGCAGAAGGTGTTCTTTTTTAAAAGATAGTTAAACTGATATATAGCTTAAGCAAATTTGTCTTGTGAGTGTTTTAATATAGGTCATTTTCTTCTCTCTTTACTTCCTTGTTCTGTGTGTAATGTACAGGTTTAAAAACTGAAATAAGACAAAAGAAAAATTAAAGTTATGAAAATTACCCTTTACAATTCTCAGTGTCCTGGTAAGGTCAAAGAGGCAGTAGCTATGAGAGTGGGTTTGTTGAGCCTAAAGGTAAAATATGTCTGTAATCTTCTGACTTACCTGAAAAAATGATACACTAAATCTTTGTTAATCACATTCTAGGTTTTCATAACAAGTTCTGCACATCCCAGTCACTATCATTGGGATGTTGCCCATATATATTCCTTGGTTATATGAATCAGTTTATCTGGTGTGTCAGGCTAATTAAGGCCCATATGTAATCTAAAAAGTACAAATCAGTTTTGAAAAAATGACCTTATTTTTCTTTGTTGGGATTTATAAAAACACAAAATTAAATTAAATTTGATATAAAAAGCACAGCAGCATTGATTGGAATTAATTGAATAAAGTTGTAAATAACAGTCTCCAAAAAGAGAAAAATATATTTGCATCAAAGACAAGATGGTGTTTGTTGTTTAGCTGACCAGAATTTTCACCCTAGGCTGTATATGTACAGAGCTGTACTCCAAAAAGAGCTCTCTTCAAAAATTTATGATACAAACAGTGATGTTTCAAGCCTTACGGCTCTTCCTCAGACTTGGGTCTGACTTGGTCAAGTCCGAGGAAGAGCTGTACGGCTCAAAACGTCACTGTTTGTGTAACACATTTTTGAAGGGAGCTCCTTTTGGTGTGCGGATTGTTTTGTACTTTTTCATGTGAATTTTTTTGATCCAGCACCCTACATAGGGTGTGCTTGTCTACTTAATCTTTCTCTATGTACAGAGCAGTGACATTTTTTAGGGAGTCTGTTGAGAATAACTAAGACTAGTGTTTGCTGTATTTAACTGTAAATACTCAGGAGCAGCAGCAGAGCCGCCAGTCCCAGCTGACTCAGGATGAGCGGGTGTCTCGCTCCTATCTGGCCCTGGCCACCGAAACGGTTGAAATGTTCCACATCCTCACCAAACAGGTCCAGAAGCCTTTCCTCAGGCCTGTGAGTATCACTGTTCCAAGGGTCATTTTGAAAAACTGTCAGCCTTTTAACCTCCTGATACCCTGATCCTGTGCATGTGTGGATGTAACTTTATGGCTTTCTGACTCTATGGTGCAATACATGGTATGAGACATTCTGCCAGACTTATATCAGCCGGCCTCATTTATTGACACTTCACTGCAACAATGTGGTTAACAAAAGAAAATGACATAGGTCTAAATAGATTCAAGATGTCTGCCTTGTGCACTAAAGTGCTTTGCAGCCAGTTCTGACACAGACTCAGTTAGGTGCAAAATCCCTTAAGATTGTATGATTGAAAGTTGCTAATATTAATATATTTTGCTTGAAATTATGATATAAATTGCATGATTTTATCAGTTTCAACAAGCTAAAACACACTTTTAAGATGAAGTACTTGTATAAAGACACTGGAACTTTGTCAGTGGAAAAGGCTTCAAAGTGTGACTGTTAGACCATACCTGACCATAAACTACTGACATACCCAATACCAATTCAGTCAGTCAATCTGATTTACACAAAACTTGGAAAGAAGAACAAGGACATTTTGTGGATATTAGTATGAACTAGGGGTTTAACAACTCTCAATAAATATCGAGCTAAGTTCACAAGTCAATAAACACATGTGAATTGCGATATTTAAGGTTTTGAGGGCAAACAGCTTCAGTAATAGTTGCCCTTTTTTGTGCTGCTACATAAATCAGTGTGCAAGCATGAGGAGACTCCTGCTGCAAGTAATCATGGGCTGAAGTTGTGCCAAGAAACCACACTACTCCTCTGACAGGAAAGCCAGCAATATGCACTCTCACACCAATTATGAGGATCCCCATATTCTTCTAATCTGTTGTCAAGCAGGGGAAGAGAAAGTTTAACATTTGCCAAACCTGAAATCGGTAACGTTTGAGCTCATCAATAGGGCAGAGGAGCCTGATGGGCCCTGTTACATGGCATTGTTTTCTTAACCCACTGATGTGCACACATCCATCAGGTGTTGAGGGGGTTCCACAAATTCCCAGCTCATCAGTGCATTTGATTAAGCAGAACATGTCTTACCAAGTTGTCAAAACCAAACCAAAAACTATGACCAAAAAACTGAGGTATGTGCTCATTTCTGGGCTAAGTGTATTATTGCATCCCTAGTAGGATTTTTTATGGATAATTTGAGAATTACACAAAAATGTGCAGTATTTTAGAAAGGGTTCTATGTATTTGTGTTTATGGAGTGAGGGGTTCTATGAAATTTTGAGGAGATTAACCATGACTTTCAGACTGTTGTTTTGTGTGTGGAAAAAAATCTTTAATTTTTGACAGGTCTCAAAAGCTTTTGTTCAGTTTCCCTTCAAGTTTTAGTGCTTGATCCCAACAATTTTTTGTGAATAATTATCAGAATAACAAGTAAAAAGAAAGGGAAACACTATACCTTACTAATGATTGATCACAATAAATTGTTGGGGCCAAGCACTAGAACTTAAAGGATAATTGAATAAAAGCTTTTATTTAATTCCCCTTTAAGTTCTAGTGCTTGGCCCCAACAATTTATTGTGATCAATCATCAGCATAACAAGTAAAAAAAAAGGCAAACACTTTAACTGACTGATGACACCAAACCTGACTTACAGGCTGACAGTATTTTCTCACTGACTGCACTTTGAGAAATAATTATTCTTTGTGAAAAGTAATTCCCTTAAATAAAGAAATGAAGTTTTACTGTTTGCATTAAAAGATGGGCTGTTGTATTGTATACAGTGATATAAAAAGAATGCCCTCAATTGAAAATACAATACTAAAGTTAAATTGTTTTGAGATCACACTAATTGAAATAGGTGTGAAAAATAAAAATTGCTTCGAAAACAAAAACTCAGGCTTTAAGGTTATAGAGAAGGCTTGAGAGTACTGGATTCTCAAACTACAAATGATGATGTGATAATAACATTTTTAAACAAAATATCATCTCAAACCTCCTACAAACATTTCTTAACAGCTTTTTTTTTCATGCAGGAGCTTGGGCCTCGTTTAGCTGCTATGCTAAATTTTAACCTTCAGCAGCTCTGTGGACCCAAGTGTCGCGATCTGAAGGTTGAGAATCCAGAAAAGTATGGCTTTGAGCCTAAGAAACTCCTAGACCAGCTAACAGACATCTACTTGCAGTTAGACTGTGCCCGCTTTGCTAAAGCTATTGCAGATGACCAGGTAAGCACCAAGTTAAATATGTATCATAATATTTGAACTCAAAGATTTTGCTTCACTTTCTTTTAAAACGTTGATTGGCCTCTGGAAAGATAAGTGAGAATTTCTCATGAAGATAATGTCAGGAGAAAAAGCCACAGGCAGATGCGGTAGAAGTTTGAATTGCCTTTAAGAAATCAGCATGAATTCTCCTTTTGTTCTGGGTGATTGTAACAAGTTTTCTGAACTAGGTTTCACCCTGACCATCACTCTGGTAAATATGAAAACCCTTGTCTTCTCAAATAAATCAAGCAGGAAGTGGTGAGGGACAAAGTACAGTAGAGCATTTCATGGTAATGTGGGAAGCTTAAGGATGTGTGCTAAGGTTGTACTATATGCTTATTTCTGTCATGTTATGTAATGTTACTGGGGTTAAGCCTCTTATGCTTTCTCTTATTGCCACTTTTTTATTTGAAGCACTTGTTAATTCTTTGTGATATATTTCTGTTCTTTAGGTTTTTGTATTAAATGCACTTTTTTAGATTGTGTGTAAAAAGTCACACTTCAGCTGTTGTTATTGCAGAATCAGATGTGCACTGGAACTGAATACAGCCTCCTGATAAATATTCTGTCTTTTGGCCCTTTTGCAGCGATCATACAGTCGCGAACTCTTTGAAGAGGTTATATCAAAGATGAGGAAGGCTGGTATCAAATCTTCAATTGCCATTGAGAAATTCAAGCTGCTTTTGGAGAAGGTGGAAGAAATAGTCGCCAAGAACTCTCAATCAGAAATGGACTACAGTGACGCACCTGATGAGTTCAAAGGTGTGTATTCGTGTGCATAAATCCAGCTTGGTTGAAGAGGCACTGCAGCTACACAGTACCCAGATCTCACTCTTCTGTGTAATTTTCTGCTAAATTTATGATGACTGAAATGGTATGTCTTGTCAGCATTTTTATATATTTTACAATTGACGTGACGGGTTTACTACAGGTGTAAACCTGTTGAGACAACTGACCCTTTTTCATTTCATGCCTTCTCTGATTTCTGTCATGGGGTTAGAAAAAATGTCCAAAGTACAAAGCAGGACAGAGCATGATAAAGCAGCTATCACCAGTTGGACTTAAGTCCAAGTCTGGACATCATTGCCCTCCAGTCTGGATCCAGGCTCATTTTATTATTATCTCTAACATGAATAGCACTGCCCTCTTTAACTCTATATACTGTAACAGTGTCTTCAGTTGCGGTGGCTTCATTCAGTGTTCTGCATGGTCACCGACCTATGAATTTGTCCAAAAGCATCAAACATGCTCTTCAGCCAATCAGTGCGAAAAGTCAGCATGAAAAAATTAGGAGGGTGTGTGATCATCATACAAGACAAAACACTTCTTCAACACTTGAATCTTCTCCCTGATGCAAATAAAATGATCAATTGATAGCCCAATATAATCCATTTATCAATAATCCTGAATCAGTATTATTAACAAGGTCCTAACAGTAACCCTCCTTACCCTATATTTGTAATTAACACATTCATCCCAAATGATGCAGGGGTATCTGTTGAGCTAAAATTTTAAATCTTGTCAGGACTGAGTCTTGTTTCTCTGATTAAACAAGAAAGTGTGAGGCTGAGTAAGAAAGAGAAGCAGCAATTAAAGCAATTCGATTTCAGCTGAGATTTTTTGGAAATATATATATTTGCAAAATTGCTAAATGGAAAAAGAAGAAGTCATTATACATGTTCCATTTTCATGGAAATTAGCCTTTTTTTAATTCAGCCCCTTCTAGAGCTGTATATTTTTTAAGGGAAAACCTTTTAAAAAATGACGACACTGTTAAGGAGCATTATGAAGGCTAAATACTAGTACTTGTTGACCTCACTCATTGCCAACCCTCAGCCGGCTCCAGTGGCAAGACATGTTCAGGCACTCCAATGTTTACTGTGCAGCCACAGAAAACATTAGAGTACAGCGCTGAAGAGCAAAGCCAAATCCACTGCTTGAGAAGGGCGGAGGCAGATACAGCTGAAGAGTATTTACACTAAAACAACCTGTTTTGAGTTTGGCCAAACAGAAGGGTTTATAGTCATGCCACAGTCCTTTATCTGTGCAGATTTTTAGGCAAGAAACTGATAAAATGTACTCATGGGACATCTGGGTCTAATGTTTTTTGATAAAATGAGTAAAATTGGGACCTAAAAGACTAATAAGATGTATTATACAATCATATCTGCTTTATTAGACCAGCATAAATATTAGGTTGTAAGTTGATGTTGCTAGTTTACAAATGACTTAGAATAACAATGTCAGCATTATATTAAGCTAATTTTAACAGCATTTTAACCTTTTGAAAGGTACTTCATATAACCAGAAAATCACATATTAGCAGTATTGAAAATATTTTCATGTTCAAGTATTCTTTGTTTTTGTCAATGGTTTGAATTTCAAGGGTCATCATCCATAGTCGTATCAAAGGAAAGCTTTCTCAGAATATTTGAATAATCAAATGGGAATGAAAAATAGCATCTGATTACGATTTTGATATCTTAAGTCGCACTACAGACACCTTACACATACCTTTTAACCATGCTGAAGTGATCAAATTAGGGTGTATGTGTCAGCCAGATGCTGTGGAAAGACTGGGCTCAGGCAAAAGTTTGCCTAAACAGAAGTCGCCCAGAAATGGTTGCCATGAGAGGGGTCTCTTTTACAGATGGTTCAGCAGTCCAAGTAGAGAGCTGGTAACAGGTCATTTGCTTCAAAATTTAAGTTCCTTGTTATTTAGTAATTACTTTTTACCATTAAAATAAATGGTTATAAGTGAAAGTTTGTGGTCACTTTGACCTTGTCAAGTAAGTTGTTGAACTTTTGGCCCCAAGAAGAACAAGTCACTTGGAAATCTGATGTGACCTTGGGTCAGCTGGTGCAGACAGACAGGCTCATCATCCCCTGTTACGAAGTCCAGACAATTTTGGGGGCTTTTACAGTTCATAGAGGTCATATAGACAGCTTAGAGCTAGGCTATCCTATAACCACAGACTTAATATAATCTAGTAGGAGAACGTGGCCCACATACCTCCTTTAATTTCCAGATATGCCGGCCAGCCCACCACAGTTGATGGAAGTGTGCCATACAGAAGGCTTGAGTATCAGCTTTCTGTGCTGTTAAATCTCTCACAGCAGGTTTTATTTTTGTAGCGCACAAGTATGACTATAACAACCTTGTGACATTTCAATATAGAACACACTTCGTCAAAAAGTCTTTTCAAGTATTTATTGGATATTTTCTTTCTTGGTGTTTTGATAGGTGCAGCAATATTACTGTCATATAAAGTACAAACCATTTTGAGATGAGGCTGAACAATCTTGATGGATACAGACATTGAGTTTGGATATTGGGTTTTTCTAGCAAAAGCTCACTTTGTTTGAACTTGACTTGTTTGTCAATTTATTTGATTGACTGTTAATTAAATCAGCTCCAATAACAAAATCCAGAGAATAATTCAGCTGGGGGCAAACCTTTTCTCTAAAATATAGCACTTTACCATCTCCAAAAAAAAAGAAGAAGGTGTTAAGTGCTACTTTGAAATAGGATGTGATGAAAGTGTCTTACTTTGTGTAGAAAGTTAAATGGGATTTCGGTGTAAAACGTACTTTCTGTGCAGCAGAGAAGCATGTGATGAGAAACTGAAGCTTAATGGTGGTTGTTCTCAGAGGTGTTTGGTATTTAACTTAAAATGTTAATGTGACTTTGATTAAACAGACCCTCTCATGGACACACTGATGACTGACCCTGTGATGCTGCCTTCGGGGAACATAATGGATCGATCTATCATTTTGCGCCACCTCCTCAACTCCTCCACTGATCCGTTTAATAGGCAGCCACTCACAGAGAGCATGCTGGAGTCAGGTAACTATACTGTGTTGATGATAATGAGGGTGCTATCACAGGTTTTACTCAGATACCTCATAAGTCTCAATTTTATCTAATTTACAGGCTTAAAAGTTTCATTTTTATTTGTCAAAGTTCTTACAATTGGATTCCACTTTGTATCGGGTTGGGTCAATTATACAATGTCATTATTAACTGTGATTTAAAAAATGTAAAGTTAGCATGATTTTTTCACATCCCCAAAAAAAGAATGGCACCACCTCTACAGACATTAGACAAAGTGACGCCAAGTTCACCAGCTTCTGCTATCCATAGTCGTAGACAGGCTATGCTACACGAGGTTACCCACAGCAGAAGGGTAGAAGCAGTTAAGCATTGCATTAGCCAAAGAAAAGAGTGAATTTGGCACTGGCATTAGGGGCACAGACCCAGTGATCATGGAAATATTTAAGATGATAAAGTCCCTGTGTGCAAAACTGAAAATAGTTGCAGCTACTACATTAAACTCATCTAACTTAAGGGATCATCTGACCCACAGAGCACTACATTCCAAAGTAAGAGAAACACATTAATTGAGTTTTGGCAGGGAGATGATGAAACACTTAAACATCATGTCTGTCAGGATGAATCAAAAATATGTGAAATTAACAAACAAATGTTAACGTGAGGATTTTACTGGCTAGTAAAGGTAGACACTCAAGAATTTAGCTTAATAATCATCAATACACAGACAAAAGTTATGCACCGTAATTTAAATCATTTTGAAACTTAGATTATTTCTCTGATAATATTTATGCCATCAAAATGTTATAATTTTCCCAGCCCAAAACAAAGTATTAATGCATTTATGGGCTCTCTCCTCTCTGCTTCACTTTCCTGATCTTGGTAAAAGATGTACATTGATAACCTATTTCCAAATTGTTATTCATCACCCTGGCTTATTACATTTTAGGAAAATAAGAATCGCACTTGAATTAGCATTTTAGCTTGCTATAAAAAGTTAAATATTTTATCATTTTATTCTCAATTCTGGCCTTGAAGGATCTTGTAAAGTCTTGACTTTGATATAAGGAATTGTGAAGGAACCATGTTTTATAAATAAGTCTCTCTTTTGGATTGTCAAAAGCAAAGCAATTATTGAGGCATTTAAGTCTGTTGGTTTAATAACACTTAAACGTTTTAAACAATGACAAGCTTTAGAAGATAGGTCTTCTAACAGACCATTTTTACTTTCACAGTCCCTGAACTGAAAGAGCGGATCAATGCCTGGATGAGAGAGAAACAAGGCGGGGCGCCTTGTCTAAGGACCCATGTCAACCAATATCCACCCTGCCCACCATCATTAAGGGATCCGCCCAAATTGCCTGAATTCAGTGTGACTACAACCAATGACAAGCAACCACATTTTGAATGGGGAAAAAAGGAGACATGATCTGATTTTTATTCGCATTTACCCTTTTTGTCTCTAACCATCATTATGGTTCTAAAAACAAAATATAATAAAGTTAAGACTTTTAAGTTTTTCTTTCTCATGAGTTTGTGTATATATAACAAAATATATACATCTATTTAACAAATGTTAGTTAATGCATTATAATGCAGCAAGTTTCCACCACAAACAGGTTTACCAGCGAGGTGCATACAGTCACTTCATTGATGATTTTCTTTAATGGTTCTCATTTTGTTTTGTATGTTTATCTAAAACTTGAGAGGGAAGGGGAGGGTAAAACATTTGGGAGAGAGAGGGTGGGTTTGACTACTTCTACTAGCCCAGAGTTTCATTATCAAGACTGTGACAGTTGTGAACTTGAGTCCACATAATGTATGCTGGTGTCCCTGAGTTGACGGACGCACAGTTTGTGCTAGTAGACAAAGTTCTGAATATCCATTAAGGATGTAGCTTAACGTAAACTAATCTAAATGTCAGCTAACTTTGAGTACAGTAGACAGACACGCAGTGGTTTAATAAAATGCAGTATGCTCAGTTGTTCCATAAATACACATCTCTCCCTTTGACTTTGTAGGACTGAATCATCTTCTTGTGTGTGCATGGCCTCAAGTGCAGACTCTCCTAAGCGCCTCATGGACAAATTAACCCTCTTCAGGTGGAGTGTGAGGAACATGAGAGAATGTAGCATGACCACAAGTTAACACCATTGTAGGAGCACACCAGTAAAAAATCTGGTCTCCAGAACCACTGACCTCTCACCTCAACATGGTCTCTTTCATAAGACACTGTACCTAACCTGACCTTAACTGTACAGGAAATGATTCCTTTATCCACACACCTGTTTTGGAAGCTAGGATTTTAACTGAAATAAATGATGATGCACATTATTTTCATCCCTCGTCACTGTTTTTTTCCCTCAGATTTAAAGCTCTGTTAGTTTTTACCCTCTTTTCAAGGGACTAAGTGAAAAGGACCAAAAATGTTTCCTCAAGTGTTATTTTGTGATATATATATATATATATATATATATATATACATATATATACACACACACACACACACACACACACACAACAACCGCTCTGAACTCTTGACTCATCAAAGTAGCCACCTTTGGCAGATATAAAAGCTGAACGCACTGGAGGCATTCTTTCTACAATAGAAATCAAACATTCTTCAGAAAGTTCTTCCCACGTCTGTTGCAGACGTTCCCATAAATGTGTGGCACTTGTAGGTTGCTTTGCTTTTACTCTTCTGTCCAGTTCATTCCAAACCAGCTCGATGGGGTTCAAGTCTGGAGACTGTGCTGGCCACTCCTTGTTTTCAAGCTTACCATCTTGTTCTTTTTTCCTGAGGTAGTTCTGGCATAGCTTGGACTTATGTGTTGGGTCATTATCTTGCTGTCAGATAAACCCCTGACCAATTAGGCTCATACCAGAGGGTACTGCATGGCGCTGCAGAATGCTGTGGTAGCCATTTTGGTGCAGGGTGCCTCACACTCTGTACAAGTCACCAAACCTGGATCCAGCAAAACAGCCCCAGACCATCACACTTCCTCCTCCTTGTTTGACAGTTGATGTCACACACTGTTGAACCATCCTTTCACCCACTCGACAGCGTACATAGATCCTGTGTGATGAACCAAAGATTTCAAATTTTGATTCATCAGTCCATAATACCTTCTTCCAGTCTTCAGTAGTCCAGTGGCGGTGTTTCATGGCCCAGGCAAGACTCTTTGTCTTATTCTTAGCAATGGCTTTCTTGTTGTAACTCGTCCTGTCAAACCTGCAGCTCGAAGTCTTCTCTTCACAGTTGAAGCTGAGACTTGTTTACTACGACCACTATTAAGCTTTACTTGAAGCTCTTGTCCTGTGAGCCGCCTGTCACGCAAAATGTTAACTCTCAGAAATTTGTCCTCTGATTTAGTTGTGGCTTTGGGTCTGCCAGACTTCTTCCTGTCAGTTTCCCACACTTTCTGAGTGCCTTGTGATGGTGAAGAAAACTACTCACTGACACCTTGACTTTCTTTGCAATTTGTCTGTAAGAAAGACCTACATTTTCAGTGTTATGATGGTCTGTCTCTCTTCCATTGTTAATTGCCTTTTTTCTTGCCGTTTTTGTAGCAACATCCGACTTTCTGCAGTACAATGCTGTTCAACTGATGCTCACAAGGGTATGGTACCACAGGGTATGCTTTTATGCAGACAGAGGGGGCTGTAAGCAATCAAGAAAAGTTGGAACACCTGTAGGAATTAGTAGAGCCAGCTTTCAAGGCTTGATCAACCTTCACTGCTGCAGAACAGCTTTAAATTGTCAACCCATTTCATGTTCCCTGAAAAAGGCCTTTTTGTATAATTCTGAAATCTGCATAAATTCTCAGTTTTGAGTAACCTAACCTTTTCTTTTAAGCTATGCCAGTACTGCACATACCTTTGTGACATTTCAAGCTATTCATTCTGATTTAAGGACATTCCATCAACCTACATGAGGGATGGACAACTTTGGTTACTAAGAGGGCCACAGTATTTTTGTTCTCATTGTTAAACCAACTCTACGTAGTTTTTCCACCCTAATATAATATTTCTAGAATCATTGTGACGGTACATCACCTTACAACAGGTTGAATGACCCCTCTGTCTTAGTCTGAGGGGGTCTGTATCACCTTCACTGGCACTATGTAACTTTGATGTGGATGGTAGGAACACTCACACTAAAAAACTCCAGACTAAAAAACATGATCAGACTGTACCTTATCAGTCCACATGGTTTATTTGTCTCTTGGGATGTCCTGTTGGCTTGCTTCTCCTCCCTCTGTATGTCAACAAATGCACGTTGGTGTGAGGCGCTCACTCAACTACCATAGAGGCCCCTAGAGAGCTAAAAAGCGGGAATCTTAGTGCTGCTTTAAAGGGCCATTTTATAAAAAAAAATACATTGAATTATACTCTTACCTCCACAACATGAACAACTTATATTTATGCTATTTTTAAAAAATCATAAAACTTTCATTAGATGTTATTTTAAGAATATTTCGGAACATAATTACACCTAGAAATAAATGTCAAATGACGCTACATTTTATGGAATATCTCTATTTTAAAAATGTTTTCAGATTTTCCTCGTTCTTTTTTTATTTGAGAGCAATTGGCAGGCCATTTCAATGGAGCAAGGGGGCTACATGTGGCCCCTTGCTACCAAGAGTAATCTAGGTCATTCTACTGTAATTGTAGTAGTCTAATGGATAGAACTTGGCAACAGTATTCTCAAGGTTGAGCACATTATAATGATTAAGTGAATCGTTGCTGTGTACTATCAGTGTATCTTAACCCCCCAAAAATTGTAATTGCAAATAAAAACAATACAATGATTTGCAAATAATTTTTGACCCACAGTCAATTGAATTCACAACAGAGATTATATATTTGATGTTCAAATTGATAAACTCTATTGCAATTACTTATTCTGAAATTGATGCATGCAATGCATGCCAAAAAAGTTGGGACAGGGCCTGTGAAAGACTTGGGGAGTTGAGAAATTCTCAAAAACACCCATTTTGAACATTCCACAGGTGGACAGGTTAATCTGAAGCAGGTGGATGTCATGATGGGGTATACAAGGAATATTTTGAAAGGCTTAGTCATTCAGGAGCAAGAATGGAGCAAGGTTCACCACTTTGTGAACAACTGAGTGAGCAAGTGGCCAAACAATTTAAGAACCAAAGTATAATTGCAAGAAATTTAGGGATTTTATCATCTACAGTCTTTGATATCATCAAAAAATTCAGGGAACTCTGGGAAATTTGATCCCTCAGGCAGCACTGCATTAAAAACAGATTCTATAAAGGTTATTGCCACGTGCGGTCAGAGACACTTTGGAAAACCATTGTCGGGTTCATTGCTACATCTACAAGTGCAAGCTTAAACTGCCATACAAAGCAAAAGCCATGTAATAAACAACACCCACCACCGGCTGGCTTCTCTGGGCCTGAGCTCATCTGAGATGGACTGAAGGTAAGTTAAAAAGTGTGCTGTGCCCTTATGAGTCCACATTTCAAATTGTCTTTAAAAATGATGAACGTTGTGTCCTCAAATAGGAAAAAGACCATCCAGATTATTATCAGCACAAAGTTAAAAAACCAGCATCTGTGATGGTATGGGGGTGTGTTAGTGCCCATGGCATGGGTAACATGCACATCTGTGAAGGCACCATTAATGTTGAAAGGTATGTACAGGTGTTGGAGCAACATATGCTGATATCCAAGCAATATTTTTTTCAGGGACATCCCTGTTTATTTCTGCAAGACCAATGCCAAGCCACAGTCTCAATGTGTTACAACAACATGTCGTAAAAACGTGCAGCGTGCCTGCCGTCCACACCTGTCTCCAATTGAAAATGTGTGGCAAGCGCCAAGTATAACAATGGAGACCTGGGATTGTTGAGCAACAGAAGTCATAAACCAAGGAAGAATGGGAAAGATTTCCAACTACAAAACCTCAAAAAGTTGGTGTCCTAAATTGCCAGACTATTATTGTTGTCAAAAGGAAATGTGATGTGAAATAGTGGTAAACATAGCCTTATCCCAGCGTTTTTGGAAAGTGTTGCAGATACAAAAATCAGTGAATATTTGCCAAAAAAAAAGTTTATCAGTTTGAACACCAAATACCTCGTCCTTGATTTTCAAATCGTTTTAATTCTGTTTTATATACGTTTTACACAACGCCCCAACTTAATAAGCATTGGGCTTTGTAGAAAAAAACTCAAATATCATATTCAGTTTGTTCTAGCTGCCAAACAACGCAAAATAGTGTTTTCTCATATTCTATTCCTCATAGTTAGTGGTGACACACAGCAGGCTTATTTACATGAAAACCGTTTCTTCTTTTTTTGGACTCGTAAGGTTGTTACTTTTTCCTCCAGGCGGCGCTCTTGACACTAACCCAGTGTGTCGCGGTGACAGCGGTGCGGGGAGCGGCGAGCAGAAATCCTGCAGTGTGGCGTCACGTTCGTAAAAAAAAAAAAGTGACTCCTCCCACCTCCGAGGATCATCATTGGCTCTGTGATATATTAGTCATCGAAACGTCTTCGCCGATTGGTCTGCGTTGCTGTCAGTCATCGTGATGGCAAGGGAGTTGACGTAATCTCTTCGGTAAATCAGGACTATCTATCAATTCTCTTTTCCCCCCGTGTGCAGCGAGTTGTCCGCTTCTGTTCTTCATTGGAAAATAACCTAATCGAGGAGTCGCCGGTGCGTTTGCAGCTCCAGTCGGCGGGGGACATCGCTATGATGGGTGTTTATCACGGAAGGGGACTTAAAACCAGTTTTAGTGTTCGCGTGTTTAGATAAAAAAAAAACAACATATCTTAACGCCCGTTAGCTAACGTCACTTCTCTCATCTGTTCTATGGTTTCTTCCAGCTGAGCGGCTTTAAACGTGAGTAAAACGATCATGATATATCCTTAGTCATTCTTTAATCACACTGTTTATGTTGATCGTACAGAGTTAGCGTCACTGATAAATACTGGCAGCTGTTATTGATGCTAAAGGCTTACCTTTAAAGCTAGCAGACGGACCAGTGCCTTCACGATTATTTTCCCCTATGAAGCCCTGTGTAGCGCTATGTAACAACAATGTACCGTTAAAAATATAACTTCTGTAAGTTTAGAAATTACAAGTATATTTTTGACATGTGCATTTTTATTTATTTATTTAATAAATAGATATGTTCAAGAGGCAGAAACCGGAGGATCGCCTTCAATCTCCAATGACAGCAGGGAGCATATAATGGCGTCTCTACGCTATTTTAGAAACAAAGATACCGCTTTTAGGGTTTTTCACAACCTTCTAATGTTTGAACGATATTGTTATGTTGTTTACTCCAAGCACTCTCTGCAGGATGTACACGATACATTGCGTCGAGTCTGTGTCGCTAGAATAAGCATGCAACTCCTCACTGCACACTTCGCAACATACAGCAGCAGAGGATTAGCCTACTTCCTACCGCTGACAAATTTAACTCAAAAAAAGCGAAATTTAAGCCCTAAGCCTGTACGATCACTGTTAGATGGTGCACACAGGCCCCGCTCTCTGCCTCACTGTAGCCTACACAAAATTGGATAGATAGAATTTCATGGGCGTATGCTTTAGCAAGTATGGCCGACTGCGAAGACATGGAAAAACGTCTCATACTAGACAAATGTAGTCAGCGGGCCAGGGATGTATGGCTTCAATTTACTGTATACATAATGTAAATTTGCCAATGTGATGAAGATGTTATGTCAAGTTATTCATTCGCAATTCACATTTTCTCCGCAGTTCGCTTGTTACACTTGCACTATAGATTTATTAATTAAATGATAATATATAGTTAAATGTGTGGATTGCTGCTGTTTACAAAATGCCGGAGCTCGATTGGTTTTGGTCAGCCATATTTGTTGTAGGCCTATGGCCTGAAATTTGGAGAGTTGATATTGTTCTTACTAGACAGTTGCAAACATTTTATTTATTTTTGTGTACTTCAGGAGGGACATTAAAGGAAACATACAGAGAGACAAGTCTAAACTGCAAACATGTCTGGGGCGTCTGTAAAAGTTGCCGTCCGTGTACGGCCCTTCAACTCCAGGGAGACGAGCAAGGACTCAAAATGTATCATTCAGATGCAAGGGAACACTACAAGTAAGTTATATGCATGTATACACACAGCATCACACAGACATTGCCAATACAATTTTCAGTTTTCGAGGGCCTCTCTTCAAAGAAAAGATGTGGTACACCACACATGCGTGTCCTTGGTCTTCCATCAGGGGTCTTGGCTGAGACCAGCAGAGTGAACACATTGAATAGTCGACGGTTGGGGACAAACAGACTGAATGAGAATAAAAGGCTTACAGAGAGAAATTCCTCCTCCTCTGAAGGGGCGTGCATGCCTTAGGAGACTTTGTGTGAGAAACGCTGAGTTGGATCATACTTGGAGACCCAGGGGTTGCCACACACCATGGTCTATAACCCTCATTCATCAGGGCTACATCACACAGATTGGGTTTTTTAACTGATGTGGTATTACTATGTAGTTTATAATTGTGTTATCTCCTACTTTACACAAAAATTTTGTAAGAGTTATGACAAAGGTTTTATTATTTCTAAGTTCACTGCTTTCATTTAAGTCGTAAATTTCAAGGAATAAAACGTGTGATACTTAATAATTGGTTATTTTTGATTGCTGCAGTGTCAAAAGATGAGTCTTTCCCTTCCCAACATATAATTCTGATGAATTAACTTTTATGCTGTGCAGATGTACATATATGCCTTCCAAAATCAAAATTTAGAAATGAGGTTTTGCAGCTATATGGTTTAGTCATTGTTGGCAAACCTGCCAAAGTACTTGGATTATTACATTTCTAACAGGATGATTCTGGAGATTTCTGGAAATCTTAGAAAAAGTCTTTGGAAGCTTTAAATTTGCTTTTCAAAATTTGAAACCATAAAAAGTCTGAAAAAGCCCTGAGTGCACAAATGAGATGTCTGAAATTTTAGATGGCACTTTGACAGAGAACATATTTTTAATCTGATTTGCACTATTTTTATTCATAAAATATTGGAAGAAATGACATATGTGTAGTCCCGTGTCTGTGTTAGGGGATGCACTGTATCATCTATACAACAGGTGCAGGTCTATGGGTGGGCCTGGATTGGCATAGATCAGTGCACATCTGATTGATCAAAATGCTTCTTATGGTGAGAGACTTTTTAATGCAGATGTTATGAGGGGCAGAAAACATTCTCCACTCCATAACACTATAAATAAAACGTTTCTTTTTTGAAACACGACTTGTCTCTGTCCAGTTGTAAGTTATTATTGTCTCACTTATCATGATATGCTACCTTGTCTAAAATCCAGATGAGCAACAGACAGCTCAACAATGGATGAATGAACTAAAAATGCACTGTGTAATGCCAGAGTTTCCAACAGGACTTTGCTCAAATTAAACATCTAACAATGAAGTCTCCTCTTACCTTGGGCATATATGGCTAATCATTGCTCCGAGTCAATCGGTTCACCGAAATTACTCTTCTCAGGCCCGTAATGCAGACCTGATGCCTACAGCATCTCACCATGAGTGGGGCCTTATTTAAATTAATATAGGTAAATTAGAATTTTATTTATTATGAATGAAAAGTTGCTACCAGCCCCTGCTGATGAGAAGTTGCTGTGCTAGAGGAGAAATTAAACTGTTCTTCTCTGTTTTAGTTTATCAGGGAATGGATCAATCAGGAGCAGACTGTTTGTGGACTTAAGCTGACTCTTACAAATGGATGCTCAGTGCCTAATGCAGATAGATCAGTTGGTCAGCTGTGCACCATTACTGATCTGTTAATAAAAATAAGTTCAGGGGAACATATTTATGAAGCTTCACCATGAATTGATTGTCTGTTGTTTATGAGGTGCTGTTAGTAGTCTGCTTTTAGCATGAATTTTTCTCAATTCTCAAATGAATTGATAACACATAATTATGCACAACTTGAAATCTGGGATTTCCTGCTAATAAATTCCACTTAAGATACTGATGCAGTATTTATCAGATATCATATAAACAGAGAAAAGACAGACAATTGATCTGTTTCCATTGAAGTTTCTGTGTCTTATTCCGTACGTAATGGGAACACAAAGTCTTGGTTGCTTCAGCGCGCTCTTTTTTTCTTTGCTCTCTCTCTCTCTCTTAGGATTCATCATTTAATGCTTGTAAAGGAAAACAACAACCAAAACTCTTTGTTCTAGTAAAATAGAAGTAGAAATCTTTTACTAATCATTTCTATAAATTAATCTCAGAGCAATATGGTGTCTTGGAAAAGTTTGGCCTGAGGCCAAGTTTAATTGCTGGCCCCTGCTACAGAACAAAATAATGAAATGGCGGTGATTCATACTCCAAAAAAAAACAAAAAACAAAAAACTGAGGCCCAAACAGCTATTCCTGGGCTCACCCATTAATGACCTGCTGTATCTGTCACTGCTGTACAGTATTGGTTTTAGCGGTTAAATGCTTAAAAAATTATTATTAATATTGTCAGATATGAACATTTCTGCCTGTCAGCCATACATCCTGGCCATATAAATCCGACATGTTGGCTATGATATTGGCAAAATGTACAAAGTGCCATAACGTGTCACCTTATCATCACTGAACATCTGCATTAGAAATTTTACAGTATAATTTCTAATAATGGTAATAATAATAACAATAATAAGTTGTTTATTTTTGTAGTATTTTTGAAAACAAAGTTTTACAAAGTGTTTTAATAGACAGAAAACATACAGAAAACAAAGCACAAGAATTTAAGCACAAAAAGAACTAACCAACAACTACAATGAATTGAAATGTTTGTCCGATTCCACTTATATTTTCAACATAAACAGATTGTCAAATAGAGGGACAGGTCAGCTGTATTATAGTTGAAACTCAGCATTCTTAATGAAAAAACCCTGTATTAGTTTTGATATCTGTATCATCTTGAATGAGTTTGAAAGTATCGACTAATCAGATATCAGCAAAAATTCAATATCATAAATCCCTATCTGTGTTTTTGTCCCACTTTTAAAAAGAGCTAGGGCCTTGATATCCAACTATTATGTAAATGTCTATCACCCTGTTTTGTTTTTTCATCAACTCACTCTGCAGCATTTTGAGTTGTTATTGAAAACAAATGATATGCTACACTTGTGTTGATTGCTCTTTGTTCTACGGAACAGAAATTGTATTTGTGTATTTCTGCTCAGCTGGGCTGATTAAAAGGTCTTGGAAAGTCTTGAATTTAGTCCCTAAAACTCTGCAGGAATCCTGCAATTGTTTTACTAAAGTGATTGATTGTAATGGCCTAATTTATAAAGCTGGACTGAGTTGAGAAGACCTGAATTTTCTTTGCAGTCTTGTGATTCAACCCTCTTGTGACTGTGAGTCACCAGGTGCTATGAAATGGCATGCTAGCTGCCTCCTTACTTATGACTGTGCTGCGGGTCCCATTTATAGTGTCAGGTGAACACAGACTCCCAGACAGGAAACATTTTAATGGAGTGGTTCCATGACAGCTTCTAAGGTCAGAAACCTGTTCTTCTAGCACACTCTCTTATTTTCTCTGAGTTTTGTCTGTCAGTCTTATTGGGCTCATTACATTAAGCCTTTTTGAATCTTCTATAAGATCAAGTGGTCCTACCAGTTATGGCTCACTTAACCTTTATCTCTCATACGCTAACAGAGCGAAGCTTTGTTTCAAATCCCCAATCCTTTGACTCCATATCCTCTGGGTTTTTTATAATGCCAAAGTCACTTGGAGGTGCTCGAGGGTGACTTGTGGTTTGTAGCAGAGCTGCGGAGAATATGCAGGGTTTGAGGGTTAGTGAGTGAATGTATGAGCAGAGGAGGAGGCTGCAGTGCTTCCTACTCTACCTCCTTTCACATGGGCAGATTACAGAGCAGAAAGGGAAACTGGCCGGCGGCCGTACTCTCCCTTCATCAGGACTTCATTGCAGATAGTATGCTGAGCATTCTTTATTTGGCTGCTGAGAGGTTGGTACCTAGTAGCTTCAACCTGTACTGATTCATAATGCAGTTGAGATGATTTGACACCAAGTGTGAAAATCTGACCATTCTGTGTTATTGGTTTTCTGGTTTCCTGCCTTCCTGCTTTAACCTCCTAACATTTTATACTTCAGTCAGCAAGGGTAACATTTAGGTCTAAAAACTTAAACAGATGTAAAATACGTGCTCAAGGTCTCTCAAGGGTCAGTTGTGATGAGTTTAAGTTTTAAAAGAGATGCATTTGACTTTTTTAATCCGATGCTATTGTGCTATCTAATTTGTACTTTTGCCAGGTACTTGTGGTGGTGCTCACTATAGCATCTCTGTGCTTTCACAGTGAAAGACATAAAGGATGATGTTGGACCCAAAAATTTCTCATTTGTATTGAAAAATCTCACAGATAAATCAGTGGACAATGCCAAAATTAATCTGAATCCTGTGATACCAAATGTCATCACGGCTCTCACAACCATATTTCTTCAACCAGTTGATCCCTAGCAAGTTCTTTTTTGTGGTTAAGCTTATTTTGTTACTTACAAGAAGTTCCCTATTATATATAAAATTAATTAATTTTGAACTTAAAGTAAAGTACTAAAAGCTTAATAAAGTACACATTAACATATTGAAAGCAAGTATAGAGAAAGTAGAGCACTGTCTTCCTAAATTTCTGATCTTAATTCCTCATATTTATTGGGTCAACTTCTAAAACAGTACAAACAAAGTAGGGATTAATGGACACATTTTTTACATGCACTTCTACAAGTTCTTAACAGTAAAAAACACACTTTCACAGAATAAGCACTTTATAGCTTGTCAGCTTTGAGTTTGTCAATAAAAGGTCTACATACTGTACATCATTCTTTAAAGGCCTTCTGATAGGCAAATTTTATCAGGGTTTTTTGATATAAACAACTAAAATTAATGTTAATTTTGGGTAGAAATGCACCACTTTTCTCATGTGGGTCCAAGAGTGGCTCAGCTCTTTTCTTGCGCCACCAGGGGTGCTCCAAGGAAAAAAGGTCCTGACCCACTACACTAAACCTTGGGTTCTGCAGTGCTATGTTGTTAACTTTCTTTAAATGATGTTCAAATAGTAAACAAAGAACTGTCGTTGCAACCATTTTTGATCAAATATAGCAAAGCGTGTTTTATATATGTATATATGACTAAATGAGTATCCATAAAATGAAGAGTATGGCTTCAGCCTGCTCTATTATAAAGAGCCTTGGCGCTATACAAATAAAGATTGATTGATTTGTTTTGTGAATTTCAATTTTTTCAATACTGTTAAATGGACAACATTGTGGTACAATATTGTTCAAAGATATGCTTTGAAAAGTTATCAAAGTAGAGTTGTTTTTTATAACCTTAGTCTATATATTCCTGTTTCAACACATATATACAACTCTGCTGAAGCTTTTGAACTACTCAACAGGATAATCTTCTTTAACCATAAAATGCTTCTCATAAAACTGTGTAAAAAAAGTGTTTCAATCAAAATAAGCCATTGTGATATTGTTAGCATGCCACAGTGTTAAAAGCAGCTCCATAGTTCTTTTACATCACAGTGTCTTAGGTGGAGGCTAACGTTTTAGTGGGGCTCAAAGTTACTATCTTATCTAGTGATGCACGATATGAAAAATTTCAACCGATAGCCAATAAGTTCATATTTTTATATTTAATATAATCTTTTTGCATGTTGAAATCTTGATCCAACCACTGAGCTGTTGAGCTGCTGACTGGACTAACGTCAGAAGTCCTTATGACTGTGGTAAAACTTATGTGTTCCTGTTATGTGTTATGTTATCAAGTTATGGATGTGTGTGGCAATGATACCTTAGAGGGCATGGAGGGCTACATCCAAGAAGAAGTGACGGCTTGGGAGGGTGTAACGTGGCTCCAAATGTGCTATTAACTTGTGAAAACCTGGGCTCTCAACAACAGAAAAGGGCTGGTCGTTGAGCGCTATGAACTCCATCACTTGTCATTAATGGCTTAAGCCTTTTCACTGTCTCTTAAAAAGTTTTTACAGTTTTCAAACACCTGTTGAATGGGGACATCCATGCTCCATGTTGTTGTTTTTAGCGTGAGCACGCTAACTGCTACTGCGGCTGCTGCTTCTTCTTTGAAAGATCTGTTGTGTTAAAACTTGAAGTCCTCTTTCCTCCTCTCAGAATTCTCGCCAGACAGGTTGTGCAAACAGCAATGCTGTTGTTATCTTCTGCCACTGAGAAAAACAGCCACACTGGTGAAGCCATGTTCACTTTTGGTCTGGCAGAGACGGGGCCAGGCTTGGGTCCTTCTAGTAAGGTGCGATAGATGACATAACCAGCGCGACATGGCTTGTTTTGGGGCTTCGCAGCCTGCAAACAATTTCCCAAATTTAAGTAATTTATCGGATCTTTTTATGGGTTAAAATGTACTTATTGGGTCGATAAAAAATTACGTCATTTTCCACATATTGGCCGATATTATATCGGTCTGATAAATATCGTGCATCCCTAATCTTATCTGCACCTTCGGTAAAGCTGCCTTGCACATAACGAACACACAGCCCAGTCTTTGATTTTAAGTTTGCCATCAACGGTGTAGAACCCAAAATACTACCACACAGGGCTCCTCAGATGATTCGGTGCTGTTATTGTCCGTTCGGAGTGGCAACTCATTGTTTACTGAGGTCAAGAGAGCAGTTTATGTGGCTGACGATCAAGCTGCGCTGAGAGCGCCCTCTGTTGGATCAAACAGTCCACTGCTCCAGGCGCCCTAATGTGTTGCTACTCTTCGAGTATGGATATTTATTCCCATGCTCGAAAGGTTGTTCGAATATCGAGTATAAGGTGACAGCCCAGGCCTCACTGATACTTGGTGTTTCATTGTCTCACTTGGTCAGCTTGTAGGTGTTTGGCAGATGTGTGCATGAGGCCATGACACCCCCCTTATTGTTGAAACTCACTCAAGGGCATTATGTGTCTGTGTGGATGTGTGACAACAGCACAGAGACAGAGAGAGCTTGGGGGCATGGGCAGGATATGCTCTCTCCTTCTTTCTCTCTGTCCCTCTTTTACCATGCATGGAGGGTTGTCAAGGATAGGGTGCAGGCAAAAGGGCAGCAAATTGATTATCCGGTGTGTAGGAAATATGTCCAAGGCCTCTGCAGGCAGGCTGGAAACAAGCAAAGGCCCCTTTCAGTGGAAGCTCTTAAACATACCAAAGCTAATGTAATTATAAAGGGGTGACGTGATGGGCCATTGCATTAGTTAGTGTTTGTGGTCCAAATGTTGAATAACAGAGGACACCCGAAGCCTGCCTTCATTAGGGTCCTGATGTGTTCTCTGTCTTGTTATGTAACCTGTGTGTTGTGTTCCCCTTTGCTAGTAAGCATCTACTCATGTATGTCTGGTCAAAAATGGATAACTGATTTCATATGTGAGAGCTTTTTTATTTAACTAGGTGGAACAAACTTGCATTCAGATTTACTGCAAGATAATTTTCCTGCAATATGAAAGATTTCCTGCTAGGTAGGAGCTGCTTTAGTCACACTATATCAAAAGAAACCGACTGTCTTCAAGAACTGCTGGGTGTTACATAATACTGTCCCCGAAGCTAAGACTAAACACACAGACAAACTGATAGAACATACAAAAGGTCAACATTTGAATTAAACCTCCAACTTTCCAATACAATTTTGCTGAGTGTCCAAGTAGGCTAAGCTAAGTGGATGTTGACCTTACAACAACCAGTGCTGCAGGGAAAACCAGCTCAGCACTAGTGTCAGTTACACCTAAGTGGAGGGTATCGCTAAAGCAGCTACGACAATGCACTTAGGCTGCGCAGTTAATCACTGTTTTTATTTGCTTTGCCATATAGGTTTTTGCAATAAAAAACATCACAATATCTGAGTTTATTCCATAAAATGTTCCCAGTCTGTAGTGAACAATATCAACTAAAGTGGTAAAAGGAAGGAACAGCGGTGAACTAGCAACAGGGTCATGGTTGGCCAAGGCTCATTAGCCCAAGTGGTCCGATCTGAGCTGCTGTTGCTCAAATTGCTGAAAAATAGTGGTTCTGATAGAAAGGTATCAGAATACACAGTGCTCTGCAGTTTGTTGTGTATGGGACTGCACAGCAGCAGACCAGTCACGGTTGCATGTAGTCTTAATGTCATGCCTGATTGGTCTTTTTCAGAGTTATAAAAAAAATAATGCAATGTCATTTTTGGCCATTAATTTTTGTCACTGGGAGAGCCAGCAGAACAGGTTCAGGGGAATCATACAGTTTCACATGATTGACTGTCATTCGGCTGCTGAACCCCATGCATAGTGTAGACAGGTCTGCTTGACCTGATTAGGACCAGTAATCTGCAGGGCTTTCCTCAGGTTGCCAAGCCGTGCCGCCATAATCCTTCTTGACCCTTGTAGGTGTGCACAAACCCAAACTGGGCTGCGTAGGGTGTTACATTCCTCATCTCCTCATGCTTAGATTGTTCTGGAGTGACACCACATTTGCCCACATGCACTACTTACGGAGCAGACTCACACATACCAGACTGATCTCCTAATGAGGGGGGAGGACAGGCAGATGTCTGTGTCTGCTATCAGCTCATGCTGTGTCGTGGGACTTTTAGGCCAGGGGCACAAATTTACTCTGTGCACCTAAGCCAGCTTTTATTACACCTAACTTTAACAGCTGTTCAACAGACTCTTCTCTATTGTGCCATTTTGTCTACTTTTGAGTCAAAGTCCTAATTATGTTTTCATGTTGAAAAATGTCAGCATATTGGTGTTCTTAAATGACTTTTTTGATAATGATAACTAAGGAGAGACTAATATTATGTGTCTTCGTGTGAAAAATTGTATCTCACCCATAGGGATGTAACGGTATGAAATTTTCATATCCCGGTTATTGTGACCAATATTATCACCGTTAGCATTTTTATCGCAGTATTTTTGCAGTGTGCTCAAAATGTTAAAAAAAGTACTTTTGCACACACTTGATTGAAATCATTTCACCCCTTTAATATTATAATTATAACAGGTCTTTTGTCTTTTTTTTCAATAAATGTGTCAGGAAGTGTCCTTTGAGTACATTTTTTAACCCTTTTTTCATGAGAAATAAAAGTAAACAATTCTGGCAAGTATTTGCCATCATTATGTTATAAATGCTTAAACAGTGTGTAATTACAAGAAAAGAAAAACTGATTTGAACTTTAAACGGGATTCTCTTCATAAACAATTGTAAATGAACATGTTCAAAGTTTTGAGATGACCAAAAATAAACTTAACCTATTTTACATACACTCACACATTTATGTTTGCCTACAGCATTAGTGTCCATGTTACAGCTGCCTATCTTGGCCAGGACACTCTTGAAAAAAGAGATTTTTAATCTCAACAAATTATTTTCCTGGTTAAATAAAGGTTAAATTAAAAAACAGCTCGTTATATTGGACCATGTCCAGGTGTTTTTTTACTGACGATAGTCCCTGAAGTAATTCCTGTCCAGTTAGCCCCATTCCATGACTCTCCTCTGGTCTCCCCACTCCCTGGTAGATCTCCTCCACATTTCCTCATCCAATATTTCCAAATTACGATTGATGAAATCCATAAAACACCAACTATGATGGAAAAAGACTTTCAGTTACGAATTGCGGCGAATTGTGGTAATCAATCTCGGTTTACCGGTAATTAAAACAGGACACGGTAATACTAACCGTCAGAAATTTTACCGCGGTTTACCATTTTACCGGTAACCGTTACATCCCTACTCACCCATCTATCAGTATCAGATCATTTGTGGTCACCCTCTTTGCTGGTGCCTGGCAGCCAAGGCAGCAGAAAATGTGTTTTCCTGCCTCCTGATGAAGTGTTTGCTTTAGATACCAAGTCTCTGCAGTTTTGTAATTTGATTTGACTAGCAGGCCTTGATATCAAGTTTTCTTTGGTGTCCATGGCCCTGTAGTAGATGGAATAATTAAGCTAATTTATGATCATGAAAGTACTATTTTATGCATCCTATAGTGCTCTGTCATTGGACTTTAAAATCAAATAAATGATATGTGCATTCACATGAGCTTGAGCATCTTGGTAATGAGCCTAATACCATTTTTAACCATGCTTGGGATATGGTATTTCATCTGTGATGATTGCAGTTAGCTGTCTAAAAGTCTGATGACTAAATAACCTGCATGAGTTGAACAAGTTGGTTGTGTAAATTTTTAAGTGCTTTATCTATACATATCTGAAATTCCAGTTGAGCTCTCTAAGTGGCCACTTTTAACCAATGTAGCTCTGCTTAATGTCCGTATGCCTTGCTGCTGAAGACCTCTCACACCTGGATGTAGATAAAGGACACTGAATGAACACCACGGATTGAATCCATTGCATGCACAGGGTCTCATTGAAACTGCGTGATTTAGCAGTATTGTAACCTAAATGATAGAGATAAAGTTGTATTTTGGCTCTTGGGGGTTATACTCACCACTAACTAACTACTAACCACTTGGCCAAAGAAGGGAACAGCCACATTTAACACAGAGATATTCTTATTATTCTTATTCCAACCTTTTACTTGTGTTTTGCTAGGTTTGACATTATTTGCTTGGAAACATTACAAGTTTACATGCACACTTGGAAACCTAGTAAGTTATATCCTTGTACACATGATTAATCCAATTACCCATTTTTAAACACTATATCTTAATTGCATGTTTAGTTTTGTTCCTTATTTAGTATATTACAAACTATGGACCTGAATAACATAAGACAACTGTGGCTTGTTGGGGGCTAAGGAATATTGAATGCCAACGTTGCATTTCAAATGTAGCGTATCCAACTCATTTTAAGCAACAGATGAAGAGAGCAGTTAGCTGTAGTTCAACACCTCTGACCAATGTCTGCCAGTCACTGCCACCATGTAGGACAAGGGAGTAATGGGGGAGAGGAAAAACCTCAAGACTTGATGGCAGTTTCACCTTCAGTGTAAGTGTTGTCTCATACTGTCTCATACAGTTTCGTACCATATTCTGCTCCTCATGTATATATATATATATATATATATATATATATATATATATATATATATATATATATATATATATATATATATATATATATATATGTGTGTATGTTAATTTTTGGAGTTACAACATGTTTCTCCAAAATCTTAAAGTAATCTTAGAAACATATTTTATTCACAACATTGGTCCAGATAAATCTAAAAGAGGCTTTTGCTAACTAAAGCTTTATTTGACGACATCAAAAGGTTTGGAGACAAAACCATGATTTTGTGCCTTCAAAAACATTACTTGGCCAGATTTAAGGTCGTTTTCAATTTATTGTGATAAATTCAGGCAAGTCACAGTGTGTCAATTGTGGATAACCTTTATTTATTTATTTATTTATTTTTTTACAACATCCATCCATCTGTCCATTTTCTATACCGCTGAACTCTTTTGGGGAGCCTGTCCCAGCTGACATTGGCCGGGAGGCAGGATACGCCCTGAATTGGTCGCCAGCT
Organism: Cetoscarus ocellatus; assembly: GCA_037902135.1. Lineage (NCBI taxonomy): Eukaryota > Metazoa > Chordata > Actinopteri > Labriformes > Labridae > Cetoscarus > Cetoscarus ocellatus. The sequence continues at coordinate 705,133 of JBAMNC010000454.1, read as the reverse complement.
GATTGCAGGGCCACATAGATAGATGGACAACCATTCAACTCACATCCATACCTAGGGGCAATTTAGAGTGTCCAGTTAACCTAAAAAGCATGTTTTTGGTCTGTGGGAGGAATTCGGAGCTCCATACAGAAAGGCCCTGACCGACACAGTGATCAAACTAGCAGCCGTTCACTACCTGCTGTGCCACAGTGCCACCCTATTTTCACAACAACAATAGAATTATGATTAATTGCCCAGCCCTAAATTTTTGGCATTTTTTTGATGTATCTAAGCCAAGATTACACAACATAATGTGTTTTTTTAAAGCATGACATTCATTTTCCATTTAAAGTCTGTATCTAACAGGATATGTTTGCTCTTAAGGATATAAAATTCCATGTGTCATCAATCCTCTAATGATTTATGTGCCAACCTTAAAAAATTGGCTAGTTTCATTGTTTGTGCACAGTGTTTAAAAAATCAAAATAACTTTGCTGAAGTTAGTCAAATATGCTTCAAACACAACAGCATGATTAAAAAATCTTTTAAATGATGCAAAACAAATATAAATTGCTGTTTCTAATACTTTAACCCTGTGGTGGCCCTGTATGAGCATTTGGTAAACAGTTTGACCTGTGGCAATGCAGGGCCTCAGTTTGCACTGTTACAAATGATGGAGCTCTGTCCACAAAACATGTGAACAATGGAGGATAAATCAACCTGACCTGTTTTGTTTCATGGGGAGACAGCTGGACCCCTGACTGGTTACTTTTTTCCCACAGGCTGAATGCTCCTTATGTCTGTGGAAAGTCCTGTGTAAACAATGTGCTTGACTGTGCTCTCTTGTGCTCCTGCAAAGCCATGTTGCTCTGTAAATTGACACCAATATCATGAATAGATATGAGGTATAATAATAATTTAGTGTTTGTTTACAGTGTTTCTGTGGAAGGTCAGTATTTATGAACTACTCTAAGAATAAGACCCTTTCATTGCTTCCACTGTGTTGGTTTGGCCAGTCTGTCTCCTGAAGCAGTACCTGTAAAGGTAGTTGGCAGCTGTCAGATAAAGGATAAGGCTATATTTCGTAGTGCACAATTTTCTTGTTCAGGTGGCAAATTAAATTTCTGAAAAATGATGTCTATGTGCCCAAAAACAAAATCGGATTCTGATACTCAGTTATTGTTTGTGTTTTAGAAGAGACACAATCCCATGTTTTACTTACCCTTGTTCTGAATTATTTCACTAACAGTTGTTTTGAGGTGATTCAGAGACCTCATCATGCCATTGCCTGAAGGATCAAATGAATGCTGGAATGCACTTGATGTGGCTGAGGTCAAAAGGGGAAAGTGGTAAATACTCCATCCCTCAAAACTGCAGTTTCAGCTTCTGCACGGACCATTTGTGGTTTTCACTCTACAACCTCTGTTGCTTACCTTTTTGTCCCTCTGAGGTGCTCATACAAAACTAATTAAACTCTCACGTCTCCATTTTGTTCCACATTTGATTACCTGAGTGATGACAACCCAAATCTTTTGCCTAGAAACTGCTGCGGTGATTCTATTTTGCATTGTTGATGTCTTTTCTAAAATTAGAACCTGTTAGTGTTTAGAAAAATTCCTACTATACCTCTAGAATATGAAACATCTGGAGGGCCTTAACAGTTTACATGGTGGTGATGTAAACGTTCGACTGTATAACTGAGGAATTTGTTGGCATTTTCCTCTGCTGACATCATGAAGCCTAAGGAGCTGCTTTAAATATCTTCAAATAAGAGGTAAAAACAATGAAAATAAACAACTGTAGCACCTCTTGTATAGATTTATTTTTTATTTCAAATATACCAAAGTAAACTGAGCTTTTGTCTGAGCTGTAGGTGCGTCTTTGCCGAGGATCTTACGAAGTGTCAGTCAGTCTTTGAGCAGTCAGTTTTTGTCAATGATTACCTTCATCCAAGCAACAGCCCCCCCTTTTGCGTTCACACCAATTGTTTTAAAGTCTTTGTTTCAGTTTATGAAGAGAAAACTGAAAATTTTTCAGAAAATGTGGGATACAAGAGAGGATGCTTTCAGAGCTGGCTTGAGAGAGGGGGTGTGTGTGTGTGTGTGTGTGTGTGTGTGTGTGTGAATACATCCACAGCAGCAGAGACAGTGAAAGTCATGCACAAGCACTATTCACGTGTAAGACAGCGTGAGGCTGCATCACAAACAGTGGCCCAGCAGAGGATGGGAATTCAGTCATACTTATGGAGGCTGAGAAATGGTGACAATGATATAGAGTTAAAATTAAAGAGAAGGCAAATGATTTGTATTGGGTCTATTGTTATGGACTGTGCTGGGAGCATACATTCATTTTTGCTTTCCTTTTTATCAGAATTTTTTTATTTAAAACATCAGAGCTGTTTCTCTTTTTTTCCCCATTAAAATGTAAATGTTAACATCTTGAAGCAAACGTAAAGTAAAAGCAGATGGCAAGTGATTCTGAAAATTCAAATTGTTTAGTGTAATTTGATATACCTTATTGTTATTTAAGTGAAATTCTGTGCTGTGAAGTACCTGTCGGAGAAACAAAACACAACAAAACATGAAGCCGTTAATGCTTAAAGGAACTGGTTCCTAAAAAGCTGTGCTTTGATTCACTGCTGGCATCCAGACCAGAAAAATCCAATTATGTTTGTAATATGACCAGAGATGAAGGCCAAAGTAAACATCTGTCTGCCTTCACATGACAAGCGAACATGGTGCTGAATTAGTCTGGTTAACTGCTGCTGTTAAGGCTTCTTTTTAAAATGGGTCCTATTTTAAAAGATAAACAGGAGAGGTGGGGGGTCCATGCCTGTTAAGTGGTTCTTCTGTATTAGAGTTATAAAAGCACCTCACTGTACGTTCAAATACTTGCTGCAATAGATGAGACAAAAACATATTGCAATAATATTTTTCCTTGTAAAAACATTTGTCAATTATGGGATACTGACATCTTTAAATGGTTTTATTAGAACAAGTAATCGTACAACCGAAAAACTATGAAGTATTTAATCTATAAAGAAAAATATGGAAGTATATTGCATTTACATAATAAAACAAAAATATGCTCAGTTTTCCTAAATGAATGAGATAAATATGTCAGAAATTTTTATTTGCCCTTTTTTCATGAATAATAAGATACTTTTCTCAGAATTACAAATATATTTTTGCCCCAAAATTTAGCCTTAATTGATAGAAAGCTTATTATTATCCAGTATTAGCCAATATTTCTTTAAAATGCATGATGGGCTGATCAAAATTAATGCCTGTGTATACTGATGTGATCATTTGTTGTTAAACCCCATTTTTACTTTCAGGATGTAAACAAATCACTGGCTTGCTTGTCTGCTGCTCTTGCTGCTTTCTCATCGTCTTTAAGAAAGTGTTGAAGAATCCCCATAATGTTGTTTTTAGTCCTGCTACTTAAAAAAATAATGATCAACACTGTGAGCAGTGGGATAAGCCAGTCAGCTAAGCTTAAGTAGCTTCACATTTCTGCACAGCATATCCATGTTGGTTTTAAAACTGTCATCCATAATGCAGAGACTCCTTATCTGCCATGTCCTAGTCACTCTCCACTTTCTTTACTCTTTTGTTGTATTTTGACAGCAAAAATGTTAAGTAGAATTTTCCTTTCATTTGCATATGTGAATGCAATACATATCTGTAGAAATGAAAGGAAACTTCTACTTAACATTTTTGCTGTCAAAATACAATAAAAGAATAAAGAAATTGGAGAGTAACTAGGATATGGCAGATAAGGAGCCTCTGCATTATGGATGAAAGTTTTAAAGGGAGAACATGGGTGTACAAACATCAACATTGGGATATCAGCATCCCATTGTTTCGTGGATTAACTCAAATCATATTTCTTTATTGAAAAATAAAGGAATGCTGATTTGCACTAGGATTTGTATCACATGTGCATTTATTGGCACATCTGGACCATATATCATACTGTAAATAAAGAGTTAAAAGACACAGCTTGTACATGGCACATTAGTGTCAGCTTTTTAATCCTTAAATCTACCTTTCTAGCCATTTCCTTTTTGCATGACAATCCTCTACTCCCATTTAGTGGAATCTGACTTGTTCGATGTGATCTCACTTATTTTGCTGTTGAAATCAGAGAGCGCTCACAGCAGGCCTCTTCCATCACCATTTGTCCCTGTTTTGGCGATTCAAACAGCAACTAAACATCAGATAATGGTCTGTTTGTTAAAAAGTTGTGGTACTGCTGGGTTGCCCCTCTTACGTTTGGTCCGTTGCCTGAGTTGGGTGAAATGGCCGGACTTTCCCACATTGAAGAGAGTGAATGTGTTTTTTAGTTTTTGTGCTCTGACTGAAACTGCTCTCTTTCCAGACTGTATTGTTTGGTTTTCTCTCACAGTCTGGGGTCTGGATTCACAGGCAAAGTGAAGGGCTTTGCAGTCCGGGCATGAGAAGCAGGGGGGTGGCGTGATGCTAATTTTGTATTACGTATAAACAAGAAGGTGGGTGATTGCAATTTATTAGTCTTAAAACTGTAACTAATAAGACTAGAGATGTGGCCATTGATCTTAACCTCTGTAGTTCTCTATTCTTACACTACTGTTTGATTCATTTGTGGAAACTTAGCACAGAGTACAAATATTAGCAAATAACAAGTACTGGGTATGGCTGAAAGCATCAGTTTCTCTTCATTTATGTTTCCCAGCTTTACAACATCCAAAACAAGTAATATGCGGTACTTGTTCTTTGAATTTAAAGACTGTGCTTTCCCAAAAAGAAGCAAGGCCTCCACAGATCAGCGTGCCAGAGATGTCTTCATGATGTCATGATGGTTACATAAAGCCAGAAAGCATTTAAAGCGAGACTTGGGTCTCTCAGTGGTGGCTAGTGGAAGAAATCCAGGTCACTGCTCTGTAAAATGGGTGCGTGTTGTGAGCAGTGGTTATACGGGGCTCTTTGCAGCTCCCTTTTCTGCACAGCCTGGTTTACAACCATGTCCCAACTCTACCACTGTGTCTGAATCATTTGCAGATCATATGACGAGCTGTTTGCTGGTTAAGATTAAATTTAATCATGAATTAAAATGTTATAACAGTTGTGCAACTGTTTTGGATGAAAAGTAGATTTATTTAAATCCAAGGTTTAGGATGTTTGTGACCTTTTGTTCTTATAACTCCTGTTTTTTATTGTTATTGTTGAACATTGTTGTCATAAGCACAATAAAGCTGAGAGAACAAATTTGTAAAACTCAAATGCTGAGCTTGAGACTAAGGATTTCCCATTGTTCGTAGGACAATTCAAATTGTGCTTTAGGCAAACAGAAATATTTCCCTGAATGGCAGCGCTTTGTGTGAAAATGTTCGAAAAGATCAGCATGTAACATTTTTAAAATTAGCCTTGTGCTTATTTCAACGGCAGACCTTGGTCTGCGACCTTAAATGTGAATGATTCTCCACTACAGAATTGAAATAGAGTAGCCATTTATTCAAACAACTCTAATGCTTATTAGACAAATACTGCTACCATTGGGTAGCACATCATGCTAGATGATTGGTTCTCAAGTGGTGCAGCAGGACATGCTGATATGTCTTGGGAATTTCATACAACCATAAGGTATAATAAAGCCTAACAATAACTTACAAACAAGTTTAAGATTTACTCTGAAAATACAAATGTTGTTTAAATCTCTTGGTACATATTTCATTAGAAATGCTGTTGCTTGTAATCTTTATTAGACTTTATTAGATGAAAATAAATGTAGAACAGACTGATAAGGCACTATAACGTGTACAACATGCAACTATTTTGTATGGGTATATGTATATGGTGGGCCCTGTGATTTTGGCTTGATTTTAGATCTGGAAGGTGGTGCAAAAATATTCTTTCTATTGAGCGCTTTCAGTGTTATTTGTTTTTCATTTAATGAAGAAATGCTGTTCAGATCTTAAAAAAAGTGCAGTTGAAGTGAGGAGCATCCATGCTAACTCGGTTTAAGCAGTCATTGTTTACAGACCTTTAGTCACTTCTTGCTGTTGCCATGCTTGTAACTCCTGCCCCCTCCTGCTTCAAAGGAAGCTGATTGGGCAGTGCCTCTGCAGACTGAGTTCAATAATTTTGGCATCGTTTAGGTGAACATTCCAGAGGGGCCATTAAGTAAAGAAGGAACTTCTTAGGGGGAACAGATTAGATTCACTTTGAGGCAGTTCAGATTGTATATTGAAACCCAGTTCTGGAATGGTAGCAAACTAAACTTAGACTGAGGCCCTACCAAATCTTAAGACATATTAGAAACATAAATTATCGAAGCAATTACTCATATAACGTTTTTTATTTTATTTTTTTCTGACAAACTTTACAAACATTATAATAAAAAGTTTGACACATGAAAGTTTCAACTTTCAGAACGTTAAGTGCTACTTCTAAACTGCTGAGCACCAGAGTGGTCTAAATTTGTGGATGTATAATCACAGATTATCCTAACACAGGATTTATTTGGAGGGACCTCTTTGGGGGAAGCACCTGCAAAGAGGAGAAGATTCTCCTTAGGCTTGAGACATGCAGCAGTGCCACTGAAAAACTAGACAAAGGACCTTGTTAAATATTTTAAATCTTAACTTTGAGTTTCAAATGACTATATTCTTAAACATGCAAGTTAGAAAGTGTTACAGAAAGCATGCTGTTTGGGTACTTATACTGAGGCATTCCACTTGAGAGCTGCTGACTTGTAATGTGGATATTTATTGTTGTTTCAGCTCTGATTGAATGCCAGCTATGTTGTATGAATGTGGGTTAACCCCCCCCCCCCATGTCATCACCTGAGAGGCTGCCTGACATCCCTCTCTTTGTTGTGGTTATGCGTTTGTTTAGCTTCTGAATGGAGTCCTGCTGGCTTGGCATGTTCTCTGTGTCTGGTAGTTTCTAGAAGCCTCTCTTTAGTCCCAGTTATCCAGGCCTCTGCCTGAGCTGCTGACTGTATATCAAACTGCAATCAAAACCCTCACCAGCTATCAGTGTCTGGACCGGGAGCAATGTATGGCTTGGCTATGAGCTCGGCGGAAAGGTTGGGCGGCTGAAATCTGTCCATTCCTTCCTGTCACTGACAGTCTGTCGGCATGCAAAGCACTAGCTGCCATCTGCTGCTGTATAAATAGACGGAGCTGGAACAGCTGGCACACAGGCTTGGACTGCACCCTTTCCCACTGTGTTCTAGCTAAGCTACAACCCCACGTAAAGCACCTCTGATGTATTTTTCTTGCACTACTTCATATTGAGTTTTTTTTTTTTTTTTTTTCAAATTAAACAAAACTCATCCAACTTGACTTTGTTTTAGCAGAGCTTCAACTAGCAGTGTTTATTAATAACACAATGATAACAAGGTGAGGAGATACAGTGAACAGACGAACCAGCACCTTTTCTTTTTCATGTTGAGGAAAAATGGACTAAATGCCCTCTTAAACTGCAATTTGTGCAGCAGATACAAACGCTTCACTGACACATTTGACAACTAGAAAAGCACTCAGAGAGCGCAGACCTCCACCAAGCAGCTCATTTCCACCCATGGCATGCCGCTTTCATTGCAAAGTCATTTATACCATAAATTGTATTGAATTCTCTGCTGTATTTTTTCCATGTGGCTTGCAAGCTCTCAAACAAAGCCGTAGTTTGTGATGAACATTCACATGTCAAGAAGAAGACTGCCAAAAGAGGCTTGATAACCTCGATTGTTGCCCTTTGTTTACAGTGCTATGCTCTGCTTCAAAATGCTGCACTGTGTATAACGCTGTGTTGTTGTCACACAAGTTATGGTGCTGACGTGACTATCATCTCTCAGCTCATACCCCTGCCCTTGAGTAAGATGACGACTGTGGAAAGACAAGCAACGTTAGGGTGTAATGTACCTCACTGTACCAAACTGTGCTGAACCGAATCAGACCACTCAATGGAAGAGCATATTTAGAATCAATGGCCACGGTTATGTGATGTTTTTTAATTCGGAATTAATTATTCAGAATTAAATAATTCAGAATTAAAATATTCTCCTTCGTGTTTACATGGTAATATTAATTCTGAATAAAGGTTTACGTGGAAAACACGTTTATTCGCCTTTATTCAAGGCCTGAGGATTGGGAATGGTTCTGATTGGACAGGGGGCAGATGTGATGTAGTGACATATTTACGTCAGCGTCCCGTGCGTCATCCCGACAGTACAAGGGAACGAGCATGCGCAGAACGACTGGAATTAATTTAAATCAGAATGAACATATGCATGATCTAGGGATTATTTAATTCGGATTTAAAATCAGAATAAACCAGCCACTTACTTCAGAATTAAGTTTTATTCGGAATTATCATTTTCATTTGGAATTAGGTGTTTACATGTTAATTTTAATCTATTTAAAGAGGATTTACGTTTTATCCAGAATTAAAGGGGAAATAAAGCTCTCATGTAAACGTGGCAAATAACTTAGTTAACGTAACAGCAGCTTTAAAATGTAGAGATGTGGACACACTTGTCAAACTACTGATGTAAAACTGTGATTAATGTTAAAAAATTTGCTGTTCTGTCTTACTGTTAATGTCCAAATCCAGGCTGAAGCAGCATGTAGCTGGACAATGAAATGGTTGAGAAACACAGCAGAGATGACAGGAGACTTAATTCATTTGTTTTAGTCATGTGTGGTCTGATTAGCTGATGCCGGTCACCTGGAACCTGATCTTCAGCTGTCTTCATGATACCTGGTTGTGTTGGCCCTCCCTAAGAGCTGTGGTAACATTATGGCTACAAATGGACTGTGGCTGTCTTTGGCGACATACACTATATTGCCGAAACTATTCGCTCACTTGCCTTGACTCGCTAATGAACTTAAGTGACATCCCATTCCTAATCCATAGGGTTCAATATGACGTCGGTCCACCCTTTGTAGCTATAACAGCTTCAACTCTTCTGGGAAGGCTGTCCACAAGGTTTAGGAGTGCGTTTATGGGAAATTTTGACCATTCTTCCAGAAGCGCATTTGTGAGGTCACACTGATGTTGGACGAGAAGGCCTGGCTCTCAGTCTCCGCTCTAATTCATCCCAAAGATGTTCTATTGAGTTGAGGTCAGGACTCTTTGCAGGCCAGTCAAGTTCATCCCCACCAGACTCTGTCATCCATGTCTTTATGGAACTTGCTTTGTGCACTGGTGCACAGTCATGTTGGAAGAGGAAGGGGCCAGCTCCAAACTGTTCCCACAAAGTTGGGAGCATGGAATTGTCCAAAATGTCTTGGTATGCTGAAGCATTCAGAGTTCCTTTCACTGGAACTAAGGGGCCAAGCCCAGCTCCTGAAAAACAACCACACACCATAATCCCCCCTCCACCAAACTTTACACTTGGCACAATGCAGTCCGACAAGTATCGTTCTCCTGGCAACCGCCAAACCCAGACTCGTCCATCAGATTGCCAGATGGAGAAGTGTGATTCGTCACTCTAGAGAACGCGTCTAGAGTCCAGTGGCGGCGTGCTTTACACCACTGCATCCGACACTTTGCATTGCACTTGGTGATGTATGGCTTGGATGCAGCTGCTCGGCCATGGAAACCCATTCCATGAAGCTCTCTGCGCACTGTTCTCGAGCTAATCTGAAGGCCACATGAAGTTTGGAGGTCTGTAGCGATTGACTAAACTTCATCAGTTTATGTGGCCTACCACTTAGTGGCTGAGTTGCTGTCGTTCCCAAACACTTCCACGTTCCAATATTCCAGTTGACTGTGGAGTATTTAGGAGCGAGGAAATTTCACGACTGGATTTGTTGCACAGGTGGAATCCTATCACAGTTCCACGCTGGAACTCACTGAGCTCCTGACAGCAACCCATTCTTTCACAAATGTTTGTAAAAGCAGTCTGCATGCCTAGGTGCTTGATTTTATACACCTGTGGCCATGGAAGTGATTGAAACACCTGATTCTGATTATTTGGATGGGTGAGCGAATACTTTTGGCAATATAGTGTGTATGTGTAGATAGATATGTGGATGTGTTTGGCAACTGACGTCACCAAAGACTTTATGGGTGGGGGTTCTGTTTGAACTGAGGTCCAATTTACTTCATTACACCCCCCCCCCCCCCCCCCCCCCCCCCCCCCACACACACACACACACACACACACACACACACACACAGAGTCACTTTCACACAAATGCTCACACTATGTGTCAGATTTAGACTTCAAATCATGACTTCAAATGTCATGATAACCAACAGTAAGTGACACCAAGTGCTGTAAGTTTGAATGAATATCTCAGAACAATTGCTCTGAGAGGCTTCTGAAGAGGTGGTTATTACAGGAAAACCGCAAATGCTAGGTGAAAAGTAAAATGATCGTGAGTGTCAGACGCTTCTGGGGATAGTGAAGATGTATTTTTATTTTTAGATACTGCGAGAAATGAGAGTAATGGCACTTTAAAAACAGTAATTTCAACAGGAGTAAATACAACCAGTTTACATTGGCTCTTATGGGAGACTGTGGAGGACTTTGGGCTAAACAGCTGGCTCCTACTTCATTTTTAAAAAGAGGAAGGGTTTCAAAAATGAGTTTATATGAGTCCCAGGGACCTAGGCAATATTCTGTGAGAAAAATCACTCACCTCCTATGTATTGTTTGGCAAACGCAGTGATTTCTTTGCAAAGTTTTTGGTTTAAAATCGACCCCCTTCAGACTCTGACTGCTGACGACATTCACTCTAACTGGGTGATTTTTAGACGATTTCAGTCAACGCAGAGGGGTTTTGAAGACTCGCCTATCGAAAACTGTACACCCCATCTTCTTACCAAACATATTGCTGTATAGAGGACAACATGCCTGCATTGTAAAGTTTGAATGAACCATGTAGGTGAAAGTATGGCGAAGCAGTAGAGTTGGGAATAACTGGGTTTTTTTGTTTTCTGAGTCCCTTTCTCCATTCATTTCCTATGGAAATTTGTTAACGTTTTTTGCAAATTACTCAGCAGTAAATTCGCAAATCCCTTAGAAAAGTCATCGCATGCTGATTAGGAACGAACAGCACATTTTGATATATAATTTGTGGGTTTTTTCTCAAAACCCTAGGAGGAGAAGCAAATCCAATTTTTGTCCAGAAGATGTTGAAGAAGAAGAAAAAAGTAATGCGCGGAAGAACAATAGCGGCTTGTGTTGATGCCCAAGCCCCTAATTAAGAGTTAACAAAAGCCATTATCTGACAATCTGACATTTTTTTAAATTAATTTAATTGTTCTTTAATTCAGACTTTAATTTCCCTTATGAACTGGATATCCTGGTGTATTTTGCATGTATACCATTGTATTCATATGAAGAGCTCTTGAGTCTCACCCTCATCCAGAGTCCTTGAAAGTTTTCATTGTAAAGTTTTCAAAGTGTTCTGAGAGTTCTTTTTGTTTTTTTGCCTTAATGTGCCTTTCACTTTTCTAGAAAAATGAAGAAGGTTAAAGCAGTGTGGAAATGGTCTTTATGGCAGTGGGGACTGGACACATTAAGCCTTGTCATAACAGATTACCTAATGTGTTTTGCAGGCTCTGTTGTCAGTCGCAGTACCCTGCATTCAGTGCATTGTTCTGATGTCCTGTGCTTTTTTCCCCTTCTCGTCTCTGCCCACTAGGAAGAGAAAAATGACGTGATCGGCCTTCTTAGTAGCAACAGGGGATTTGCTGGTAGGAACACAGTTCCTTCCACTGCAGTTCAACTAATTATTCTGCTTTTGTTGTTCATCTGATGTATTATAGTATCATCAGAGGGTTTGCTGTAGTTTGTTCGTCTGAGCCAGTGCCTGTTATGTGGAGTCTAATTTGAAGGCTCAATTCTCCTGCCTAGACAACCTTATCTGCCAGCCCAGAAATTCCTGCGGTTATTCTGGCAGTAGTACTCTGAAGAGCTGTGTTGAATTGTTCTGTTGGTAATTTTAAAATACAGGCCATCTCTGACCAGACGTGAAAGTTCACCATATCCAGAGGGATAATCCAGATACAGTTGGTTTCTGTTTTGGAGATGTTGGACATCCTGTGTTGTGGTTGCAACAAGCTCAGCTGTTTGTAAAATGTGCGCAGCAGTGCTCACACGCTACTTTTAGCCCACAGCTTTAAGCAGCACCCAGTGACAACTCTGTCACCTTTGCTGCAACCGTGGTAACCAGACCATCACACACTTTGTTACAAAGATACAAGACACTACAGACAGGGAGTTACTGTAATCACCTGGATCTATGTGTTCCTTATTTATGGGTGAACAGCTAAATTAAGGTGATGCTCAAACCATTGATTCATATTGGCACCTTCACTACTGAAAATGTTGTACATTTCTAAACTGTGGGAAAAGTAAAAGCTGTGATTGGATGATTTCTCTCCTGATAGGGTTAAAGGGAGGACACACACAGTCAGATGATTTGTCAGCTTTTAAGTCTAGTAAATTAGGTGAGCATTGTGGAGATTTATTATACATCATCACACTTTTTCGCAATGGGCTCTGTGCAAAACATCAATGATCTACACCATGTTAAATTGATAATTATAGCTAGCTAACCATGTGGTACTTACCCTAATTTTAGAGATAATCAAAATGTCGACATGAAACCCCTCTCCTGTTTGCTTTACGTAGCAGTGGAATGGGCATGAACAATGAGGTGTACAAGGATGTTTTATTTGTGTGAATCTTGTCAGCACCTTGAAAAACTTGTCACCCGAAAGTAAATGTAAACGGAGCTGGACATTAATCTGAAACTATGCAAAGTAATTTCACTTGGTGTCTTACTGGCTTATTATATTCAAACTCTGTGAAGAATAGGGATGTGAGTCGAAAACCAATTGAAGTTGAGAATTGGTAACTACTACCTCAAAGTGGGGATATCATTAGTCTTTTTGCTTAACAATTTCCATGTCAATTCCCTCTACCTTGTTGCATGCTTTGCAAATTAAGGACTTCACACTCTCATCAGAGGTAGTCACCAGCGATTATAACACAGAAATCCTAAATGTTATCATAATGGACAGGAAACTGTGGCTTAAAAAGACGCTGACTGCACAACATTTAATGGGTGGACACAACAGTTTGCCGAATATCCGGAGTGCCATTTCAGTGTTTCCTCTGTAGTTTATTAGTGCCATGTTAGTGGTGTCCCCCCTCCCCCCAAGACAGCCCCGCCCTGCCAACAGGATCACAACCAGCAATTCAAGTCTTAGGTTTAAAAAAAAAAAAAAAATCCATTAGTTTTATTGAAAGGGCCCATAACAGGCGTGTTTTTTTTTGTTTGTTTGTTTGTTTTTTAAATCAAATAAAAAGGGTGACTCTTAATTTGCATGATTCCAGAGTCTATGTTGCTATCGTTTCATTACATTCATTAAAATGTATTTCTCCTCTCCTCTGTGATGGGCAGGGCTCCCCGCTCACTCCTAAACATACACACGTGCACTCACGCCCGTACAGACACACATACCCACGGTCAGAGAGCGGAGGAGAGAACGTGCAGCCGACCTTACAGACAAAAAAATCAACAACAAACAAACAAATTATTAATGGACGACTGGAGTTCCCTAAACGGCCCAATCAGGAAGAGAGACGGAAGCTGCGGACGTGACGACAACAGGAAGTGACTGCATGTTTGAAAACAATGGCGGCTTCTGAAGCGGTCTCAATGTCTGCATTTTTTTTTATTATCAGAAGTGGACTCAATTTATTCTTTAAAAGAGGAGCAAAGAACATCACTTAAAGCTTGTCTTACAAGAAATCATGTTTTTGCTCTTCTTCCGACTGGGGATCACTGGGAGAGAACGCGGAAATCCTCCACGGACATGCCGGGCTAGTCTATGGTCGTCATGGTTACTCAGTGATACTTGGTGAAATATGCTCTCCTCAGGAGTTTACTGGGAAAACTTGGTAGGGATTGTCTTTGACGAGGTTCATGTCACATATAAGTGTTAAATGATACATCTGTGTGGTATAATTTAATGTAAGACGATAGTCTAAGGTAGTTTGAGCTAACGGCTAACAACGGGGTCCAGCTGCTACGTCGTACGTAGCAAACATTGCTTGATGTGGATTGGTCTGTGATGAGTGTGACGAGCCGAACGATCGTCCAATCACAAGCTGCTGTTGTTTATGAAGGTTCTGCCTCTGAAAACACTTCGAACGGCTCTTTCCCAGATGGATTAGTGAAATATTTCTGTGGTGGATATATGGAACTGTCCATCTGGCGTGTCAGGTTAGAAGTAAGAGCCAAATAAGAAAAAATATCAGTGAGATTGAAATGTAATGTGGCTAAAAATAAAAACTCTGTAATTAGTTATGGTAATGGGGTCATTTGAGGAGAGGGTCTGGCAAGGCTAATATTTGTTTTTTAAGTGTCATTTAAAAATCAAATATTAGCCTAAACATGTGCTTGTTTAAAACCTGACAGGGCCTTCCACACAGAAACTGTTAATATTCAGTATTTATACTTTCAAACATTGCAACGACTTGCAGTTGGGGTAGGTCAAGAAAAAATCTTGATTTTTAATTTTTGAATCATCTGCAGAAAATAATTTGAATGAATTGATTTAATCCATATATGCCCAGCCCTAGACTTTCTAATGCCAGCAGAAGTCTTGACATAATATGCTTACCGTAATGAAATTAATACATGCCTTAGAAGACATGCAACCAACATGCATCCAGTCTAAGATGACGATAATGGTGCCAAGACACAACAAACAAAAGGGCAAATGAAGACATGAAAGAAAGGGTAGCCATAGATGAAAACAAAGAATCCAACAGAGGTTCATCAAATTTAGAAGTAAGGGCAAAAACAGATATAGTAGATCAAAAATAAATCATAGGAAAAAAAAGGAATAAAACATTAAAAAGAAAGAAAAATAAAGTTAAAAAAAAAAAATCAGCAAATTTGAATTAAAAGTGTATCAGTAGATTTAATATTACCAGCTAAAATGTTTTTGAACAACCAATTACTAATTAACTGAACCAATTATGTTCCACAATTATATCAAGAGTAAGCTCAGTGGGAATCTTCATACTAAACCTTAACCGAAAGGAGGTACCATGTTTAAGGAAAGCAGTTTTGAGAGTTAAGTGTGTACTCTTTAGAAGTGCTTTATATATTAATAAGAAAAAATCTAATCTCAAA